>OY720423.1:34295057-35545057 GCA_963082815.1 Melanotus villosus
AACAATTTAAATAATTAATAAATTGAAGAAAACATTCAACATCGTACTATAAATCCCATTCAAAAGAACAGATTTACCAATGCAATTGGAAAACAGTAAGTTAAATTAAACGTTGCCAAAATGGATGTCACTTCAGGAAAGTTCAATGGCAAAAGAGACCTCGTGTAAAATTTCAATTCGACACCTCGACAGAAAAATTCACACCGCCCATGCGCGAAATACTAATGCAATTAAAGTACAATCCACTCCCACCCAATTTGCACTATGCAATTCAAATGGCATAACTTTTAAGCGGAAAATTGCATTTAAATATGAATTTCACTCGAAAGATTTCGAACACAAAATATACACGGTGCTTCACTGTAGTGTGTTAGCAGTAAGAAAAGATGTTTGTTTTGGGATTAAAAGTTTATTTTCACATTGAAAAAAAAAAACGATACAATTTGAGCGAAGAGCTGAAAAAGCGTACAATTTATATATATTTGCAGGAGCCGCCAACAGGTAGATGGCATGGTATCGGTGAATCTGCCAAAGGAAAGCGTATTAGTATAATAGGTAAAAATACACATGACAAATAATCATTTAGATATTTATCAGTGAGGGCAAGTCTTGTTATCATTGATAATCATAATAGCGTATAATTGGAATCATCATATAATAATGCAATACTTTATTTAAATTACAAATACAATTATTACCTGCAATTTACACAGTTTGCATAGAGTTCTACTTGTATTGTCACTGGATTTGCAGTCTTCAAGGATACCACTACTTTTTCCCAGGGTGTAAAAAAATCATGATTTTTATTAAAAAACTTGATTTAAATCATGATTTTAATCATCTACACCCTGCTTTTTCGTCATAAATTTTTCTACTCCTTCGCCTGGCAGATCTAACTCGCAGGGTCCGATTCTTTCGTCATCATACATTTCACCGGCAGAGCTAAAAACAAAAAAAATCGTAAACAATTTTGGAATGACAATTATTAGGAAAATTTTAAAAATTAATTGAAACTTCAGTTTTGAATACTTTGTCACCAGATCTTTTTGTAAGACAGGGATAACTAATTGGTCATCATGATAAACTTAAAGTAGCAAGTTATAAATTGTCGTTAAATATACAAACCTTGTTACGACGATGTCTCCGCCAATGGTATATATCTTGCCATTATCTACAAAAGTAAAAAACCAAATTAAAAATTGTTTATTGGCACAGAATATTTTCAAAATTTTGAAGAATGGTCAGTATAAAATAAATAAACAGCCATTACGTATAATCACGAAATTCAGACGGTAATTATTATCATCATATATTAACACGACTTGTATGAACTGTTTCATTAGCATTAGTAACTCACCTTCACATGTAGCAGTTACATTCTTTCCTTTATTCAATAAAGCCACCAATTGTTAAGAAAATTCTTCCTACTTCGGGGTAACAGGTAGACCTGCGGTTGTAGGTTCTGGAGAATAATACAGGGCTTTCTGACCTGATACTTTGTAGATGCTACCGGGGACTTCCCAAAGAGGAGGTCCATCCGCTTGGCCAAATACTGATCGGTGGACGGTTGCAAGGGTAGCATCGACACGATCAACGGCAGGAATCTCGGGTCAGCCCCTGTAACAAAAACAATTCTCTTGAAACATGTTGTTAATGTCACAATTTTTTTTTAAAGTAACAATATTAGTCAGTTCTAAATTATCAACAGCGATTGTCAGACATATGCTTGTCAATTTAAAAAATCATCATAACAACCTTTACTCAAAAAAACTTATTAAACATTTCCCATACCTTTTTATGGCGACAGCGTGGCATTCTCACTTTTACGACTTCTCAAATCGAGCCTGAAAAATAAATGAAACAGTTAATTAACATGCTTTATACGAAATATTTATAATTTTGTGCGGCAAAAAAATATCAGGATACATTATCGTCACAGATTTCAGCCTGGTACGGTACATCTATAATTTTTATTGTCATCACAACAGTTTTGCCTTTACTAAGACTTGATGAAGGCATTTTTAAAATATAATAATAGTAGTTGCTTACCTTGCGGCACAAGGCTCGATTCCATTTCTCAGTTCAGGTATGGGCGTCATATTCTAAAAAGCGATAATTATTTATTTCTAAATACAAACAGTTATATTATATTTGAAGAGTTTATAACAAAATCAGTTAAAGAAAATATATATCCTCATGTACATTTCGGAAGACCATCGTGAAATCATCATTTACATTAATAGCTAACATGTGCTTTCATAACCTACTAAACGCAACAGCATTACAAATATATTTACCTAGTCATGCCAGCATGCAGAGCAACATCAACAGTTCCGAAGGTTCAAACATAACCTTAGAATATTGCTAGTTTCATCTCACGTTAATTGGTCTTTTCGTAACCATTAGGTTGATGCAAGGTGATATCCAAATCGAGCAACTTCCCTTAAACATTTCATTTTTAAATGTTTCAAAGTGAATTCCAATAAAGAAATTTTCTCGTCGAGAATCTGCAACAACGTTTCAATTTAATTCGGGGATTTTATTTATTGTCTGTATTGTTGGTTTATTTTGATTCAGTAACTGATTGATATGTTGTATAATCACTGATATCATACGAACGAGACAAAAATATCATCATTAAAACACGAGGTTAAATTAAAAAAATTCACAAACGCAATGCGTAATATTAATATAAATACATGATAGATTCTAGAATTGGTAACGAAACTATTAAAAACACGTGGATGTTTCGAATAATTACAGATATAAAAGTTTAACTGAAGAAAAAATTACAAACGATGCTTACCCTTCTTCACCGACGAAACAAAAAATGAGCTTATCGAAACGTACGTCCACGTCCCCAGCGTCGCTACCAACGGAATTGATTTGAGCATGCGCAGTGTGTACAGAAGAAGAGCGGATGCTGGTGCTGCCACCACTACGTTTTAGTTACTTTATTTTTGTTATGTTTTTATCATGTCGGTGCCAATTTTAAAATTAAAATTTATTTATAATTATACAACTAATCTAAAACTAAATATGGAAAAATTTAAACGCGTTCCATATAAAAGACTGAGGCTGAGAATTCACTTAAATTCCAACAACTTGTTGTAAAATGCTCTTGGAACAAGAAAATTTCAAATCCTTGTCTGTGGATGTATTTTTGTGAAGTCTTAAAACCAAATAAAATTTAGCTAATTTTGAATTAATGCTGTAAAAATCAACCAACGAAAATATTGGCATGCAGGCGTTGTTTGCAGTAAAATAACCTTGAGCCATAAAAAAGATGTTAATGAACCGAACTGTAAATAACAATTCAGCGAACTCTATTATCTATTATCTATTTTGCCACTTTCAGCAATGTACCTGTTTTACCAGTATTATAGAGGTAATTTATCTAATAATTTAAATAAACGGAAACACCGGTTTTCAAATGGCATGCGCAGGGGTGAGCGGGGATTCCGAATTAGTGGTAGTGGGGAAAATGGCAGCAAAAATTTCCAATTTTGATCCTCCATCCTCTGCTAGCTCAGACAGGTATTATTACTTGAAAAATAATCTGTGAAAGCAAGTGATTTTTAACAGTTTAATAATAATGATCGAACCACATAGTTCGTTACCTCATCCAAAGCCTCTGTGTTTTGAATTCCACATGTACGTCTTTATGATTTGTTTACGTTTTTCTAATACACGCTATTTTAAATTTTTGACTAATTAATACAAAAATAACAATAATTCGGAATTTATTTAAGATTTTTTTCTTTAATTCGACCATAATTTTAAATCAATACGCTTTTGTTTGTCGGAATATTCTAACCTAAAACATTCACGTTTGCTAAGTCATAAAAACTATTTTTAGCGATAAATGCACGTGGCTTTTTAGCAAAGCATCGTCATAATATCATTAAAAAGTAGTTTGTTAATACTTCATTGTTTATCCAGCGAATCGTCATTGGTATTCCCAATAAGAAAGAAATTTTTAAAGCATGTTAATTACACCTTTCGGTGCCACTTCTGATCTTATTAAATATTTTAGTGATGGTGGTGAGACCCAAGCTGATTTTTCTGAAGTATTTCCTGATGGAGAAGGTGAAGAAGAAAGAAGCGGTGACTTCTACAACACCCCTGCATCCCCCATTACTGTACCATATTGCCCAAGACCTCCTTCCACAGGTATCGATGTTTTTGTTATCCTTCAATTATTTTGCACAATTAAGTTAAAATATTAGAAAAACCACTAAAATTAGTAGTACTTAATGGTCCAAATTTAATACAAGGTTGAAAAATATTAAACTATGTCATTGATCATTATAAAAAGTTTTAAACGTATTTATTCAAAATTAGTGTTATTATTATGTAATTAACAATATTTAGTCAAAATTAATTTAATCATTATTACTGAAGTATAGCGAAAAGCATGGCGAAATCTTAAATTAAGTAGGTTTTTAAATTATTTTGAAGGTCAGTATTGTAATCTAAAGCCTTGGGATGAACGAACCTTTAAGGTGATGACTTTTGCCTCTTGATTAGTTACGTAAACAAAAGTTATCCAATTTAACTGACCTAACAATTAAATTATTTCCTTGTCCTTGGTAATCGTCAACAATTAATAATGTAGTACAAGGTTGCGTTTTTATTCATGCTATTGAATTATGATCGACTTGCGATAAAATATATTCATTGAAATTTGTTGATATCAAGCGTTAGACCCGTTCCTCCTAATCTAATGCTAAAAATAAATTTTGGGGAAAAAGATAAAAGGTATCGGCAATCATTTTTGTAAATAATAGTTATTTATTATACATGCGGATTAAATTAATGTTTAATGAGCGGTACGTTTACACGCGCGAGCGGCGGTAGCCGCAAGCGCGTTAATACCGCGAGTTAATACATTAATTTAATCCGCAAGTGTAATACAACTGTTTATTCAATTTTGACATTTACTTGACATTTTTAAAGCGATTTGACATTTTTAAAGCGCTAGCGGAATAAAAATTTTAAATCGCTAGCGGAATAAAAATTTTAAACGATTGTTTATAAAACATCAACTTTTATGGGCAGGCCAGAAACAAATAAACGTCAGTTTATACGGCAAAATTGAATAAATAAGATTAATGTAATTAACTTGCGTATTTTTTTGAAAAACATTTTTTTAATTATAATTTTAGAAGTGATGTTATTACTTTAAAATGACTAACTGACACGTGAGGAAGTAAATAATTAAAATTTAATTGTATGATTTCTTTAGATTATATTATTTATTAATAATTCCAAGAATTCATGATAACAGTTTTAAAAAACTATTTCAATGTTTTAATATTTTTTTTATAAAAAACCCCTACCAAAAAGAGAAAAATTTGAAAAAGATTACAAAGGATGGGAGAAAGAGGGAGGCCTTTGCCCTGTTTAGGGATGTGTAGGCTAATAATAATAATAACTAAAAGTTTAGTAAAATCTGGTTACCATGGTAGAGTTAAAAACAATTTTGGATTTTCAGTTTGAATGGCTTCACAAAAATATATTTCCTAATCAACCAAAGGTTTTCTTGTTGCAAGCATAAAATATTAATTTTCTAAAACAGTTCTTTAATTACCTCGAATTAAATTTAATGAGTAACAATTGTCAGCTAAATTTTAATTATGAAGCTAATGTTTGCAGTTTTACACCATGGATATTGAATTATGTAAGAATAAAATATCTAAATTAAACTAAAAACTTTTCTCTGTTTCGGCATTAGAATGACATTATTCTGGCATGCATTTTGATGCTTTAATGAGCTTCATTATTAAACGATTTTTGGTGATATTTTGTTTTCAGAAATTGGTGAAACTGTATCAAATAATACACAAAATATCTAGGCAACCATTCAGTTGCTAGGCAACAAAAATGTCAAACGTCAAACTTCTGTCAACTGTCAAGCAAAAATCGCTATTACCAACCTTTTATTTTACCAAAATTTCCCAACTCGAAATTGTCAAGTATTTTTATAAAAAGAAATAATGTAAATGGAAGCCGAAACAGAGAAAATAGTATAAAATACTCGTTACAGGGAGCATTCGAGCACTCGTCCGTTCACCCACTTGCCGCTATGCGGCTTGTGTCCAAATTTCAGACTAGTGCGCGAAAATGTTGCCTTCTGTAGCTTATGTTTTAATATACTATTACAGTGTCTGTAAAATGAATGACAAATGACAATCAATAAATGAATATCAAGAGGTTGCATATACTATGTATATAAAATAAGTTCCGTATTAAAATAATTTAAATAGAAACCAAATACAGCAATGGAGGAAAAATTGGATATAATTATGGAGAAGTTAAATAAATGGATGAAAGAGAAGCGCACATAGAACAAAAATTTGATACATTAAGAACTGAATTTAACAAGCTTAAAAAGGAACATTAAAACTCAAAGAGGAAAATTTTCTAATGGAAAAACATATAACGGAACAGGAAGGAAGAATAAATCTGCTAGAAAGGGAAGTAAGGAAAAATAAATTGGTAATCCATGGAATATATGATGCGAAAGATGAAGTAGAATTACAATTAAAAGAGAAAGCAAGGACCTTATTATAAAACATGGAGATACAAATCAATATGGAAATCGAAATAAGAGAGATATTGAGACTGGATAGTTACAAGGATGGCCAAAAGAGACCTGTATTAATAGAACTGAGCTCTAATAACAAAAAGGCGGAAATCCTAAAAGCCACTAAAAAACTGAAGAAGAAAGAAAAATGTTAATTCATCATGAAAAAGGCAAGAGAAGGTGGAAATAGAGCATATATGTATACAAGCTAATAGTAAATGGGAAGTGCTACAAGGCAGATCAACTAATGGAAAAACAGGGAAACGACAAACAAAAGCAAAAAAGGGACTAGAACAGTAGAAGAGAGGTCACCACAAGAAATGACAATGAAAGAAGCCATGGGGCCCAGTAAATTATCGAAACAACAATCAAAAAACGAATAAGTTCACAGGGAACAGAATACAAAGACGACGACAATGGCAATAAAATAAGGACTATGAATAAGCAAACTGAGCTAATACAAAACAAGGAACTACTAAAACCAACAATGAAAAACAAAATATGGAAACTGGCAATCTGGAACATTAGAAGTTTAGTGGATAAAAAAAGCGAGTTGATTAGTGAATTTGCACAAGTAAATCTAGATGTATTAACTATAACGGAGACTAAAAAGAAAGCCAAAGGAATAATGAAAATGACAGAGGGGCATATTCTCATATACAGTGAGAGCAGAAAAGGTTGACCGAAAAAAAACTACTTTCCAAGGCAGGTATTGCCAATCTTTACTTCCACCTTGCTTATGCGCGTCTGCGGTTCAGTGTGATATTAGCTTCGCATTTTGACGTTTGCCTTGCAAGTTTAATTTTTTGCCTTTTCTCAGGTAAAAGCCTTCATAATCTTCTACATCAGCCTTTTTCAAGACTAGCATTGATATTTTCCTGTTTAGTACAGGTTAAGTACCCATATTTTTCCCAACATGAATAGGTTTAACGTTTCTGTTGGTTTCTTAGGTTAGGTGCAGTCCATGCTTACATACACACGAAGCGGCACATTTTTAATAATAATAATAATGTTTATTGGAAAACACAATGTACAAGTAAATTTGATACATTATTGTTTAATTAAATTTATATTATTTTAAGATTGTAGATTCACATATGTGTTTCAAAATAAACAATTTTAGTCTAATTCACTAAAGTAAAATACATACTTGTGTGTGAATTTTTATACTTAATCTAATGGTAGCATTGCATTAAATACTTAGATATAAAAAAAAACTTAACTTGATCATAATAATATTTTTATAGGTGATGTAAAATAGTCTTTGATTGGGAACACAGGTAGCTAACTAGTAAGTCTTAGCAATGACACTCAACTAATCACTTAATTCAAGTATTTGGATATAAAGGATTTCAGGATCCCAGTTCTTTCTTCCAACATCCATTTTTTAATCTTGTTTTTAAACTGTTTCTCTGTTATAATATTTTTTAACTGCTTGGATATCTGATTAAAGATGCAAGGCCCTAGAAATTTTATTGACTTTTGTCCCATTTTCTTTTTTGCATTTCGTATTATATGATTTTCGTTTGCCTTAACTCTAGTATTGTGAGTATGATTTATCATTTTTGTTATTTTCTTGTGGTCAAATTGGTATATAAGTAAGTTGTATACATAGATTTCTCTAATAGCATTCATTCTTGTTTCTCGGTACAACAACTCAGTAGGATATCTATATTCCTTGTTAAAGAGAATTTTAAGAAAACGCTTTTGAATTACTTCCAGCTTTCTGAGATGCGTACTGGCTGCTGTCCCCCATGCTAGGATTCCGTATTGGAGATGGGGGTATACTAGTCCATAATATACAGTCTTTAGGTTTGATTGACTTAGAATTGGTTTTAAGGCTTTGAACTTGACTAGAATTCCCCTAAGCTTTTTAATCAGGATGTTAATATGTTCATTTTTCAAAGAGGCGGCACGGTCAGCTATCATTGTTCTCCCTGTATGTATAGTAGAATGACAGAGAATAGAAGAGGAGTTGGTTGCATAATTAAAGAAAATCAAACAGCAACTATACAAAAGTGGGAGGGCTGGAATCAGAGATTATTAGAGGTAGAACTAAAAGAAGCAAATTGAAAAAAATAACAATAATAGTAGCATGCAGACCAGCTGAGAACGATATGTAACAGGTGATATAAATAGCAGAGTGGAAATGCAAGAAAACAAAGCTATAAAAGTAATAGGAAAATTTGGAGAAACTACAAAAAACAACACTGGAGAACGGCTAACAGACTACTGCATACTATACAGGGAATTTTTCTTTTTAGTAGATACATATTCCCTATGTATGGTTTTAAAAAAAACTTGTCAAAAGTCGTATATGTAGGCAACCAACTATACACTAAACGGCACTCTGGCTGTGAATTTAGGGACATTAGTTTTTATTTTTTGTGGTGTGTAAAGGTTATGTTTTGTAAATAAATCAAAATTTATAGAATATCAAAATAATTTTAATTCAACGATTGCTTTCAAATATAAAATATCAACAACACAAAACAGAAACGAAAATAAAAACGGCAACAGTTAAAGACTAATTTTTTGACATTAAGTTAATTTAATTATATTTACCACAGCATGCTATTTTTTTCTTAAGAAATTAAATATTTTAGGTTTAGTGCATAGTTGGTTGCCTACATATAGGGGAAAACAATGCGTTTGGCACGTTTATGTTAAAACTATACATAGGGGATATGTATACTAAAAAGAAAATATATGTATATATGAGCACTAAAGGCCTTGGCTTTTTCTTCCCATCCCGTAATGTTCAAGCAGATTAGATCTTCTATCACTTCGTTTTTCCATTGGCTTTTGGGTCTTCCCCTTCTTCTTCTCCCTCCTATTTCTGCCTTACATATTTTCTTTGGTGTTCTTTAGTCGTTCATTCTTATTAAGTGTTCCATCCATCTGATCCTTTGTGATTTTATTATTCCGACTATATTTGGTTCTCCATATTGTTCGTATGCATACTAAATAACTTAATAATAACAAATACATTTTACAAACACAAAGATAAACATAAGTTTACGAGAGAAGTACCGAGCAGGAAGGAAAGATCCATAATAGACTAGGTATTAGTCGAAAGGACCAATAGAAGAACGGTGAAAAAGCAGAGAAGCGGATATATATGGTGACCACTACCATTGAATGAATAATATATATTATTCATTCATCGCCACTACTTAGTAGTGGCAAAAGTAGAGAGAGATAAATACAACACAGAAGTGGTAAGAAAAAATGAAACCATGAAAATAGAGTTCCAAACAATAAAAACTCATAAATTAAACAACGAAGAAGTTCGTGATCGATACAAAGAAAGTGTAAGTAGAAAAATAAGAAAACTGGAAAGAAGCAAATCTAAAACAGTTATGGAGAATGTTCAAAAATTTATTACTCGAAACTGCAACAGAAGTATGTGGAACTACCAGAACAACAAATGCCAAAAAACAAACAGCACGGTGGAACGATAACATTAAGAAACAGGTCAGGATTAAAAAGGAAATTTGGAAAAAATATTTAAATAATCAAAACGAAGAAACATGCAAAAAATACAAAGAGCAAAGAATAACAGTTAAAAATTTGGTAATGCAAACTAAACATACATGGAAACAATTTGGAGAAAACTAGCAAAGAGAATCAGAAATTATTTTATAAAATCACTGCTAAACAGTAAACTAACATATGATGGTAGGATAAGGAATAAGCAAGGAGGAATTTTGGTAGATGAACAAGAAACTATGAAAAGATGGAGGGAATATTTCGAAGAATTGCTGAACCTGATGGGGCTCGAGAAAAACAAAGAGGATAGAAAAGAAAAGAAAGAAAAAAGAGAGGAAAAAGATAATGAAGGGAACCTAGAGAACATAGGAAGAGAAGATGTAGAGGGAATAGAGATGTAAGAAATGAGACCTGAACAGGACCAAATAAAGGCAGAGTTAATAAAACACATTGGAGAAAAATTATTACTAAGTATCTATAATAAAGTCTGGAAAGTAAAAACAATACCTGGGAAATAGGAAAAGTGCTTCCAGTTCACAAGCAAGAAGACAGTACAAATTGTAACTACCGAGGAACCATCCTACTAAAAGCATTCCCATGAAGATTTACGAACGAATATTAGAAAAAAGAACATTAAGAGGAAAAATTGAGAGGACATTATCACAATCGCAGAGTGGATTTAGAAAAGATTACCGCATACAAGATCATATATTTACAATAAAACATAATAAATACAACAGTGAGATATAATACAAAAGCGTTCGATAGAGTACATAGAAACATGGTGTGGGAAAGTTTGGTCAGGAGAAATGTCAATGAAGGATTGATAGCCGCAATTAAAAGCGTATACAGCAACAACATCAACTATGTAATTAATAGAAACAGCATGTCAGAGAGCTTCAGAATGAAAGGAGGAGTCTTGAGCCCAGTGCTATTCACAATACTTATGGATGACATTATAAAAGAATGTAATAAAAGAGTTAAAAAATTAAAACTGTGGAAGTAGTTGATATAGCAGAATGTTCATTCGCCGACGATGTTATAATAATGGCAGCAAAAGAAAGGGATTTACAAACAAACTTAGAAATATGGAACGAAACTGTGAAGAAATATGACATGAAATTAAATACAGACAAGACGATAGTGATGTCAATATCTAAGGAACATTGCATAATAAAAATAAAAATAGACGAAAAAGACATAGAACAGGTAGACCACTTCGAGTTACAATAGAAAAGACAGGAAAACAAAAACTAGACCTCATAGTAGAAAAACCAATAGAGAAGTGACACAACAAACGAAGATGAATGTGTACAAAACAGTATATAGATCTATACTTACTTACGACTGCGAGGCGTGGGTTACATCAACGAAAATGAAAAGTAAATACAAGCAACAGAAATGTGATTCCTGAGGAGAGTGAAAGGGATAACATTAAAAAATCGTATAAGAAATAATGTAGTGAGAGAAGAATTAGGGATCGAATCTATACATCAATTTATAAAGAAGTGACAACTTAGTTGGTGGGGCCATCTATAATGCATGGGAAATTGCAGGCAGGAAAAGCAAGTATGGAAAGCAAAAGTCATAAAGAAAAGGGGTAAAGGAAGACCACAAGAAAAGTGGGAGGATATAGTGGGAAAAATATTAACTAAGAGAGGAAAATCGTGGCAATAAGGGTTGAAGACGGTTTGTGCGCCAAAATCAAAACTACATGCATGTATTTGGAATGAAAGCGACTGTAAAGTTATGAGTTATATAAATGTAGTTGAACTTAACCTAATTTTGATACATATTATTGCTCTGATTATTTTAATATTTAAAGTTTAATTTAGGAAATCTGTATATCTAGCTAAATAAGTTAAATTGTTAAGGTGGTAAATACTTAGAAAATTGTAAACCTACACCAATTGGTAACTGATGATGTACAGGGTTTGTCAAAAAGTCCAGGTAGGCAGTTATTTATCGAAATAAGTTGATTTCACACGTTTCATCAGATTTCAATGAAAAAAATTCCGCGAAAATTTGGAAAATTAAAAAAAAATGAGTAAAATACATAAGTCAGAATTTTTAGCTGAAAATTTGTATACCGATATAGAATGCCATTCTGAACAACTACAGAATGTCATTTGACCAAATCTGTGTGCACTTGTTTTAGTCCTTAGACAAGCACAAACCAACGCCGTATTGATTTTTTGTAATAAATACTTTAATAAAAAAAGTCTCATATGATCCGGACTTTTTGACAAACCCTGTATATAAAATATCTAAATTAAACTAAAAACTTTTAGAGTGTCCGTAAAACGAATTACATTACGGTATTAACTCATAGGGTCCCAGAAATCACCAAGAGCTCGAAGACAGCGAACCACATCAATTAACCAGTCTTCAAAGAAAACAGCTGCTGAATCGGTACTTCGCACCCAACATCGCACCATTTATACTGCAGGCAGACCACCATGGTACAATTTAGCTGGTCAGCAAGTAGAACCATTTGTTATAGGTGCGTAGGATTGCTGCAAACAATAAGTGATAGATTTCTTTAATAATATTTTTTGCAGTATGAGTTTATTTATGCTGAATAAATATTAAAACACTTTGTGGTTTTATTATTTTAAATATCCGTACAATTCGTACAGGCATTTGTGGTGGAAGTGCTTCAGGGAAAACGACGGTAGCTGCCAAAATCATAGCAGCTCTCGATATGCCCTGGGTGACACTTCTGAGTATGGATTCGTTCTACAAAGTTTTAAATGAAAAACAACACGAGCTTGCAGACCATAATGAATACAACTTCGACCATCCCGACGCTTTTGATTTTGATATCCTTTTAACAACTTTACAACGGCTGAAAGAAGGTCGCAAGGTTGAAGTTCCCATTTATAATTTCGTTACGCATGCCAGAGAAACTAGGACGGTAAGTTGAATATCGTAAAACGCACATCATAAAATAAATTAACGAATTTTTTGTTACAGAAAACCATGTATGGGGCAAACGTAATAATATTCGAAGGAATTTTGGCATTTTATAATCCCAAACTTTTGAGTATGTTAGATATGAAAATTTTCGTGGATACAGACGCGGATATACGATTAGCAAGACGTCTCAAACGTGACATATCTCAAAGAGGTCGTGAACTCGATGGTGTTATTAAACAATATACGAAAATGGTTCAACCTTCGTTTAATCATTATATAGCCCCCCTTATGCAACATGCTGATATTATTGTTCCTAGAGGTGGAGAAAATGAAGTGGCAATTCAGCTTATTGTGCAACATGTACATACACAATTACAATCGGTAAGCATGATGCTTCCATTTTTCATTTTATTAAACAGAAATCATTGCAAAGCATACCTAAATCTTTAAGGCACTGGTCTTCTAGCGGTGCCTATCCGTTCTGGACGTTAGTGACCAGCATGGCTAACTTAACTTTATTAGCTGTTGCATAGAAAAGTCCTGTAGTGGTCAGGTGGAACCACTTTCTTAAGTTCTGGCGCCATGAGATTCTTCTTCCTGGATCTCTGTTTCCATATACAGGACACTCGTGATAGTGTGAATAGGAAAAAAAACCGAGGTCGTTCATATTATCGCGATTGTTCACACTATTGAGGGTGCAGCTCAGCAGCTCATAGGATTTGTTCCATTCAAAAGCACAAATTATTGATTTTGCCACACCATACTTTCTAGCCAACCTAGCTACACTTGTGCCCTTATCATGTTCCAAAAACTTCGCTTTTTTATACAAATTTAAGCACTGTCGTAATTTTGCTATGTTCAAACATTCGCACACTATAAGCAGTGCAGACTAAATTAAATGCAATACAAGCTACTCCCAGCAACAAATGCTGAATCAGATATTTACTGTGCAAGTAGTAAATTGATAAAGGTTCTTGGAAACGAATGCAGTATGCAGCCTTGAATACTGTTCACATCAGCGAGATTGTGTTAAAATTCACGTGTTGATACTATTGAGCCGTTCACATGAGCGACTGTTCACATTATCGTCATTGAACTGTACTTTCCCCTGCAAAACAAGCTGCAGTAGGTCGTAGCATTGTTCATTCCTCATAATGTGGCTCGGATACTTGATCTTGTTTGTGCCTTTTCACATTAAAAAGTATTTTGCCTTCTTTATTCATTCTGTGTAAGACTTCAGCATTGGTAATTCGCTCTACCCAGGAGATTCTCAGTATTCGCCGATGGCACCACATTTTGAAAGCCTACAGTCTGTTCATAGATGCCTCAGTCGATGTCCAAGATTCAACTCCGTAAAGGAGGAGTGAAAGCACATAGCATCAGAGTAAATGTGTTGTAGTTTTTAGTAATAAGTCACAGCTCTTGAAGATGTTCCTCATTTTGGTGAATGCAGTTCTAGCTTTCTCAATGTGCTGCTTCATTTCAACTGAGTGGTCTCATTTTCGTTATCGGTTGTTAATCAACTAGTAGTAGTTGTCCAGGTGGTGTTTGGTTTTTACTGACAACGGTGTATTGAGTTTTGTTGTATATTAAACTTAAGTCCGTATCTTTGACTTGTTTCTGATAAATGTGAAATGAGAGCTTATAAACCTTCAAAACTGGCAAAGATGATTGTGTCGTTTGCGTATCTGATATTATTCAGACGTTCTCCATTCACAAGGATTCCCTCATCAGTATCTTCCAATACTCATCCATTAATTATTTCTTTAGAGTAAATATTAAAAAGTAAAGGGGATATTAGACACCTTACTTTATTATAATTTCTTCTGTGTACTAATTATCTATTTTGATGCCAACTGTTCGATTGTAGTAGATGTTATTTATAATCCTAAAATCTTTGTCACCTTGACCTACTGAGTTTAGTATCGACAGTAGTTTATCATGCCTAACTCTATTGAAAGCTTTTTGATAATCGATGAGGCCTATACGTATGTCACAATTAACATCCCTGCAATGCTGGAGTAGAACTTGAATGGTGAAAAAAGAGTATCTCTTGTACCTTGTGCATCTCAAAATCTCTTGTACCTATATTCGTTTGTGAATAATTTTCTTTCCTTCTTCTTCCCCTCTTGCGTGTTATGGCGCCGGGTAGTGAATAATTTTCAAAGGTGCTTTTAACAGATGGCTCATGAGGCTAACAACAATTCTGTAATCTTCGCATTTTTGCTTTAGATTTTTTTGGCAGGGATAAAAAGGTCGACTTCAAACAGCTTTGTGGAATTTTACCAGATTATAAATGTTATTAAATATGGAGGTAAGCCATTTTATGTCTTTACTTACCATTCTTAATTTAAAAAAATTGTACATACAATTGTCTGCAAGTCTGATCCTGTTGCCTTACCATCGTTCATGTTTTTGATTGTTGGGAATCGATGATACTTATTGCAAGAAAACACTTAAGAATTTTTGTGATTACCTTTATTTTCTATTTTCGTAATGACCGTGCAGCTTCGTTGTGGACTGTATCCGGGTTTCCGTTCTAACCCAGGTACTTAAAACTTACAGACAATGTGAATACTTCTGCGCATCCCTTACTCGGAACATTCAAAGTGAAGCGCAACAACCTCGTCAATTGTGATTGGGGGCCCAGTGTTGCATTCTTCATTACATGGGGTGCTGTATCTGTTCTCTTCAAAGGTTTTTTCCACGTACTTCATCAAAGTAAATACTTTTCTCGTCTATATCTACAATCGAGTTTCGATGGTTGCCAGTTAGATATCCAAATTTTTTCTTCTTTAACCTTTTTATGGAGGTTGAAAGCATCATGTTTACATTCTAATATTTCTATTTCTGTACACTGTTCTTCAAATCATCTATTTTTAGCTTCCCCAATTCTGCTTCTTTAATCTTAGGGCGCTAGGAGCGTTTCATTAGCATAGTAGCTAAGTGTCAGGGTTGCTAGCCTTAGTTTCTCCAATAGCCTTCCTTATTTCTCTATCAATATACTTATATCTTGTCATATCTCTGTCTTTGAATTTCCTTCTGTCCTCCATCCTATCTAGTATACTGTTAGTCATCCATGTTTTCTTTTGGGCGTAGATTTTGTTGATTAATTTTTTTATCTCTTCTTCTGTATTTGTTATTTCTTCTTTAGTCTTGTATTTCTTGGTTTTTTAATTGTCTTAAGTCATAACAAAACAAAAGTAAAGCTAAAAGAAAAGGAGGACGAGAAGGTAAAAGGTACGATAACTAGGGTACAGAAAAGAAAAAAAGGAAGTAGAGCTCAAGAACCTGAAATTAGCAACCTGGAATGTGCGTGGAATGTATGAAGAAGGAGCAGTGATGAACTTAATGCATGAGGCAGAGAGGTATAAACTGGACATAGTAGCATTACAAGAAACACACCTAAGAGGAAATGACATAATGCAAACGGAGAAGTTTATACTCTTTACAAGTGGAGGGAATATAAAAGGCAAATACGAACAAGAAATACAAGAAAGGGATGAAGAAAGGAGAAGGGAGGAAACGCAAAGTATAGAAGAAAAATGGAATGGTTTGCAAAGAATAATTCAGGAATCTATAGAAGACAATACCACAAAGAAGACAGACTAAAAAGAATAGATGGTGGGATGAAGAATGTAAGAAAGAGATCATTAGTAGGAATTTATTGCGACAAAAAGCAATACAAACACAGAAGGAAGAGGATAAAGTAAAATATAAAGAACAGAGAGGGAAAGTTAAAGAAATGTGTAGATCTAAGAAAAGGAAGGATAATGAATGGAAGGTTGAAGATATAGAAAATTGTTAAGAGGAAAGAGATTCGAAACTTTTATAGAGAAGTTAAGAAAGAGAAAAGCAGATACCAGAAGCAGAATACGTATATAAAGGATAAAGGGAGCGAGCTAGTAGGGGACGACAGCAAAGTTAAAGAACGATGGAAAGAATATTTTGAAGAAATTTTAAACGTAGACGAAGAGGAAATGGAAGAGTGTGTAAATATAATGAAAGAGCAAGAAGAAGTGGAAGTAGAAGAACCAACTAAAGATGAAGTATTTGACATTATTGATAAGATGAAAAATCATAAAAGGGCAGGCGGTAATGGAATAACAGTAGAGAATATTAAGTTTGGAGGACAGATTTTAAGAAACAGTATATTCGAATTAATAACAGAAATCTGGAGACAAGAAAAGATGCCTACGAGTTGGGAACACGCAACTATTATACCAATATTAAAAAAAGGAGAGGTCACAGATTGCAATAATTACCGGGGAATATCGCTGCTAGATGTGGCCTATAAGGTATTGGCTACAGTTTTAAAAGTGAAATTGGAAAGTATTATTGATCCACAGTTAGGGGATTACCAGGCTGGCTGGCTTTAGGAAGGGAAAAGTAACAATCAATCAGATATTTATGTTGAAAGAAGTAATGGTGACCTGCTACGAGTATAAAATCCCCCTGTGGGTAATATTCATTGACTTTAAAAAAGCGTAAGACTCAGTAAACAGGAGTAAACTGATACTGGCGATGAAAGAATTTAACATCCCTAAGAAATTGATAGATCTGACAGAAATGACGATAAGGAGAACCATAAGTAATGTAAAAGTGGGCAGTGAAACGACAGAGGATTTTGAAGTGAGAACAGGACTTAGACAAGGTGATCCTCTATCGACACTACTGTTTAATTTGGTACTGGAGAAGACAGTCAGAGAAAGTCAAATAAATAGAGAAGGAAGCATAATGACCAAAAGCCATCAGATAGCAGCCTACGCTGATGATGTAGCTGTAATAGCTAGAAACTATAAAGAGCTCATAGAAGTAACGGGAAAAATATTGGTATCAGCGAGAGGAATGGGACTACATATTAACCAGGAGAAAAGCGAAGTTATAACACTGGGCGTACCAACTATAGGCGACAGAATAGAAGTAGAAACAAGTTATGGAAAAGCGAGCTTCAAAGTAATGGACGAATACACTTATCTAGGGGTGAGAATAACCAGAACCTGCGAAGAAGAAAAAGAAGTGAACTGGAGATTAGTGAAAGGTAATAAGTGCGCGGGTGCAATTAATAACTGGTTGAGGGCAAAACATTTGTCGAGAAACGCAAAGCTAAGGCTATATAAGACAATATTAAAACCAACAGTGCTGTATGGATGTGAAACATGGGTCCTGAATAAAAGAGTGCAAGAAAAGTTATTAAGGTGGAGAGAAAGATACTGCGAAGAATATTTGGAGGGAGAAAAACAGAAGAGGGGTACGAAAGGAGAAAAAACGCGGAAATATATGAGCTATATAAAGAACAATAGTTATTTAAGTATCAAGGGCGGTAGGTGCGTTTTACCGGTCGAGGGTAAAATGACAAAAAACACTCAAATTTTCATATTTTATTACTTACCGCCTCCCCATCGGTAAGTGAATGTTTACCGATCAGTAATTTGTAAGCATAACTTACTATTGTCATAATTAAATCAGTAAACATGTCAAATTGACGGACCGTGCAAAAAATATTGTATAAACTGTAGGGGAAAGAAGACTGCAATGGTTAGGACATTTAGAAAGGATGACGGAAAGTAGAACGGTTAAGAAGATTGCATGGAAAAAACCTGATTATAAGAAAAAAAGGGAAGGCCAAGAAGGAGATGGAGACAGGCAGTATTAGAAAATGGGGAGACATTGAATATAAGGAATTGGAGGACAGTGGCAAAAGACAGAAAGATATGGAAGAGTCTAATAAAGCTGAGGGCCTGTTAAAGCTTATATGTATAAGTCATATTTTACCAGTTTTGTATATACAGTTCTTTTCAATTTCAGTTTCATCGTACCAACTAAGGCACTTAATGTCAGCACCAGGGTATGCTTTCACATACTTTATTGAATTTCTGTATTTTTGATTAATCATAATAAAATCAATTTGGTTTTCTAATGATATCTTGTGGCGATTTCCAAGCCTTTCCAGTAACTTAAAAAAGGTATTAGTAACCACTAGTTGTTCTTCCATTGTGAATATATTGAGCCAATCACCCCGTTCGTTGCGCTCGCCTAGGCCATAGGGTCCTATGACATCCCCATTAAAATTTCGCCCATGACAAATATTATTTTGTTTTGTGGAGTTTTCTGCCAGTGCTTTGTCATTATAGAAAGTTTCTAACATTTCATCTGATTTATTGGCGGTAGGAGACAATTACTCCATTTCCTCACTGATTCAAGTGTCGGTAAAAATACTGATTATAATAATTATTGTTTTAGAGAGGTTTCAAGCTAAGAGAAGAGCTAGCGCATTCGTACGTCGGTCAATCACTGCCAGATACTGTACATTTGTTGCCGACGACCCCACAAATTAGAGGACTACATACGTTTATACGTAATAAAGACACTCCTAGAGATGAATTTATTTTCTATAGTAAAAGGCTAATCAGGCTTGTAATTGAATACACGTTGTCTCTTATGGCATTCGTGGAGAAAACTGTGGAAACACCCCAAGGAGTTTTATATAACGGTAGGTGCCAAATAATGAAGAAACAAAAACACACTTTATCTTCACTTTTCATCATTATTAGGTAAACGTATGGCCACTGATAAAATATGTGGCGTATCAATATTAAGAGCCGGTGAAACAATGGAACAAGCGGTCTGTGATGTTTATAAAGATATAAGAATTGGAAAGATATTAATACAAACGAATCTACATACAGGGGAACCTGAGGTAAGCATGTAGAAACTTGCTTTATTTCATTTATCTGACTGTTGTTCTGTTATTGTTTAGCTATTTTATTTACGACTTCCGAAAGATATAAAAGATTACAAGGTTATCCTTATGGATGCAACTGTAGCAACAGGAGCAGCAGCAATGATGGCAATTCGCGTGCTACTCGATCATGATGTGCCTGAAAGTAACATACTTATAGTGTCATTGCTCATGGCCGAATCTGGGGTTCATTCGATAGCGTATGCGTTCCCAAAAGTGCAAATTGTGACTTCAGCTATTGATCCTGAAATCAATGACAAGTTCTACGTATTACCAGGGATTGGAAATTTTGGTGATCGTTATTTCGGAACGGAGCCTTCTGAGGAATGTTGATCCAGTTAAACTAACGACGTTTCCTTAAATATTTGAATGTACTTGCACCTATTGAGTATCATCACTTACAATTGCTGAGTTTGTAGTTTCTAATTGTAAACCGTTTTACAGATGTTATTTTTTCCACGAGATTCCTAATTTACATATTTGAATAGAATAGTTTGTTAGCTGTATAAAGATTTAATTTTCTAAAAATTTCAATTGAAAATTCCTACTTGTAGAAGTATACTTAAAAGTACAATTCAATTCTTATTCCATAAAAAAGATCTTTAAATGTTAACAATAGTCTTAGCAGCTGTAAGTTTAATAATTATTTCCTAGGTAATTTAAAGACAGAGATATTCAACGCTTAGGCTATATTCACAATTTCGGGTGGGCATATTTTTTTTAATCTTAGACTTCCAAAGATTTTCGTTTGTCCTCTAGTCTGCTTTTTTATATTGCTGGTATTAGCAATTATTTCATCCTTTAGTTATGTAAGTGCCTTTTAGTAGAATTGACATACCTTGCTACTGCATTTTTTTTAAGTTACTGAAATTTAAAGTAACATAATTCTTATTACTAGTTGTTGCATATAAAATGTAAATATAATGAACCGTTAATTAGATAAGTTTTATGCGATTAAGTTCAGCAGTAGGTTAAAAAAATAGCCAAAAATACCGATGTAACCACATTATTCTGCCGATATTCCCAGTGCCAACCATTTGTTTTTCTATTTTGAAAATGTAAATGACTTCCCAGTTGCATCAATTAAAACTTACCCAATTGTTAAGATAACCAATATGCCAATTCTACTTTTATTTTGTTTGAGGCAAGTACTTAATTTTTTTAGTACAATTGCGTGTTCATGTAAGTTGTAAGTTTTTGTTTGTTTTAATTAGTTATGTAATTATTTGTTGTTTTCGAATTTTGTACTTAACAATTGTAATTTTTTGCATACCAAATTTTGGTTTCAATTTAAGCATGCCGGCAGTACGGCAGAGTATAGAACGTTAAGCAAAGACCTGCTTGGTCGGAACTTGAATGGGTGACTACTCTGCGGCTTGGTGTATTTGGCCCCTCGACACTAAAGGTGTAAGAGGGTAAAAGGAAAAGAAAGAATTTTATGCATTAGATCATTTGTATCCCTAAGGCTTAAAAATCAGCGTATAAATTGAAATGTTAATGCAATTGAATAAAAATAACCGAATCATGTTATTCTGATTATTTAAGTAAATAAGATCTTTGGTTTTCTTGTACTGAAAAAAGTATACTTTTTATATTGTATTTACATTAATAAATAAATATACCTAATTTTTAACTCTTGTTTCAATTATAAACACATACATAGTTAAGAAAATTTAATTTATTAACATCCTTCTGCAGTTGTTATTCATATAAATTGTAGAAGTGCTATGTAGACGGGATATAAACAAATTGTAGGTTCACTATATAAAACTTAAAACATTGAAATAACCTGAATTTAAAATGGCAGATGATGAAAAGAGCATGGAAGAATTACTTCAGGAGTTGAAGAAAGACAGAAAAGTCATTGTTCGAACCTTCGTGAGACGCAGATGTGTTTGTGTACTCCGTGTAAATTCGAATCAACATCATAACACCGATATCGAACAAGAATGTGTATTTATTAAATAGTTCTAAAAGTTTTATAACAATTTTAGCCGCAATTTTTCAGTTCTAGCCTAGGTTTTTAACCATTATTGTTCGGTGTGCACGAAAATCCGCAAAATAAGTAAAATGATGCAGATTTTGTTGAGTGTGATGCTTGCAATGGTAAGATGCACCTGAGATGTACACCTCTTTCATCTTCCGAAGTTCGCGTCTTTTCTCAAAAAACTAAGGAGCGGATTATGAAGTTTTATTGTTCGACCCGTGAAGCAGACTTTAATCTTCATGATATTATTAAGACCTTGACTTATTTGAAAGCCCAGATGATGGAGTTGAAACTTTCAAATGAAAGACTGATGAACGAAGTTAAAATGCTTAAAAAGTCGAACTCCAAGGTTGCCTCGAGTGACGAATCTCCGCTGTTACACACCGAGCATAACAAACGTAAATGTCACAGTCATAACATCCTAATCTACAACGTCAACGAAAACGAGGTTCTATCATCCCAAAACAGATTGACGGCTCACTCAAAAACTGTACTATCTATTCTCTTCAAAATCGCTTCAATAAATTCACAGGATTTCACAGTAATGAGAATTGGGAAATTGATGAATAAACAGCAGCTAAATTCAACTGATGTAAAGCGCCATGCCAGACCCATATACAGTCAAACTCACTTAAGACGAGCACGCATACAACGAGATCCTGGATATAACGAGCGTTTCTTGGGTAAATGGTTGAATTCGTATTAGTTTATGTACTAATTTTTCCCGGTTACTACGATCACGTTTTACGTATAATACGAGCAAATTTTGAAGTAGTTTTACACTAAAAGTCATTTCAGGTCCATATCAGTTTAGAATTTTTGGGTTTTCCGTAATTATATGTTTCACAGAAAAGACGTACAAATTTTAAAAGGTTTTTGGGTATATAAAAGTCGTTTCAAGATAACATTTCTTTGGGATTATTTTACTCTGTCAGTTATTAGTGTCTAGAATTTTCTTTTCTACGAATTCCGGCTTACCGACCTACCTGTTTTTACAATGAATGCACTTTGTCTAATTCCCAAAATTACAACTCTTTCAATATTTTTTCTTTAAAATTTTTAATTTGGTTTTTAGTCAGTTAGCTCGCTACTTGCAGAAAAAAGACAAGTAAAATAATGGCTGCGATAAAACGAAAAACGCTTTCTATTCGCGAGAAAGTTGAGATAATTCGGGAGCTAGAAAATGGTGCAAAAAATTCTGTAATGTGTAAAAAATATGGTTTACCATCATCTACCGTGTCAACGTTGTGGAAAAACAGAAAAACAACACTTGCGGCATTAGACAACAATTTGAGTGATGCGAAAAAATTAAAGAAGCATATAAAAGATGATACTGATAAAGCGCTTATTGTGTAGTTTAAAAATCACAGAAGTGCCGGTTTACCCATCAACCCATTTTAAAAGCACCGGCTGAGAAGTTCGCAGGACAACTAGACTATAAAAACTTTAAGTGCAATAATGGTTGGATTGATCGCTTCAAAAATGGTAATAACATTGTTTACGGAAAAATAAATGGCGAAGCCAAATCGGTAGATACTAAGGTTACAGATGAGTGGTTAACAAGTGTTTGGCCGGACTTACGACGAAAATTTAAAGATGAAGACATATACAACGCCGACGAAGCTGGATTATTTTTCAATTTAACGCCGAATACCACTTTAAAATTTGAAATGAAAAGTGTATTGGTGGAAAAATGTTGAAAAATCATCTCACTGTTTTGATATGTGCAAATATGACGGGAAGTGACAAAAAGAAGTTGTTGGTAATCGGAAAATCTAGAAATCCTCGCTGTTTTAAGAATGTTAAGAGCCTTCCAGTGGACTACACCGCTAACAAAAAGGCTTGGATGACATCTACAATTTTTGAAGAGGAAATTAGAAAATGGAACAATAAATTACGACGTAGTAATCGAAAGATTTTATTAGTGGTTGATAATTGCCCGGCTCATCCTGAATTACCACATTTAACCAATATTACTCTTGTTTGTTTACCACCAAACGCAACTTCTATCCTTCAACCCATGGACCAAGGGATTATCAGGAGCTTTAAAAATTATTATCGTCGCTTATTAGTGCTACAGCTAATCGATCGAATGGAAAAGAAACAGGATCCTAAAATAAGCGTGTTAGATGCAATTCGTATAATGAGTGATGCGTGGAATAATGTAACCCCCACAACAATTGAGAACTGTTACAAAAAAGCTGGTTTCGTTTCTGTTCTAAATGAAAGTTTTGAAGAAGAAGACGAACTTCCTTTATCTACTTGGTTAAAAAATAGAGACATCAATAATTTCCAAAATTACGCGTCCATAGACGAATACGTGGATATTGATGCAGATGTGGTTACTTCGGGATTAAAAACTGACCAAGAAATTTTACAAGAAGTTACAGAAAAGGAACGAATGTGATGAATCCCCGCCTGTTACATTCCCTAAGCACTAGCATTATTGACGCGGTTTTTTCAAGAAAACGCTAGTAGCGAGCAAGAATTTACGTCTATAAGTGTTTTAAGACGTAGTTTTAATGAAGTTAAATTTAAACCAAAAATTCAGCTAAAAATAGATGAATTTTTTAAGAACTCTGGTAATACCTAATGTTTTTATTTATATATGTAGTTTTTTGATGCAAAAAATATATTGTAACGTTTTTACGACGTTTATTCAAATAAACTCGGTTCGTGGTGTAAATTAATTTATTAAACAAACTTAAAGTACGAAATAATTATAAAGAACAATTAAACACTAACGTAAAACTAAAACGGAACACTAATATTAAAACCGAACATTAAAGTAATTTATTTATAACAGTTTATTTATTTAACAATTTATTTCTACGTATTCACAAACACGCCGCGATTATTAGTTCAAGACTATTCACGGATATTTATATTAACTTCGCGACCGCGACTGTTGGCTGGATTAGACTAACTCGGGTTCGTTTGGTCGCGCCTTATATATCCCAGCTCCGTCCTTCCAGAATTTCATTCCACAACATTCCCGTAGTTGCGCGAGAGTAAGTATCCGCCGAACGCTCTGGAAGCTTTTCGGTGGATAATTCTAGCGGCGGATGACGCATTTAATCTCGCACCTGCTTTCCGCAGCTGCTGATGCGATTCGTTACAATATTTCTATAGGAAATAAACAGTAATTTTAAAAAATTTAGTGTTTTTTTTTAATTTTTAGAGTTTCTCGGATATAACGTTTAACTGATATAACGAGCAAAAATTCGCAGTACCAGAGACCTCGTTATAACCGAGTTTCACTGTATAGCACATGGAGCAGACCAGAGCACCCAAGACGATCTTCAAAGAGCAATCTGAGGGGAGAACCAGAAGAGGAAGACCCCCAAAAACATGGTTGGAATCAGTCAATTAAGATTTGACGGAAATGGGTATCGCAGAAGAATCGGAAATTTTGATAAGGGACAGAAGTGGATGGAAGAATTTCATAGCCAAAAACAGTGCGTAGCTAATTCAAAATGCCGAAACAATCGACTGATAGATGTGTTTTATTACAAAAATGGTGTGAAAATCATACTGATTTGAAGATTATTGATTCTTCTCATGTTTTTTGTACAGTTTGCGACAAAACGGTAAGCCTTAATGATATTTCCTGACTGCAATAATTTAATATAGTTACCAAATTACGTGGAAATTTAACCCTTAAAACACCAACATGCATTTTTAGGATCATAACCACCTATATGGGTACTGCAAAATAAAAGAAAAACTTGAAATGTATTTTACATTAATAAATATACCTGATTGTTAACTCTTGTTACAATTATAAAGACAAGCATAGTTAAGAAAACAATTTAATTTATTAACATCCATCTGCTTAAAATACTTATTGTAAAGTGCTACTATTAATATAAACTGTAGAAGTCGTATGTAGACGTCTACACATTACCAAAGCATCCAAATAACTCTAAATAAAAGTGAAAGGGCCAGCATAATCACGGGAATTATTATCCGTGAATCAAAATCATTCTCAACATGTGGTATCCCAGAAATTTGCCCTTGTTGTAGCGGTTTACTTAATCCTGGCATAACAACTTTATCTAAAGGCTCGCCAGTCATTGAAAATTTAGTTGCTTCGGTAATTTTCACTTTAACTAACTTTCCCATATATTTTTCATTTAACGGAACTAGCACTTGTTCGTAAAATTTGTTATGCCCAACGTAATGCTTCTTATCATGAGATATTTCTGTAACTAACACTTCTTGAATTTCGTCAATTTTGTGTCCATACAGTTGATACGTGTAAAACAGATCAGTTAACTTTTTCGTTCGTTGTTTAACATCTTGAGCTGGAATTCTCGGCATTAAAGCTGCAGGAGTTCCTGGACGGGGATAAAATTGATTTATAAAAAGACTGGGAAATTTGTACTTCGCACATAGGGAAAGCGTTTCTTCGAAATCTTCTTCGGTTTCTGTTGGAAATCCACATATTATATCCGTTGCTATGGTCATACCTTGTATCCTAGAAAGTTTTCAATTAGTACTATAAAATGAACACCGCGATAATCACTAACCTGCTCCTCAAAAAATCAACAACATGTTCGAAATCTGCTCTACAATATTCTCGTTTCATATCCGCTAAAACTTGATCACTACCAGATTGCACCGGAACGTGCAAAAAGCTATAAACTCTAGGGTGCGAGAGAACTTTCGCCATTTCCTCTAAATGCTCTAAAATATATGGTGGATTTGTCATTCCCAATCGTAACCTACAACCTTCTGGAATTATTTCCACCAACTGCCATAATAGTTCTGGCAGCGACGTTCCAATATCCCTTCCATAAGTACCTAATAAAACCAATACAACACTCTAAATTAAGCTAAGTAGTAAGGCCTTACCGGTGTCTTCTGAAGTAAGCCATATCTCCACAACACCTTCTTCAAAAGCCTGTTTTGCTCTAGCCACAATTTCTTCCGGAGGATAACTTCCTAAATCACCCCTAGCATGCTTAGTTTTACAATAAGTGCATTGATTTAAACACCCTGTATTTATGGCTATTATTTCAATGAGAGGATTTCTTCGAACTTTGGGTAATAACAAAGATGCACCACCTATTTTCTTCCCGTTTGCTTTTTTGGTGCCCATTAACTTCACCGTATTGCCCTTTAGTGTTTCTTCCACTACTTCAACTACTCTATCTATTTGTTGAACACCTATTATGCTTAAACCTTGTAAAAATGATGTTTTTGGTGCACCTTGTGGCACACAACCGGCCAATACAATGTGTTTCCCTTGTTCTTTTCCTGAGTTAATTTCATTTCTAAAATATATTGACTAAAATTTCGTTGACTTACGAATACTGTACTTACCTAAAGTGATCCTCGGCTGGATTTTTTACAGTACAACTATTCAATAACCAAAGATCGGCTTTAGTTTTATCCTGAGTCAATTTATATCCATAAGCGGCTAACTGGCCAGCCATATATTCAGAGTCAGAACTATTATGCGCACAGCCCCAAGTTTTTACATAAATCACCTGAGTACCAGGAACATCACCAATGATTGGTTCCGGTAATTCTTTCGCTTCCTACAAACTTCGTAATTACATAAAATTATTTACAACAACTATTGGATATTTTACGTTTCTCTTTCGCGCTTTGACTTTTACTAGCTTGCGATTACTATATCTTTCTTTAGGTGTAATATCTTGTGCAGAAATTAAATCTTCGATGTCGTCAATGATTTCGTTACAAACAGATTGTTCTTCCATTACGAATCAAACTTGTGTGTTATTAAAAGTGAATTAACACTGAAATGTTCACACAATAATATTGTTTAAACTTTTTAAGGAATATGTTATTTTTTTTAAGAATTAGGTTATGTGTGTGCAACCAGTGCAACTTGACGACGTGCTGCGATTGTGCTAGAATTTAATAAAATCGTGGTCATCGATACTAGTTAATTTATGTTGAAACTGAACCATCTCTACTGCTTTCCAAAAGCTTACACGCAAATTAAAGGGGTACATTAATTATATTTTTTCAACAAAAGCTTTTATTTGCGTAAGTATAATTTTAGATTTTAATTTCCAACATTTTAATAATTATAGATCAACTTGGGCTTTTAAAGCTAACTTCAATTGGTTCATGACGTCATCATATTCGTGTGCATATTTAAATTAATGTATTCCCTCGTTTAAAGAATTAGTAATTGTGACTGCTTTTTTTCAAGTAAGTGCCGGTTTAAAGCCATTTTATATTCTGAATTAGGTTTCGTTGTAGAATATTATGTAAAATACCTGGCCAGTTATTAAATAACTAAAGCAACTTTACGCTGCGTTGCGAGTAACGTAACTTTTTAAAAGATGAAAATGTAGCCTGGAAATATTAATTAAAAGCCCATACAGTTTATAGAGTTTATTAAGACATGTGTTTCATCAAACAGTGCATGCTCTTTAAAAAAGTATGAAGAAGCTTAAAGTACATGCTTCAGATATATTTAAATTGAAGAGTATCTTTGTAGCTTACTTTGATTAAAATTACAAATTACACATAAATATAATCAGACACTAAAATCAGAAACTTGAGCTGTGATCTGTTGCAACACGCTTTTTATTATTTTTTTCTCAATGAACACAATAAATTTCGTTTTACTGCTCAAGTTTCTGTAAGCAAAACTAAATGTTATAACTAAATAGTATATAAACATACACACTTTGAAACTGTTATCATTTCATATAAATATATTTATATGCATTACATAAGCTTGTCTAAATCCCTGTAATAATCATTATCATCCTACGCTTTATTTCTTTGGAAAGTGCCTAAACAGCTTCATGCACGCCAACTAAATTTTAGAGATTAGTGCATAAGTTATGTTTAAACAGTGTATCACAGAATACTACAAAGTACTTGCACTAAGTTCAACATCAACACGCTTGCAGACAAATAGTTTTTTATAAAACCATATTACTGTAATTCAAACCTTAATGCACAGAATCATTAATTATATTGTTCAATTAAATAAATTTCAACTAAGAATGGAATGAATAATTTTAAAATATACACTGGAAAGTAATGCCGAGGAATTCTTATGACGAGACATGTTCTATACAAGAATAATGTATGCATAACTATTATGGCTAGTATTAGGCTAAATAATAGAGACAGGAGTAAAATACTACTCATGTTTAGTCTAGCATGAACTCCATTTAATATAAAACAGTTTATCTAGTATGTGTCATTTTAAGACTACAAGTGAAGGGTAATCAAGTTGTTACTTAATCAATTATTAGGAAAGGTATAGCCTTCTTAAAGAGTTTATAGAAATTTGAGATACAACAGTACTGACTGATTATTTATACTAACAGACATAACAATACTACCGAATTTGTAGGTAAAAATAACCAACCGCTATTTACATTACATGGAATACAAGAATTAAAAAGAGGAAATCTCAGTGCTCTCGAGCTCATTTTCGAAGTTACTTTTATAAGCGAGTCGCATGTCACTTATGTTTAATTTTGCCAGGTTTATGTCCGACTCTGTTGTGACGGATGGCGAATATCATACGGTTATCTTGCTTTTATAACCATTTCATTGTCAAACCTAATAAATACGCACAAAATATTTGATCTTTATATGTAATAATAAAATAAAGTAGTAAAAATAGTCGAACGCCAAGATCGATTTTGCTAATTTCAAAGAAACCGAAGTAGGTATCGTTCGTAATTTGTGTAAAAAATACTGTCTATAGTGATTTTTTGATAAAACGGTCATTGAACTTAATAGCTAATAGAAGAACAAGAAAATGGGAATTCGAGTCTTTAAACGAAAAAGAGAAGAAGGAAGAGTATTCATATAGGATATGGCAAAACCTAGAAAATGAAGAATTGAAAGAAACAGAAGAAAATTAGACAGACCTGAAGACACTAATAAAAGAAACAGGGGAAACAGTACTATCAAAAGGTAACCAATGAAAACCAAGGAAAGACTGGTTCGATCAGCACTGTAAACAAGCAATAGAAGGCAGAAAAAAGGCAAAGCTGGAGATGTTGAAGGAAAGGACCCAGGATTCCCTTGATAGATGTAAACAAAAAAGAAGAGAAGCACAAGAAAAACAATCAGAGAGAAGAAAAGATGAAGTCAGAAAATTATACAAAGAAATCAGGAACTACAAAAAAAATTATTTTCTTCTTATGGTGCGTCTCCTAGTAAAGAAGACCATCAAGGCTATCTCAACATTGGATACTGCTGCCCAGAACAAGAATCTTGTGCTTTTTCCAAACGATACACGTAGATTTTTGAGCCAGGATATTCTCCTTCTTCCAGCGTTTCTCTTGCCCTGGATAATTTGTTGTAACAATTGGTATTTTTCGTTACGCATTAAATGTCCCAAGTATTCAATTTTTCTTTTTTTGATCATGTTAATTATTTCCATTTTGTTCCCCATTCTTTGTAGGTCGGTCTCATTTCTTATTCTTTCAACCCAAGATATTTTAAGTAATCTTCTATAAATCCACATTTCAAATGCTTCTATCCTTTTACTTGTTGCTTGGGTGAGCGTCCATGCTTCCACTCTGTACAAGAAAACGGGCAGGACAGAAAGAATAGGAAATTAAAACCCATATTTATGAAAAATCAAGAAGATAAAAATCGGGCATTACGGAAACCTATTTAATGAAAAAGGGGTACAAGATGAAGGTTTGGATGAGCAAGAAGTGACACATGAAGACATAAAAGTAGATAAACCAACAGCTCAAGAGATAGAGAAAATAAATAAAAGCATGCGTAATTACAAAAGCCAAAAGCCCAGGATTAGATGGGATTACTGCAGATTTCTTAAAAAAGGAGGAAAGCCATCGATAGACAGAATATATACCCTAATAAAGATGAGTTGGGAAAAGAAAGAAATGCCAAATGAGAAACCTTCCAACTCCAAAAATTACAGACCTATCACACTGTTGAATGTCACACATAAAGTCCTTTCAAAATAGATCCAGACAGAGTTAAAAGATTAGCCAAAGCCATTCTAGGAGACTACCAATGCGGCTTCAGAACCACTAGATCTACTACAGACCAAATGTTTGCATTAACACAGGCACAAGGAAAATGCTGGAGGAAAAATATACATCTACACATGGGGTTTTTTGATTTCAGGCAGGCGTAAGACAGCATCAAAATAAAGAAAATTTTAGAGTGTATGCAATCATTCAACTATCCAAGGGACTTAATGCAACTGGTGGAAATTACGCTTAAAGTAAATCAGGTCAAAATAGTAACAGAACTATCAAAATCTTTTACTACAAACAAAGGATTAAAACAGGGAGATCCCTTATCAACGGTCCTATTTAACTTAGTACTCAATCTCAATGGCCTTCTTCTACAGTTCATTTCTGAACATAGACCGTCCTCATATTTTCTTGTTCTGTGCCACTTTCCTCCAATTTAATCCTGCTGTCAGTTTCAGAACATTTGTCCAGCGTGATGGTGACCGTCCTCTTCCACGTTTTCCTGTATATGGTCTCCAGTGTAGAATCGCATTTGTCCATCTGCCGTCTTTACATCTGGCTACATGGCCAGCATAGTTCCATTTTAGTTCAGCAATGGTTTCAATTACATTTTTGATCTTAGTAGTTTTTCGAATCCATATATTGCTTTTCCTGTCTCTTAAGAGTTATTCCGAGCATTTGCCTCTCCATTGCTCTCTGTGTCACAGCTATTTTCTGCATTGATTGTTTGGTGATCGTCCATGTTTGGCATCCGTATGTTAGCACGGGAAGGATGCATTGTTTGAATAGTCTCGATCTTAATCTTAGAGGGATATTTTTATTTTTGAGAGTATGTCTCATCCTTCCGAATGCCATTCACACTAGTCTTCTTCTTCTATATATTTCGGTGGTCTGATTTTCTCTATACAGTTTTACTTGATGGCTCCGATATATGTAATTGTCAACGTTTTCTATTTGGGTGTTTTTAATGTTTATCTGAGGGTCTATCTTGCACATAGTTTTTGTCTTTGTTAGGTTCATTCTTAACCCGATTTCACCCGCTTCTTCGTTTAGTTCTTCTATCATTTGTCTTAAGTCTTCTGGTTTTTCGGCTGTAATAAGTATATCACTGGCGAATCTTAGATTGTTTAATCGCCTGCCATTTATTAATATACCCTTATCATGCCATTTTAGATGTTTGAAGGGCAACATTAAACAATTTAGGCAATACAGTGTCGCCCTGTCAGATTCCTCTTTCGATGTTAATCTTATTTGTTTGTATGTAGTTTGATTTCAGATGTTGCTTTTTCATATATATATTTTATTATTTGGATATATCTGTCATCAATTCTGGAGTTTTTCAGTCCATTGAGAATTATCCAATGTTCCACTGAGTCGAATGCTTTGTAGAAGTCCACAAAAGTCATGCAAATGTTCAGGTTATATTTAATAGCTTTTTCGATTAATATTCTCACTGTTAATAGGTGGTCGCATGTGCTGTAGTCTTTTCTAAACGCAGCCTGTTCTACTGGTTGACATTCGTCTAGCTTTTTCGTAAGTCTTAGTACTAGAAAGCATAATAAGAAAAGTAAGATTAATAGAGCAGGTACAATAATGAAACAAAAGACTGCAACACAGAGACTAGCCACGGAAGCTGAGAAGTGTGGACTGTATATTAACGAAGCAAAAACAAAATACCTACTATCAAGCAGCAGGTTACAACAAGATAATGAACAATTGAAAATTAAAACTTCTTCTTTTTGTGTCGAGGGGGTCAAAGCCACATTTTAAACGACTTGGCGTCGTGAACTTTGTTATATCCAGGAGTTGAAATTACAAGCAAAGGAACTACTTACCCAGAAATAGAAAGAAGAATTATGGCAGAAATAAATAGTGCAGCAGGCTTGCATAACTAAGGGCAAAACACATATTCAACTTAATCAAAAAACGAGTGTATCAGACCATAAGACCAGTGGTCACCTATGCTGCTGAAGCATCGGTACTCCGATAAAAAGATCTTGAAAAATTAGAGACCTGGGAGAGAAGGATTCTTAGAACCATTTATGGAGGAATTAAAGAAGGAGAACAGTGGAGAATAAGATCAAATGAAGAGCTGTAAAGAGTATACAATGTGAAGATGAGCGTAGAAAGAAGTACCAGTAAAGCATGGTTAGAAGAGCTGGAGGGCAGGAACAGAAACGGAAGGCCAAGGAACTGATAGATGGGTGTGTATAGAAGATATGGAGAGTGCAGAAATTAGAGATTGGAAAAACCTGGCACAAGATACGATCAACTAACCGTTAATCAAGCCTTACGGCCTGAAGTGCTAATATATACAGACAGGGTTTGTCAAAAAGTCCAGATCATATGGGACTTTTTTTTATTAAAGTATTTATTAAAAAAATCAATACGGCACGGCGTTGGTTTGTACTTGTCTAAGGACTAAAAAAGTGCACACAGATTTCGTCAAATGACATTCTGTACCCGTCACCTTTGACACTTTTTGAAAAAAAACTTCAGAAGAGGCCTTATTTATGATTTTTTCAAAAGATTTCATTTGGAAAAGTTGTTCAGAATGGCATTTTACGTCGGTATGCAAATTTTCAGCTAAAAATTCGGACTTCTTATTTTTTACTCATTTTTTGATTATTCCATATACAGTCGAACTTCGATAACTCGAACCATGACTTGCCAGAAAAAAAGTTCGAGTTATCAAGACTTCGGGTTATTAAATAAAATACATAATACGTATTTATTATTTTATAGAGGTGAAACGAATATTTGGTTAACGGTTAACTATTCGGCAGTCGTAATATTCGGCCGTTTTAATGAATATTCGGCATAACCGAATATTTGGCTGACTTAAATTTATGATTCATGACTGAAATCTAGCCTTTTTCTAAAATTTCCCGTCTGAAACATATACTACCTACTGAATATTAAAAATATTTTAGGTTGAAAATAATTAATACCCCGGATTCAAAAAGTTTGATGTCCATGACTAATTAATTACCGAGAATTTAGGGTTTGTAAACAAATTTCTGAACGAATGCATTAGGTATTGTTTTGTCTACTCTTAGCAGGGCAATTTAATAATTAAACAATAAATTAGTTCGCTGGTGACGGCAAAGAAACTAAAATAAAAGCTACGATTTCTTAATCGGTGTAACAAGAAGGCAGGGGCGGGGGAGGGGACATATTATGGTTAAGGGTTCAATGTTATTTGAACCATTATACAGGGAATCGGTTGTATGTTCATTGGTTTTTAAATATGAACGCAAAACGCTCAACGATTCCCAGAAAATTTGACTTATCGAAGGTGGCGCCAAATATTCTGTTCAAGTTATCAAGATATTCGAGTAATAGAAGTTCGAGTTATCAAGTAAAAATTACACATAATTCTCACTCTTGACGCTAACGCCAACCAATTTGTTTCGAGTTATCAAAAATTCGAGTTATCGAAGTTCGACTTATTGAAGTTCGACTTATTGAAGTTCGACTGTATTTCATTGTAATCTGATGAAACTCGCTTTTTATTATACTTTTAATGTTTTTAGTAAAAATATCGAAAATTCCGCGAGAATTTTGTAGTATACTTGTATACTTGGAAAAATAAAAAAAAAAGATTAAAAATAATAAGTCCGAATTTTTAGCTGAAAATTTGCATACAGACGTAAAATGCCATTCTGAACAACTTTTTCAAATGAAATCTTTCAAGAAAATTATAAATAAAGCCACTTCTGCAGATTTTTTTCAAAGTGTCAAATTTACAAAATGTCATTTAACCAAATTTGTGTGCACCTTTTTTAGTCCTTAGACAAGCACAAATCAACGCCGTCTTGATTTTTTTAATAAATACTTTAATAAAAAAAGTCCCATATCATCCGGACTTTTTAACAAACCCTGTATATTAGATTAGATTTTCTGATAAAACGGTCACTAACTTTAATAGTTAATGTTTACAATTATTAGTTTGTTATCCAGACCGTCATAGATAACATCATGCGCTAACGTTTACAGAATATAAATTTACCTTTCTTGCAAATAGAATTACTTAGTTTACATACGCATGAGTATTTTTACCCCATTAAAAATAATAATACTTGTCATTTATATGTCATATTCTTAAATTCAAAAGCATAACATTAAAATGCACACATTTTTATATATTTACATATCACCTAATTTAAAAAAATATAGTTATGCACAACCCATATTTATATTAGCATCAGCGACAGTTCTGCACAACCACATCCTTTTTAAAGGCACTGGCAATTTGATGTCATTGATAATAATAAAAATGATGATGAATTGATCTGTCATTTATTCTACGATTTTATTTTTAAAACAAAATTGCTAAGCAAATGTTTAAAAATTGCCAATGGCTTTAACTTCAGATTCATTGCATTAACATACGTCCCAAGTAAAATTTTAAATAAAATAGTTAAAAGAATTACAAAACTTCATTATTATTTCAAGTAACATGCAACCATATTTTTTACATTAACTTTCAATGAACGTTAGAGTTTTCCATACATAAATAACAGTTTTAACAAATATTAATAGTAATTTATTATATTTAAAGGTGAGAATTAAAGAGTGCCTATATAAAAAAAATAAATAAAAAATTAAGTCACACAAAAACAATTCACGTACGGTTTTAACATTACTTAAGTCTAACATATACATTCGTACAAATGCATTTACCTATGTATAACAATAAACAATTCTAGAGCTGCAAAAATATCTATTATTAACTAATTAACTAATTTTTAATACTTTTTCTGGCAATGTCTGCCAATTAATTAAAACAACATAATTAGCTGCAGGTGACAAAACTTGATCACTAATTAAAATGTGCAAAACAAAACGAGAGCAAATTATAATTTGTGGTGAACATAAACAACGAAGAATAATTTGCATGATATTCGAACTGCATACTTAACAGTTGCAAGGTAGGTGCTTAATTCATTTTTATTTACTAAACTATCGTTTCATCATTTTCTTCTTTTGATCAGTAAGTAATGGGCTTATTTTTTAAGTTCTGCTTTATCAGCATAGTTATCTATACTTCAGTAAAATTACCCAATCAATGTTATTATCTTATTAAATTTAAGAAAATTGTAAATATGTTTCTTTTGATTAGGTCTAACGATAACTATTGCTATACAGCATTACAATATACTTCTAATTGTTTATTTGGAATTCGAGACGATGCAGAAGTTAATATATATATTCGTTTAACATTCTAAAGGTTATATGTATAAGTTGCAATAAATTTTACAGTGCCAAACTTATGGAAAAACAAAGAAGGTTACAGTGTAGTGATTATACATTTTTTGTAGATATATACGTTAATGAAATGTACTTCGTGCATTACAAAAATTATCGTTCAAATTGCACACAAAACGTACACTACTTTAATTTGCACTTAATGGTTTGATAATGAGATGAAAATTATTTCTAGATGTCCTAATATTTCTCTACCATTTAAATGCAACTGTGCCATTACAAGTAAAATGTCGAAATATATAGTTTTAAACCATAACATAAATAGTACGTTTTTACTTGCAAAGGCAATGGTATTACAACATCAAACATTATATTATTTTCAGAAATATTAGGAGAAAGAAGAATAGTAATTAGAGTACAATCTAACCTTTATATTCCGATTAATTTTTCGCACCATACGAAGAATAGAAATTTGTTTTCGCACATTCTAAAGGGGGCCAAGAATAAGGGGGTAAGTAAAAGGGGGCAGCTAATCATGATGGCTTTTAACCCCAGGCCCCCTCCGCCGTCATACATATTCTAACGGTGATCGTTTCCCCTTGCCACGTTGTTCCAATAATCTTTCGCAGAGCTTCTTAATTTCAGATATAATCCAAACGGACGACGTTAATGTTGTTAAAAATATCATGTCTATAAGAAAAATCTCTCAGCCCACTGATTTCCGCATGTTTATTAAAACTTACCCCACCAAGTGAGAGCTTCTGTTTGGAAAACCCTTTGTAGTGGTGGTGTGTAAACTACAAGTAGTTGACCAACGACAGATAGAGTAACCGCTATTAGGAACATTTTATTCGAGAACAAACCAATGGAAAATACGCTTTTAGTCTGCGAACGACAAGAGAGGGCGTTCCACATATCGAACAAAACGAAACAGGTGAACGTCATGGTCGTATCTCGTGCTGTTATACCTTCCGTGCTCATCTTTAAATAAAACCTTATGCTTGTACACATCAGCAGTTAAATTTGTAATAAACGTAATTTACTTACCTCCTTTTTAAATACCCACAAGGTTCCAGCAATTATGACTAGTGCAGATAATAATACATTAATGATAAGGGCTCTTGTTATAATTGGTTCTTTAACATTTCTAGGCTTTTGCTTTATAACGTCTTTCCCGACGGGCTCTACTCCTAAACTCTGAGCTGGTGGTCCATCCATTATAATATTAATCCAAAGAATCTATAAATGAAATTAGTTAAAGAAAAATTGTCCTGTAAATTAAACAAGCAAAACTATAAAATGAGGGGATTTAATTATTAATTTATCGGAAAACCACCGCGTCATGACTAAACTTTCCAAGTATGTCGACATGGTATTAATGTCTTTATAATTCCTCAGGCTAAACCGTAGGTGATACAAACTTCTAAACGTGCTTTTTAGACTATAAACAACGTATCTAGCTACGTAAAATCAATAGGAATTAAATCCGGAAGTAAAAATGTCCCTCAATCGGATTTCTAGGTGGGGACAACTACTGAAGATAAGCCGAAACCGAAGAATCGGGACGTGGAATGTCTGAACATTATGGAAGTGTGGAAAAGTGGAGAATATTAAGCAGGAAATGAAACAACAGACTATAGGGGATGTGCGAACTGAGATGGCCACCAGAGGGAAATATATGGAGTGAAGACTTTTGAATAATTAATACAGCTTCAGTAGGCAGACAAGCCGCTGTTTCATTATCTCCAGCGGTCTTGTTTTTATCCTCTTTCGGTTTCCAAATCTTAAGCTTATTCACTAAATATTTACTTCTCTATCTAGCCATTTTTGTGGATATTAACTTTACTGTTAATTTCACAGGTTCGAATTTTTTAAGTGTCTTCTATTGCTTTTCTGGGTTTGTTGTTTTTGTTAAAATTCTTTGCCAACTCTAAAACGTGTAGGGATCTGTTTAACATCGATTTTAAAGTATTCTGGACGTTCTTTATGTTTGAATACTCTCGAATATAAATCTCTAGTTAAGGGTTTAAGTTCATTTAGCCTTGTTTCGTAAGCGACTGCATCTGCATCTGAGCCATCTACAGATAACCAATCGGACACTGCACTGCATACCATTCGTATTTTTTCTATTTCCTGTCCCAGATTTCCTATATTCGTCTTTGTCAAGTTTATTCCGAGCGTCAATCACATAGCTTTAGCTCTACGATTTACTACACTTAGCTTTTCTAGTTTTTTGTCAGAATCTTCAATCTGCTTCTTGTTCAATTTATCGATTGAAAGAACTTTCTCGAAGGCCTTTATCGGTTCCTTTAATGTTGCTATCTTCAGTTTTAATTCCTCAGGAGTAGCTTTCCCTGTGGCATTCTTTGTTTGAACCGTTTCATTTTTCTTTGTTTCCTTGAGTTCAGTTTTTTCTACGGATTCCTTTTCTTCTGGAGCTTCTGCTTCTTCGGGGTTTTCATGCCTCTAAAATACTGATCACAATAATATACCGAAGGATAGAAAAACACATAACGGAAGATCAATTTGGCTTTAGAAAGAGCTCGGAAACGCACTAAGCAATATTAGCACTTAGATTAATAATATAAAAAAGGATTACAAAGGACAAACCAACGTATATTGCTTTTGTAGATCTGGAGAAAGCCTTTGACAATGTGAAATGGGTAGATATGTTCCAGATTTTGAAAGAGATAGGCAAATTCTGAAGCTACTGTATGAAGATCAAACAGCAGTAATAAATATCGGAGAAGTAAGTAAACAAGGGAAGATCAATAAAGGAGTTACCACTTCTATTCAATCTATTTATTCAGAAGACCTTAGACCATCTATACGGGAAAAGTAAGAGTGGAGTCAAAGTACAAGGAGGAAAAATAACAATGCTGAGATAAGCAGGCGATATAACCTTTTATTGGCAGGGAACGAACAAGACCTAGGTGAAGCTTTATCAGAAACGAATAGATTCTTACAACAGTCAAACAGGAAGATAAAAGCGAAGAAAACTAAAATCTTAATATGTAGCAAATCGGTATTACCCCATACACGTATCTCACTAGAAGAACAAGAAATAGAACAAGTAAAAGAATATTGTTATTTCGGAGCTAAAATAACCAAAGACGCAAGGAGTAATGCAAAAATCAGAAATAGGATATAACAAATGAAATTAGCATTCCTTATGAAGAAAAAATTATTAATGACAAATAAACTTTCACTCGACACAAGGAAACAATTTTTGAAAACTGTAATGATGTGAATTATGGACGACATACAAGAGAAAAGGCTAGAAGCGTTCGAGATGTGGTGCTACAGACGAATGTTAAGAATCAGCTGGGCCATTCTGAATAACATAAGAAAGAGATTCACTAATTGGCCATATCCTGTGACACAAAGCACTGCTAAAAACAATAACACCTAGACGACCAAGAACACAATATATTTCCTAAATAATGAAAGACATACAATGTTCCAGCTATTCAGCATTTAAAAGATAGAAAACTACCATGTCGAATCAAACCAATCATAAAAATTAATAACACAAGGGAAAGAGAATCATTTTAGTGACATTTAAAAAAAAAATTAAAACTTACCTGCATAGCATTCAATGGATTAGGTATACCAATTAAAGTAGCCAGCGCTATGAGAGAAAGAGCAGCTATAGATGTTGACAACTGAAACCTAACGAAATTTCTAATATTATAATAAATTCCCTTGCCTTCCTCTATTGCCGAGCTGCAAAAAACCTTTTAATATTATTTTATTCAAACCTGGACCTCTAAACACTCACATAATGGTGTGGAAATCATCGTCAACTAAAATCATATCTGCAGCTTCTTTACAAACGTCAGTTCCGTTTCGACCCATGGCAATACCAATATCAGCTTTCTTCAAAGCTACGCCGTCATTCACTCCATCGCCAGTCATACCCACAATATGGCCAGTTCTTTGTAAAGATTTCACTATAGCTAACTTATGCTTTGGTGATACTCTGTAAAAGACAGTCGCATGTGGTATTGCTGCATCTAACTCAGGTTCTGTGAATGCATCCAACTGCTCGCCTGAGAGTACTTGAGAATGTAGAATATCTAGGCCGATCATTTGTGCTACAAATAAATAGATTGCAGCAAGTCATTTAAGGATTAATTTTAATACTTACCAATAGCCACAGCTGTATCTGCAGCGTCACCTGTCACCATTTTAACCTGAACTCCTGACTGTAACAATGTAGTAATAGATTCTCGTACAAATGGCCTAGGTGGATCACAAATTCCAACAATACCCATGTATATAAGTTCTTGGAGAGATGGCCCTTTAGCCATTGCTACAACCCTTAAGCCTTTTCTACCTATTTCATGCGAATCGGCCATAAATTCTTGTTCCTTTTTGTTGGTAAGCGTCTGAAGGGTGCCGTTATAAGCATACCTGGTGCACTTTGGAAGAATTTTTTCAATGGCACCTTTTACAAAAAATATGTCTTGCTTATTCTCATCATATTTAGGCACACACTTAACAGCCATCATTTTTTGCTCGGAGCTGAACGGATATTCTTGCAAACGCACATATCTATCAGTTACGTTATACATGCCATTTTTCATCGCAGCTGCTAATAAGGCACCCTCTGTTGGTTGACCCAGGAGAACTTCATTGTGAATAAGTGCGTTATTACATATTGTGCCTACCTGTTATTGTAATAATAATATTGTTATCATATCTTGCCTCGAAAAGAAGTTTTTGATAATGCTTACCTCTAACAAATTATATACACTTTCTCTTGCTCGATCTGGATAGTCGCATTTATGGAGCAAAACTTGACCATGGTCGTTATAGCCAGCACCAGAAATTTCCGCAAGGTAACTGTCAGATGTCAAAAGTACAGTTACCGTCATTTCATTGCGTGTTATTGTTCCGGTTTTATCTGAACATATAACATTCACGCACCCCAAGGTTTCAACAGTTGGTAATTTTTTTACTATCGCGTTGCGTTTAGCCATGCGCATTACACCCAAGGCTAATGTTACTGTTACTACAATTGGTAAACCTGTAAAAAAAGAGACGTTTTAATTATTTATTTTAATTAAAATGTGGTTAATTTATTTATCATAATTGAAATTATCGAAGTACCTTCTGGTATCGCAGCAACAGCTAAGCTGACTCCAATTGTAAACATTTCCATAATCACTTTACCCTGGAGCCATCCTAACAACATGATAAGGCCAATGATTGCAAAAGAATACATAGACAATTGAGTTCCTAAACTATCCATTGAACGCTGCAACGGGGTTTTTGGAGCTTCTTCTTCCAACATCATGCGGAATACTGATCCAAATTCACTATGCTGTCCAGTACTGACTACAATACCCTATAAATTAAAAAAAAGGTAATTTATTGTAAAGCATAGTTACGAAAAATTTACCTTTCCATTTCCACAACGAACCAGTGTTCCCATAAAAGCAATGTTAGATTTGGATGAATGCGCACCATTAGGTCTTAATACAGGTGCAGTCTGTTTTCTAGCTGGTTCAGTCTCTCCAGTAAAACTACTCTCGTCGATGGTCAGATCAACGGATTCAAATAAGCGTAAGTCTGCAGGGACACGGTCTCCTATATTTAGTAACACAATATCCCCAGGAACTAACTCTCTTGCGAGGAATGTATCTGGTGTACCTTCTCGAAGACTAAAAAAAAACAGCCACTTTGATTTCATTCCTATAAATCATTGTATAATAGAATATTATGCAATGAGCATTTAATGATAGCTATTAAGACAAGAGTATGAGAATTAAAACACGAGCCACAGGCTTAATAGCCATTAAATGCGAGTTGCATACACTATTTTTTCTACGACCAGTTATAATAATCAAAAAATAAGCACCTTCTGAAAAGCTACTACCTAACCTTATTTTTGACAACAAAATACTTTGCTGCTATTGGTTATCTCAATTAAGAAACAACAACAACTCGCGTAACTATGGTTACCAAATAAAATACTTTGCTGCTATTGGTTATAAACCTGTATCTTAATGAAAAATCTGTATCTTAATGAATCTCATTAAAGTACAGGTTGTAAATGCTTAATAAATCAATTAAAGTATGGGAGTAGAAAAACACATTATATAGGGCGGTGAATTTTCTTCACGCACTATAGGAATTTCAATAGTAAACATTTAAATAACGCGTGATACAATTAGAATTCAAACAATGTTAATTAACAAATAGAGAAACTATAATAGAAATAAAAATACAACATTATTATCAAGTATAATGCATATTTATTAAATCACTTATAAAACATAGAAGTGATAAAGCAAGAAAGGAAGCAACAAAATTAAATAAAAGTAAAAAGAATGGCTGGATAAGTAACAACATGGAGGAAATTCTATAAACTACTAAATAAAGCAACAAATGAAACAGAAGAAATCAAGGAAGAAGAACTACACAAAGTAATTTATAAACTTAACAACAGAAATATGGAAAAAATAATGCCAGAGGAATGGAAATAGTACCTACTGATAAAAAAAAGGGAGAAAAAGCAAAATGTGAAAATTACAGAAGAATTAACATAATAAACACAACCTATAAAATTTTAGCATTAATAATAAAAATGAAATTACAAAAAACAACAGAAAGCATTCTAGGAGAATACCTACCAGCAGGGATTTAGACCTGGAAGATTGACAGTGGACGCAATACATATTGTAAATCAAATTTAGGAGAAATCAAGGGAATATATCAGGTTGATGCATAAGTTCGTAGCGTTTTTTTTTAATTTAAAATTTAATTTTTTTAATATAAAAATACATAAACTAATCAATAATATATTCTCCTGCATTGTTTATGATTGCCTCCCAACGTTCTGGCAGTTTTACTTTTCTACGCCTGAAGAAATCCGGTGGTTTGGAGGTGAAGAAGTCGTCGAGCCAGTTTTGAAGAGCAACGTCGTTATTAAATAAGATTCCGCGGAGATTGTTGGATACAGAGCGGAAAAGATGAAAATCTGATGGAGCAAGATCAGGGAATAGGCAACGCAGTTGTTGACAATAAACCTCAGAAGTGATGGTTACATTCCTGGGAAGCAATTCATAGTAGATGACCCCTTCTTTATCCCATGGATGGGCACCAGCTTTTGCACGAGGATTTGCTTGTTTGTTAGGGCTCAGCCATTCCTTTCTGTTCTTGATGTTGATGTAAAGGCACCATTTTTCATCACCAGTAACAATTTGGGACAAAAACGGCCGATGTTGTTGACGGGCAAGCAATGAAGAACAAATGGTAACATGCTGATTTTTGTTGTTTTCGCTCAAAACGTATGGTACCCAAACACCCAACTTTTGAACTTTGCCCATGGAATGCAAATGTCGTACGATAGTTGATTGGTCACAATTCATCATATTGCCCATTTAATCGGTCTTCATCAAAGCCGGATGGTCTCCCTGAACGTGGGAAATCATTCATATCGAAATGCCCCTTTTTGTAACGAGAAAACCGTTTTCGTGCAGTACTTTCCACGATGGCGTTCTCTCCGTAAAGGGTACAAATGGTTCTAGCGGCCTCCGATGCCTTAACCCCTCGGTTAAACTCAAACAAAAGGATATGTCGGAAATGTTCATTTTTTTGTACTTGACACTCCATTTTCTTTAGCCAACAATTACCCCTAACTTTCTACAAATTGAAAAATTCAAGAAGTATTCAATAAAACAATACTATGGCATTAAAATGACATTGATATTTCTCAAACAAATTTATTTCCAAAGCACTCTTATCTTGGAAACAAAAAACGCTACGAACTTATGCATCAACCTGATACTATACAATTCAACTTATTGTTTATAGACTTCAAATGAGCTTTCGATAGCATCAACAGAGAAGGAATGATAGACCTAGGAATACCACAAAACTAATTCGACTTGTACACTTGACACTAAGGAAACAGCAGCAATAGTTAAAATTCAAGGAATAACAACAAGAAAAATAGAAATAAATAGTGTCTGCAGTATTATTCTTGCCCTTGGGTAGATATTAAAGAACTACATATTAGGAAAGACAGTATATAAATTATAACATATGCAGATCACATGATCATAATAAGTAGGAACAGGAAAGAGAGATATCAACCTTCGAAAGACTGGAAAAGGAAACACGGAAATTAAGGTTAGAAATAAAGGAAGAAAAGATAAAATAAACGTAGGAAATTATAAGTTCGAAACAGTAACAAAATTTAATTATTTAGGGCCAGACATTATTAATACAAACCAGTAATATAGTAAAATAAAAGAAAGAACGCAGAATGGAAACAAAAGCATATTATTTGTGCAAAAAATCATTAAAAGACAACCAAAAAACCAAAGGAAACAAGATAAAAAATATACAAGACATTAATAAGATGCAACTGAAACGTGGAAAAGAGGAAGAGGAGATGAGACGCTTTGAAAGAAGAATAATAAGGACAATTCTAGGACCTATAAGGATGAACAATGGAGAAAAGAGAAGGAGATTGAACCATGAAATATTGCAAGAAATGAAAGAAAAAGACATCATAAAAATAATTAAGGCAAAAAGACTACAATGGTTTGGACATGTTATGAGAAGCAATATGGAAAGGATAATAAGGGAATGAATGAATGAAGGGAAAACCTAAAATAAGATGGACAGATAACATAAGAGAAGATTTGAAGAAGATGGAAATACAGGATTGGAGAGAGATATGCGGAAAATAATAGGAAAAGATGGAGAGAAATAGTGAAGAAAACAAAAACACTTGAAAAGCTGTGAATAGAGAAGGAGAAGAAAGAATATGAGGATTGATCCACCCAACAAACCCCATGGGATTGGAGTGCCAAGAAGAAATTACTTTTGTTAAAGGATTGAATAAGAGTCCTTGTCTTCATTGCACCATAGCATGCATCATATCCTGGTCATCATAGCCTGGACAACATTTAACATCAACATCTATGGTTTTAATTTTTTGGACCCCCAACCATAATATTGACCCAAAATCTTCGATAGGTTGGCAGTTTCAGGAACATAATTGATGTCATTTCTAGTAAACCACTCAATGATTTCTTTTGTGTAATAACAACGAGCAAGGTTGGGCCAAAATACATAATTGTTATCTTTGTGATCGTCACTAATAAATTTTAACAATTTAGGCATACATTCTTTCACATAACATACGACTTGGAATTTAGAGCTTCTGCTCGTGAATCGCGAATAATAGGTTGAGATACACCATCACAGGAAATGGCAATCCAAACTTACACTTTCTGCGAAAACTTTTCTTTCAGCTTAAAATCAACATTATCTGTAAAATAATCACTATTTCCTGGCACGTCATTATTGGTTAGAGCGAAGTACTTTCATTACAATGTCTACAGCAGGTAAATTCAATTGTGTCGTATAGTTTTTCGAGAAACCGAAAATGTATTGGCCAACTTCCTTACTGATACTCCAACACGATTTTTTGCATTCTTCTTCAATTTTTTCTGTTGAACTAAGTTTTCTCTTTCAGTGACCTCTTTCAGTTTTAAAGAATTCCATTCCTTCCTCAAAAGCTTTTAAGTGACAATATATTGTCGAAACAGCGAATGCATTTGCACGAGAATGGTTTACAATTATTTTGCTTTTATTCATATGTCCAAAAACTAATTTCATTCTGTGCAACTGTAAATGATACAAAACCAAAGGTGAAGCTTCTAACTTCTTCTTTACAAATGCGTTGCAGTTGTTTGTTTATATCTATAGACACAGCCTGCTTCAAATAAATCCTAATTTCAATTGTGTCACCCGTTATTTGTTTCCCTAATTATTTTAGATCAAACGTATAGCGGAATTTTTGTATAGAAACTGGATCAATTTGTGCAATTTTACTTAATTTTTGATTTTTGTATAACTAAAAAACCATGGAAATTGAATGTTACACTTACAGCAACAAAAACAAAACAAAAATCACTGATGCCATGGAATTTGTGAAATAAAAAGATGGTACCTGTGACAGACTGAAATTATTTTTTATTGAACATTTGACAATTTTTGCTAAAAACGAAGAAAAATAAATTATCTGTCGACTTTTGCTGCCATATGAAGAATGTCACTTTTTGATTTTAGTACATAAATGTTAGTTATTCAACAAAAGCAAACAAACTCAACATGAAATAAAATTATTTCTTGCAACAAGTGTAACTAATTGACAAGCTAGACTGAAAGCTAAAAACAATTGCTTTTTGTTTTAGTAATTCCAAGGCATCACTGATTTTTATCAAAGTGCAAGAATTAATTTCCATGGCACTACGGAAAAATAAAAAACACTGCAAAATAGCATTATGGATGCAGTATTTTTTTCTCTACAAAAAACATGTTTACAGTTTTGGCCTACAATAATTAGGGAAGCAAAAATTTACATTGCAAAAATTTACATTTTAAGAATTTATTATTCGAATTCCCATGGTGCATGAAGCAATTCACCACCTATTTGTTTTCATCTTCTTCCTTTTACAGCCGAAGCCTAGGGCAATGAGCTGTTATTAACTCATAGGTATGAGTTCTGTGAGCCTTCTTTGCACATATGCTGGGAAGGAGGTTAACCTTAATCCATTGAAAGAGGAGAAGTGTTACGAGGTTAACGGTTATTAAAGGTGTTAGTATAATAACCGGAACCCCCGGCTTAAGAATAAAATCCAGTACGAACGCACACCACCACTAATGTAAATATTTGCAGTTCACGTTAATTTAATTAAACACAAAAATAAGCATATAAAAGTTAAATGTCCTTACTTACCAATGGCAAGAAGGTGGCACAAGTTTAGTGAGTTCTTGTAGAGATTTTTCAGATCGATATTCTTGGACAAAAGCTACAGTAACGACAATAACTATAGCTACAGTAATGCTGACGGCATCATCAAATTGTTTCATACATATTGATACTAGAGCAGAAGCCAATAACAATAGGATAAGAGGATTTTTGAATTGTTCTAAATATTTTTTCCACGGCGGATCTTCTTCTTTGACTGAAAATTCATTGTACCTATAACAAATCAATTATTAGTTAGTTGCCTATTATTTCTGATAGCTTAGATTGCTGTGAATAATTAATTAATCCTTAACGAGATTCATATCTAAGTAACTTTACAAAGCATAATGTTACATTCACATTTTTGTAAATCATTAAAAACATTTTTATTTATTATGTTCAGTTACAGAATTAACGGAAAATTTAAAGTCAATATTTTGCATTATCAATAATACTAATTAGAGTTGACGGTATAATTTTTGTAGCATATAAAATTACTAAATTGGTATTTTGAGGAAGCTAAAATTGTAACAATTATGTAGTGAGGTAGACCAGTATAATGGTACATAACGAAAGCATTTTCTCGGTTGTACATAATAGGATTTCCTGGAATAAATCAGTTTCAATGCTTGTCAAAAACAATAGCATTTACTTTCGTTTGATGCATGCGGGTTATGTAATCTGAGATTATAGTACATATATGTTGCAATACTGAACACTTTTACCAGTAAAATTGTTAAATTAATTTCTCGTGACTTTTTCAGTTGCATAAATATAATAACAATTATAACTGAATATTAAAAAATCAGAGTAATTTTAAAGAAGCAAATCGGTGATTTAAAAAATATAATTAGGATTTCTTATACAGGCTGTTTGATAAAAAACGGAGCAAGCCGTAGCATTCTTATTTATTAACTGATTTTAATAAAAAAATGTTTGGTCTTATAACTCATAAAAATCTACATTTTGCCGTAAAAAAATTTTTTTTTCGGCCTCGTTGATTAAGCGTGGTGACGTCATGACGAATTTTTTAAATTACACTCTATATATTTTTTTAGATATTCTCATAGAGAATTTTTTTCTCTTTTGAACCGTATAAATATTTCATATGGTTGCATAATAAAACTTTCGAGTTAAAGACAAAAAACCAATACAAGACTGAAACATTACGAACTTGTATCCGTCAATTCATCAGAATCCATTTTCTAATGGTTTTTCAGAGGAAATGCAACAACGCTGATTAAAAACACAAAGAAAACACTTGACACTTCAGTAACGTTTAGGGCGACTGTTTTTTGTTTCAAGTTATTTTAATTTAATGGCCTACTGGCTTGTATTGGTATTTTGTCTTTAACTCGAAAGTTTTATTATGCAACCATATGAAATATTTACACGGTTGAAAAGAGAAAAAAATTCTCTATGAGAAAATCTAAAAAAATATATAGAGTGTAATTTAAAAAATTCATCGTGACGTCACCACACTTAACCAATGAGGCCGAAAAAAATTTTTTTTTACGGCAAAATGTAGATTTTTATGAGTCATTCGACCAAAATTTTTTTTATTACAATCAGTTAATAAATAAGAGTGCTACGGCTTGCTCCGTTTTTTATCAAACAGCCTGTATAATTGAACTGCAATTTAATATTCAAATCATCAACAACTTTGCAAAATAAAAATGAAAAACATACTTTATTAAGTAAAAAACGGCCGCGGTATAAATTAAAGATTTTATTATATTAAATAAAATTATGTAATCAAGATCAACAACAGGAGTTCAGAGACCGTCAGTCAAGTTACCGACTACAAGAGATTTTATGCTTGTCAACCTGATTAGCGCAAACAAATTCTATGATTAATTAATGACTAAATGCAGAAAAACAAGTCTACCAATAGTTATGTTAATGCTATGTTGGTTTGGAAAAATGCGGATTCATGAATTATGTGAATATTTAAAATAAATCTGATTCATTCTTGCTTTTTTATGTTTGAAAGATTCTTATAATATAATTATAATAAAATAATAATTTTATCGTATCATTGATTATTAAGTCAACTTTATATTACACTTTTATTAGTAATTATACATAACATAATAGCATAGCAACTCCAACTTCATAATTCGTTAGTTACATACTATTTGTGTACTGTTGCCAATGATACGATAAAGCTTGAAATATAACTCGAATATTATGCGATTTAAACCGACTCGGACGTTGCGTGGTTGACTCGGCTAGCGCCTCGTCACCTAGCAACGTCCTCGTCTATTATAAATCGCATAATATTCTTGTTATATTAATAGCTATAATACAAAATTTTAATTTCTTATCCTGTAAACTTGAAATCTCGGTCACTTTGAATTTAAAAAATGTTAGTTAGGAGCAGGATTCGTATCTCTTATGTACAGAGGAGCTCAAGAGATTTCAGGCATCACAAAAAAATTATGGTACGGCGTTGCCTGGGGCAATCCAGAGAGTTCTTATGGGGCCATATTTAGGCAGTATTGGATATTGTGAAGCATTTTAAAATGGTGTAAGAGAGCTTCAGGAGCAGTCTGTAGCAAGTAGTAAGGTACTCTGGCGAATATTTAATTATTTTTGAGGAAGCAAAATATCACAAATTTTATCTCTACGATGCAGGGACGTCTTTAAGAGCTGCAGAATCACCAAAATAAAGATTATAATTGAAACACTAAATTATCCATTAATAAAATACAATAATTCACAGTCTATCCTCGCGCTTTCTTAATGTTAAACCTATTGAAATTGTTGAGCTAGCCAACCAAATGAATATTTTAATATAAGGTCGTAATGAAACATTCACAAAACAACTGTCTTATTATGTTGTGCTTGTGCTGTGCTTGAAAATCTGCTTGTTCGGTAGACATCATTGTGTTACGACGGGGCCTAAAGTCAAAATTAAAGCTAGAAATGAGCTGCATGTGATGCAGCTCAATTTATTAATATGCTACGTTTTAAACAGAGCGTTGTAGTATTTTTTTAACTCCGTCAGGGTGTGACGGTTGTATTGCAGAACCCTGCAGGTTCCAAGTCCAGAAAAAGGGTTGGGGGAAAACGGTTAACAACCCTACCCCTGTAAAACAAATCTTATGACACCCCAAACCCTTCTTTATGATGAACAAGGCAACGATTAAGGAAACGATGAAAGAAAAGTGATTTATATTCAGGAACGTGAAACGTTAGAAGTACCTATCAAGTGGAAGTACTTCAAGCCATAACTAAGGAAATGGAAAGATATAAAAATATTGGCTTCGTCTCTCGGTCATTAACCATAAGCATAAGCCCTCGGCTGTAATGAAACACTTCCCACCTCGGATGTAATGTACTATTACCATACTTTGCATTGATTTTTGATCCGAAAAATAATGGCAGACTGCTATAAACGTATACAGTGAAACTTGTTAAAACGGAAACTCGTGGGACCGAAAAAATTTGTTCGTTTAGGCAAGTTTCCGTATTTAAAGGTTTGTAATTTTTAGACACAATCAAACATTAGGTATTTGTATACGTATCGGTATTTTGACTTAATTTTATTATAAATAAGTTCAATTTTCAAAACCAATTTTTTAATTTTTGCAAAAATGCATACATATTACATAATGTATGTCTTGTAAACTTGAATTTTACCACACTGAAGTTCCTGCTGGTTCAATTTAACAGGAACATTATTTTCAAACATTTTTATGACTTCAATCTTTCTATTTAAACCTAAATTATTGTTTTAAAACTGTTTATATATGTAAGTACTTCAAGGGAATGAAATAAAATGCGATCTCGTACTTACTACAAAATTTCGGTAGCTAATTGTCTGCAATCAGATTAGAATTAAATATGTATAAACAAAATATAATCTGTACAAAACATAGTCCAGCATAATTATTCCGAGAATTTGCCCGCGTCCTTCGTCCGTATCCAATTTCGACGCAATTAACATGTATAGAGTTACGTCTGGAGAATTGAAAAGTTCGTTTTAAAAGGTTTTTTTCCTTAAATTTTAATTCAATTCGCCACGATTTCCGTTCAGTTTCCGCTTTAAAGAGGTTTCCGTTTTACAATATAAAAATCATATAGATTAGGCGGGACCCTGATATTATTTCCGTTAAGGCAGTTTTCCGCTTTAACAAGTTTCACTGTACTATATGAGGATCGCTCGAAAAAGTGCCACATGGGGCGAGCGAAGGCGAATGAATAGGCAAGCCGCAGTGAAAGAGTTAATTTAGCATTGAAAAAGGTTATTCGAAACACACGAATTTATCCCAATGGGACTAATTGGAAGGTCCATACTGAGTGTCAAAGAAACCTTTATACGACTAGATCTCAATGGGAAAGTAGTGGGACTACAAATAAATGAAAACAAGACAAAGGTAATGTTAGTAAAGAAAAGTCAACCCCGAGTAAGAATGAATTTGATAATTGATTGATTACAACTTAGAAGTAGTTAACATAATCCACCAAGATACATTCAAATGGGCAAAGTTAGTAACGTTATGGCAACGGGCAACCTAATCCAAATCTGCACAACAGAAGAAGAGGACGGCCGAAAACTAGGTGGATGGACAAAATCCAAGATTATCTAGGACCTGGCTGGTCCAATATTGCAAAAGACCGAGCAAAATGGAGATACCATGGGGCAGGGTTGATAAAAATCACGATTTAAAAAAAAATCAAAAAAATCGATTTTTTTAAAATTTAAATCGGATTTTTTTGATTTAAATCAAACTCATATGTTACATTATATTCCAGAATGCAAATTTGAATTTTGTTTATGTCAAAATAAATGTTATTTTCTCCAGTTATCTATTCACATATCTACCTAATTACTATAAATAATAATGTTGAATAATCTTCTAATGAGGAGAGGGTATTTATTGTCAAAACATTTTATAATAATATAAATTTCATTTAAAGCAGTTAACTCTTTAAATAAAGCTTTTTTTCAATTAGGAAGTGTTTGTCTTTTTACCACTGAAGATCAGTACTTTTGTGTAATTTGTTTTTGATTGTTAATTTGTCAAAATCTAAAACCGTGATTTAAAACAAATGATTTAAATCATCTTAACCCTGCCATGGGGAGGCCTTCACCCGAATAAAACGGGACTAATCATTTATAATTTAAATAAGATAAGAATTATTTTAAGTTACATTTATTAGCATACTACTATATTTTGTTAATATGTTAGGTAGTTTATACTGAACAAACATATTGTAATAATGATTATGTATAAGGCTAGTAATAATAATAATAATAACAGTTGTAAATATCTGGGTGTAACAGTAACCAATAACAATGATGAAAAAACAGAATTTAAATTAAAAATAAGACAGGCAAATAGAGCAATGTACTCTTTGAATAACATAACTAACAGATAGAAATGTAGAGATAAATACAAAAACAATGATTTATAAAACATCGGTGAGACCTATATTGACGTATGGTAGTGAAGTGTGGACTACAATACAAAAAAATGAAGAAAGAAAAGTCCTGAGAAAGATCCTGGGTTCAGTAAAAGACGGAGATACATCAAGAAAGAGATGGAACCACGAACTCTACGAAATGTACGATGAAGCCCATTTGGTAACATTTATCAGCTTTGGAAGATTGAGATGGGCAGACCATGTCTGCAGGATGGAGAGAAATGCCATAGCCAGAAGGGTAGAAGAACAAACCCCCTGAAGGAAAACCAGGGGCGACCACGTAAAAGATGGAGTACATACAACAGTGACAGAAAACGCAGAAAAAATCTTACGCATAAAAAACTGGAGAAGATTAGCGAATAATAAAGAGACGTGGCAGAGGAAATTAGGAGAGGCCAAGGTTCGATATGTATTGTAGCGCCGCTGCGTAAGTTGTAGTATTTTGACTGACTAATTTGTGTATTTACTTTTTTTTGTACGACTATGCTTACAAACATTCTTAAAATGGATGCTATATTTAAATTAAAGGAAAATAAGTTAGCTACACTTAATTATCAAAAATAATTAATAATAAAGGCGCAAAATCGCCCTACAACTGGAATTAAATATTGAAAGTGTTAGCAGTAGTCAAGTAAAAGCTTATAAAAGACACTTTCATAAGGCTATAATATATTTAAGGATTGACTGTCATAATCGGAAAAATGTTTTATTTTGTTTTTCCTGTATATGTATTAATATTATTACTTCTTTTTAATGCAGAACACCCAAAAATATTGGATACGAGCCGCCCCTGCTAAGATGTAATTGTAAGCAACCCCTTGATTTCTAATATCTAACGGGCGAAAGGTATTTGAATAAATCTAAAAATTACTTTAGAGCTTCCATGATAAAAACATACAAAATCATTTAAAAACGCTGATTTTGAAGATGGAAGTAGTATCCAATCACTGAATATAAAATAAAAAAGTAATTACAAATGTAAAAGAAAAAATCAATTAGGTACGATGAATTACGACCTTTAATAATATTTGACCTTTAAAGTTTAAAAAACAAATCAAATAAAATTTTAGCGTTTTTATTAAAAAGTCGAAAAAAAGCAATATTTAGGACGTCACCGACTGGAACTTATTGTGTTTGTATTAAAATCATGGCGTTTAAAAAACTTGCTAACCTTGGCTATGGTAATCTAAATAATAAATTCAATTAAACTTGATCAAAATCATGTTATGACAAGAATATACAGTTTATGCATGTACGATTTTTAAATTTTAGCTTTACCTTCGCTGCAGTTATTGAAAATTTTCAATTCATTTCAATTATTAACCGAATTTTTTGCTGCTTTTCAGAAATTAATTTTAATTTTCTTTTAGAGTAAAAATAATTGTCTAAATTATATCAATGATATTTAACAAAAAAACAAAAGCAAATTTAATTACATATTAAAATAGTTATAGCAGAATAAGAACCAACTGAAGCCTCAGGACCAGGCAATTAAATGATGAACTCGACTAAGCGTTATTGCTTCCAACTTCAATCCGACGATTGTGTACGGCTTCTTTAATTGCAGCATGCAAGCCAATCAAGAAAACAACAAGAAAGCTAGTTAAGTTATGCCCTGTTTCAGCAAAATCTGCGACTGTTACTTAATTTACATTTTTCTAGACATTAATCACATACCAATAAACGACAGTCTTTAAATCGTTTAAATTTTGTAGTTCCACAAGTTTGGGGTTGTTTAAATTAATTTGTTAATTTAAATAAATTTTTATTTTACAATGGCTGAACATAATTTTACTAACCGGACAGTAAATGATAACACAAGAGTGTAGAGTTACTTGAATTACATTTTTATTTCTGCAAATGCGGCATAAATAATTGCTTACCCAGATAGTTGTCGCCGATGTGTTGCTTCCTGCCAACTTAAACCCTGCCTTACTTCAACTCTCAACCTGGCAGTCACTTCTTCAGCACCCAAGGTGCTTGCGTCGCTTGTACTCAACCACATTATGTCGCTACCCCGGTCCTCCTGAAATTCAACAGCAAATATTATAAAAACAAAATACTTCTCACCTCAAAGTAAAATAAAATAATACGACCAAAGAAGTATTAAAGTAAAAATACTATTTGTAAAAACTAAACTAATATGCAGCGTTCTTGCAATATAATATGAAGTCAGAAACAATAAACTAAACTTAAAAGTCTGGTCACATATTATTATTACAACGGAAACAATAAGTAAAGCATCTTTGGTAACATTTTTCTGTATTTTTATGCGACTGTGGTTTCTTAGGAACAAAAGGTTTCAACGTAATTATGATGTTTATTTTAAAATAAAATAATTGAGAATTCTGCGATATTGAGTTTAATGTTTGAGATGCAAGGCTAATAAATGGCTTAACTTCTTGAAAATATCAGTGCGGATCACATGTGGCACCTAAGTGAATCTCTCAAGGAAGATTAGGCAGTACAAATGCTGGAACTCAACTCAACTATGAACCTAAAATTCACAACTCTTCAGAAGTATTTCCAAAAATATTTCAACTAAAGACTTACGTACAATGCATCAATTTGATGGTTTGTGGTGTCTCATATTAACAAAGGCTAACAAAATGGCACAAATTGACTGTTCGTAATACATCATGCATGGTTATTAATTAATCAGTAATGCTCAAATTTTCAGTATCATTCACCTTTCTTTTATGATTAATTATTCGACAATACCCGTGGGTATCCTAATTTGTTATTATTAGCTGTATTTAAATGTTTGTTAATTTGATAACATTGTTAACAACCCCCACAGGACTTTTCCGATAACATAATAACAGCATGCGGTCATGTAACCACTAATGATAACAGGTTGCTTTACATTTTACTACTATAAAAGACAAATGAATTGTAAATTAACTACTTATAAATATGTAACGAGTATGTTTCTTGTTCGAATTTTGCAATACATAAAATTGAATTTTATAGAGACATAAAATTTATACAAAACATTCTGATAAAATTCTCCGTATTAATATTCGTTCTTGTACTTTACATAATAGACAACTAAACTAATATTAATTTTTTTTCTTTTAAATGAAGCTTCTACAAACAACCTTTTAGGTGTATTAGAAGATATATAAATAAACAGAATGGGCACAGTTTACGGAAGATAAATAAATACAACAAAGGCTTTAGGGGCAAATTCAAGTACTCTCCTCGTAACAATTAATTGACGTTACAAAAAAGGGGAAGAGAGGTATCAATGGAGAAAGTGGGACAGATACACTTACCATTTAGTTTTACACCTTAAGTAAATAACTAATAATTGTTCATTAAATATCCACAGGGTGACCCAGTTTTAAAGCCTACGTATGCTATTTTATTTTTTATTGGGAAAGGAAACGAAACGAACTTGAAATAGAACAAACATTGCAGAAATAATTTCTATCTATTAATAAATCAAAATTGTAGTTTACTTGAAGCAGCAGATTTTTCTTTTGAAAATTATATATGTAATTATTCGATAATTCCAGAGGGCTAGAATACCCATTGATGTTTGTTATTATAAATATTAAAGGCTTCGATCTAATGATGACCATACATTTGTTCAAAATAATTGACAATTAAATAATTAAACAAAATGTTTCAATTTGTTTCCATTTGTATATAAACAAGTTATATTTCGAGGTCAAGTTTTTACCTTGCAGATTCAGTTTAAACTAAACAAAAAAGAAAACTTGCTCTGATTTTACATGAAGTAAATTTATTACTCACTAAAATTTTGAACAAGTGGAATAATCAACTGTTAAGTTGGGCAATTTCCTAATCACAGATTTCTTATTCAATATACCTATCAATTAGAATTAATTCCATTCCAATTTTACAATGTTAAGTTTAGCTTTTAAATATCCGCCTAATTTTTCTAACTACATAAACTCGATGAATAAAATGAATTTTTTGGAAAAATAAGTTTACACAAATATTTACAAATTATTAAAATGTCTGATAAAATAAATTATGAGTTAATTACGGTGATAAAATAATGATTAGATTAATAATTCTGATTGATTTACTGTGGGCATTATCAGAATTTCCTAAAAATTATATTTAATTAATCTTGTTGGTTTAATAAACTTCAGACACATTTGTGCGTGATTCATTACATGATCAATATTTTAAATATTTTATAAGGATGTGGATTTTCAAGTCTAGAATTTCCGGAAATTCATATCAGGAGTTCCTAATTCCTTATAAATTTTCAATAGAAATTTACGCTTCTTCTTCTGTACGCTGTAAAATAACACGTACATTTGGGGGAAAATAAAAAAAATAAAGTATAAAACTGGGTATTTTGTGACCGAATTATCCAGAAATCGACAAGTTTTATATTATGTACATTGCGGTGAGTATCGATCGGCGACCGAAACGTTTAATCAAGAACATTTTTCCCCGTAATACTTTAAATAGATCAATAATAATTGAAGGTCTGCTTCGTTGAAATACACCAGAATTATTTGAAGTAGAAGTTAATATCGATTTAAGTAATCATTAATTGTAATCTTACCGAATTTACAATTAACGAAGTGGAATCCGTCTCTATGTCTTTGTAAAAGTGTTGAGATAATTTTTCGTATTTGGCATTGTTAACAGGTTTTTTCATTATTTGGTTATACGAAGTTACTTTATGCTTGCACTTCACCGTCTTTCTCACTTAACTATTTACATTACATATTAAAGTTTACTTATAACGCTAGGTCGTCTGACATGTGTACACGCCATTTGTTATCTGTCAAATTTGACAACTAAGCCAAGTAGAGTCATCTGTTGTTTAACCTTGAAATTAACACGTACCAAATTTTTAAATGTTAAAAGAGCGCCAAAATTAAGTACTGTCAGCATGACGAAATTTATTTAGTCTGTTTTATGTAAGATATATTTTTTAAATTGCTGTGTAATTTACTCACCCAGTAATACCTCGAATGCCAAAAATCGTCTTTCCATGCTGGTAATTTACAATTCGAAATTTGCAAATTGGATTTATACCGTGGAAAACGCATTTAAAAAAAAATTGTAGTTGGAACACGTAATTATTAAGCTGTCAGGACAGCATGATTTGACACGTGTCCTTATCATTAAACTTTGTACGGCCACAACAAAATTTGATAAAAATGATTCAAATGTGATTACAAAAACGCAGGGCGAACAAAAAATACCCTAAAAGTATTTAATTAATTTCATTTTAGCTGTTGGGCTCACTGCTGGTTACATTCAATAACCTTGCCACTTTATTTACAGAGTAGTATTGGTTGCATACTGTACATCAATAACTAAAATTTAGTTTGAAACTTTCTCACTTGTTTATATTGGGGTTTTGCAAGTTGTGTTACTTTTTCCCTAATCCCAACTAATCCAGAATTTCACATTCTTACTACTGACATTTAATTTTACTTAAATAATCTTAAATCTTATAAAATAAGTTTATGTTTTATGTGGACCCGGATAAACTGTTTTTTTTTTAACTTTATTCTGCATATAACTTCAAAGTTCATGTATTTATATTTTTTTAAAGAATTCGTTTTAGTTGTTTGTTTTACAAGGCTCCCCTCATTTTGGTTTGTTAAAATCTTAGTAGCTAGCTTTGCCTGTCAAATTTTGACAAACAAAAAAATACCTATAATTTATATTTTTAAATACTGAAATAATTAAAATAAAATATTATATATGGCATTTACTCAGCGACATCAATCATTGAATGATAACTGTGATTCCTTGGTGAGTATTTTGAAAGGTATGTATATTGTGGTACATTTTAACGCTTTTGTAGTTAGTACTCAAACTGCTTATTTTTTTATTTACGCGGAGGCGAATCTCCATATTTTTGGGTCGAATTTATTTAAGATTCTTGTGGTAAACGTAATTAAATAGTAAATAATTGCCATGAACTTCACATTTATTTGCTTATGTAAATACAACGAATTGAACATGATAACAACGTACAATCACCTCATTTTACTATATGTCTAATATACAGCTTACGGTACTTAACTACAAACGAATGTTATTCTACCATTAACGTGACTATAACACTCTTCCCCTCATGGTAATTACAAATCCAGGCGCTCCGGCTTCTTCCGAATTCTTGTTGACCGTCGTAGTGGTGATTGAGGACAGGGAGATGGTAATGCTGCGAGTACGGGTACTTCTTCCATACGTGTTGCTGCATCTCTGGCGGAACTACTTGTTTCCTCAGGTTGTTGAGGCAAAGAGATTGTATTTGGCTCTATTTCTACATCTGCAACTTGATCTGGTTTTACCCTGGCGGGAATGGTAATTCCTTTATATGATATCAACTGGTCAGCATGTTTTCTTTGAATCTTCCCATCGACTAATATATCATAATGTAATGTTCCCGTTTTGTTCAGAATAGTACCAAAATCCCATTTCTGACTTTTATTTAGATAGTTCCTAACTTGAACCTTTCCTCCCACGGTTAAATCTTTTCCTTTATATTTATCAGAATTAAGTTTGGCTGCCATATCACTCTTAAAATCCTTCCTAACTAGATCTATGCGGGTCATAATTTCTCGATTGAACATTAATTGTGATGGACTTTTCCCTGTTGTAATGTTTGGCGTTTTCCTGTACTGCATAAGAAAACGACAGATTTTCTGGTGTAAATTCCCAGGTTCTCCATTCATAGCTCGTATACCCTGCTTTACTGTTTGGACATATCGTTCAGCTTGACCGTTAGTCGCTGGGTGGTATGGAGCTGTACATTTATGGTGTATACCATTTGATTTAAGAAAATTTTCAAATTCGTTTGATTTAAAGTTAGTACCATTATCAGTAACAACCGTAGATGGTAGTCCAAACCTCGCGAAAATGTCTCTAAGAATTTGAATAGTTTTCGTTGAGCTGATAGATTCAGTAGGTATAACCTCTAACCATTTAGTAAAAGAATCAACCAAAATTAACAAGTTAGTATTGTGAAATGGTCCTGCGTAATCAATATGTACTCTTTCCCATGGTCTTGACGCATATTCCCATGGATGATATACTTTTACTGGGTTATTTCGAATTTTACAGCAATTAATACAATTTTGAACCATGTGTTCAATGTCTTGATCGATGCGCGGCCACCATACATAGCTTCTAGCTAAGGCTTTCATTTTATTTATTCCAGTATGAGCTTGATGTAGTTCTTTTAAAATTTCCTTTCGTAATGTTGTTGGAATAGCAACTCTTATTCCTTTTAAAAGACAGTTATCTTGAATACCAAATTCTGCAAGATTTCTTTTATCTGGTAATTCATTTCCATTTTGAACAGCTAGTAAGAGCTTCTTCATTTCGGGATCTCGTAGTGTTTCCTTTGCTATTTGGTCCCTTGTTACAGGTAATTGCTCAATTTGATGAATTTGAAAAACTTCATTTTCATCAATACTATTCTTAATGGTTTGCAATGGAACTCTTGAAAGATAGTCTGCATTCCCATGCAGATTGGTTCGTCGATACTGAATGTCGTAATTAAATCCAGATAGATAATTTGCATAGTGTAGTAGACGTACTGCTGAGGTAGCAGGTAAATCTTTATGTGGATGATAAATGGCTGCTAATGGTTTGTTATCGGTAATTAATGTAAATTTTCTACCATAGCAGTATTGGAAAAACTTCTTTATTCCCCAATAAATTGCTGTAGCTTCTCGATCAATCTGACTGTAATTTTTTTCAGCAGCACTTAAAGAGCGAGATGCAAAAGCAATCGGCCTCTCTGCTCCGTCCTCCGTAATGTGAGAGAGCACTGCACCAACTCCTGTGGGCGATGCGTCTGTTGCCAATATCAACGACAAGTTTTCATTGAATGGTGTTAGCACTGCTGTGCTTGTAATATCAGTTTTTAACTGATTAAAAGCTTCTTCACATTCTTTAGACCAACTAAATCGTGTATTCTTCTTTAAAAGCTTGTAAAGGGGGTTTAACTTGGATGCTAAATTTGGTAAAAATTTTTGGTAATAATTTACCAATCCAAGAAATGTGCGTAATTCTGATACATTTTTAGGTTTTCGACTATTTGTAATAGCTTCTACTTTATCAGTTGTTGTGTGCAGTCCCTTTCCGTCAATCATATGACCAAGGTATGTAATACTTTTCTTGAAAAATTGGCATTTTTCCTTGTTTAAGTGTAATCCCCATTGGCGTAACCGATCCAAAACCATTTTTAACCGATTCAACAATTCATCTGGAGTTTTCCCCTGAATTGCAATATCGTCAAAAAAACATACTACTCCTTCAAGATCTTGGAGCAATTGATCCATGAACCGTTGCCAAGCATTTGGAGCTACTTTAACTCCGAACATGAGTCGTCTTACTTCGTATACTCCTTTGTGTGTGCTAATAGCTAGCATTTTTGCACTCTCTTCATCTACCGTCATGTGTAAATATGCTTGATGAATGTCCAGCGTACAAAAATAGTTTCCACCGTTCATACGATTAAATATGTCCTCAATTTTCGGTATTGGATAACGATCATCCTGTAAATATTTATTGATGGTTGCTTTGTAATCAGCACATAATCGTAAACGTCCATCTCGCTTAACTACAGGCACGATAGGGGTCCCCCATTGGGAATGCGTAATACGTTCAATGATGCCAAGACTTTCAAGGCGATCAATTTCCTCTTCTACTTTAGCTTTGAGTGCGTAAGCCACTGGGCGTGGTCGCATGAAGATTGGGTTGCTTCTTGCGTCACTCAATTTCAATTCATAATGGTAATTTGGTATCTCACCGACCTTTGGAGTAAGAACGTCGTTGTAAGTTTCCAGTAACTTTTCTAACACAGCGTAATCAATAGAATCTTGTATTCCTAATTGATGTATATTATCCCAATTCAGTTTGACTCTGCGTAACCATTCTCTTCCAACAATTGCATCTACATCTTTCGACAAGATATACAAATTCCCTGAAACTTGTTGATTTTCGTAAGTTATTTTAACTTCGGAACATCCGATAGGGCGTATAATCTCCCCAGTATAAGTTTTTAACTTGATGTTAGTAGATTCTAATGCCTTATTGGGACATACATTGCGAAACTGTTTTAACGACATTGTAGATACCGCTGCCCCTGTATCCAGCTCCATTGAACACGGTACATTTTCAATTCGAACTGGTAGCATCATTTTTGCTATGGACACTGAATTGATTGGTAGCAACTGATTTATTAGATACTCATCATCTTGTTCAATTTCAACTGATCGTTGGTTACGAACCTCTTTAGTATTTGCCTGCGTAGAAACTTGCAAACATACTTTTTCCAAATGGCCAACCTTTTGACATTTTCTGCATCGAAGATTTTTGCTATTACAAACATCGGCTTTATGATTTGGGTTTCCACACCTAAAACATTTTCCCCATAAATCTCTGTATTTTCGCTTGCTATTATTATGCTTTGCTTCCGATTCCTTCCTATGTTTGTCACTGGTTGTTTGTACTCGATTTAATGCATTTATATTATGGTTATTTGTTTGCATTTGTAACGATTCTTTCTTTGCGGTTTCAATCGAAATAGCAATATGCACCATATCTTCAAATGTAGCTGTAGCTTTTTGTTGTAACAATTTTTCTCTAATGTCACCATCATGTAATCCTCTAATGAATTGCGAACGTAAATGTGTATTTATCGTAGAGGCTTTGCATTGTGTGCATGTAAAATCACAATTTATTGTCATTTTCTTTAGTTCAGCTATGTAATTTGCAATGCTTTCACCTTCATGTTGTAGGCGTAATGTAAATTTATGCTGTTCAGCAATGATGCTCGCTTGTGGTGACAAATGATCTTTCAGTAATTTTATTAATTCTACGTAAGTTTTAGAATTTGGCAACTGAGGTGCTGTAAGTTTGGTTAAAATTTGGTAAATCTTGGGACTTAGACACCCAATTAAAATTTGAACACAAAGTTTATCACCCTCCTCTGTTGAATTTACTGCTCCCTTTAATTTAAGATGGTTATCCAATCTTTGTAAATAGCAATCAAAATTTTCATTGTTCTCATCGTAAGGTTGTAGAAAATCCTTTGCTATGGCTGGTGACTTCTTTGTTTGTTCTAGTAATTGGCTTTGTGTTGTTTGGATTCCCTCTAACACTGTTGTAATTCTGGCTAGAATGTCTTCCATCCTGTAAAGTTTAGCCGTGTATTGTAAATTTTTCGTACACTAACCTCAATTTTTCAGTCCACGTGGAATGTAACTTATTAGACTTCAATTCGAGCGTTATTCTTGTTTCTTTTTATCCTCGTCGCCAGTATTTGTGGTAAACGTAATTAAATAGTAAATAATTGCCATGAACTTCACATTTATTTGCTTATGTAAATACAACGAATTGAACATGATAACAACGTACAATCACCTCATTTTACTATATGTCTAATATACAGCTTACGGTACTTAACTACATACGAATGTTATTCTACCATTAACGTGACTATAACACTTCTAATCTAAATTTTGCTGTTAAGCCTATGTCACACTATTAGTCAGTTTGACAAACTAGACTAACCAAACTGTTTTAATGACGTCACAAGTAACCAGTTTGACAAAACCTTCAAACTCTGTTGTCAGACTATACATCTAATTTGATTAAACATTAAGGCTAAGTTGTGGTTTGTACAAAACTTCTTCGGCCCTATACAACTCAATAAGGGCCAAAACCTGCTCTCGAGTCCAGGACATAATTAAAAATACTTATAACTACTAAAATATAACAGTAATCAGACGAAAAGCACGAAAAACGTACGGGTAAACGCAATGTTACTAGGTTATGTTTTTATTTGTTTACTGCACATGTTCCACGCTCTTCGCGCCTTTCCTTTGAATTTCAAATTTACCCAATCAACGGCAAGGTCGCATCAAACCGTTGACGAAAATAGAGGCGCTTCTAAAAATTAGAAAATTTGACCAAACTAAAACGGTGACGTCATGTGACGTCATTAAAACAGTTTGCTTAGTCTAGTTTGTCAAACTGACTGATAGTGTGACATAGGCTTTACTGTACTAAGTATTGCGTGGTATTGCAAATGTACAAGAAAACGTAGGTTGCTGAATGCGACCATTACTGCAGTTTAGGTTAAGTTGACCTGAATATGAATTTTTAAAACAAAAACTAAAAACAATTGTTTTTCAAATAAGTGGTTGTTATTTATTTTAAAAAAAATCAAAACCAGCAGGCCGTGAGCGAGATTATGTATCAAATTTGTGCATAATTCATTCATAAATATTTAAAAATCATCCTTTAAATATGAAATTAAATTTGTTGTTAAGTTAAATTTTTCCTTTCATTTATTAAACTAACAAGTACGTTTTCCAGAAAACATGAATTTGTTGGCATAAATAAATTTTGTTTGTTTTCAGATATGGATTTGACAATTAAAGTCCATCCGACCCCTGATGAATTAAAAACTGTAAATTCGTGCCTACAGTGTACAGAAGAAGATTGTACAAGCGTATTTACATCGGAATCTAACTTAAATCTTCATTTGGTGAAAACACACAAGAAAGATTGGAAGATGGATAGTGGGGGTAAGGAGTACTATTGCCCTGACTTAACTTGCATTTATAATCAAGAAAAATATTTCAAAACCTTTAAACTACTTAAGCAACACTTTCTGAAGGTTCATGGTGATAAAAAATTTGTGTGTGAGGGTTGTAATAAGGGGTTTCCAACTTTGGCTTCTAAAAACCGCCATGCAGAATATTGCGGAGTTGTTTTTAAATGTTGCGACTGTGAGACTGCTTATCCCTGTTATGAGTCATTATTGACACATGGCAGACGTAAAAAGCATCAAGTTTTAGATAAGGCAGCATATAATCCTATGCGTGTAGGTTCAGATAAATGCAGTAGTAAATCCGAAGTAAAAGTAATTAAAAAAGATGCTTTTATATTGCCAAAGGCTTCTACAAGTTTACAATTATTAAATGTGGTGCCATTGGTTATGAAGAGTGCAAGCGGCCCTACTTTTGAAAAGAGCAGTCAGACAGAAATGTGTGCAGAATCTCCAAAATTAAAGACGAAACAAACTCAAGTCAACAAAGACAAACAGGAATGTAAACACTTTTCAAAGCAGTCTCAAACGTCTGAGCTACGACGAACTCGTTCTTCCGCTGAAACACAAACAATTGGTGATTACATTACAAAAAGACCTAAATTAACTCTTTCCGACCTGGATCTTAGTAAATTTGTAAGTTCAGAAGAGAGTGTTACGCAGAAGAGTACCCAAACCAAGTTAATTACTTCAAAGTCAAAATCTTGCAATACTTCATTCGAACTTGACGAATCTGAATTTATTTCAAATCCTATCATACACCGAAGCACTTCCAGCACTCAAACAACTACAACAATACCGACAGAGGTGCTTTATTCGATATCGACGGCTACTCATGATTCGATTCATACCGATACTTCAGATTTAAATTTTGAATTTATGCACAATAGTTCTCAGACGTGTTTTAATGATGACATGTCCATTTTTGATTCGTCTAGTTTCTTTAATTGTAATATCGAGACACAAACTGATTTTATGTTTGATAATGATTTATTCAATTATGACGATTGTTATTCAAATACTCAGACACAAACCATCGACAGTTCCCCCATTCTTAAAGACGACATAGGATTAAATACTTACTGTCCAAAGGACTACGATGATATATTGTTTAATACAATTCACACGCAGACCATGTTCAATGATATGGCCCGTTCGGTCGAGAGCCAAACTATGATGTCGCATAATAAGATGCAAAATTTTGCCACCTGTAAAGACATGGCCAGTATGGAGACGCAGACTGAGATCGACTTTAAGAAGTTACTCGAAGAAATCAATGCCTGACTGTAATGGACTTTTTCAGTTTGTTACAGTTTATTTTCAAGATTTTTTTATATATTTTAAATTATTGTTGTATATTTATGCTGTTATTATTTACTTTAGTTTATATTGCCCGACTGTTGTTGGTTTGTTATTAATAATTTCGGAAATCAATTTTATAAGGTTTTTATTTAAAAAAATTGTAATGTGTGGTATCCATTAGATGCAATATAAGGTAACTAGAATGTTTTTGCAAACAAACAGCATCGAAAGGGGCTCTTGCTTCTTAACTTTTGTGCAGATATTGACAGTAATTTGAGTTATCTTATAATGCATTCAAATTTTTTTATGTAATTAATCGTCGAAATGTAAATATTTTTAAAGATTTGTATGTTAACATAACCTCCTTTTAACTATCTGGAATTTAAATTAAAAATTTTTAAATCAATTTCTAAAAGATTGAGCATTTTTACTATCGGTTTGTATGTTACTAAATGCACATATTACTAATGAAGCACAGACAAGAAGGCATAATTTTATTTTTTATTTGTAGACATTTCCAAAATTTTGTAACTAAATGTGAGAAAATGTATAATTCTAAAGTAATTGTCAGAATTTGCCATTAATGTGATTACCGTAATTTTTAGTTAATATATTAATATCAATAGAGAAGTACCAAATTGTAGAATGTTTTCTAATTATTTTTACTCTTTAAAATATCTGTAATTTTATGTATTGTAAAATAAAAGGGGTTTTTAAATATATGTTGTATGAATTAGTGATGTGTCGTTTTTTGGTGTGCCGATAGTTCAAACCGCCATTAAAGCACATTTGAATGTTGTATGAACAGTGCAAGGCTCAACGCATCCTGCACACTTGGAGTTTGAAGTTTTACCTTACCAGAATTCGTTCGTTTCTTGGTTTATTCGAGTTGGTATTTAGGACAGCTTATTATTTTCCACGACTTTCGATTATGCGCTTTTATTCTCCAATTCCATTTGTTTCATTCATTATTTCCTCGATCCATCTTTTGGCGGGCCTTCCTCTTTTTTCTGTTGACTCGGTATCCATTCTGTAACCAATTTACACATCTACCATCTCTGATTCTAGCCATGTGGCCTGCCCAGTTCCATTTTAATTGTTTACACTTCACTAAAACGCTTTTAATTCCTAACTTTTTCCGTATTTTTACTCATCATTGAGTTTTAGATTAAGAATACTTATCCATTCGGTTTATTTCTTGGGCTTTAGTGAGAGTCTATGTTTGTGCACCGTAGCTTAAGGCAGGCAAAACACATGATTCTTTAGATGCAAGGTAAATTTTCCTTTAAGAATTGATTTCAGTGACCAGAATTTTTTCCAACCAGTAGAGATTCTACAGCTTAATTATTTTTCATTTCTTCCAGTGCGTGACACCAACTGCCCCAAATATACTACTTCTGCTTTTTCAATAAATCCTGTGAAGTCTGGCACATGCTGGAGAAGTTTCGATCTCCTCACAGTGCCTTCTCCATGATGCTCTCTGGGCCCTCCTCAGTGCTTTGTTATATTCAGTTAGGGATCCCTTATATGCCTCCCAATCTCCTGATGCTTTTGCTCTATTAAAAAGTTTTCTTATCTGTCCCCTCATCCTCTTAAGGTCTTCATTCCAACAGATAACCTTTCCGTTGGTAATCCTTACGATGAGAGGACAGTTGTCATTGAATGCAGATATAACTGCGTCAGTCAATTGCTCCACGGCTATCTCTAGCTCTTGTTCATTGTTTAACGTCTTCATGGTTTTCCTCAAGTTGCGATCTAGGTCTTCCTCATAGGCTTCCCAGTCGACTCTATGGGGGGTACGGTAACTTTCTGTTACCGTACTTTAATCCAGTGACCTCAAAGGGTTCCCATATAACTTATGTACAGTAAAAGCTAGTCGTTCAAATGAACGACTCATTGTGATGAGCTGAACGATACCTATGTGTCAGCACACGGTGTAAAATGAACGAGGAACCCATCACTAGTATGATTGATCTTTTAAAAGTCTATATACGGTTTTATGTTATAGCATACAAGACGTTCCCTGTTATAAAAAAGTTGCACACTAGTCAGCGCAGTCCATTTTCATAGAAATATATGCGGCTGACAATGCACGTTTGGGTACTAGTTTATTATACATATAATATTTACTAATGCAAAGGTAGAACAATGGGTAGCTGCTGTTTACATATCGGTCTTTTTGTGAAGGTTTAAATACTAGATGGTGGAAATCTAAGCCGTAAAGAAATATTTTATCTTTAAAATGTTAAAAACTTCAAACTTGAATTTCTTGGATTCAAAATTCAGAACATTATTTTTATTTAATAGAATTTACAGTGAAATATCACTTTTATTTTTTAATTTTCTGTCTTAAATCACTCTGTGTTCCAACACCTTAATAATACAGGGTGGCCTACTGAAAACAGTAAACGCAAGTTTTGGCCACTTAACATCAATTTTGCGAAAAACGCTCAAACACGTCAATTTTAGTATCAAGGAGGACATCTGAATTGATTAGTATTATTTACACAACTTCAACCCTAAGATGAGGGTGAATTGCACCCCAAAGGGGTGTCAAACGTTACACAATTCTAAAGGCCTTTCGATTCTCTTTTCAACAGTCTTTTTATTTTTCAAATCTGATCATTAATTCCAGAAAAAATTACATTTAAATTTTGATCTAGGAGGCTTAAACAGCTGAACACTACATCTGACAAGTTGTTTGTAATAAGCAAGTACTTTGTGAGTTTGTCAGCATTTAAATTGATAATGTTAAGTGGCCAAAACTTGCGTTTACTGTTTTCAGTGGGCCACTATGTATATAAAATTTAATATAAGATATGATTTTTGTCCCATTTCTAATAATTACAAAATTCATTAAAAGTAGAAAATTTCTCTTGTGGTGGACTTATTTAACCCTCCGGTTGACGGGTGAATTCAGAATCACACCATTCGACGGGTTGTTTCTCTCAGACCCAAACTGTGTTTTATTTTTTTCCCCTAATAATACATTGATATTCCCAGTTTCTGGTATGCATTTGTTAACCTGGTCTATTTTGCACTGCTAAGAGTAAAAATAGTTATGAAAAAAACATTAACTTGGGAGTTCCCATTTATTTAAAAAAAGTTACATGTAATGCAAGTTTTCAAAAGAAACTATAAATTGATAAAACGAAAAAGACAATAACAATAACATACAATTATTTGTAAAGTATATGGCTGAATAAGTGAAAAAAAAATATAAAATGAGTGTACATAAATTTGACACACAAAATATTGAATGCAAAATTTCGTTAATCAAATTTTGCCGCACAGTCGGCGCAGCATGGTTTTGTGTGTTCCAAACTAATACAGGAACCACAAAACTTGCACGAGTATCTTGATTTGCGGTCCTTGCAGAATTTGCACCTTCTTCGAGCAGTTGAAGTCGTCGGTCGAGACTCTTCTGTGACTGAGACACCTGAGAATTTAGCCGCTAATAGCCATACTTTCCGTGGTAGATTTGGCATATTCGCTCGTAGTTTCATGTTTTCTATCACTAAGTCTTTTCCCAAATCTTGCAAAAATAGTCGTCTGCTTTTTGAAAATTCTCCATCTGGATTGTTCGTTTTATTTATTATGAATGCGTTGACTGCTCCTACGTTGAGCATGCCGAAAAAAACCACCAATGGCCATCTTCTTGTGGTTCGAGCTACATTAAAAGATGTAATCGTCCTGTCGACTACATCAACACCGCTTTTTGTGGAATTGTAGAATGTCACTATCTCTGGTTTTTTATTATCACCAGTATTTTCGTCTATTTTGTCATCTTAGTGCGTTGATGATACAAGTAATACATTCTTTGACTTTTTTGGGACATATGAAGTAAGTGTCATATCGGCATGGAATGCAAAAAATGAAGACTTTACAGGTCTATCTTTAACACTTTTAACTTCTTTCGGCAACGACTTTCGATTGGATTTTATTGTACTAACTACAGTTAGGCGGTGATCATGCAACAAACGACTTACAACTTCCACGCTAGTAAACCATCGATCCATGGTAACATTCCTTCCAGTTCCTGATATGTGGTTCGTCATTCTTAGAATGACAGCTGTTACAGAATTGTCTATCTGAAAGGGACCTTCAGGTTGGCGTCCAGCATAGATCTCCAAATGCGACGTGTAAAATGGTACTTGCATTCACTGTAGAAAACACTTTGATCCCATATTTGTTGGGTTTATTTGGTATGTAGATACGAAAGCTACATCTTCCACGAAATCCTAACAACATTTCATCTAGAGTCACATATTTACCCACACTATAATGTTTTTTACACTGTTCATTGAATTTTTCAAATATGTCTCTAACGGCAGCAAGTTTATCCAACTTCTTTCGCTCATCCCTTGTATCGGTATTGTCGAAACGTATACACTTCATTAGAAACATAAATCTTCGCTGAGATAAGCTAGCAGGAAATATTTGGAGCCTTAAGTCCTGCTCGGACCAAAATTCGTATAATTTTCTTCGCCCCCCATGCTGAGAACCGGCCAAATACAGCAAACCGATAAACGCCTTCATTTCTACTTTATTAGTAAGTACAACGTCGTATTTATTCTTGTATTTTGGTGCTATTTTTTGTATATACAAATTGGTATTTTCGATAACTGTGTCCAAAATTTCTTCAAAAAAGAGCATCCAACACTGAATTGGCGTGTTTGCGTTTCTTGCACCTGCACGAACACCAGGCAATTGGGTAACGATATCTTGCTGCCTTGTTCGAACTCGTCGGCTTGGGGCATGCTTTTTCCACTTGGTTCCGTCTCCTACATAAAAATACAGAGATCTGGATGTTGTACTAGAAGTATCTGATTGGTTGCCATCTTCATCTCGTTCTTCTTGCTCCGTATCTGTATCGTGTTCGCTAATTATGTCTTGTGCACCTTCGTCTTCTGACTCAGATTCTTCAGAAACGTCCGGGGTTGGTACTTCATCGTGAAGTGCCTGTAGTATGTTAATTTCCCATTCATCAGGATCCATCTCGCCAAACAAAAGTAATAAAGTCACAAGTGGAAAACGTCACAAATGGAAAACACGGCTAACTTTCACTTGCACTTCCAATAGAGACTAAACCAAAAAATCCCTTATCTTGCTTTATATAGTACGAACCAAGTTCATAAAGAACGGGGATTCCTCTACAGAAGATAAACTATTTAGAGTAAGAAAGGTAAATCCCCTAAACTCAAGATAAAAGTTTGCTAACATGCAAAACACGCAGAAACGATAAACAATTTAAATTTAGGGACTTACTCGTATGCAAAAGATTCTGCGTGAATACTTAGAAACTAGGGGAAGGCCCTAAGAATGTTTTATGCCTAAAAACGACACAAAATTAGTACCTTTACGAAAGACGAAAAAATAAATTGTAGGAAAAAAACTTACACGAATACACGGGTTGGGTCTGACAGGCCCAAAGCCCTTCTGGCAGCCAAATGACACATGATAAAATTAAGACAAATTAAGGAAAACCTGTCTTTATTAAAGTTAGGAAGATACCAAAAAGCTAAAGAAATTAAAAAAATTATTTTAGAAAATACTACAAAAAAAAGATTTGCCTGGGCCTCACAGACCCAGCCCGTCAACCGGAGGGTTAATATACAACCATTTTTGTGTATTCATTGGGAGATTAGGCTAGGATAGGTATTTGTGTATTTTGTAGTTTTTGGGTAGTCATATAAGTAAGGGATGTGTTAACTAAGTTTTCGTTTAATAGCATAAAGTTATTTGTCCCTGTAATCAGTACATTAGGAGTTTACAAAACATTTATGAAATAAAAACAATTGGAAATACATGACTTGTTACGTATAAAACTGTAAAATGTTTATAGTATACAATTTAATAATTGTGATGTAACAAAATGTAATTAATTAATAAGATTGTTCACAAATTTAATGTAAACATTCCGCCATGTCAATTATTTTAGGCTTAACAACTTTAAATAAATACTTACACCTGTGACGACTGTTGAACGAAATACATGTTAAATATATTACAAAAAAATTAATCGGCTATTTCCTTTTTACTTAAATAAAACAATCACATTTACACAACCTATTAAAATCTCAAAACAAAATAATATGTAAGAAGCTAACATATTTACAAAAATACTAAGAACACTTCATATACACACCATGTATAAAAAATTTATAACGCAGGTCCTGCATCATCTTCTACATCTGAAAATGGATCAGTCCTTTCCTCGATACGATTCATATTTTCTATTGTAGCAGCTATCATCCTTAAGTTATCAACACCCAATAGTAACTGCCTACAATCAAACGATTGATTTAGTTCGTTAATTAAAGTTTATTATAAAAGTACCTTAAAGAATTTTCTGCAGTACTCGCAGAGGTTCTAAGTTCTTGTGCTAATCTTTGAGAGTGGGATTCACTTAACACTGATACACTAGGTCCTCCGCTAGCTCCAGGTTCGCCCCGTAAAATTCCATTTTCTTGTCTCAAACGATTTATTTCACTCTATTAAATATATTTGTAAGTATACATGCTGCTTTTTCTTTAAACTTACTTACTTTAAGAGATCTAATTTCTTGCCTTAATTTAGTGATGATATTTTCAGCAGAAGCTGTCCTTTGCTAAAGTAAAATAAACGACAGGATTACAATACCCACTAAAAAAAAAAAAAATAAATGACTTACGTTACTTCTTTCTAGGCTTTCTTCAACTTGTTCTAAGGCCTTTGCGAGGTTCTGCGTGTATTCATGTTCTTTATTTCTTGCTGCCTCTACCAGTCTTTGTAGTTGTTCAGCACGTCGTGTTTGATCTGCTAACTGTTGTCGATATAATTCTACGTCTTGTCTTAATCGGTCAATTTCCGATTCAGGGCTCTGGCCTGCCTGAGCTTCTCCATTTGTTTGAGTTCGTACTGCACCATCAGTTAGAAAATCTGGCAAGCTTTTCGAAACACCTACCTATATTACATATTGATAAAATCGCTGCTAATAAAACAAGAGTTCCTTACCTCTGCAGATGTCGGGCAACTTCTACAGCCTGAAGGTTGAGGATCAGCTATGGGTAAATCAAGTGGGAAACCTACACTTGGTCTTACAGGCAGATCTAACGGTATTGCTAAATTACTTGAGTTACTTTCAGTTCTTCTCCCTATATTACGACTAGATTCTCCGTTTAAACGATTGAAATTGACACCGCCTCTGGCTGGGGCAAAATCTGGCAAGTTGTCCATGTTTATATTAAAATTATTATGTGAGGCATCTTCTTTGTCTAAATAGCATTGTTCCACAACTAGGTGATCTTGAACAAAATCGGGTAAGGCAGAGGAAAACTCAGGAACAATTCGGGTTTGTTTAATGCCTGATGACTGATGAAGGTCCAAGTCTGATATTGAGGATATCGGACGGCCATCGCAATAAACTTTAGGTCTTGCACCTTGGCTTTGGTAATTAGTGTCACTACGTAAAAAATGCTTAAATGAGAACGGATTATCTTCTCTTCTTGGCGTCTCATTTAAACTAGATCCTGGAAAAACCAGTTTTAAGACATGAGCAAACCGATTTCTGGCAATTTTTCAATTTGGCACATAGTTAAAAATATATACCTTAAATTTAAAAGAAAAACAAAATCACCAATTACCTGCAGCTCCTTCTGTACCAACAACCCTGTCGAAGTTCCTTGCAGGATCTATTCCCAAATCAAGTTTTAATGGTTCGTCCGCATCTGAACTGTCAGAATCAATTGAATTCTGTAATCTTTTCCGAAAACCTTCGGATGTACAATTATCATCTTCAGCCATAATACAAACATCCAAACCTCCAAACGTCAAAGTTTGACATTTTTTGTCAAATAATTCCAAGCATTTCGATTGGTTGCTGGGGTATTAACGTAAATACTGGTTGCATTCAGTAAAAATAATGAATTTTTTTATAGTGTATTTACATACAGGGAATTTTTCTTTTTAGTATACATATCCTCTAGGTATAGTTTTAAAAGAAACGTGCCAAACGCATTGTTTTCCCCTATATGTAGGCAACCAACTATGCACTAAACTTTAAATTTTAATTTTTTAAGAAAAAAATAGCATGCTGTGGCAAAACGTTTGAGAATAATCGTGGAATTAAAATTATTTTTTTCTACACCTATTTAATTATATTGCAATTATTAGCATTTTTTTGTGAAAAATAGTACCTATAATTCACTGCAGTGAATTATGGATTCATAATTCACTGCAGTGAATTATGATTTCGGCCAATCACAAATACAAATCCAAAAATCAATATTTCGCTAATCCAATCATATTTTAAATCGCCCGCGATCAACTCCTTCTGCGGCTGACAATCGACACGCCCAAGTGTGTTGTCATATTGCTTGTTTACAAAGTTATCAAATTTGACTAATTTGAGTCTAATATATTTGTTTAATAGGTGTAGAAAAAGTATCGTATTACATTCGCGATTATGGCCATTATTCGCTCAGATGATTTGTGCCACTCGCCTGACGGCTCGTGGGCGCAAACGTCATCTTCGTGAATAATGGCTGTCATAATCGCTCATATAATAATATACTATAATATTCTACTAATTTTGATTTATTTACAAACATAACCTTTAACACACCACAAAATATAAAAACGAATGTCCTTAAATTCGCAGCCAGAGTAACGTTTCGTGTATAGTTGGTTGCCTACATATATGATTTTGACGCGTTTATTTTAAAACTTATCCATCCATCCATTGATGGCTCTACGATCCTCGAAGGGTCTTGGCCTGCTCAATTATTGCTTTCCATTCTTTTCTGTCCAGAGCCTTCCTCCTCCATCCTCTAACCTTCACTTCTTTTAAGTCTTCTTCCACATCCTCACTCCATCTTTTCCTAGGCCGACCCCGTCTTCTCCTTCCTTCTGGTTTTCCATCATATGCCTTTTTTAGACCTCGATCACTTGTCATTCTTATTAGATGTCCCAACCATTTTAGACGCTGTATCTTTATTGTAGTGAATATGTCATTTTCTCCGTGTAATTCTCTAAGCTCGTTGTTCATTCGACTTCTCCATTCTCCTCCGTCTTGCACTGGGCCGTATATTCGAAAAGTTTTTCTCGTCTTCTTGTTTTAGAACCCACGATTTGCTTGCGTATATGACTACTGGCTTGATTATTGAATTATATATTCTTTTCTTGGCGTTTCGTGATACAGTCTTTGATTGGAATATGTTTTCATTGCATAATAGCTTCTGTTTCCTACTGCTATTCTTGTCTTTATTTCTTCGCTTGCCTCGTTGTCTTCTGCGATCATGCTTCCTAGATAAACTCTTGTGTCCGTTCAAAGATGTTGTTATTTATTCTTATGTTAGCCTGTTCTACTCTTGTGTTTCTCGTCAGCACATAGGTTTTGTGCCTGTCTTCTCTTAATATGGTATTTTTCTATGTTCGCCCTAGTTACTCTCTGTAACACTTTCTTTCAAGCTTCGTCTCGTTCTTTATGTGCTTCTCTACAGTTGTTACGCTTCCTTTTTGTTTTTTCACCAATGGTTTCCTTTGCTGCTGTGTGTATCGCTGTCAATATGTGGTTCCACTTGTCTTGTATATTCATTTTAAAACTATACATAGGGGATATGTATACCTACTAAAAAGAAAAATCCCCTGTATAACTTTACAATCTGCCACGTGGTGACATATTAACAAACGATATAGGACGCGACGAAAGTTTTCCAACAAAAAATTCCTTATACTATATAAAAATGGCGCAGAATATTCGCACCACGCGATTCTGGGTTAAAAATGGACCAAAAATTGTATAACTGTTTTAGGCCAAAACGTGTAGTTTTTGAAGAATTGTTAATTAAAGTCTTGTAAACTTAGAAACACTGTGTGGTCAGTCATACTACGTCACCTGCGATATCATGATATGATATCACCAATAGCAACCCGCTTGATAATTCCATTGTAGTACATCGTTACAATATTTATGAAAAGCACAAACACTGCAAACATTTCAAACTTCGGATGGAAATTCTAATTAAATGAAGGGTATGTTGAGTACAATTACAGATTAGTTATTTCTTTTGTTGATTAAACTACAGCTAAAAATCATTATTTCATAAAAATATGACACGGCAAGCAAACCAGTGGGTAACTGTACGAACCCCAGGGGCCCAATTCTTGACACCACTCGCTACCGAAACGTATACGCTAGGAAGCGAGTGGTGTCAAGAATTGGGCCCCAGGTGTGTCACCCTTTACAGTTTTTCGCTGTGATCGTCTAGTTTTTTCTAAGATTTCCTTTACCCTCAACCCTTATTGGTTAAGTGAAAATCTTTCCATTTACTTAGATAACTGACTATTTGGTTAGAGGACCCTTAATGTTGTTGTGATTCGTTGATCTAGAGTAGCTCACCTTATAAAACAAGAAATAAATACTCCACCAAGTTTAATACATATATTATAAAGTCATATTTATGTACCTACAGATATTTACAAATACAGTAAATAAGTAAGCGTAGTGTATGAACATCAGACTAGGCAAGTTAATTATGGGCAGTGGCGTGAATAATTATCATACTTTTGTTTTATGACTTTGATGTACCATCGGCTGCATAGAAAACTGGTACAGCTAGTTTTAGGATGATTGATTTGGGCTGTAGCATGTCAAAATTAAATTTAATGTCATTTATATCTGTCATATACTTATTGTCAGATTAATATGCCACAAATAAACGAGACTCAAAAAGCTATAATTCGAACTAGGCTGCATGATGGGGTCAGCATAAGGGCAATTGCGCATGAGGCCGGAGTTAATAAGAACACCATCGTACTCGCGAAGAAAAAGATTATTGAGACAGGTGTAATAGGACGAAAACAGGGAACAGGCCGTAGAAGAGTAACAACTCAATAGCAGGACAACCAATTAGTAAATTATCTTCGAAAAAATCCATACCAGACGGCGATCAGGGCAAAAGAAGAAACTGAATTTCCAGGATCATCCGATACCGCAAGGCGTAGAATTCGTGACACTGAGATAAGAAGCCGCTGCGCCGCCAAAAAAATTTTTCTGACGGAGGAGAATAAACAACAAAGGCTTCAGTTCGCACAGGATTTGATAAGACAAGTGGATGATTTCTGGGATAACGTCGTCTTCTCAGATGAAAAATGTTTTCAGTCATGCCATAATGGCACTGTGCGTGTCTATCGGCCAAGAGGAGAACGATATAACCCACAATATACTCGAAAAACAAACTAAAGTGGTCGTTTTTCAGTGAACGTTTGGGCATGGATCAGCCGTAGAGGTCGAGGTGTTTGCGTCGTTTTGGAAGAGAGACTAACTGCTATTGTGTATCGGAGAGTATCGGAAGAAGCATTACTGCCTTCCGTTCAACCCATTTTTGGAGAAAATGTATACTTCCAGCATGATAATAGTCCAGTTCATCGAGCAAGGACTGTTCAAAATTTCATTGAAGAACGAGGAATAAATGTTTTACCATGGGCTTCAAAGAGCCCGGATATCAATCCCATAGAAAATGTCTGGGGACAAATGGTGAAAACTATTTATCAGGAAGGATTTCGACCAAGAAATAGCCAGGAATTGAGACAGAGAATTATTGAAGCATGGCAGCAAATTACTCCAGAATACACTGACCGGCTAGTGTCCTCCATACCCCGTAGATTACAGAAGGTGATAAATAATAACGGCGACATGACAAAATACTGACAATTTATTGAGTTGTAACGATGCACAAGAGCGCCTCTTACCAGGAGAATAATTTATTTACATTTCATTGGAATTGCCTTTTGTTCCGTTTATTAATAAATAAGTGTTTAGTTTGCTTTAAAGTTTTATTTAGAACCCAGGACTTCTTACACAACTAAAATTTTCAAATATTCGGGTAAATAGATTTTTTTGCTGTACCAGTTTTCTATGCAGCCGATGGTACTTAGAGTGGCCTGTGTGCGTGGTTAGATCACAAGAAATTATGTGGGAAGTCGGTGCGTCAGTCAGATATGCGATACAAGATCGACCTTTTAAGGGATTGATATAAAAATATAAAAAACAATTTTAAGTGGTCGGAGCCAAATGTGGTATTACGTATTACAACCAATCTTTTTGACGAGGGTGTAATTTTCCTCTAATTGACGAGTATATGCGCTATGCATAACTCTAAGTGTCTAAGTAGTACATGACATGAGTAAGCGTTGCCTCTAATATACGAGAATATACGAGGTACTAGGTACCCTCGTACATTGTAAGGAATGTTTCACCCTATCGTTGATTGAGAATATGCCCAAGACATATCTCAGTAGTCAGAATTGTCGTTTTGTTGTAATTAATTGTGATCAGCCTTACACCAGAGCAACCATAAAGTAACTTTGAAAAAGTCTAATCTTGAATACGTGAAGTACACTGACCGGCAAAGAAAACCGGCCACCTTGAAATATTTCACAAAAGCACTTAAACGTTCATTAATTTAACTAAGGATTGGCATTAGGTTAAAGAACCATTCATTGTTGATACACGGCATGCACAAATTAGCTAAGAAAATAAGACAAATAAACTCAGAAATAAATTTAATTTGAAAAAAGAAACAGTGCAAATCGATTTTCTTTTAATTGCAAAAAATATAAAGGTGGCTGTTTTTAATGGACCTTCTGGTAAATTATTATTAGCCTGTATGTCCTCCTCGAGCCTGAATTACGTCATTCAACCGTGATTTACGGTAACATGTTAATGCTGTTGAGAAGAGAATCTCACCTGTTAACATTAAAACTAGGGGTATTTTGGAATGGAACAAGCATCTTAAAACATTGATAACTAAGAAAAATCAGCTTAGCTCCTTATTTAGTTATAAAATATGCGGTTAAGGGGACCCTTTATAAAATATTTCAGGGTGGCCGAATTTTTTTGCCGGTCAGTGTATATTAAAATTGCTAACTTTTACGTTGTGATTAATTTGGATTTCGCAGGGAGACCCCTCAATTGGAATTACGGCACCTTCACCCCTTTGATCAATATGCACAATCGGAAAGCAATGCTTTACCTCGGTGTACGTAATATGAAGGGTTTCTACCAGTTAATGCAAAGCAACTAACTGTATACTTTACAGTAAGTAGATACACTCGATCAGCGTACTAATCGAAATTCCAGACCACTATACAGTGTAAATGAATAGTGAAGACTGGATTTTTTGGTAAAATTTGAACTCCTATTTATACTGAGAAATTCGCGATCAGCGCCCGCGGTGATTACCCGTTCTCACGGGTATTTTCCTAAATGGATTGGTATCAAAATGTTCCCATGAATGACCCTTGCTCCAAAACTAATAAATTTCATAGTTGAGTTAAAATCCTAACACTTTGGTATATTTTAAATTCCTTTGTAATTTGATACTTTAGTAGAACCAAGGCGCGCTGAATTAATATTACCTATAAACGGGCCTTGGTAGAACACGTGTGAGTCCGCTTGTTTACATATAGGCGGCGAACTAATTTGCAAAAGGGACGTGATTTTACTGCTTCAAGTCCGAGGATTTATGATACCTATTGCTGTTATTAGTTGAGAAATGAAATTAACTTTCTGCCACATTCTTGCCCCAATAAAAACACCGTTATGCTCTGAATAAAATAATTATATTGAAATATCTGAAAAATAGAAAATTAAAATTATACACGCGCAGGTGGTCATCACAGCTGCTAATAACTCCATAACTAAAGAGTTAACAGCAAATTGGTACTGGAGTTTTTTGCTTGGATTTTGACGTAGAATCGCGTGGTATAAGTATTCTACGCCATTTTTAATACATCCTGTATTAACACAGTCAGGTTTGACAAATATTTTATTACTACACTTTGCCTTATACGAAACGGTGTGGTAGGTCCACCATCGGCTTGGAATCTTTTGAGCCTAGGCTCTTCATCATCAGAGTCAAATAGACACTCCACTAATGAGTTTGGATGAGCACAAAGCCTATTGCGGTAGCGAATGCTGCACTTTTGTATTTCTTCATTATTAATTACCTTCATTTACTATTAAAATACTGTCGTATTACTTTGTTCGGAGCGAACCATGGGGAAAAATATGAACTAATAAGTCTTTAAATAAAATTGTACCACATGACGATTTGTGTTTAAAATGGCCTCTAATTAAAATTTTTAAAGGTATAGTCAATGAAAAATATCTTATAAAATCCTATAATTTTGATAAAGCAAAATTACTTAACCAAATACTTTTTTATTAGTATTTAATGTACACAAAAATCACAAATTTACAATAATTGTATCGCATTACTAAATTAACATAATAACTAACAACTGATAAAACTGAATGACTAAGTAGCAGCAGCAATTACATTTTTCTTGGGCATTCTATGATCGTAATTTCGAATTTCTGGATATTCTTCACATAACGTCTTGTACGCATAACAAATTCTTGCGAATTCTTCAGTAGTTATTTCAAAAGGCCGAGCTTTAAAATCAGTATCAGCTAAATGAAATAATTTGGGTCCTAATTCAGGGCGTAATTCTTCTGGAAAAAGTCGTTCACCACCACGTCTTGAAGCTTTCTGACGCATATTAAAAATATGTCGAAGTACTTTTTCCACCATTTGAAATGGGAGTTTTACTAATGGTTCTTTAAGGGGTACTAGTGTTACAACTCCAACATCAACATCTGGTTTTGGTATAAAAGCTTTTCCAGGTATTGTGAATCTATGCTTTACTTCGCACCACATCTGACACATAACTGATAAACGACACCTTTGTTTATCGGTAACTGGTGCTACTATACGTTCTGCGACTTCTTTTTGGAAAGTTAAAGTCATTGGAGTACGCCCAAAAGCCCATGCAGCACGTTTCTCTGATATAGCATGCAACCAGCGAATTATTAAATTTGTTGATACACTAAAAGGTAAATTTCCAATTAATTTAATAGGTGGTGGTATATCATGCCAGTCGTGCGCTAAGGTTCCCCCAAAACCAGCTTCGAAGTTATAAGACCTTATGTCGTCTATTTCAATTTCCATTTCAATTTTGTTTCCGCACGCCTCTTGAAGTAATTCTAACGTTGGTAAAAATCGTGGATCCTTTTCTACAACAATCAATTTTTTGGGTCCTTTTTGAATGATCGATCTAGTAATGCTACCAGGTCCAGGGCCTACTTCACAGACAATATGATTTTTTATATTTCCAGCCGCTCTAACGATTTTATTGGTGATGCGTTCATCCAAAAGAAAATTTTGTGATAATTGCCGTAGCGCTCTAAGCCTGTACAAGCGTATAAGGTCTCTTGTGGTAGGCAGAGGGGGCAAACGCAAAACATTACTTGCTGCTGCCATCGTTCTAATAGTATTATGCTTAACTACTGATGTTCGACAGTTTTTGCAGGTTCATCAAAATCATCTAAGAAGCTCTCCTGCTTAACTGCAAACATTGTGTACCCATATATACTGAATACACCGACCCCCAAGAGGCAGCCGGTTATAATATTATTTCTACGTACACGTTTGAGTTTATGAACCCTTTCCAGATTTTGTTGTTCTATGTATTTCATAAAACCTAAGTCCACTTTTTTGACTTTATTTACGTCTAGTTTGGGCATACGATCACCACCACTCATATTACTTATATCTTCGTTATTTATTGTAAATTATGAAATAATTACATTTGTAGTAAAAATAGACTTAACCTCAATTTAACGCAAGGTATACAGTGCGTTCCTGATTGTAAAGATTGGCCCGAAGTGATTCGGTTGCATTCCATGTCAAGGCTGATTGTAAGCCTATTCTATGCTTTACACACTTTTAAATATAGTTTTAAAAAAGACATATAGAAATTATTTTGGTGCGTTAGACCAATTAAAAATATGTTCTTTGCACCTCACTTGGCTTATTTTTATTAATTTTTTGATGCCAGATTTATTACTGAATTTTGAAAAAATATATAAGTAGGTAGGTAGTGTAGGTACCTATGTAAGATTACCTTAATGATCCTTATGATTTATGATGTTGCTTTTGGTTAGGTATTCATAGATTTAAAAATTAAAACCGTAGGCTAGGTTTGATTTCATGTCTGCCAAGGAATAAACTTATGGTTTTAGTCAAGACGCTTGGTAGCCGCAAGCCTAAATCTCACTTAATAAAAATCAGTAAACACCTTCTACGTTAAAAAAGTCGTTACTGCTCGTTACTGATTTATTTATTGTTAATCTGCATTATTTTGAATAAAAGAATATTAAGTAGGTACAGTTCAGTTATTTATAAAGTATGATCAAAATTTCTGTTCATCAAGTATGGCCGTGGAAGTGCAAACCAACGCATTTAAAATTGGCTCACATATCTTTACTTCAACATTTTTGACAGCTGTCACATTTAATATTATATGTAAGCCAATTTTAAAGGCGTTGGTTTGCACTTCCACGGCCATACTTGATGAACAGAAATTTTGATCATACTTTAGTTTTGGATTCGATGTGGAGGGTAAACCTAAGTTTACATGCACTAAGAATACAAAGCGGGCTCATTGTGCAATTGTGCTACTTTTCTCCCAGCACCCTGCCTGCTTGCATCACTCAAGTCAACCTATCCTTTCGGTGTACCTACCTGAAGATATGCGCAGGAGGTAGGGTGAATTCTGGCCATGTCAAACCAGAAGTCCCCAAACATGGTTCCTCTTATCGGAGCCAGGGCTGGACATTCACACAGGAAATGTTTAGTCGTTTCGTCCTCAATATTACACCCTCATTACATAATAAACAGTGGATTTGAAAATAAATGCCAGACAGTAATAGCGTTCTTTGATGTTAAGCAACCGTTTGACAGAGTGTACATTCAAGGCCTGCTGCATAAATTAAAACTTTGTAATATACCACCAACTCTGTTTAGAACGGTAGCTTCATTTTTGGAGAATCGAACTTTTAGAGTACAGCTAGGCTCTAAACTGTCAGAGGTCCAAGAGATCGCAGCTGGAGTCCCCCAGGGATCGGTCCTGAGACCAGCCCTGTATGGTCTCTGTTTGTTTACGATATTCCAATACCCAACAATGTAGAAGTAGCCATGTTTGCCGACGACACGGCTTTCATAGTCCAGCATACCAATTTAGAAATAGCAGCCCAAGAGTTACAAACAGGAATTAACATCTTCCAGTCTTGGTATGACAAATGGCGGATCGTTTTAAACGCAGACAAATGTTAAGCCAAGATATTTACGCTTCGGCGTTCTCCAAATCCAAATAGACTAACGATAAACAATCAAGACATAGAATGGAACCCAAACGATGGGGCTGTAAAATATCTTGGCCTATTCTTAGACAAGCGCTTGACGTGGGGGTACCACATAAATAGAAAATTAAATGAGTGCTACACACGACTATCTATGTTATACCCACTGCTAAATAAGAAGACACCCTTGAGAATTTCTTGTTCCCTGTTGCTGTATAAATCGCTCATAAGACCCATCATAATGTATGGATCGGTTATCTGGGGAACCGCCACTAAAACTCACATTAATAAAGTCCAAGTCCTACAAAACAAGATCCTTAGAATAATATGCAATGCCGACTGGTTTATCAGAAACACTCAAATTCACCGAGAACTGAATAAATATACCAGGTATCGAAGAGTACATGAGACAGATATCTATGTCATTATTTAGCACCATTACCAATTGTAGTGGTGCAACCTACTTTGGACTCAATAATGCGGTCCACCCTGCGACCAGAAGACTAAAAAGACGTGTTCCAACAGACATACTACTCCCCAATGGATGAGCCAACAAAAGTGTGTGCGTGTAGTACAATATTCCAAGTGAGTGATTACCGGTACAAAACTAACAAAAACTAATATAAACACTGCCATTTATATCTTACAATAGACTTAATTGCTGCAACTAGGGTCTTAGTCCCTTAAAATTTTTAATGTTATGTACTATGTTGTCGAAATACCCATGTATAGCACCAATATGCTGATCTAGGTGTATGTCTTATTAAAAAAAAAAAATATTACACCCTCGACACATAGGACTGTCTACCGGTCCCATTCTGTGCCTGTGTTTAATTTACAATGACCGGAATATATGCTAGCTAATTTCTGCGAATTGTTCTTGCACCACGACATTTGTCCATATTTGTGGTGGTTATGGATTTCTTGTTTTATCATGGCACTAAGACAGGCCAATAAAAGAGCAACAGTCGGTTCAGGTCCCTAGAAAGGTTGTTCAGAACTTTGCTTGGCTAAGATATCGGCCTGCTTATTCCCGTGAATTCCGGAGTGTCCTTTTACCCATACGAGTTCTAGGGAATTTTTTTTCAGCTGCTAGCTCTACGATTTATTGGCATTGGAGTACCACCTCCGATACTACCTTCCGATTGTTTAACGCCAATAAAGCGATTCTAGTATCGCTAGCTATTCTTACCCTTTGTTCTGTATTACCCGATCCAAAACTATGCTTTCATCCTGCATGATATGCTTAAGGTCATCTTTTCCACGTGCATGTCCAATAGGGGGAGGCCAAGGACAGATTCCATGACTTTCATGGCATTGGTGTTGATTTCATTGCGCCAGTGGTGCTCAAGCATGCCATTCTTTGCACATGTGTGAGTGCAGCTACAGTGGTGGCTTGCCTGGTTCTGGGTCACGACGTCACGAGAACAGAACATTGTTCGAATCACGGCAGTGTACAGCCACTGAAGGGCCTTTGGGGTAGGTCCTCAGAGTCTGTCCATTACGCGGCGACAGTGCTAAAAGAAGTGAAAGTGAACAGAACCATCTCCGTTTTCGTTAGATTTATCGACAGAGAGTGGTCAGTACACTATTATTCTATTGCATAGTATGGCTTCAAACTTACCATTTAGCAGCAGGATGGATATGGCATCTGCGTAACCTATAGTGTAGTAGCCAGCTTCACTGAGACGGCGTAGGAGGCCATTCACCACTATGTTCCATAGTAGAGGCGACAAAACATTACCTTGTGGACAGCCTCTACTCGACGGCCTCCTAATTGTGGCATTTCCTACACTTGCATATATTATTCTATTCTGAATATACTGTGCAATCCACCTTCTGATGGTGGTATTAACACCATGATCTTCTAGAGCTTTGTCTATACTGTGAAAAGTTATTTTATCGAAGGCACCTTCTATGTCTATGAATACTCTTAGGGTAGACATTCTGTTGTCTAGCGATCTTTCGATCTGATTCACAACTGAGTGTAGTGCGGAATCTGTTGATCTCCTTGTGGTGTAAGCATGTTGGTAGGGATTCAGTGGTTGGCGTTGGGTTGCCCGTGCATTTTCCCGAATGTACTTATCTGTCGCATAGCCTCTCCAGCGCCTTCAGGAGGATGGGCGAAATGATTTTAATAAGTAGCAGTCGCTAAACCCTGGTTTAGGGACGAAGGACACCTTAACTTGTCTACAGCTATTTGGTACGTATCCAAAAACCATACAATCTTTAAATATATGCACAAGGTGTTTAAACATCACGTCCAGCCCCCAATGAAGGAGGTCTGGGAAGATGCCATCTATCCCTGGCCTTTTGAATGGGTGAAAGGATTTGATTGACCATACTACTCTGTTGTTCTCAACCATACGGTCTGTCACTGCCCAATCATCTTCCGAAGGAGTGTTGTTGGATGTGTCTATCCGCGCATGGGAGGAATATTAGTAGTATAGCCTATGAAATGTGTGTTTATAAGCAGTTCAGCCATTTCTTCGGCGCTTGCGGTAAATGTACCATCTGCTGTGATGGATCCTTAGATGAAATCTTTTTGAGGCGAGTTGATTCCTTTGCTGCCTCGACTTCATTGCAGAAGGACTTCCAAGCATCCCTTTGCCTTTTTCTTATTTCCGTTTTGTACAGTCGTTGGTGGCGTTTATAAACCTCTCAATCTACTGTCAGTTTGGATCTTATTGATTTGTTGAATAGTTTTCCGAGTAATGATTTCAGTCTCTTCAACTCTTTGCACCATCACTATGTAGTAGGCCGAGGTCGAGAGGAACCTGTGTTCATTGGACATGCCCGTTTATAAGATTTTATAATAGGGTTCCGGAGATAGTCAGTCATCTCCAGTGCATTGTGGTGGTTCTTTCAGAGACAGGTTATCTTCGTAGTTTGACTTGAAGGTGCTCTTTAAAGAGCGGCCTATCGGATAACCTGGGATTCCTATATTCCTTTTGGACTGTCTCAACATTTTTAGTCTAAGACTTATCATTCTGTGGTCGTAAAGTGTGGCCGTCGGCAATACTTGCCAGTCTACAATTTTACTTGATATGTTTGAAGAGGCAAGAGTAATATTAATTACCGTTTAGCATCGTGATGGACAAAAGTGGGTTCACATCCGCGATTTAGTATTTCCAATTTTGTACCTGATAGATATTCTAGTAATGATTTACCTCTTGGGTTTATGTTTGCGCTGCCCCAGACAGTGTGGTGCGCGTTGGTGTCGTATCCCAATAGGATTTGCTTTTTGATTCTCTCGCAATAATCAATGATCGCCATCAGTTCGTTGCTTGGGATTTGATCCTCGATTGGGAGATAGACTGAAACTATACTAACTTTTCTTTTGGTATCACAGTAAATTTGAATAGTCGTGAAGTCACATCGGCTATACTATGGCAAAAGAAGAGCTTGAATAGGACCTGTAACAAAAATACAAGTTCTAGGTAAATTCTGTTGTTTATCTACTATCTACAAAAACAGTGCCAGTGGTGCTGCCCAATCAGAAATCCTTAACTTTACAACCAGCTGCCCGACATACTTAGGTTAAGTTGTATAATATTTAGTCCTTTCATTTTAGGATTTTATTTGGGAGGGTAGGTAGAGTGGACGGAATATACCCTTTGTCAGTAGGTGATAGTAACTCCACTTCACTCTCGATCCATTGCTCAAAGGTGTTGAGGTGGTGGGTGTGGGAGGGTCCTACTGTTTCTACTTCCATACTTGTGGAGGGAGATACTTCATTCGGTTTGTTGGTGCTAGGTTGTTGTTCGACTTGTATCTGTTGTTTTTCAGAGTCTGCCAGTGGTTTGACAGGCCTCTGAATTTTAACCCTTATCCCTATCCGTCTTTAATGGTGTCTTCTCCAATGCCGAACATAACCAGCCCCCCTTGAGGTTGCTATTGTATCGCCATCTGAAAGCTACACCATTTGAAAATGTTTGTCCAGGGGTTCTGCCTCCATAAAAGCTTTCGGACAACGTCTATGTCTTTCGAGGGACCCGGAATGCACACCGCCGCCTTACTCAGTTTTGGGTGCAAATCCTTCTAAATTACAATCAGGCGCGCAGTCTCCCATAAAGGTGGGAGGTTACAGACCACCTTATTTAACCACTCCAAACATTGGTCGTTTCCACAACGAATCCTAAGAATTTCGCCCGAGTACAGCCAGCTCTTAAAAGTAAAAAGTGGGCACCATTGCTTGAGTCTCACTGTCTGGAAGGGAGAACAAATATTTGTCCAGCGCTTCCTCCGGTTTAGCCTGCAAAAGGTTCGCCTGTTCTTGGCTAAGCTTACCTAACGTATTATTGCTGTCGATGACAGCTACTCTGAGGTGTTTGTTAATTGCCTCCTTGTAGCTGATCATCTTTTTAGTTGAAACGCTTACCCGTTCCTTCTTTTTCAGGTGCTCTGGTGGAGTTCCATCAGACCTGGCCCTCTTTTCTGAAGCTTCATACTTCTTCCTGGAGGTGACTGGTGCGGTCTGCCTTTCAGTGAAAGTGGAAGCTGTTGTTATAGGTGAATAGGCTTGGCGGTTGGTTGCGCCGAGTGCTTACCTTCCGTCAGCAGCCAGCCTAGCTTTCCTTCTTCTATTTATTTCGGCTCCTAAAGGTCTTTTCTTTTTAAGCCGAACCACTTTCCAGTCCCCTACCTGCTGCTCTGGCCCTAAGGCTTCTAGTTCCGGAAACAGTTTTTACAGAGGGGTATCCCTAGACACATTCTCCTTGATTTTATTATCCATGTTAGTAGGTTTTTACATCATTTTTCTGGTTCTCCACCCACGGCGGAGCCTAACGAGGGGACGTCGGACTTCGACGCTAGGGCTACCAGAAAAATATAGCTTCCAGAGAAGTGTTGCACCCAGGTCGGAGTCATCTACTTCTTGGCATGATAGGAAAACTAACAGAAGAGTTTGAAAACTTGAGGATTTTTAATAACAAGTGAACTACGCATTATTAATGAAGAAGACCAAACACCCACCTTCTTCAGTAGTAGAGGACAGAGTAAAGCAGACTTAATCATAGTAAATGACTGTTTATTTCCCTTGACGAAATACGGTAGCTGTGCAGAAGAAGAAAGTAGGTCTGATCATAGTTTTATAAACTTTAGTATACAAAACCACCAAAAAATCAGGCAGTGTAAAATTTTCTAAAACATTAGATATATGATAAATGATAAGGCAAGAAAATATTGATATTAATGAAAAACATCTGGTTATTGAATTAGTACATCAGTTTAATTGTAACAGTGACCTAGAAAATGTAAAGCAAATTGATAGAGAGTTAAGCAAAAAAGTCAGAGAATCAGCTGATTTGAATTATTTTATAGATGCTTTACAAGAAGGACTACAGCAAGCACGCAAACGATCCAAGTATCTAAGACTGGCATAAAAAAATATACCTAAAGGTAAAACAGTAGCTTGATGGAATGACGAGTTGATTATTATGAGAAAAAGAACAAATGTTCTTAGAAGAAGATACCAAAGAACCACTAATGATGGAAGGCTTCGACTAAGCAGAAAAACTGAATATACAGAACATAAAAAACAGTACCTGAAAAGGATTAGGAAAAGCAAGGTCAAATCTTGGAGAGAATATTGTAATTTAACAACGACAAGTAACCCATAATGCAGTGTAGGATAAACTGCTAAGTCTACAAATACATCTACCTTAACCACATTAATAGAAGAAGATGGGTCTTATACTACGAATTTATGTGACACAATAAAACTTATGATGCAATATGGTTATAATCCATTTTGGTGGAGTAAATTAATACAATAAAGTTGTTAAGGAATAAAAACTCACGTCTTCTCCACTAAGGTGGATTTTATTCTATTATTACGCAATATTTTATACCAAAAGAAAAGACAACCCTGATACATACAACGATTTTCAAAGAGAAACAAGAAAAAGGGTTAAAAATGATTTGAAATCACAGCATGACAAGGAATTCACAAAAGAGGAGGTATTACATGTGATGAGGAGTTTTAATAGCAACAAGACACCAGGAGAGGATGGAATAGGAATTAAAATACTGCTAAAACTCTTTGAGACCCTTCCGTCATTTGTGACTTCAATCTATAATACATGCTTACAAAGAGGAATTTTTCCCATTAAATGGAAAAAATCAATAATTATACCTATAATTAAACCTGAGAAAGAAGATGAAAATGAGCCCTCTAAATTTCGTTCGATTAGTCTTCTAAACGTGACCGGAAAGGTTCTAGAAAAAATACTTATAAATAGGATTATGCACTTTCTAAACTCAAATAATCTATTAAATAGAAATCAATTTGGTTTTAAACCACAAACCGGCACCGTTAGACCGTTGATGCAGTAATGACATTAAAAGAATTTATACAAGCAAGCCTGAAAGAAAAAAATGTCATTGTCATAAGCCTTGACGTGAAAGCTACATTTGATGCTGCATGGTGGCCGTCCGTTTTAGATGCATTAAGAAATTTCGTGATAGAAAAGCAACTTTTCAACTAAATTTTAATCGTATTGTAGAAAATGTGACTAAAGGATGCCCGCAAGTTGTTGTGGCCTAGTCTTTTGGATATGGCCTTTTCGCTATAAGAATTTCGCCTTATTATTGTCCAAGGAATAAAGTTACTGAGAGCTTGTACGCGAGTTTTTACACACCCTGTATAAAGGGGCAATACTACTACTATTCATATCAAGCGTCGTGCATCATTACTGGATTGACACCTATCCATATACAGGGTTACTGGTAATTCGATACATTCCTTTGGAGATGTGATAGGGCAGGAGCTAAAAAACAAATTTAACTCTAACATACATTATACAAAACTCAATAGTTTTTGAGATATGTCAATTTTTGTGTTTTTCTCAAAAAAGTAGATCTTAATGTCTTTGAAGTTAATTTAAAAAAAATCTGCTTGACATTTTTTGAACTTTTTTACTGGATTACTTGTCCCACTCTATGGTCATCCATTTGGAATGGAAAATACCCGGAAACATTTCGATCATGTGAAAATTTTAGATAAAAACTTATAAAAAATAATTTTTAAAAATCAGCTATGAAAATTACCAATTCGTTTTTCTCAAAAATTAACAACACAACATGCGTACAAATTATTTTAAAAACTTCTTTATTTCAACAGCTATCTATCAAGGTACAAATGTTCAACGTGCCCTTGATAGTTCTAATAAAAAAAATAGTATAAGTGATGCAAGTAGTATGGTTCTTATTTTTGGATAAACAGTAAAAACCGTATTGTAAAGGTAATCTTTTAATTCTTAATTAATTTCAAAGTTGCACTACATTTCTTGCCCAAAATGGGAGCCCCTACTCCGAGTAACTGTCGTACTGTCAGCCGATAATGTGCTGGACAACCGTCGTGCTGTCTTGCTGAAATATTATTCGCTGTCTCACGGTGAGAGGACCATCTTCATCCGTCCATAAAATGTTCAGTAAGAAATTTGCATTGTCTGCATCTGAATTTAACATAAAGCGGCAGAATTCCACTCTCCTTCCAGGATCACCTTCATAAAAGCCTTGGATAGGAGTATAGTGGTAAGGATGGCATCGAATACTGCGTATCGTAGACCAAACTTTCCATTGTGACGTTCCGGTTAGTCTTGCGGCTTTATTAGTTGAAGTTCTTGGGTTTTCATCAGAATGTCGCAATATTTCTTTCTCATCATCTGGTTGACAAACGCGAGGAGCACCGGCGTTACCTTGTCTACGTTTTACGGAGCCAATTTCAGCGACATTTCGATATGTCGTACCGAATACACGAACATTTGGTATACGACGGTTAGGGAAGCGACGTTCATATTCTCGGCGAGCTTCGGCAGCTTTGCCGTCATAATATCCGTAGACAAACAAGATGTCAGCGTATTCTGCATTGGTGTAGGTGGCCATGGCACTTAAAACACAATAACAACAACAACGACCTAAACCAAAATCTTCAGCAACTAACTCAACAAGAGCAACAAACCTAAGTTACACTGAGATAATAATGTCAGTTAATAATACACAAGCGTAAGCATCAAAGTCGAGGACTGACTGACTGACATGAACGATTTGTCATTTTTTTTCTACGCACACATTTACTTTTTACTGTTTATCCAAAAATAAGAACCATACTACTTGCATCACTTTTACTATTTTTTTATTAGAACTATCAAGGGCACGTTGAACATTTGTACCTTGATAGATAGCTGTTGAAATAAGGAAGTTTTTAAAATAATTTGTACGCATGTTATGTTGATAATTTTTGAGAAAAACGAATTGGTAATTTTCATAGCTGATTTTTAAAAATTATTTTTTATAAGTTTTTATTTAAAATTTTCACATGATCGAAATGTTTCCGGATATTTTCCATTCCAAACGGATGACCATAGAGTGGGACAAGTAATCCAGTAGAAAAGTTCAAAAAATGTCAAGCAGATTTTTTTTAAATTAACTTTAAAGACATTAAGATCTACTTTTTTGAGAAAAACACAAAAATTGACATATCTCAAAAACTATTGAGTTTTGCATAATGTATATTCGGGTTAAATTTGTTTCTTAGCTCCTGTCCTATCACATCTCCAAAGGAATGTATCGAATTACCAGTAACCCTGTATATTAAATTGGAAGAAATAGCAAATACTTACTTACCTAATTATGAAACACTTGAAAGACGAAAATTTGCACTATGATTGCCCAGTACCTGTTAAAAAATGGTGCCACCCTGCAGAAACGCTTAAAATAAAGCACATTCACAATGGGGAAACGGTTTTTGAAGCTTTCACAGCTGATAGTAAGTTAGAAAATACTTAATATCGGTTGCGCGGCAGTAATATATAGATACAAGCAATTTCAGTATGTAGTAAAATGATAGCTGCACGATAAATGTGTAATTAAACAAGCTGAAACTCTAGCGATCTCGAAGGCTCTAGAAAAAGTCGATAAAGTAGAAGATATCCCAATCCAAGATAGAACATTGACCGTATATACAGATAGCTAAGTTGCATTGAACTCGTTGAAAAACTCTTCCAATCACGAAGCCATTGTGGAACGCATAAGAAGAATGTTAAATGTAATGATAGGAAACAACTGGCAGATTTACTTTAAATGGGTTGAAGCACATACAGGGTTGAGAGGCAATGAAATGACGGAAAACCTTGCCGAGGAAATCTATCAAGAGAATGGTGAGATTTATTTATTGCGTATGGGAAGCTTAGTAATATACAAATAATATTAATAGTAATATATCACATGCGTGTATATGTATATATGGTATATATCTATGATAATAGTATAAATAAGGTATAGATGTTAGTAAAATGTTAGTGTAAGTATAGATCAGTAAACACTATAAATATATATGTATAATAACTTATGTTAATGTAAGTATAAGGTGTTAGTACAGTATAAAGTTTGCTATATATAAGGGTTAAAACAGAGGCGGCAGTTATATATCTATGTCCAGGTTTTGTAGCCACTGGATAGCCTCTGGAGTTGCTTTCGTTAGTTCCGCTAAGCCACCATCAAGTTTTCTTCGTTGACACTTGTTCAAAATGTGCTCCAGAGTTTGGGATGGGTTACCACAGTCACATTCAGTTGTGTTTCGTATTCCCCAGGCTGCCATCATCTGCCCGCTCCTTCCGTGTCCTGTTCTAAATCTATTCAGGCTGCACCACAGATGTCTCGGAAGTTCAAAACCCGGTAATTTTTCAGTCACGTCTTCAACAATAAACTTGTTTTTAGCCTTCTCATCTTCTTCCCATGACTTCTTCCACATGTGAGGGACATCAAATTGTTCCAGGTTTTCTTCCCATGCTGGTGAGCGGGATCTGAGGCGCCGAGCTGGAGGATTTTGTAAATTTTCCGACATAGGAAGGGTCTGTCGGTTGTTTTTGTACTTAGATAATTCGGTTTTGGCCTTTGCTCTTCTTCTTAGTTTAGGAGGAGCTATATTTGATAAAATAGGTAGCCAAGAGGTCGGAGTGCTTTTTATTGTGCCGGAGATAATCCTCATGGTATCGTTCAATTGAACATCTATTTTAGAAATGTGTGCACTATTATGCCATATGGGTGCACAATACTCGCCTGCTGAGTATACCAATGCGAGAGCACTGGTTCTAAGTGTGTTTGCGTCAGCGCCCCAGGATGTGCCAGCCAGCTTGTGTATGATATTATTTCGGGCTCGCAGCTTCTGTGCAGTTTTCTCCAAATGCTTGGGTGGGATAATAATATACAACCGGGTACTAAAGAGTGTAGTGACAAGCAGTGCCGTATCTAGGCAATTTTGCGCCCTGGGAAAACTTGATTCCTTGCGCCCCCCGTCACTCTGGATCTTAATTATTTCTTATTCAAAAAATTTTTATTAATAAGGATTGTAGGATTATCTGAAAAAACATGTACGAAAAAATATTTATTTCATAAAAACATTTCATAACAAAAGATATATTCTATAAAATAACTAATACAAAGAACAAAAACATAAAAAAATAATTAGTTGTAGAGGAAATAGTCTGAATTTGCGCCCCCTTTGAGTTTGCGCCCTGGGCAGGTGCCCCTATGGCCCTGCCCTAGATACGGCACTGGTGACAAGTGAACTGATTAAGAAGAGTTTTGTGCGGTGGCAGTTACAGTGGGACAAAACGAACAAAGATGCTATAACTAAATCGTTTTTTCCATCTGTGATGAAGAGAAGAGAACTGACTATAGCTATGAATCCAGAATTTACATTAATGACAACTGGCCATAGAAAAATCAATAACGTCCATTCCTTTTCATACACTGCAATAATAATATTATTATTATATTTCTAGTTGTTTTAAAATGTTAATTATTAATCTGCAAATTTTTAGTAGGAAAGAAACTTTTATTATTCACAGTTAGAATATTACAATGCACTATGATTAATGCTAATTATAAATTGTTATGTTTTATTGTTATATCTTATATCTTTATTATGTATAAATATTTTGTAAATTTAATTAAGCTGCATGTAGTATTACATTTTATGTGTCATGGAGCATGTTGATAAATGAAATGAGAATAATCTACTTTCCCTTCCTTATCAAATATTATCACTTTTATCAAGTAATAAATTGCCAATTTAAATATTACAGACTCACTTATTAATTAATAATTCGAATCTCGGTAACATAGGAAGCGTTTTCACTGGCAATTTAAGGTACCTACATAGATTTGAATAGCGTCTTTGTTGGGGTTTCTAAAATTAACCTTTGTGTTAACAGACCAAGATAAACATTTATGAATTACCTTAACTTTACAGATTTTGGGATATTTTAAACAAATTAATAAATAATATCATATTAACTGAAATTTATGCAAGCTTTATTTAAAACAAAACCTTCTCAAATCAAAATGTTTACTTAAAAAATTTGATTATATAAGTGAAAGTTATTTGTTTTGTTGAGTATTGACTTAATAATTATCAAGTAGAATGTAATGAAGTACTGATACTGGAGGTTTTGTTGTTCTTGTCGTATTGATTCCGCGATTCTATTAAATGTAATTATTTTAATTTTAATCGAATAGTTCAATATTTAAATTTATTGGGTTTGTTTTTGATAACATTTGAAGTTATTTTTAATATAACCGAAACAAATTTATCCAAATTCCCTTTTAAAATAATTTCTTAGGCGAATTAGGTAGGTAATCGTTTCTAATTAATCTATTCGCCTTTTTACTATTTTATATTTTATTTACCCATTTTTCTGTTATCTCAAACATACCTACATCACGTACAAAAGCTGCCCCAAATGATACATCGTTTGATAAATTAATTAAATGAGAATAGATTAGAAAATTGTTTTAAACAATTACGTAAAACTGTGTACAGATTTAGAAATAAAAGTTTGGATGTTTGTGATAACTGATAACCAACAAACAATCATGAAAGTTAAAATTAATAAAATTTACATAGTTTATTATCATATACATGTAGATAATCATTGAAAAATTTGAATACTATAGTTTATCTTTATTCATAACTTTAAAGTGGTAGCTAGCCGTGCTTCAATTTACCAACATATGAAATTACAAACGATTCACATTCGTATTGAAAAGTCCAGATTTTTTATTAGTGCAAATATGCGGGCGGTTTTATTGAGATGTAAGTTCCTTGTTAATTTAAAATTGATATGAATTCTTTTACAAATAACTTTGTAGCATTTTCGGTCTCAAAACGAAAATATTCAAGTGAAATAGCATTACCTTCGTGTGATTTTACACCGAAAAAGTATCAGGTAAGTTCGTAAAAGAAATACGATCGCAGTTTGGATGTACATCATAAACTAGTTTGGTTTAAATTTTTTTTAACTTTAGATTTGATAACCCGTATTTAAGTAATCATCAGATTGACAAATATATGATATTTACAAGGCAATTAAATTATTTTTTTATTTAGGGGCCAAATATAGAAGGTTTAAAAAGAATAAGGGAAAGTCGCTTGAATCCAGCTTTAACTACGTATTACACTTCACCGTTGGCTTTATATCAAGGGCATAAACAATGGTTGTTCGATATTAATGGTAAAAGATATTTAGATATGTTTGGGGGTATCTGCACTGTTTCCGTCGGACATTGCCATCCGTGAGGACCTTTAATTTCGTTTTAAAAATGTCAGTTTACATAATAAATTTTCAGAAAAATTACAGAAGCAGTTCAAGAGCAAATCAGCACATTAGGACACACGTCGAACGTATATTATCATCAAAAAATTCACGAATATGCAGAAAGGTTAACGGATAAATTTCCAGGTGATTTAAAGGTAACCCCCACTTTGCTGAATCTGTATAAGGTGAATAATTTCAAACCTTAGGTGGCGTATTTTCTAAACAGCGGATCCGAAGCAAATGATTTAGCTGTTTTACTAGCAAGAAATTACACAAAAAACTTCGACATAATTTCCTTGCGAAATGGTTACCATGGGATGACCTGCCAAACGATGGGGCTTACCTCTTCTTCTGTTTACCGATATCCAGTACCTCAAGGACCGGGTTTACATCACGTATGTAAAACAATGGAAATGCGATTTGATTAGCATATTATGAATTTTTAAGGCTATGAATGCTGATGTTTATAGAGGATTATGGGGAGGAAGGCATTGTCGTGACAGTCCCGTTCAAACCCTTCGACAATGTTCTTGCACTCCCACGGAATGTGAAGCAAAAACTAATTATTTAACTCAACTTACCGAAGTTTATCAATACAGTATTGCAAAAGGGCGTGCCGCTGCTTTCTTCGCTGAATCAATTCAAGGTGTTGGAGGAACCGTTCAATTTCCCAAAGGGTACATTAAGGGGGCTTACGAAATGATTAAATCGTATGGGGGGTTGTTTGTTTCAGATGAGGTAATCGGATGAAGAAGGTTTGATGTGTTTTGAACAGAAAGTGTTTTAGGTTCAGACGGGTTTTGGTAGAACGGGTGAGCATTTCTGGGGTTTTCAAATGCATGGGATTAAACCTGACATAGTAACAATGGCCAAAGGGATTGGGAATGGGTTCCCATTAGCTGCTGTTGTTACCACTCCCGAAATAGCAAAAGCTCTTACGAAATCTTCCCATTTTAATACGTATGGGGGTAATCCTTTGGCTTCGGTTGTTGGAATTGCCGTTCTAGACGTATTTAATACACATTTTTTGGTAGTGCAAGGGTTTATGTGTATTCCGTTTGCAGATAATACAAGAAGAAAGGCTACAGGAGAACAGTAAGGTAGTTGGAACCTATTTACTGAAGGAATTGGGAAAATTAAGGGAACGTTTTCCGGTTGTTGGAGATGTGAGAGGGAAAGGATTAATGATTGGCGTAGAAATGGTTACTGGAGATGGAAGTACAACACCTTTAGTTTCTGACAAGATCATGAAATACTGGGAAAGATGTAGGGATTTAGGGTTAATTATTGGGAAAGGAGGATATTTCGGAAATGTAAATAATTGATTTTTACTTTGAGATTATAGTAACTGCAAAATGTACTTGCAGGTTTTTAGGATTAAGCCACCTATGTGTATTAGTAAAGAAGATGCCGATTTTACTGTTGCTGTGATGAAGAAAGTTCTGGAAGAACAGTTTGGTTAGGATTTACCTCTTGACTTCACTTACCTATATTGTCGTTTATAACTATTTACTGTATTATTTCATACAATTTATGATCGTGAACAGCAAAACAATATTTTTTAAGAGTACGTTTGATTTTCCCTAAGATAAAAACGCAGTAGTTTTTGTTTACATCTATATTACGACGTATAAAAAATATAAATAAGTATAAGTAACCTAAAGGCTTCAGACATTACAATATCTGCAACTAAAAGCCATATACTGCGGTAACCTATTAAAAACTAGGCTACAAAGTTGAGGTCTGTGGGTTTAATATGTAAAATCCTAAATTAAATAGGTTAAGACAGTTAGGCGATAATAAAATCAGTCTAATTTAATTTCAAGCGCATTCTCCTTCATTTTGATAACACCATCGTGGTGCAAGAGCTTCGGCTTGAATTCCTCTAGTTATCAGTCTTTCACGATGCCTGTAAAATCTTGCTTCTGCTTTACCTGTACCGGTATCAGGATCAGACCATAATCTTTCAGCAGCTGCTGCTGCTCTTGGCCAGATCCTTGAATCTATGGAATGCTCATCTACGTACTCGCCCCACATGCAAACCTACAAGGAAACGTTAAGAAATGCAGATTAAAATAGAATACGGGAATACTAACTTCGCCTCCAAGAACTCCGTCTTGACGAGGGATACGGTTACTGTAACCTGTTCTCCAGGAATGGTATTGTGTGTTTCCCCAAAAGCCATGGTCTAAGTACCAGGCATCTTTGGTGGCAATTATTAATTTGTAACCTAATTTTAAAAGTTCGAATGGTAACTGATCATCAGCTGGTACCCAAGTTTCGATAATATACCTGCAATGAAAAAAGGATTTTAGAAGAAAGGAAGAAGACCAGAAGCACCAAAGAGAGCAAGTTAAATTCGAAGGACGGAGGAAAAAGAAGAAAAAAGATGAATATGGTGTAACCAGAAAGAAAGAAAAGACAGAAAAGAGCTTACCGATATTTTGATAAATATTTAGAAATGATGGTAGGTTCAGTTAAAGCACTGGACCATACTACTATTGGAGTGTCCGAATTTCCTACTTCATTGTCGTATATATTTAAAGCTTCAGACTGGTATTCGCCCCATAATTGGAGGAAATCCTCAGTGTTGCGGCCTCTTCCATTTTGCTCCAGATAACGTACTATTTCGTTTGTTGAATTCCAGCAAGGTAGGAAAACCTACATGAAAAGATATTAATATCTCCGTATGTAGAAAAGGAAAACAAACTTACCTCATCGCCTCCCATGTGAAAAACTTCTCCATTGGGGAATATTTCAATGGCGTCATGGTATAAATCGGCAAGAACGTTGTACAAGTGTGGATTAACAGGATTAAGTTGACCGCAAGGAGGTTGGATGCAATAAGATCTCCATGGGTGTTGGTTGACGCATACTGCTAAATCACCAAGTCCAGCTTCTCTTCCCCATTGCCATCCATTACCCGAATGTGATGGTGCATCAATTTCCAAGATAATTCTTATTCCTCGCAGTTTGGCGTATTTTAATAAATGTCGAATATCAGTGGGGCGGTAAACCTTTTTCGGCGAGTAAGCACCATACCTAAATTGTTTTCGTTAATTATATAGTAGTATTTCTTAAGCTATCAGAAAAATATACTTTGCCATTTGGGGAACCCTTGGGAATTCTAGTGGAAAGCTTTGGCTATCAGTAGCGTGCCAGTGAAGAACATTTAATTTTGATGCACCCATTGCATCGATTTGTCGTTTGATTGCGCTTACGGGCAGATAATTTCTAGCGGTATCAAGTAATAGTCCTCGATGTCGGAATACAGGACCGTCATGAATTCTTGCACCGGCTACCATAACCAAGCCTCTTAAGGAACCTTGAGAATCTTTGGGAAAAATAGGATATGAAGCTGTTAGCTGTGTAAGTGATTCCAGGCCATGCCTTATGCCGAATACATTTTCTGCTACTATTTGAACCGTTACTCTGTTCCCTAAAATAACAATTGTTAAGCTAAGAAATTAGGGAAGTTTGAATTATATTAAAAAATAACCTTACCACTAGTTGCAACCTCCAAACTGTAAGTTTCATTAGTATCCCAATTCAAAGCAAGGCTAGACGTGGAAACACTAAGGAGAACTGTAACTTCTGTATCAGGTATAAACGAACAGTTACTTCCGCATTCAGACAGGAGGTTATCATGGACAATTTTGGTATTTTCCACTAAGAAATCGTTAGCTTCACCCACTGCGTTTAATATTTGAAAACGAATCGCACTGGAAAAGGCAAATCGAATAAATACGTCTGGAAAAATTAGGGGTTTATATACTTTGGATGAAATATAACGAGCTGATGTGCAAGCACGGTGTTAATGGTAGGCCTGGGCCAAAGGGCTCCATATCTACCACATGTTAGACGACACGCAGCTAATGAGTTGTACTGCAATGGTTTGATCGTTTCTAAAGTAGATGGTGTAGGACTCGGATGGGGTTTTCTTAGACAAGTTTCTTGCTTGATGTCGCATACCCACGACCAGTGCCAGCTAAAAGTTTAATTAAAGTTATGAAGTGGTTAAATGTACAGTTTGGCCTATATATTCCTTGCTACAGTTTTAACCATTTCAGTATTTTTTTCTATAGTTTAGGCCCTTCTTCTGCTTTTTCTTTGTGTCATATCCTGTTTTAGGACATTGGCGAGGGAGATCTAAGTTATATTTTGACTTGGCATCGTGAACTTTGTTATATCCCTCTTATACCTACTAGACTAGGGAAATGTGTTCTCTGCAGTCGTCTCCCGTTGCCTTCTGCAGAGTTTGTGACCATGTATTAAGTGTATAGTGTATGTTATGTTGTAATTGTAAATTGTAAATTACAACATTCCAAAATAATATTTACTTGTTACTGAAGGCTACGATAAGTCCTTTTATACAAGTTTAGAGTACAGTATATGTATACTTTACGCAGATTTTGATCAAATCTAATCAAAGTACGAAATTTAATTTTTAATTAAGTTAATTAAATTTCACGTAATAAAACAATCTGATAAGAGTTTATCTCATTAACAAAAATATTAAGCATGCATTACAACTTATGTTAAATTAAACATTAATATAAAATATTCGGTTGTTAATTTTTTTAATTACGGAATTTTATAGTTGGCTGAGGATTATTTTTGACATTTATTGGAATATATTTTGATGTTTAAGCTTGTGGTTACGTAACATGTTTTAAATTAAGAATACTAAAGGTTTCTTCATTTTTTATATTTATAAATTTTCAGACAATTTTGCAATTAATTGGTTTCTATGGTTAATTGTTGTTTTTTTAGAAAGGTTTCTAACATTCACTTTTTTGTTCAGGAAGTAATGCCGGTTACTAATATACATGACAATTCAACCAATTTCTGTTGTGCTGGTGCAGCTAAAATTCAGACAATGAGTAATAGCGTTGTACTTAAACAGAATAGAACGATGATCTAAGAACTAATTTAAGTTTTATTGTGCACTTTTTTTATTAACAGTCAAATTTTTACTGAATAGCAATCGCCAATAAAATAATTTGGAAAATCCTTGGCGCAAATTTGCCAATTCTTGCCTGTTTAAGAAGGTGCCAAAGTACTTTTTAATTAATTAATAATAACTAATTATATAAGCGAACGTTCTCTTATAAAGCTCAGTTTCTGAACTGCCTGCTTCAACGGGTTAAGCCGACGTAATTAATTTTATAAAGAACAATGCGTATTGTATAACACTTATCGTTTTTACTGAAGTATTTTAATGTCAGATATCTAAAATAGACTTTGTTTATAGATGCTGGGGTATATTATAATCTGTGAAAAGGTTTTTAAACAGAATTTTATTTCAAATAATGTGAGGTGTTACTAATATAAATGCTCAAATTTAAACAATTTTGAAATTTAATTTGAGAATTTGTTTGACGATCAACATAAGTTCTCAATGATTTTTAAAATTAATTAATTAATCAGAGGAAGTCCTTAAAAGAAAGCAGGTTTCAATAATCAATGTTAACTTGGAGTAGTTTTATATGTTTTGGTTTTGATTAATTTTAATAAACACATACAAATAGTTGATTATTAAATAAATAATATGTGTCACAGGTTCAGTAAATAAAAAACAACTGGTGTAAGTAAGGCTATGATATTCAATAAATTTAGGTGTAAATCCTGTATTGCTGTAGTGCAAATGGTAAATTTTATTTAAGTAATTATATTATTAAAAGTAGGAATTGTGTTTGCTAGAAGTACTTTACGGCATTAAACTAAAAATGAAGTTTAATAAAAAGGAATAAGAAAAATCGTCAGCGATTCACAGGGATTTACACTCCAGATCCCACAGAAATTTCTTGAGAATTGTTCATGTTTAGAAAGTATTTTTAAGATTCTCTAAAAATCCCAGGCTCACCGTCAGCTTTGATGTGCTTAGTCTTTTCAATTTGTTCTTAGAAAAAACGAAATTTGTTTAAAAGTTGACGACTGAAGCTGTAATCTTAGAGATATTTGAAATACAAGAAACCTTTGGAAAAACTTTTAAGGCATCATCAGTTTTAATTTCATACCTTAAACTTTCCATAGCCTTAAAATTATCATTAACTGATTAATTTATATAAATCAAAATTTAGTATTATTCAATTCATTTGGTAATCTTACATTAATTAATTTAATAATTTAACTTTAATTCCTTTGAGTTAGAAATAACCAAACGTTTAGAATCGATTTCTGCCTCTGTAATTCAAACTTCAACACGTGTAGGTGCTAATCTGACTATTAAACATACCAACTAACTAAAAATAATTTGCTTTTACGCAATAATTACTTATCGTTCTTACTGCCTGGAGTTATAAAAAACAGCTACAGTTGATTGCCATGAACTTAGCAAAGTTTTGACTGATCCCCCGAGGGTCAATGTTGGGGACCCAAATTAATTCAAGAGAGCCGGAAACTTCAACTAACTCTTAACTATGTCAATGCACTTTCATTACTGTAACTTAAAACACTGAGTTTGCAAGTTTCACAGACAATATGTATATAAAAAATAATTATAATAATTAATACTGATGTAATCTTACCCTTCTTCGTTGTACGTGGCAGTTGTGGAGGTTACAAACAGAATTAAAGAGATAAAATTGATCCACATAGTAGGGTTTTTTTGTTGCGGATTTCTCACACAGGCACTCAGCTTCTGTAAAAGAGAACTACTGGTATGATATATTTAATCAAGAACGAAGGACGCGAGAAATGCATGCATTTGAATGAATAATTATAAAATGTAATGGTTTGTGTCGAGTGTGCAACAACATGCAAGAAGTAAATGTTAAGTTATTCGCGTTTTTAATCGACCTGCTGGTTTGAAACATAAAATTTTACGTGCAGATTTTGGCACTGTGATCACATCAGTGCAAGTTTTTAAAATCCAGTCCGAACGAGTTCCTTTTTTGTAAAGACTTGCAAGGAGGAAATAATTAACAAGTACGTTACGTGATACTAAAAACCATTTTCTAAAAAGACGCGAAATTTCTACATAGTCATTAATTTAAGAAATTAAGTTCTTAAAGTCGTTTTGGTTACTCACCTACTAGTTTTTAAAAACGCGATTTTTATTCTAAGAACTAGGATTTATCTAAAAACCACAGGTATTTATAATTTATGAGGCTTTTTTTATCACGTTTATCTTCGATATTTATGAATTATGAAGTTCAAGTACGTTCCATGTCAAGTAAACAAACAGTTTTTGATAATTTTGTTTATTAGGAGAGTAAACGTAGTACTAAGGTCAAAATTAGGTATAAAACAGAAGTGGTTATCGACAAATTGGAAATAATAATACGTTTCTAACAGCGGCCAACAAACTAAATATTCAGTTATTGATAGATGGGAAAATAATAAAGAATTCGAAGGTGGAGCCAACGTTGTTAATTTTATTAATAACTGAAGAAAATAAGTAATATTTTTGTTTCATTAAAAATTTATCTGGATAGTAAGTAAATAAAAAACATAATTACTGGCGCACGTTATCTGTGTATTCTAAATTGATAAACGTTGTTTTGCTTGCTAATTAGTATAACAGTCGGCGATTACCTGTAATTATTTTTCGTTTTTGCGAATTTTAAGGTGTTTGTTTGGTTTAGAATTGCATTGAAGCTTGAAATTAATAGCGTTAGTGTTAAATATTATTGAAATATTTTTTACTGCTGGGCATTTTGTTTAATTAATAATGGGCAAAACTGCTAGCTTGAAAAAACGTTTTGTACTAACTAAGGTTAAGTTGTGATTAATAATTTTCCAAACGAGTTTGGGCTTATTCCCTTAGCAAATTTATTCAAACCATGTGTTTTTAATTTTGAAATTCTGAGTACGTACTTAGTTGAAATGTTAACGTCAATGGAAAGATCTGTGAAGATTAATACGCAAATTCAAAGCAAATGAAATCATAGTTTTTTGAAAATTTTGAATTCAAAAGGTATCAGAAGCATTTCTGTTCAATTGTACACTTCGCGTGGCTTTAATTTAATTAATTTAAATTTGTAACATAGAAAGCAAACTTTTTATAATTTTGTTGATATTGCTTGAGTAAGAGATATGAAATAAGCGTGATGAATATTTCAAAGTTTAATTAAATAATAATCTCCTCCCAGAGAAAGATTCTATAAACAATTCCGATTATCGTTTGGAAAAATATTGTAATAATGGCCAAATTTATAGATTACAACAACTAAACTGTAAGCTTTATAAGCTAGCGGCATCGGATTAAGCAGCACACTTCCTTCATGCTGCTTTTACAGTTTTAAAATAAATAGTAACTCATTCACCTCACTGGTGCACTAATATATAATAATAAATATATTTCTTCTTCTTAGACTGGCTACCCTTTACAGGACGTTGCTGGTACATTTGTCAATTGCAAATTTCAGTCTAAAGAAATTCACAAATACACACGAAAAGGACACTCAAGATAAGAAAAGTCACTTACTTCCTGGGAGAAAGCGAATGCATGAGACAAATAAAGAGAGCAGAAAATAGGAAGCGACCATTATTTGATACGAATGGACATGAAGATGGAGGGAGAGATACTGCAAGATAAAAGAAGAAAAATAACAGGGAAAGTATTCAAAGAAAGCTCAACTACAGAATATCAGAAAATAATAGAAAGGAAATTAAAGAATGAAATAAGGGGAAACGATATAGAAGAAGAGTGGAGTTATCTTAAACAAAGTGTATTGGAAGCAGCAAAAGAAAGCTGTGGAACAAAAGCAGGTAACAAGGAAGTAAAGAAAAAAGCATGGTGGGCAACGAAAATAAAAGAAAAAGCGAGACAAAAGAAAAATCTACAAACCAAAGCCAGGGAGGACTATGGAAAATACAGAGTGAAAATAACACAAGTGAAAAACGAGGTAAAAAGAGCAAAACAAGAAGAATGGATGAAATTTTGCAATATAATGAAACGTTATTTTATAGTAAATTAAAACAACTGAGACAAAAATGGACCAGTACACTAAAATACATGAGAGATAAGCAAGGGGAGCTACTCAAAACAGTAGTAGACATAATGGAAAGATGGAGGCAGCACTTCAAAGAGGAGCTAGAGGATACGAACGAAGTATAAAGGCAATGAAAACGACCAAAACCCCACAGATGCAAGAGACGACGCAGATGTAAAGCCCATATCAAAAAAAGAATTAGAGGAGGCAGTAAAAAAGATAAAGTTAGGGAAATTAGCAGAGGCAGACGGAATATCACCAGAGATGATAAGGTACATAGAAGAGACAACCAATTAAAAGATTATAAATGTTAATTGGACTTTTCATACACTCTGTTGCATAAAAGGAATGCGACGTTTCAGGGACTGAATCTGCCCCCGTCTTCAGGCATAGTTCGCTCTGAGAAGAGCGGTTTGGTCTTGTAAAAGACATAAAATGTTCACTTTTGGAAGTTTGACATTTACTTTACGACTCCCAATTTCATAGCAACCGCAATCCAAAGACCCCTTGATCATACTAACTATACGGATGTTTGTGTAGCTGGTGGTTTATTGCGTCTCAGTTCTTCGCGCAGTAATGGAATCCATATGGGTTTGATCTCCATGCTTGCTTGCAGATTCAGTCCCTGAAACGTCGCATTCCTTTTATGCAACAGAGTGTATGAAAAGTCCAATTAACATTTATAATAAAAATCTACACTCACAAACTTTTAGAGAATTCAATTAAAAGATACTAGGACTAATGAACAAACAGCAGAAAGAGCACTAAAAGACTGGCCTTTGTAGATGGGCGAATGTTATTCGTTCTTCTTTCTGGGACTTCCTCCATTCTTATCTTAGTGTTTTATTATATGTAAGATGGAGGAAGTCCAAGAAAGAAGAACGAGCGACAGTAGAGAGTGTAACAATTACAGGGGAATTACACTACTAAGTACAATAGGAAAGGTATTGGCAAGAATATGAAAAAAAAAAGATTAGGGGAAAAGTTAGAAGTCACAATAGAAGACAGCCATTGTGGTTTCAGAAGACGAAGGGGACTACAAGGCAATATTTTTTACTAAGACAAATCAGTGAAAAAGTACTAAATAAAGGAAGTGAGATACACCTATGTTTTATAGACCTGGAAAAGGTTTTCGATAGAATTAGAAGGGAGGGTATATGGAAAGTACTAGAAAACAGAGGTATCGGAGCAACAGAGATAGAGCTGATTAATATAATAAAATATTATACAAGAAGACAACAAATTTGGCGAGAACGAGAAATAAGGAGCCAAGAGAATTTAAAACAACGAGATGATTACAACAGTGCTGTGTGCTGAGTCTGCTACTCTTTACATCAATTATGGATGAGATAGTTAAAGAAGACAAAAAGAAGACCAATAAATATAAAGTAGGAAGGTGAAAATGGAAATGATTCAAATGTCACAATTTCTTTACGATGGCATGGAGGTGATAGCAGGATCAGAAAGAGATCTACAGCACAACCTGAAATTATACAACGAGGAAATGCAAAAAGTAGGCATGAAAATTAACAAAGAAAAAATAAAGACCATGATAATAGCAGCAGGAGAAAAGGCACAATATCGCAATAGAAGGAAAAGAAATAGAACAAGTGAACAAATTTAAATATCTGGGAACATAGTGTATATCAGCAACAACGGGAAGATAGACGACGAAATATACGAAAGAACAACCGCTGTGGGAACAACTTTTAACGCCATAAAAACTCCTTTCGGGAAACAAAGGAAATACCAAAGGAAATCAAATCAAAATAAAATACGAACAGGAAAACCCTAGAGTCCGATCCAATTACCAACAAAATGCTGAAATATGGTGGTCGCATATTCACTGGAAATATGCAAAAGCTCTTTAACAAGATGATCAAGGATGGAATACTACCTGAGGTATGGAAGAACATCTTCACAATACCCATCCATAAAAAAGACAGATAACTGTAGAGGAATTATGCTATTAAAAACCGGTGCAAAGCTATTTACGGCAATCATTCGAGACGGACTAGAAGAAAACATTGAAATTGCAGAAGAACAGCAAGGCTTTCTAAAGAATAGAGGTACGGCTGATACATTTATAGTACGATAAATCATAGAAAAGGCAATAGAATACAATCACCCCGCCATTTTTTACTTTATAGATCTTAAAAAAGCCTTTAATCGGGTCAAGAAACAAGATGTACTTAATATACTAAAGGATAAGGCGTGAAAAAAGGGGTGTTTCCAGCTTTAGTTTAGGTTAACAAATCGTGGACGATCACAGAAAAGCAGGAGAGCTGACTGGCAAGAACAGAAATGAGGTTCTGGGGAAAAATAGAAGAAAAAACAAGACAAGACAGGATGAGAAACACAACATATGGAGAACAAATGAACGTAAAGGTGGTAGAAGACGTGATCCAAGAAAGGCTGGGTCAGATGCACAGAATGGGAGATGACGGAATGGTGAAGCAAACTTTCAAAGCAAGACCAGAAGGAACGAACAGAGTGGGAAGACGAAGGAAGACGTGGACAGAAAGAGCAAAAGTATCAGCGGGACAGAGAGGGTAAAAGTGGAAAGTGGAAAAGCCTTACACCTAACAGTAAAAAGACTCAGGATTATGTATGTATGTTGTACATACGCATCAATAATAAATAAAAACAGAAATAAATTCTGTTGATTAATTTTGGCAATAAAATTCCAAAAGATCGCAGGTTTCGTATTTAAATTTACCCATAATTCTTAGATTCTTAGTTTTATAACTGGTCACACCACTCATCAGTTAAATTTCGTTTTTTGTCTTCGAAATTTTGCTTTAGGGGTATTGAACTGATGAAACCTCGTTACTATATTTAGAGTCATTTGTTAATACCAGTATTAAATGTTTTAAAAGAACTCTGCTTAGAATTCCTTAATAAAAGAAACAGCAAAGTTCTGCAAAAACTTTTGGTAACCTTTGAAAGGCGACTGTTAACTGGCTTAAAATTATAGACAATTTCTAAATAAAAAATTCTAAAATGTTTTCTTTTATAAACATAAGAAGTTTTAGATTTTTAAAATGTTTGTTATGGGGAGTTCCTTAGCATTTCTTTATTAGAAATGAATTAAACCACTGCAATGACGTTAAAACTGTGGTTTGTACCACTTAAATTTAAAAGAACTTTAGTGCATCTAGCAAGTAACGTGAAAGTAGTACAACTTGTATGAGATTAACAGCCGTCTATAAATATTTAACGTTTTACGTGTTAGAAAAGGAATTGATAAAATACAAAGGTGCAGTTTATATGTATGTGTATCAGTCTAACAACTTTCTTTCTTTTGACGGATTTATATTTATCTCATTCATGGCTATGAAGAAATAGTGAAAAATTTTCAGCAATTTAAGGAATAAAAAAATCTTTTAGTTTGGTCGGTTATTATTGCTAAAGCAAAAGTGTGGAAATATAAACAAGGTAGTAATTAACTATTCATGAATCTTGCACGCAAAATATGGCCAAGATTCAGTTATTAGCTTGCACTTTACTTGATTTTGCAATTAAACAATCAGAATGTTATATCAGGTACAATTAACAGTAATTAATTAGTTTTTAAATTAATCATTGCTGCTCAACATAAACATAAAATAAAAAAATAATCCGAGTTTATTGGCTTGTTATGTACAGCGAGGTAGCTCACCTTAAAAATTTCCAGGTAGAAAAAATCTTGTACTTTATTTATATCGCACGTTGAAGAGAACATGCAACATAAAAAGTTTATAATGGAAATACACGTTTTTAAAGATTTGGTATGGTTTTGTTTTACAGTGTTTATAATCTTTAGCTTTGGTTGCTATTTTACTTTTTATGGAGATAATCGTGTCAGTTATAGAGATCAAAACAGAATAAAACGTGTTTTGGTGAATTACCGGACTTTTTAACCAACAGGACACAGATGTAAATGCCAGCCAATGCGATGTCGAGCAAAAAAAAAAATCCTAGTCAGAAGCGGAAGTTCCTTGGGCTCAGCAAAATTCTAATCGGGTAGTGTTAAATGACCATAACAGTGGATGTGCGTTGAAATATTTGGTCTAGATTTTGCCCATTAATTAAACGAACGAACAAATTATTGTTAGCTGTTGTACAAGTATGCTAAATTTCACTTAGATGATTCTTGTAGTCCATATCAGGTTTAAATAACAACAAAAAGAATTGAGCTTCAGTTGTTAACAGTAGTAAACCAGTTCCTTTCGATTTTTTGTCTAAATGTTATTTTAGTCGACTTTGTTACATTTGCGATTCTTAATTAAAAATTCAACAAAAAAAGTAGTTACATCACAAGCGATTACAATCATAAATTTCTTATTAAATAAGCAATGTGCTGGTTAAAAGGTTGGTTGTTCATTCGTAATTTTAATCCTAGTTTGGGAATCTCTGCGTCAATTATATACGTAATGGTTCTTATCGAATATACCTGCATAAATGCTTAGGATTTTTTTTATTTTATCAGAGAATAAGTCAAAAATAATAATTTAACAATTAAAAATTCTGCAAGTGTTCAAGGATACACTAACAACTGCGATACGGATATGGAAACCTAAGATGACGCAGCGAATTCCTCTTTAATTTTCCCAGAGTGGGAAATTTTATTTTATAGGATTAACTAACCAATAATTATAATATAAATTACTACATTAATGTAGAGGGTAATAAATGAGGTCAGTTGCTTTAACAGGATATTCAGTCGTTTAGTTGTTTTTTTCTGTACCTATTGGAAAATTTTAGAATTTATTTATTTCTTAATGTTTATGCTTGCGGCTACCATGCATGTTAATGAAAATAAATAATTAAACGAATTTTAAGTTTTGTTTTACATTTATGCCGTTTGAAGTAAAATTTAATAGATATTCAATACGAAACATTGAAACATTCAAATATGAAGACCAGTAGAGGTACTTCACCATTCGTTTTGAGGAAGGACCAGCGTTGGTGTGAATATTTCTTTTTATAAATTAAGTGTCTTGGAAAAAAGAAAAAATGTTGTCTTTTATTTGATTAAATATTCAGTGGTAAGCTAATGTAACTTTACTCAACGTAAGAATACAGCGAGAAAGACCAGGGAAGGCACTTCACCATTTATTGTATAAGACACATTTATTATTCTATTCACTAGATTATATTTTTATCAAGCATATGATTTGATAATTCAATACACAAGAAATTAATGTTTATATTGCTGATATTATTTCAGAGTATAGATTTTCATTTGGATAAAGTTCGCTGTGAGTTTGTAATACGATTCGTCAAGGTAATTTCACGTTTAAAGTAACGTGTGATCAAAAAAGTCTCGTGTGGCTGTGGATTGTAAAAGGTTGAACATTTATTAATACACATTTACTTTCGCTTGCTTACTAATTAAGTTAGGCTAATTAAGACTTAAATATAATTTAAGCTGGAACATCAAATTTAATTCAAATAACTAGTCAAACCTACCTCAATGTTTATACTCGTACCTACTTATATGGTGCCATGAACTATGAAAAAGTGATCGAAAACCACACCAAAGTATTAGGGAGCAATACAACAGTAAAACTTTATCAAACAATACAGTAAAAATAGATGCACGTACTCCTGACTCCTACAGGAAGTTAACCGCACACCTTAAAACTGAAAAAAATAGTTTATCATACTTACCAAATAAAGGATGACAGATCTTATCGAATAGTAATAAGAAACATGCACTATTCTGTGGACATAAAAGGAATAAAGGAAGAATTAAACAAACTAGGTCACAAGGTACGTAACATCATCAACATAAGGCACACGGTTACTGAAGCACTCCTCCACATGTTTTTCGTGGATTTGGAACCTGATGTTAATAATAAAACAGTTTACGAAATAAAACACCTAAGTCCCCAACAAGTACGATAGAACATCCATGAAAGAAAATCCCAATTATCCAGTGTATGGGATGCCAGCTGTATGGTCACAGCAAAAGTTACTGCAGAAGATCCTACTTGTGTGTTAAATGTGGAGAGGAACACGTACTTCACTCTACCAGAAAACAAAAAATACTCCTGCAAATGCGCGTTGTGTAAAGACCCATATCCAGCCATAAGGGCTGTCAGGTGTACCAGCTATTACAGCTCAATAAACGAAGGCCGCTAATAACTCCAAGAACTCATAATATACCAAATGTTGGCACACCAAATGCAGCACCAAACGCCAGAAATACTTATACTGCAAACCGGATTAATGGTAGCTACTCAAACATCGTAACAGGCCAACAAGCAAATTTGAAATAATGTTTTCCCAACTTATGAAGCAGAATGTTATATCTACTTACCAAGCTAATCAACAAATCCCAATAATGGACTCTCTAGGAATAGCTTCATGGAATACCAACGGACTTGCTCAGCGTCGCTTAGAAGTCGAGCTATTTATCAATGAACAAAATATCCACATTACACAAATCATTTTGATGGCGCAGCCCATGCTGGCTCTGTTATATTCATTAGCGATAAACTGTGCCATTACGAAATGGAGAAGTTCATAAACGATTACCTACAAGCTACTATCATCAACACCAAGAGGAATGTTAGATCTTTAGTGGTAGCAGTGATCTACTGTCCTCCCAGGTACTCCATTAAGCAAGACCAATACGGACTATAACGCGAAGAATGGGGCTCCAGATTAACTACGCCAAAAGGAAGGGAATTATGTAAGGCCATGACATCAAATAATTTCAATCATCAACTGGCAAGCCTATCTATTAACCATCAGATTTAAACAAAATATCTGATGTTGTAGATTTCTTCGTTACAAAAGTTTGATTACAAATTACTGTAAAGTGGACTCTTTCGACCTCTTTTCGGATCACTCATCTATAATAGCTACGACCAGCACCTCTGTAGCCACAAAACAAAAGAAATCTTCACTTTATAGCAGCCATACAAATTAGGAAATTTTTAGAGAGTACCTAACAGCTAATATAACAATCCACGTCTCACTGCAAAATCGAAGATCATGATTTTCAGTTCCACTTAATCATGACAAAAATGTTATCACTGATAATAATTATCCTTTATACATCAGATCCAAAGTAGCCGAAAAGAGAAGAGCTAGATGATAGAAATAGATTGAACAGATTAATTAGGTAGTAATAGTAAAAAAGTTACTAAATGAATGGAAAAATCCCATCCCACCTGATGGCACATGGACAAGGTTAGATGAAGAAAAGGCAGAGTGTTTTGCTGAACATCTCTATAACATTTTTCAGCCACACCCAACAATCGCAACGCCCGAAGAAGGAAGCAAAATTTTTGAATATCTAGATGCAGTTAAGTACATTCTTGAAGAAATAAAACTAGAAATTAAAAATCTTAATGATAAAAAAGAACTACCTGGAAAGGAAATAATGGCAATTACGCAAATATTCAACGTAGTAATAAGTAAACCCCCTCATGTCACCTCCTTCATCCGATAACGCTTCCATCAATAATTTAATCTCTGTTCTGTTGTTTCTATTCCCCTTCTTTCATCACCCTCCTTTACTCTTACAATGCTTGTGATTAATTTTTTAATTGCCTCCCAGTTTTCTTTGCTTTCGATCATTATGTCTATGACATTTTCCATTTCTATCGTTCTGCCCACCTCCGTTGTTGCTTGGAGCCGTTGCACTTCCCACCTTTTGCACGCAAAGAAGGTGTGCTCAGGGCTATCCATCTCGGCACAATACCAGCCATGGTCCTCCTCCTGCTTTTTAATTCTCTTCAAATAGATTACGAAACAGCCATGCCCACTCAGAAATTGGGCAATGTAGTAATCCCCGCCGCCATCCTTTCTACTTATCCATTTCTGCGGGTCCGTTATTAACCTTTTGTCCATTTTTCTTTTCCGCTTTCCACTCTCCATCTCTGTGCCCACCTGTCAGCTATGTCTTCCATTACCTGAGTTTTGTGTTCTTGACCCCTTTCATACCCCCGACCTGCAAGTCTATGGGTGTTATTCCGGCTACCATCTGTACAGCCTCGCTTGAGATAGTCCTGTATCCACTACATACACGAATAGCGATCCCTCTCTGCTGTTGAAGCATCGTTCTCTTGTACTTTGCCGCCCTCAGCTTCTCAGCCCATATTGGTGCCGCGTACAGCATTATCGAGTGCACCACGGAGCTCAGCATCTTTCTCTTGCCGGCTTTGGGTCCCCGTGCGTTCGGCATGAGTGTACTTAATGCCTTAACTGTTCTCTCCGCTTTTCCTGTGACGTATGTCACGTGGTGTTTCATATCTGGCGTTCCTAACGGAAGTGTTATGGTACCTACCTTGTACCAAATATTTACAACTGACCTGCCATGCGACGATATTAGTCACAGCCACCTTCGCAGATGATACTGCCCTAGTGGCCTCTCATATAAACCCCATACTAGCAGCCGAAAATTTACAAAGATCTTTTAGTAACATGCAAAAATGGCTACATAAGTGGCGCATGAAGGTCCACCGCTTACGTTACACGGCATAAAAGTCCCGACTGAAGACGATGCAAAGTATCTCGGCGTGCATTTATGTACTTAGATAGGAGACTAACGTGGAAGGTACATCTTACAAAAAAAAGGAAATAATTAGACATCAAAATAAAGAAAATGTACTGGCTCCTGGGCAGAAAATCTAAATTATCGTTAAAAAATAAAGTGTTAGTGTATGAAATAGTGTTAATCCCTTACGGAATTCAATGCTGGGACTGCGCAAAATCGTCAAATATTGAAATTATCCAAAGATTTGAAAGCAAGATTTTTCGTAGCATAGCAAATGCGGAATGGCATGTCAGTAACAGAACACTACACGACGACCTTAAGGTCCTTAAGGTACCATAGGTTCGAGATGTAATCAAAAGGAATGCAACTAACTGTGTCAACAGACTACAGAATCATCCTAGTGTGTTAGTGACAAATCTCCTGGAAGATGGAAATACCACTCGACGTGTAATTAAAACAGCAGAAAACATTAGAGCTTGCTAATTAGTTAGCGTTTAGTAAATTCAGGGGATTGCCATTGGGCAGTATCTCCTTCTCGTGTAATGCGTTACATAATATCACATTTGCTTGATAGTCCTAGGACTCCTTGTAAATATCGCATATCGCAAATAATAAATAAAATGTTAATAACGTTTGCATTGCTTGAAATAAATACGTTTCACAGCCGCCTGAGACTGAAAGGTTTCTTTGATCACACGTTATAAATTGATTTGATACAATGAAGCAATGGAACTAAATCAAATTTTAATGTGTAATTTGACTCGTTTATTATATTCTTATGTAATTATTTGTTATTTTGGGAAAACTTAGACAGGAATGCCTTAAAGGTTGTCATAGCCTAAACACGCTGAAATGTTATGGTTCTGACCAACCATGGTCCAAATAAAGATGAAGTAGCGTATAAACCTAGTTACGTTCTTCAGAGAAGTTCGGATTGTTTATTTAGTACATACATCTTATGTTGTTAAACAATTAGTTTTTCGTAATAATCTCAAAATGATCTGCAAAAATGTGTCAAGAATTTTTTAACGAAATTATTATTATTTAAATCATATTATGATAGAATTATTTTTGATAAAATTAAATGTAGGACTGTGATAACTGGATTTATTTGATTAAATATTTTAATTAATTAAAGCGCTTTTATTGTTTATGATTTTAGTTAGTGTTTATATGGAATTTTAATAGCTGCTTTAGTTATATTATTTTTTATAGTTATAGAGGAATGCAAGACAATTGCCTGGGTAAAACGTTATTAATACACAAATGGATTGTTTAATATCCAATTGTTAATTGATGTCAGACACCCACTAAATTAATAGTAATATATGCAAAATATTTGCGAAGGTCGGAATTAACTTTTGTGAATATAAATTTTATTGTTAGGTCTGCATTAAAAGAAAGGTGATCTTTCAGTGTATTTCTTTATCCTTCCGATTCTCTAGATATTTGTTTAAATTCGGTTAAAAGCATTTTTAGTTTCGCAGACGTCATTCTGAATTCTTTGGGAAGCAGGTTTGGTTCACTCTTATCGTAATGTGAACTAATCTTAATTTCTGCAAATGTGTTAATTTGTAAAATAAATTCTCTAAAAATAATAAAAATAAAAATTATTAATAAATCGATTATGATTTGTGGTGTTGGTTGTGCATATGTACTTATTCGATTTCTTGAAGAATTCTTCTTAAAAAGTAGAAGCTATTAAATTTGCCTTTTAAATAAAATATTTAAATTAAAAGTTTCTCACTTAACTTCTCTGAGTAATCTGACACGATTGTAATTTTTAATTAGGTGCACAAACTAGTTCTTGCGGTTCTGACACAACTCCCCATAATTATTTGTTAATAAGTGCAAGTTAATTAAGTTATTTGTATTCAGGTACATCAACTTTCCCATTTACACTCGTCTCGCCTGTGTGATAATCTGAAGTTTGGTGAATTTAAATATATTTCATGGGAATGATCATAAAACCATTTGAATTAATTACGAGTAAAATGAATAAATGCTTGTGAAATAATGGTAAACATTTATTGATAATTACTTTTATTCAATTTTGCCGTATAAACTGACGTTTATTTGTTTCTGGCCTGCCCATAAAAGTTGATGTTTTATAAACAATCGTTTAAAATTTTTATTCCGCTAGCGATTTAAAATTTTTATTCCGCTAGCGCTTTAAAAATGTCAAATCGCTTTAAAAATGTCAAGTAAATGTCAAAATTGAATAAACAGTTGTATTACACTTGCGGATTAAATTAATGTATTAACTCGCGGTATTAACGCGCTTGCGGCTACCGCCGCTCGCGCGTGTAAACGTACCGCTCATTAAACATTAATTTAATCCGCATGTATAATAAATAACTATTATACATGCGAATTTCAAGCTTTAATGAAAGGTATTTTGTAATATTTAAAATTTTAATTGTAAAAACTTATTAGTGTTTTTAAAAAAACATTCACATCGTAAAAAGCCCTGATGAGGACAAACTTCAAGATCGAAACGTTCACAGACAAATTGGTATTTTTAGTACTTTCCACGAATCTAAAAGGGTTATAGAGGAACTATTTTGTATTTTTAGAGCTCGTTTTTAGGACGAATAGTTTGAATAGGTAGGTTTATAAATACACTTTTTTTAAAGGTTTTTGTTCGGCTGTTTTTAAAACTGGTTTAAATTCTTTGAGACAATTTTAAAACTTATGGGAACAAACAAACAGAATTTGAATTGTAATCTTGAATTAAACTATAAGCAAAAATTAGATAAAATAAAAAAATCTGCAGCAGTTAAATAAAACCTTCGAGTATTTCAATTTGCAGCTCGATTTAATGCATGGAATAGTAGTAAATAATATAATCGGTATTATGAAAGCATAAAAAGTTAAAAATATGCGCATTTGTTACTAATTACTTAATTAACCTTGACCTTTAAATAAAACTAGCAAAAAAAGACTATGACATGATAAGACTGGTAAAAATGATAAGAATGAAAACATGAACTGGAAGCAGTTTAAACTGCATCTTTGTGATATTCGTATGCCTAGAGAGGACGAAGCTTACCTTCATAAATAAATTAATTCTGGCCAGGTTTTTTCTTTAGGAAGTGCTAAAGTTATTTTTGATATAAATGGACACGAAGTTGACGTTTTGAAATAACAAAATTACCGTTCAAGATCCTTTATAAACTTCACAACTTATCAAATAAACGGAGTACAGCCTTATTACTCCTCCGGTCACACACTAAACACTTTTATTTAATCATCGTGTCGCGTTTAATAAACTTCTGGGTTAATTAGCTATTTTTAACGGCCAGTTACGTATTGATGCTATTCTGGCGGTGTAAAACCGTATACACTTGTTTGTTTACATCAGGCTGGTCCTATTTGTAACGACGTTTAGTTTATTCATAGAAAACTACGTGAACTTGTAGTAATAAATACGTATTTCGCGTGTTAAACGGGTACGATTTGGACCAGTGAGCCGAAGAACCTCTCGCGGGACACTCTTCTGTGTTTCAATTTGAACGCGCTTTTATGCAGGGTACCACCAGTAAAACGTTGTCGGAGTCGCCGGTGTTAGTATGTTTATGGATTTGGAATACATCGCCGATAAATATGCACGCGACATACTTCCGGATTCTGATTGTGTATTCATATCTCAGAAATTTTAAACGACTACTGCTTGTAAATTAGGTTTTTATTTAATTTATAAAACGGTGGGCGGAAACTACTACGTCCTATTGTTTTCTTTAAATTTTGTTTTAGGTTATTCTTATTCATATTGAAGTTGTTTTAAATATTTTCGGATCTTTTACTTTGCCCTTTTTACAAAAACCTGTAAAGTTAGGCAAAGTACCTACTTTGCAAACATTAAATGGGAGGTATTAAAGGTTTTTTATTTTCATTCTTCTTTCTTTGTTTGGTAATTCGCCACGATATTATCAACCAAAACAATACAGCGAAATTTCCTTACAATATTTATTTCAGGGAAACTACTTGATATGTTGAAGTTTTCTGAAAATTCCAGCTTTTCAAAAATGTTTTCTAACGTTCACTTTTCTAAATGAAGTAACAAAGGGTTGTTCTAATGATTTTTGAATCCTTTATCTTTTCTAGTTCCTTCAATTCCTTCACAAAATTTTGCACTCAAAAATATTTAAGAAGATAAAATGAAATAATGTTCAATGCTGTTTACACAGGAGAAGATAAGGTATACCTAAATAGTAACAATTTCGGTACTGTTCATTCGATTTTAACAAGATGTTTGTATTGTCAAACGAATTTATTTTTTATTTTTATACAATCAAAATTCTTTTAAGCTAAAATCAGAACAAAAGACCAAACTTAGAAAATTTTAATTATAATTAACAAATATTTTAAATTTGTTAATTACTTTTCTGAACATTTCCATAAAATTCTCGTATGAATGAAATAATTCATTAACCGAAAAAATACGAAATGTTTTCAAAATGCTGTTCAATGTATTTTAATTAAAAAATTTACTTTACTTTATTTGTTAAAATCTATTGAACAGCTGCGAAATTATTGCACTAAATGTGTTACAACTTAAGTTAGCTTGTAACGTAAAATTTTCTCATAAGTAGGTAATCAGCAGAATTAATTCCAGTAGAGGCTGTTTCAGTAATTACAGGGTCCTTGAAACTACGCCAGATTATTATAAGTCAAAGTCACAATTTGTTCAGGTTATTGAATTTTATTTATTATGAATCTTTTTAAATATAGTTAAATTTGCAAGATTTGAAAAATTAAAAAAAGTTACTGCAGATGAATCTTGGGTATTAACGAGGAATCTAGAAAGTAAAATAAATGCAGTTGAAATGCAATATTTAAGAAAAATAGCAGGTAAGACAAAATGGGACCACTTTAGAAATGAGGATGCCAGGAAAATGACAGAATTAGAATTATGGATAAAATAGAAGAAGATCAATTGAAATGAATGAACTAGGACAGATTGGTCAAGAAAATAACGGCCAGAAGGGACAAGAAAAGAAGAAGGGGAAGGCCTAGAAGGACATGGCTAGATTTATGTTGACAGAAATTGTAAAGAAGAGAGGAAAAACAGTTGGACAAATGAGAACACTAGCCACGAATTGAAGCAGTGGGCACAGGGATAAGAAATTGATAATAAATCTGACGCTCTAAAAGGGCATAATGATAAGCGAAGAAGAAGTATCTAATACTATAGGTATATCAACTCCAACTAGGAATTGTAACTATGACCTTCAAATAAAGCTTAACAAATTAAAAAGTTTATTTTACTGAGTATTTTATTTTATACCCTCAAATGAAAATAAGCAGGTAAAAACTTTTTAACTTCTTTAAAAACTTTAAATGTCTACCATAAGTTGAGAATTCTATTATGTCAACCAAAAAAATCTCACTAAAAAAATCTTCAGAATAAGATACCAATGCAAGTTTTCAGGGGAAAGGAGGGACTGTAACACATTGGAATGAATATTTTATTAAGTTATTTGCCTTAGTTTTTGTGAAACAACCTGCCTACAAAATATGGTGGAAAATCCTGTTTTAGTTAAAAACAAATAAGGTAGAAATTTCTATATATGTCAAGCTATACTCTGTAAATTACAATCAAATCATACAGGATTCCCATTTTATTTTGTAGCTTCTTACTCACTTTGAATAGGTATTCGCCCATACTGCTCTGATGAAGTTTACTTGTGACGTGTTGCTTAAACGCAGTCAAAGATTTTTATAAGCAACTATCTAGCCCAAAAATCCAAAATTATCATTACAAGAGATTCAAAATTCAAAATGTGGATTCAGAAGAAATACCCGATATAAGCAGTAACGAACTAATAACAGCACTCAAGCAAATGGAGAACAAACGAAGCCCAAGAGAAGATAGTACAACTACTGAATTATTAAAAATATGAGGAGGAGATCTAATGGAAAGTGTAAGGATTTTTGTGAATAAATGTCTGATAATAGGAATTATCGCTCAATAAGCTTGCTGACGCATTTGTATAAATTACTCACAAAAATAGTGATTAATAGACTAACAAACAAAATGAATTCATATCAACCACCTGCCATCTGCGCGTTTATAATTTTAATTTTCTATTTTTCAGGGATTGTATTTGCTTTTATTTAAAGCATAACGTTAGGGGTGTTTCTTTGGGCAAGAATGTGGCAAGAAGGTTAATTTTATTTGGAAACTAAAAGCAGTCAAATCACCGTCCCTTTACAAAATAGTTTCGCCGCCTTGTAGGGAAACGATACCGATATACGCGTTTTTCAGTAAAGTGTCAAATTACAAAAGAATATAAAATAGACCAAAGTATTAGGATTTTAACTCAACTATGAAATTTATTAGTTTTGGGGCAAGTGACGCTCATGAGAACGTTTGATACCAACCCACTTATGAAAACATCATCCAGTCTTCACTATTTAAGTAGTTACGCTGTATAGTGGTCTGGAATTTCGATTAGCACACTGATACGTGTATTTAATTACTATAAAGTATACAATTAGTTTGTTGCTTTGCATTAACTGGTAGAAATTCATCATATTGCGTACACAGCGCTAAAGCATTGCTCTCAGATTGCGTGTATTAATCAAAAGGGTTACAATACCGTAATTCCAGTTGAGGGGCCTCCCTGCGAAATACAAATTAACACACAACGTAAAAGTTAGCAATTTTAATATACTTCACGTATTCCAGATTAGACTTTATCAAAATTACATTAAGTAGGGTTACCCTGTTGTACATGCTGATCACAAGTAATTACTAACATACGCCAATTCTGACTAATCAACGATAGGGATAAACATCCCGTACAATTACGAGATACGTAGTACTCCTGCATTGTGAGTTGTACATAACGTGCATTCTCGTTACATGAGGAGCAACGCTTACTCATGTAATTTAGAGTTATGCATAACGCATATATACTGGCCAATTGGAGGGTAATTGCACCCTCGTCAAACATTAAAGGTTGGTTGTAATACCACCCTTGGCTCCGGACGCTTACGATTGATTTTAATATCAATCCCATAAAAGATCGATCTTGTATCGCATATCTGACAGATGCACTCACTTAATTTCTTGGGACCGAACCACTGCAATCAGGCCACCCTAATTACATTAAAATCATAAAACAAAAGTATAATCATTATTCACGCCACTGCCCTTACTTATTTACTGTATTTGTAAATATCTGCACATGAAAAGCTACAGAATACAATATACTTGACTTTTGTTGACTATCAGAAGGCGTTCGATACTATTGAAACATGGACAGTGCTAAGAGCACTGAATAATGCTAGAATTGATTCCAGATACTCAACTCTTATTAAATATATAGAGGTATGACAACGCATACAACCACAATTCGATAGATGAAGGCATGAAAACACAAAAAATTTAGATCAATAAAGAAGTACGTCAAGGGGATACAATCTCGCCAAAACTATTCACGTTAAAACTCTGGAAGACGTGTTTAAAAGTTTAAACTGGCAAGAAAAAGGGAATGATATCGATGAAACACGACTTAGTCATAAGATTTGTGGGTGATATTGTCCTAATCAGCAATACAACTGAAGGACTAAAAATTGTGCTGGAAGAACTCCAACAAGTGTCGCCCCAAGTCGGTCTGGAAATGAAACTCACTTAGACAAAAATTATGAGCAAAAAAAAAGTTTATATAACCTTCGAAAACAAAGCCATAGAAAAAATAACCGAGTATATACCTAGGAGGACACAACATACAGCTAGGAAAGGAGAATAAACTCTCCGAAATCCCTATAAATCTTAAGATAAAAAAGTATACGAATCTTGTGTATCACCACCACCAGTAATCCTAACACCTAACGGTACGAAGGCTCAAGATTATGAATGTATGTATAAACAATATTCCTAACCCCTAACACGTAAATTGGAAAACAAACTCCAAGTTACACAGCGAGCAATGGAGAGTACAGATTTGAGAGATAGGGTTTCAAACGAAGAAATCCGAAGAAGAACAGTAGCAACGGATGTAGATAAAAGAGCGCCACAGATGATACGGCAATGGGCCGGCCACATTTCCAGACAAGACAGAGACATACAAAACAACGGCATGGCGTCCGAGGGGGTACAAAAGAAGCGTAGGAAGGCCCCAAAAAAGATGGTGAGATGATATACAGAAAGTGGCAGGGGAAAACTGGACCCAGACAGTGTTAGACAGGATAAGATGGGAAACAATGGAAGAGACCTTCATTCAGGAGTGGATGAATGCAGGTTGAAGAGACTTAGCAGTAGTAATTAAATACTACACTGCAAGAGAAGGTCAGAGGAAAGAGAGAACCAGGAATGCGATGCATTTTATAGTTGAAAAACCTACGAATCTTGATGATCATGATATCATTCAGGCTATACAGAGTAGTTGCAAACCAAAATAATCGGCCTCATCTAAAAAGAGGGAGATAGAATAACAGGAGGAAGATTTAAAAAAATCAGAGGGCAAAAACGAAAAATATGCCGTTCAAAATACTGAGTTAAATATGATAGAAAGGCCTCGATGAACTAAATAAAAAAAGCTAGAGGAAAATATACTAGGTAATTGATAAAAAGTAGTGTTTTGAAGCAGGGGAGATTGAAATGATTTGACCACCTAGGTAGAATTTCAGAAAAAAGAACCTTGAAAACGACTTCTAAAGATACTTCATGAGACACAGAAAAAGGTGCCCCCAAGAAGAATGGTGGAATAACAAACTAGTTATAAAGAAAACTGAGAAAAGGGGTAAAGAATAAAAAGTAGGAGAGATTGATAATTTTAGGTCATAATTTTATAAGCTGATTTTTAAAGAAATTACAGAAGGCACAAACAGGGAGTTCTCAAAAAGAAGATGTTAAAGGCCACCTTGTCGAATGAAATGTAAAAATTGGGAAAATGTAGTACTGGATAGATAGAAGTGAAAGAAAATAACTGGAAAATTACAAACGCCTGTTGTGTAGTACACAGTGGATTAAAAAGACCACGCAAAAATAAAATACTTGTTGTTCTAACAATTTGTGACATATAATTTCGAATTTGGATTATTTCTTTGGAATAAAAGTGCTTCAGTTCGATTTAAAAAGATTAAGTTTTTCAGTGTTACATTAGTTAGTTAAAAATATTATGACTCAGGAATATATGACTCTACAAAGATGCGCCATTTCTAACCCACTGTGCATAACTATAAGAAGTTAAAGCAGACTTTACATTTGTATTCTTTGATTGTATTAACTGGTAAAGTTTTCAGTACCCGGAACTGAAAATCTTTGGTTACAGAGTTAACTTGTGTTAATTGAAATCATAAATCCAATAAATAACAGAATACATAATTAAGAAAGTAAGTACGTACATAAACCGAATTAATAAATAAATGCATACTAGAGCTAAGATTTTACTCTAAGTAATTATATTTTTAAGTTCTATTTAATTTTAAAATCAACGGAATTCGTAGCTTCATTGCAAAAACTGTAAATGCGTGAACTTTAAAATTAAAACGTGTTGAATTTTTGCGGTTTGTGGTTAACACTCTACGCTGGGACGGTATTTACACCTTTTTTTATAAGGAAATCTACACAATATAACTAATGATTTTTTCCGATTAAAGAGCTTGAGGCAAGCGATTTAAAAGTTCTAATTTTAAAGATTAAACGTGTATACGTGAAATACATATACAGTTTTAATTTAGCAATTTGAGGTTTAATAAATGAATTTCTTCTTCAGTATTTTTGATGTTGAAAATTTTTTTCGGTTTAATAATAAAACGTATTAGCAATTACAAAAAAGAAACATCTTGTAAACCAAAATTCCAGCAAAGCATAATTCGGTTTTTAGGGAATTCCCTTGTTCTTTTTAGTTTACCTACGACTAAATTAAGTTTCCAAGTCTTTATCTAATTACGGACATTGGTTCCTAGTTAAAAACTATGAAATTTCTAAAGTTTGTACTGGCTAGAAAAATAAAACATCAAGAAGAAGCGTCTGACTGTACTTAAAACACAGAATTCCTAACATTAATGAATATATTTTGCAGAAGACTGCGATTAAGTTGCACAAACCTTCAGCTTTTATTTCATCCATATAAAGCAGCCGTTTTATTGTAAAAAAGTCGTACAATTCAATATTTTAATAATAAAATTCACAAAAAACTCAACATGTTAAAAATATTAAAATTTAACCATAAATGAGATACTTTATTGAAGATTCGTGTTCAAATTACCATAAAAATTAACAGTTCATTTAGTAAAGGACTGAATATATTAACAAGACATGTGAGATAGCTGCCCATTAATTTCTCTGATTTGAATATTTAAACCATTATTATAACACACGATTTTACAAGTTAAGTCTAAATTTATACATACTTAACATGTTACAATCCTTCCAAAGTAAGATCGAATTTTGCAATTTTAATTGCAGAACATTTAATTGTAAATTAATAATTGCGCGAATAAAAATATCTTTGTTGAAATTGAAACAATTACCTAGTTTAGCTTTTAACGTTAGGTAATAAATAAGTCATAAAATTAACCATGATTAATACGGTTTTTGGATATTAAGTCATGAGTATTAGAACAACAATGAAGATTTCCGCGAATTAAGTTCATTAGTTCTGCTTTATAGTTCTGTGGTATAGTTTTTGGTTAAGTTTTAAGGGTACGGTATCTAATTATACGTTCGCTGGTATGCTGGTGTTATAATGATTTTATTTAAATTAATTACAAACAGTTGGGTTTAACTGTGGGTAGCATACCTTTTTCTGTAATTAATAAATTTCTACTGAGATTAATATAAGTTGTAAAATATGTTTTGAAAGCAAAGACATTCAGGGGCTATTTTTGGTTTTTTGTTTCTTTAAAGAGATATTTTGAGTGTTTGAATAATTTTTAGTTTTGAGTTGTTTGAATATTTTAATTTAATAAACAAAAAAATACATTAAGTGCTACTTAAAAATTATAATTTTAAAAATCTGCTAAAAACATGCTAATTAATAATTGTAATAAATAAAAAAGTAATGGGTTATGCGTGTTAATTACTCAGTTGTAGTTTGACTGCAATTACAAGTATGACGGCATTAAGTTAATCATTATATGTAAAATAGGAAATATAATTTTTTTTATCTTCTCTAAAAATCCTGTTGGATACCAAATTATTTTTAAAAATTGCCAGGAAATAAAATAAGGATAAAAAACTACTAAAAAATCACAGAACTGAAGAAAAAATATTTTACAAAAACTCTTTTAAGAGTAAACACTGTTATTTCAAGTAACCAACAGTTAATGTATATTTTGTTCGGAGTTTTAATAAAAATTCTGTTTATTATTCTAAACGTACAGTTATGTCACCTTAAGCGGTAAAATCAGAAGAAGACATAATAGGTGTGATCACACATTGATCAACGCGTTTTTTTTCAGTATTTAATGTAATTGCACATTTGCGCCGCTTCTTCCACGTTACTGCAAACATAGATTTATTTAATATGTGCGTGACCTTACCTGATTGCCATTACAGGCAATTTACGACTATGACAAAGAGTTTAATTTCTTTCCGTATGTATGTTTAAAGTTATTTATGGAGAAAATAATCGTTACAACATTAAACAACAAATCGCAAGGCTTAGTTGTAATCCTTGCCTAAAAGTAAAACTGAACCCAAAAATGTATCTTGGGGATTTATTAAATATGTGTTTCCACAAATTTTATTCATAAATTAAATTGTAATATGTTTCTTAAACGTTTGTTGTAGCGCATTTCATTACACATTCTTTTAACTTTAATTTATTTAAAAAAATATAAAAATGTCTCAAAAGTTTTGGAATCAAGTCTTGTCTTAAAAAGATTATTATAAAGCGGTTTATTTATAAATAAAAAATGTTTTTAGGTGCTTCTTTACAAAAAAAATAATCACTTCAAGTTAGACATTTAACCTGAGTTCATTTGTAGAGGATCAACAAACGATATATATTTCTTTTCCATTGTTAATGTTTGTTATTATAATCTTAGTGTTGTGGTTTTACCTGCAACAACCAGGTTTCCTGTGAGAAATTTCGCTTTCTCATCTTTATTCGTAATTTTTTCTTTGTTAGGACAGAACAGGTTGCAGTTTAAGTTGGCTAACGTTTAATGTTACTAATTTCCATGCCGTTGTTAACTCTGGAGATTTGCAAAAGATTCTTATTTTCATTGTATTTTGTTGAAGAATTTTAAAATTTTGCAATTATTCTAATAATGAAATATGTATTACGTAATTTTTTATTTAATCGAAACAAAATATTTTAAAGATTTACAGAAAGGGATAGAAAGTTTGAGATTTTGATTTGGAATTAAATTATACATGTATAGTAAGAAGTCGTTCTTTTAAGCAAGGCTACGCTGGAGCAATAAAAACTTGAAGAACGTGTACAAATAACATTTGACGATAATAAATTCTGCATTCTAGAATTAAAGATTTTTCAGGAGTAATCAAGCTTAACCTTGCGAATTTGAGAAACACCACTCTAGAGTATGGCGTTGCACTGTGAAGTAAACGAAAGAAAAAACCTACAAAATTTTACAAGCAAATGTATCAAAGAAGAAGAAAAAGGAAGAAAACGAAGAAGAAGAGAATAAAGACAAGAGAAAGAAGTAGAAGACGACGATCAACCGGAAGACAAAGAAGAATAAGAAGGCGAAGAAGAAGAAGAAAATTATAAGAAATTACTTGTACAGAAAAACATATATAGCAAACTCTAAAAAACAATCCTGAAATAAGCACATTACGTAGTTCGCAAAGCAAATTGTTTGAAACTGCTGGATTCTGGATTGTAAAGGGAGGGTGAATTAGTTCACGCGCACAGGCCTCAATTTGGGCTCGTTGTGCTACCTGCATTGCAGTATAACCCTCTGGAGTCTCACTCAAGCCATCCAACCCCTTCGACGAACTTGAAGAGTGGTGCGAATTTAACCATGTTAGGTCAGAAATCCCCCAACATGATTTGAGCGAGTGCAGGACAATTAAACAGGAGATGCTCTGCTGTCTCGTCCTCAAGGTTGCACCCGCGACAGGTGGGGTCATCAGTCAACCCCATTCTGTGCATGTGTTTATTCAATTTGCAGTGGCCCGATAGTATTCCTACGATGAGTTGCAGTTTTCTCCGAGACGATTGAGTACAAAATCTTGCCATCCCTCTTGAGGGCGTTGCAATAGCCATTCTTGCATGGTGACATTTATTCATGTTCAGCCGCCTATCACAGTGGTGATTGCGGGTTTTTTGCTAATTATGGTATGAAGCACGGTTAATGAAGGTGCAAAAGCTGGCCCGGGGCCCCAAAAAGGTTACTCCGAACCCTGTTTTGCTAAAGCATCAGTTACCATCTAGCCCAGCATGAGCTTTAAGATAGGTGAATTGTAGGTTATTATTCTCAGAAACTAGTTCTAGAGTGTGGTAGTATTATTGGAGTACTATCCTTGAAACAGCTTTATAGTTGTCCAGTGCAAATAGGGCAGTTCTACTCTCGCTAGCTATTCTGATGACTTTATTCCGAATGTTCCCTTCCAAGATTACGATACCTTGCATTATAGCTATTGTCTCTGCTTGAAAGACTGTGGTAAGATTGCCTAGTGGTATAGTTTTATGAAGGTTCAGTTAACCTGAAAAGATGTCGGCGCCTGTACCTTCTGTAGTTTTAGATCCACCAGCAAATATGGATATATCAGGTTGCGTAGCGTCTTCAGCATTCAAAAAGACAATGAAGTGTTTAGTAAAACACGAGGAGGGTTCAAATTTAACCCGGAGTTTTTTTATAACTTTTTATTTAAACAAGATCTTTATAATATGATTTATCCTACATTTCAACATACACACTTTTGTCATATCTTTGGAGGCTTCATAATTCCTTTTTTATAGAAGTAAGTGTTTTGGCTGAGCGGCAAGCCGGTTTTGCACAAAAGTTTTTACCTCCTCGTTATCTTCAAATTGAATACCACCCATTGCTTCCTTGAGTGGCCCAAACAAATGAAGCAGGCAAATCTGGACTATAAGGAGGATGTGGAAGTGTCTTCCAGTGTAATTTATCTAAAGTTTCCCTAGTCAATTGGGCGGTGTGCGGGGGAGCATTGTCGTGGAGGAGAACCACACTCCTCATCAAAACGCTTCCGTCTTTTCGTTCGAAATGTAGGATTAACTTTTTCGACAGCAGTTGAGCGTAATAAGGGGCATTAATTGTACGCCCATCTTCTAAAAAATCTGTAAACAAAACCCCTTCTGCGTCCCAAAACACAGTGGCCGTTATCTTCTTAGCTGAAGGGATAACCTTTGCTGTTTTAGGCTTTAGCTTTGTGTCTCCATTCCATGCTTGATTTTTTTGATTCTGGGACAAAATGGTGTACCTAGGTTTCGTTACAGGTCAATATTGAGTTTAAAAAAGCTTTCATTAATAAGAAATTTAATGATAATTCGCTGCGCGACAGAATTATGAAATGGTTGTTCCGTCATGGCTGCAGATGCTAAACAAAAACAATTGTAACCATAACAACAGCACACACGGCTTTTATATTGTCCAGTGTATTATCAACAGTAATATCACAAGTGACTAGAATTTTACCGGCAATTTTTGCCGTCATGAACACGACTGCTTGTTGCGACGATTTTCTAAAGCAACAAGCAAGAGTGATCATGACGGCAAAAATTGCCTGTAAAATTCTAGTCACGAGTGGTATTCGGCATGACAATTTCTCGAATTATAGTGAAATTACTGAAATACTTGTCACTCACAAAATTTTGACAGACGTCTCTAAGCAACGAGGAAAATTTCATTAGTAGTGAAATTATCAACAGTAATATAACAAGTGATGCCGTTTTTCCGATAAATTTGGATCGGATAGTTCATGAGTGTTAGTTAAAACGATAATTTCACGAGCCCGTAGGGCTCGTGAAATTATCCAAAATTAACTAGCACGAATTAAGTATCCGATCCAAATTTATCACAGGAAAATCGGATCACGCGTTGTATTCGTTAAGACTATATCACGAACAGTTAATTACTATTTATGAATTATTTTCACTTATTTAAAATACCTAAGTGAAAAACCCACTCGTGGTTTTTTCACTTATTGAAACGCACGTGTGATTTTTTCACTTGAAAATTGTTTTTATTGGCTGTTGCTAAGGAAATCGATCAATCTGATTGGTTAAGCAAAAGGTGAGTGGTATAGTCAGTGTAATTCGATTGTGATTGGTTCAATCGACCAAAATACTGTGATTTCATTGGATGACAGATTATGAGCGGAATTGTCAGAAGTAATACCACAAGTGACTAGAATTTTACCGGCAATTTTTTTGCCGTCATGAACACGACTGCTTGTTGCGACGAAAATATAAAATTTTCTAAAGCTATTTCGCCATATACACATTATTTTGTATCTGCTGGCAAAATTCCGGGTTAAATTTGAACCCTCCTATATAAGTCGGCGGGAAGGAATCCACCACTACTTCAAGAAGGGGCGCCTTGTAAAAAGCCTCCTTCAGGATATTTTGGTGCCTTCTATTCCACAAATTCTTCACTTGCAATCGTAAGACTGACCTCAAAGCCACTTCCTCCACAGAGATATTCAGTGGGTGGGGGGAGGCTTAAGGCAGTCTCCAGAGCTGTTGTGGAGGTGGAACGCATCGCTCTTATGATATTTACACACGCTAATCTTTGTACGTGTGAGATCTCAGTTGACGTAGTAGCTTGTCTGACTTTGGGCCACCAGACTACAACTCCATAACAAAGCATGGGCCTGACCATAGCCGTATACAGCCATAGAACAGCCTTTGGTGAAGGACCCTAACTACCTGGACTACCAGAAAACCACATTTGATTTTTAGGTTTTTGTATGTATATGTTTTCCTCAGTTCAGCCTCTTGCCAAGTTTGACGCCCAGATACTTAATCTCATTTGAAAAGGGTAATGTCATTTGGAAAAGGATTTTTTCCCTCTTTTTTGAGAATAAAATCATCTCCGTCTTAGTTGGATTGATACATTCAGAGTATTCTGAACACCACTGCTCAGTTAGTCGAAGTGCTGCGTGCATTAGGTCGTACAGCACTTGTTCGTACCTACCATTAAGCAGAATAGTTATATCATCTGCTTAGCCAATAGTGTAGAAGTGTGCCAAATTGAGTCGGTAGAGAAGGCCGTCAACTCCTAAGTTCCATAGTAGTGGTGACAAGACGCCCCCATGAGGACAGTATCTGCTTACCACACCTCTATAATGGTAGCATTTCATACTGTGATATGTACAGCTCTGTATTGAAGAAACTGTTGTAATCCCTCGTTCGCGGAGGGCTGAATCGATACTGACGAAGGTCGTCTTATGGATACACCCAGGGTGGACATTTTACCACCTAAAGATTTTTCTATCCTCCCTGCCACGTAGTATAGGGCAGATTCGGTAGATCTTCCTAGGATATAGGCATGCTGGTTGGGATGTAGTGAATTAGTTACCAGTACGTTACCCCTTACTTCTCGGTCACAAAGTCTTTCCAACGTTTTTAAAAGAAATGATGTCAGACTAATAGGACGATAAGATTTAGTTGTGTAGTTGTGTTTTTTTGATATAAAGACGTCTTTCACTTTCCTGCAATATATTAGTCGTCACGATTTAACGTTTACAAAACCAAAACCATTTCCTTACTGCGATTTTTTATTGTACTGTACTGAAAATGGTTTTATGGTGTTTTGTTATACAGAGTGATCGTAAATAGTTGTACAGCCAACTCTTCCTAGCAACTTTTATTTGCTTGCGCTTAAAAAGTGTATAATCAACTAAAGAAGTATCGTTTTGCATTAATTTTTTACACAATTCTGTCAAATTGAGAAAATGATTTTTAATGCTCTTCAAAGAGCGTTTATCGTTGAATCGTATTTCAAAAATGGCATCCAAATTAATGGCGAGTGGTCCTATTCAATTGTTTTGCTGACAGAGGTATCCCCATGAAGTTCTAACTTATAAGCAGTTTTATGATACTGTGAAAAATCTTATTGGAACTTTTTAAGAAACTGGAAATGCTGTAATGACAGAAAACTCCCAAGCTCGTTTGAGAAAGGAAGAAGGTTGCATATCAACCCATGTAAAAACGTGACTACCAAAATGGGAAAGCTGTCAAAGAAATACAATCTCCAGGTGGAAATCCACACTTCCATTAGAAGAAGTCCCAACGGATACGGAGGCGGCAATTCTGCTTATGCAAAAAATTCTCGCCAACACAATCAATCGAAATTTAAGGAAAAGGAAACAAGTAAGTTTAACGTCTGCCCATGGAATATACAAAGACTGGCCACAAAACAAAAAGAAGTGATAAATTAAATATAAAGGTTAGGTGTTGCTGTTTCAACGGAAGCAAAGAAAAAACGAAAAGGTCAAGAAAGATTGGGGACTATCAACATATATGTATGGAGTGGAGTGAACAAGAGTCAAAGGCAAGAGCAGGAGTTTCAGTTCTGCTCAAGAATAAATGGATTAATAAAATATATCACTGGCGAGAAATGCATAAAAGAATGATAGAGTTGATCATCAAAATAAATGGACAAGCTATTAAAATAATTGCGATGTATGGAATCAATGACGACGCAAAAGCGGAAGAAAAGGGCCAGTTCTTGGAATCACTAGGTGATGTTTTAGAGAAAGTGAAAAACACATAAAGTAATTATCATCGAAGATTTAAACTGCAGAGTAAGCAAAGAAGAGAAACATGAAGTAATTGCAAACACGCAGAAGAAACCAAGAATGACAATGGTAAACGGTCAATACCACTATTCAAAGAACATAAATTTATGGTAGCAATATAATAGTCAGGAATGTGAGAGTAAACACAAATCAGAGTGCCGTTCTGACCACCATTCAGCAATGGAAAAATTTAGATGTAATGGATACAGAACAGAAAAAATAATGAGACAGCCAATAAAGAGTTACAAGAAAATAAGGAACTAGCTACGAAGTGGAATTATTACAACAATCCATTCACACAGCAGCCCAAGACGTATTATGGGTAAGAGAGAATCTAATACGGAAAGATATTCCTATTAGTGAAGAATTAAAGAAGCAAATTAATGAGAAGAAAAAGGCGCAGGAAAAATGGCCATCTAACAGAAACACTACAGTCAGCGAAGAATATAAGAACATCAGACAAATGGCAAAACAAAAGTATAAACAAGAGGTGAATAAATTCTGGAAAAATACTTGTAAATATATAGATACAGCTACAGAAAATCAAGAGAAGCTTGGAAAATAATTAAAAGTATCCGGAACAACAACGAACAAAAGTCACACATATCAATGATAACGCCAACAGACTGGAAGAACCATTATGAACAATTACTGCAAGAAACAAGGAATGAGTACATATAGCAAGAGAATGATGTTCCAATAGACAATATACAGATCGAAATGAATCGAACAAATATACAATGTGTCCACGGATAGGTGATACGAGAGGAAAAACTTTTTTATTATTGATTTCTCAGAAAATTTTATTCTTGATAATAATTTTTGCTGTGTTTAATAGTCTTATTTCTCATGTTACTTTTCCTGCAGGTAATCATTTAAGACTTAAATTCACAATTTTCCTCAGTTTTGGACTTTGAAAAAATTTCTGAAATTTTTTATTATTGATTTCTCAGAAAATTTTATTCTTGATAATACTTTTTGCTGTGTTTAATAGTCTTATTTCTCATGATACTTTTCCTGCAGGTAATCATTTAAGACTTTAATTCACAATTTTCAGAAATTTTTTCAAAGTCCAAAACTGAGGAAAATTGCGAATTTAAGTCAGAACTCAGAAAATTTCAATAACAAAACGATTAAAACAAGGATCTCCCACTTAATAAAATTTAATTTAGCGGGTGTTAGAAAACTCGTCTTATCAGCGTCACCTGTGCTTATTAAAATGTATGTCCTGTATTGGTACCTAAGTTAATTTTCAAGTAGACTTAATCAAAAGTATGGTGTTTTCCATCTCCAAGCACTTGGTGTGCACTAGCACTAATCGAGTGATAGCAAACACTCAACTGGTTGTGCATGAAAACTTAAAAGTGCAGAAACGCGTGGAACATATTGATTTTATAAGTTCCAACATTTTGGCGCGTTAAGCGATTGTTTTAAAGACCTATGTCCTGTACAGAATTTTATATTATAACTAAAAACTGTTGCCGCCCTTTGTACATAGTGTAGTAAATAGTTTATTTTTATAAAACGAACCTAAATATAGAGGTAACATTTAAAGGAATCGTAAAATGGTTAATTTACAAATAGAAGCAGAACGGCATGTTCAAGCTAATAAACGAGTAATCCAAAAATTTTAACATAAATAGAAGCAGTTTTGATATTTAAAGTAAAATATCTTTGTAACATGTTAAAACAAAGATATATTGATATACTGAAACCTTAAGAGTTTTCCACCCAATTTGTTGTTTCGCGCGCCAGTTTTTAGTTGCACTGGATTTAACACCGTCAAAAAACCTGGTGCTAATATTGATGCACTGAGTGCAAAAAAACTGCACTCATTTTATGAGGTGGAACATGCAGCAGTGCAACAAGTTGCCAGCAGTGCATAGGTGAAACACATCGAAATCGGCCAGTGCGCACTGAGTGCATTCAGCGCAGGGTGATGGAAAACGCTATTAGTTAAATGACAGCAGCTGTCAGTAGTCTAATGAATAGTGGATATTTAAGAATTAATCTAAGACACTTATTTCTTTTTCATAGGTGATTCCGATAAGACGAGTTTTATAACACTCGTTACTTGGACAAGATTCTAGAGAGCTGGCCTCAAAAGTGCGTAAATAAGGAAATTAGAATAAATGACGATGTATTAAACTGTTTTCTTTCAGCTGAGAACATGATCATATTTGCTAAGAATAAAGAGGACCTAGTACAAATGACGGGCAAATTGAAAGAAGAATATTAAATACATGGACTGAATAATTTTAATAAGACAGAATCACGTGTACATGGGAGAAAAAAAAAATTGTATTAACGTAGATAATGTAGAAATCCACCACATCAGAAATTTGAAATATTTAGGAGTGATAATATCAGATAATGGAACAGGAATAGAAGATGTTGAAAGTAGGAATAGAGCGGGAGAAACAGCACTAGAGCACTACACGGGGTTATATAGAATCAAATTTAAAGAAAGGAGTCAAAAAGCAGATATTTAACGGCGTTATAGAGAGTATTGTCTTATATGGAGGAGAAAGGCCGGTTACAGAAAAGATCAGAAACAAAATTTCGAACAGTAAAATTAGACTTTATGAGAAGAAGTTTATAAATAACAAGGCAAGATAAATTGAAGACACGCAGAATTTGGAAAATATGATAATAAAATCATCAATTACTAGAAACTTAGAAAATCGGACATTAGGATGGCATGGATAAGGTGAAAGAATGCCAGGTAATCGTTGGCTAAAGAAAGTAATGGAATAAACCCCGCTAGAGAAAAGGAAGAGAGGCACACCGTTAACAAAATGGGAAACACAGTTTTCAGACATAAGCTCTGAAATCCACCGTCCCTTTCTAAATTAGTCACGCTGCACTGTATTGAGCCGGACCGACACACACGTGTGGGTCCCGCCTTCTAGTAAAGTTTCAAATTTAAAAGGAAATTTAAATCAAACCATAATATTAGAATTTTGAAATAGGCTATTATTAGGTTTGGACAAGTGTCAGCTTCACACCCGTAGGAACGTTTGATAACAAACTCCCTTAGTATTTTATCACAGCATACAGTCTTAACTATTCAGTCTATCCTGATAGTGGTCTGGAATTTTGATTAGCACGTTGATCGGTGTATCTAATTACTGTAAAATATACAGTCGGCTGTATTGCACTTTGTTGTTCTGCATTAACTTGTAGAATTCGTCATCTTACGCACACCGCTGGAAGGCATTGCTTTTCCAGTTGCCTATATTGATCAAAGGGTTACGAAGTTACGATAGAGTAATTCCTATTGATGGGTTTCCCGTCTAAATTCAAATTTAACAAACATTGCAAAAGTTAGCAATTATATTTTATTTATCACATTCAAAATTAGACTTTGTCAAAATTGCATTAGGGTTGTCCTATTGTTAGGTGTTGATCACTATTAATTATAACCATACAACAATTTTGACTACTAAAATATGTCTTGAACATATTCTCAATCAACGAAAGGGATAAACATCCCTTACAAATACGAGGCACCCAGTGTTCTCGTACATTCTGAGTTGTACATAGCGTATATATTCGTTACTTGAGGGGCATAGCACTCACCTTAAATTTAGGGTCGCGCATAGCGCATGTACTCTTTGGAGGGAAATTGCACCGTCGCCGTCGGCACACTTTAAAGGTTGGTTATGATATCACCTTTGGCTCTGGCTACTTAAGTTTGATTTTAATATCAACCCCACTCAAGATCGATCTTGTATGGATCATCTGACTGACTTACAATATAATTTCTTGTGATCAAACTACCGCACTCAGGCCACCCCGATTACATCAAAATCATAAAACGAAAGGATAATAATGATTCAAAGCCATTGCCCACATTTGACTTGCCTAGTTTAATAGTGTGCATCTACTATGTGTATTTACTGTATTTATTTGTAAATATCTGTGAATATGACTTTATAATACAATGTGTATTAAACTTGATGGAGTATTTATTTCTTGTAAATATTATAAGGTGAACTACTCTAGATTAACGAAATCACAGCAACATTAAGGGTCTTATGAGTAAACAGTTATTTATTTAAATAAAATGTTATATTTTCACTTGACCAATAAGGGTTGAGGGCAAAGAAGATCTTAGTGAAAACTAGACGATCCCAGTGAAAAACTGTAAAGGATAACGCACCTGGAGTATGTACAGTTACAGTATATAAAAAAATCTATTTTCTTTCAGTTAATTATTAACGATCGGTATGTAGAAGACGTATATTTAACATATCAAACATAATCAAAGTTTAAATTTGTGATAGCATGCCATAAGCAGAATAAATAATTTAATTGAATAAATAAATCAAACCCTACTTATTCCTATTCTTATTATCTTCTGCCAAAATATCAACTTACCGTTACCTGCCTAATTTTATGAAGTACTTAAACTATCATTAAATATTTCACATTTCTAAAGACGTATTGTTGCATCACAATTTGTAACTACTAACATAAGCTAGTTTTTAACATTCTCACAACTCTCAAACATAAACCAGAAAACACTATATATAACAAGACGAAATGTTGCAATTTCACACATTATTAAAGCAAACTCATATTTCTGTTACAAGATACAAGCGTTCTTATCTAACGCTGATAGGGAAGCGGAACTAGGAGGTGAGGCCTTCGCCTTTGTCATGTTGCGATTATATAACCATTGTTGCTTATTACAAATCTACTACGTTCATGCAAAATGACCGTGAATTTTAATTAAAACAGTTATATTAAAATGGTATAATCGGTTCATTGGTTACAAAAAAAGAGCGTGCAGGATTTATAAAAATTTAAATCGTCATTGATTATAATCGGTGATTTTTATTGTTGCAATTTGTTGAAATAGTTTAGAAGGTTCAAGATTAAAAAAGTGAATCTGTGCATAGATTAGAAATTTTTGTTACTTTATTTAACAACGTAATGATTCGGTAGCCTTAGGCAACTAAATTTGTAATTATAATTTACATTAACGTAAGTAATTACTTTGGAAACGCTTGTGATTAAAGTGTTTATGAAGAGCGTTTTATAAATTAATAAATAAAATTGATTGTCTGGTTTTAGTTTTTATATTATTTATTCTCCTGATATTTTCTAGAGTCTAGATCTTGTCAATTTTACTTTGTACGTAAATGCACAGTTTTTTACTTTTGTACTAACAATTTATTGTATTAGGCAAGCTGAAAATGATTTAGTTACAAAATCCTTTGGAAATTTACAATAAACAAATCAAAGAAAAACGTAAAAAGACGACTTCATTAAAGAAGAGCAGGCGAGAGAAGGAAACTGGGTTAAAAGTATGAAGGTTAAACCAAACTAGTCACTAAAAAAAGGGCTATATACGGAAATTTGCTTACTCGAATGAAAGATTAAAAAAATGAAATCAATAACTGTAAAAGAAAAGGTTTAGTTTGTTCTTATCTGAAAAGGATTAGAAATTTGAATTATAGTGTAACAAAACGCATTCTCCTTGGGCACACTCTCGAACAATCTTGAAGTAGCGAGCGAATTCTGGGACTTTTGAGATGAGTACGCTACCTGAAATCCCTAGAGATGCGTTCGAGAACAGGCTAAAAGCGTGCGTTAGGATTAATTTTCACCAAACAAAATCGCTACAATACCCTTATCAGATTTTTTTTCTTCTGGTTTATTTAACAATTTTAAATTATCCGGGTTTCTATTATTTTAAGTTATCTATAATCAAAGAATTTAGAAAAATATATAAAAATTCGACTTTATGAAAAATATTTCAGTATGTAAAGGCTACCATTCGCTAGGCATCCAGATATCTTCTTTTATTAGTCGTAACGAAAAAAAAAAAGAAACTAACAGCTCCGAAGGGCTATAAAAAACATTAGTAATACTAACTATTTCGTTTAAATTCGAAATAAAACTTACGTCAGCATCCGAAGCTGCTTCTGCTCATGATAACTCCACAAACAAGCCCTGGGCAGCACGAATGGTTAAAAATGGCGAAATTAGCGTTGTTGACCCAAAGACATTCCAAAACCAGTGAGTACAGTGGTGTGGATGCCAGGATTTAATAGAAATCTATCAATAAGGGTTGCATTAGTAATGAAGCAAAAGAAGCAATTACTTCCAGGGCAAAATGTGTCAAATTTTGGACAGAAAATAAAAATCTCAATGAAAAATTATGCTTATGGCGTATGGGTAGTTCAAAAATACCAATAGACTTAGCAGATATAACACAGTGGAATGCGAAATTTGACTGATTTTGGAGGCAACTCCTCTTAATCCGGCATTGCTACCAAAACCCCTCATAAGAATAAAAAATAAACAAAACGAGAACAACGAGAACCTAATAACAAGCAACTGAAAGACAAAATTCAATCTAAAAGTGGAACAGCTAATTGTGCTATTGATAAAATCTCGCTGATGGCTCCACCTTAAGTTCTTGAAAAATGTACCTTGGTGGTGTAGTGGGCGAGTGCCTGCTTCAGAGAGCTACTAGGTTTGAATCCAGCTATAGTAGGTTAAGCCTAAAGACGTAGGCATTATGTTTAGAAGACCAATGACCAAAGTAGTTCAGGAAGCGAATTTAGAAAACTTCGGCACGGTCATTTTTAAAGCATTAAGCAAAAAGAAGAAAATTATAACGAAGAAGAGTTTGATATGGAGTGGAATACGCCAGCTATGGAAGAAGACAAAAAGTCTGAAGTATAGAAAAGCTCATCAATACCTCCAATTACTTTGTTGCAACACCTTTGGGTTTATGTGGCGACAGAAGAAACCTCGGAGTTGTTTATACCGAGTAACAGTAAACTAGGGGTATGAATTCTGGCCAAAAAAGCCAAAAAGAAATTAAGTTTAATATAAATGTGGGACTTATGTACAAAGGTACAATCCATATTAAAATTTATAGAAACGAGACAATTAAGTTGGTGGGGACTGCTGTAAAGGATGAACAATAAGAGACCAGTCAAGCAAGTGTAGGAGGTAAAGGTACAGTTGAAGAGGAAGAGAGGAAAACTGCGACAGACATGGGATCATGTATCGAAGATTGTCAAGTCAGTATTGTCAAGAAATAAAAAAAGCTGGTATAAATGTATGTATAGTTTTAAAAGTAAAAACCCTATACCATGATAAAAGGGCTTGTGATTATATATTTTTTTCTGGTCAAAGGTCACTCTTAAAATGTAATCTTAGTAATAATCACGGCTATCAAAAGCGAGTTTAACAATGGGCTCAGCAAACATTTAGATCGATACTCGAAGTCACTCATGGATACTACATTGTTGGATAACACTATCATCATCATCATCATCATCAGATGGCTACTGTTGGACGTAGGGTTCTCCTAAATTTTGGTATTCTCTGCGATTTACTGCGATCTTCATCAATTAGGCTTGAATTCTCTTTATGTCATCCGACCATTTGATGGGTGGATGTGTTCTATTTAGAAAAATTTGTTTTCCATCTATTATCTGACGTTCTTAATAGATATTTGACCTAATTCCACTTCAAGAAATCCGCTTATTCGACTGTATTCGTTACTCTGTCATTCTTCTTATTTCATTGTTTGGTATCCTGTCCCTTTGTGCACGTAATTCATTCAGGAGTTTTTCGTCAGCGTTAACTTCTTAGTACCATAGGTCAAGATAGGTAGCACACATTGGCCGTAAACTTTTTTCTTTAAGCATATTGGAATATCAGATTTGAAGGGACATTTTGGTTTTCCAAAGGCAGCAGTTAAACCTATTCTTCTGAGATCTCACATGTTTGGGTATCTCTTCCTAAACTGATTTCGTGTGTCCTCCATCGACATAGATATTTTCACTTATGACAAAATTTGTCATAGGCTAAAAGGACTGGAAAATCGAAGGTATCCAGAATTTCTTTTGCAAACTATGGCAAAGCCAGCGAAAAGAAGACATATCCCAAATAGGGGTTACATCTAAGGTAGTCTTCATACCAACGAAAATTTTAGCATCTTACCCATTATTTTCTCAGATTTCTTCTCAACATTTTTGGAAACTTTAGGTAACCTATTGTGTGCTCATCAGCTAGAGCTAGTTGATAGCAGTCTTAAAGCTTATACTAGTATAAAATACAGGGTGATTCAAAAGTATTGTCATTAAATTAAATAGGCATATTTTGACCTTAATAGAAGTACATTACAGCAAAAATTTAAAGCTTATCGCGATTTTTGTTTATTTTAAATTTTGTTACACACTTTTGAGAACCGCTGGCTAATATGCATTTAAAAAGCCTGCGATAGAAATTTGACCCTGTAAAGATAAATGAAACATTACACAATTATGTAATTTGCAGGTTTTACTTCACGTGCACATACCGGACTCTCTTATCAGTATGATCAAGAAAAGCATTTGATAAATTTAGATTTTGAATGTAAAATTGTAAACAGAACAGCCCTATTCCAGCGACTCCCAACCAATTTTTGGATTGATCTTTTTAATTTTTTTCTGAGCTTACCGTTTACATGGTTTATTAAGAAAAGTTGTTATATTTGATATACTCTACCTACCCCTAAAATTAATGACAATACTTTTGAATCTCCTTTATATAGAGCTTTAATCTTACGGAAAATAGCTAATTCTCAATCCTCCCAATCGCCAAGGTGTCCCGGTGTTATCGTTTATTTGTTAAGAAAGTGCCATACAGCGACACTCTGCAATGTTTAATATTGTTTTGGTGCCTTTAAATGTAAAATTCTAAAGTTTGTTTCATACTGTACAAATACAATCCAGGTTAGATAAAGAAATGTGGTTAATATCTAATTAACCACTCTGAAAGTAAGAATTATGTTTTTTATTCAAATTAATTGAATTTGAATTTTGAAATTAACTAGAAACGATTTGGTTTGAGCTGATTTTCGACTGCAGTTGATGCATTATAAAAGCTATATTTTCATTGTTTAATTTTGTTGAATAAAATTTATCTGCAAGCCTTTCGTACCTAATTTAATTGTTTTAATTTTTCTTATATTAATAGGAATATTGTAGCTTTACTTAGTGAATTTGTATTTTTATTCTCCTATTAATTATAAAGTGTTCTCCTGATAATTGTTTTCTTTAAAGTAACAAATATAAGGCCAAGAAAGTTATAAATTAGAAAACTAATCAAATTGTTGTTACTTAGTAAAAGCTATAATTTCTTAATTGCTAACTGTAAATAAATAAAGTTGTTATTTTAAATTGAAGTGTCTAAAACACGGGATTTTTACATCATTATTTAATGAATATGCGTAATTGGCATTGAAAACTTAATTGTTTAAGATAGTGATGAGCAACAATCATAGTTTTAACTAAAGTGCTTGGCAGAAACCTATTTTATTTATTTTAATGTTAAAATAGTAAGACTAAGATCATTCGAAGATGTGCGAATATTTAACACAAGTAGTATTTTTAGTGATATTATTTTCTTCTTGTTCTTCTTACACACCTATCGTGTTGTGGCACGGGATGAGTACGTATTCCATACATGAGTTATAGTTTCTGTTCGTATTAGAAATGTTTAATCATTCATATAGAATAGTTATTTATTATACAAGACGATAAAATTGTATTTTATCTTATATACGCTCGAGAATTAAATTTTATCGTCGTGTATAATATTCTATTTTTTTCTATAGCATGTATTTTAAAGGAAAAAAATTTTATTTCAATATAACATTTGACATTGACGTTTAAAATTACTAATCGAGTCACGTTTTAAAATCTCAGTAGTATGGGCGTTGCTAGGGTTACAAACAATGTTTATTCATTTTAACCACAAGGGTAGATAAAGTATTACTTTATCTACCCTTGCGGTTTAAAATGCTATTTGACCGTTTGATTTCAGTAGAACAAAGCACACGTTAACATTTGCTATAGAAAAAAATATATTATTGTGTTAGCAACTAAATTTTCTTATTTTTCAAGCGGATACTTGCGCTAATAAATCAGAAATGGGAAGATTACAACGGAATTTAAGAGCTTACTTGCCCGGAGTTTATGTCCTGTGTTTACAATTGGGAAACTCCATGCTCGAAGATTACTTGATTAGTTTTTATACACATCCTGATAAACAAATAGAAAAGGCTTGCGATATTATTAAATCAGACGTTAATCTTGTTAACGGATATAATGGGGTTGGTTACTCTCAAGGTGGACAGCTCATGTAAGCCTTGTAAAGACTTTCAATAATTTAAACAATAAAGAATCGTTTGTGCCTGTTTGGTTTAAACTTAGGTTTACTTAAACTACAACTCAGAATTAGTATTAATGGCCCTAAAATAATGATTCACTGATTTATTTAATCAAATAACTTAAATGATAGGAACTGAATCTGGTAAAAGGTAAACTTAAATTAATATATTTTTAACGAATCCTCAATAATTTGATTTTTAAAATAGATTAATATAATTTCATTTAAAGGCGTGGTTTACTTCAAAGATGTCCTGAACCCAGGATGAAAAATTTTATAACGCTTGCTGGACAACATCAGGGTGTGTATGGTAATCCTTACTGCAATATTTTTAGATTATTTTGCGACTTCGTTCGGCTTGCAGCTGACAAAATTGCATACTCAAGGTAATTTGAAGGAACTGTTTGTTATCATTTGAACGAATTTTAAGGAAATTTTGAGATTTCCTAATTAAATTAAATTAAATTATCAATGTTTTCTGGAAAGCGTTCAACGAATTAAAAATATTCGCGAAAGACATAACAGACTTTGATTCTTCTGATTTAGAACAGATTTGTGTTGTAATTATTTTTTTAACGAATTTGAATAAATTTAATTAATTATGGTCGTTATTGAAATTATGAGGAAAACCAATGTAGGTAACTTTAACAATGTTAATAATTTTAAATTGTTTTCTACAGAATCGTCCAGAAATTCTTATCAATGATGACTTACTGGCACACTCCTCTAAATCGATCTGCTTACGTGGAAGGCAGTACGTTTTTGGCAGAAATCAACAACGAAAAGTCCATTAACCCATTTTATATTAGAAACTTGCAAGCGTTAGAAAAATTCATAATGATCAAGTGTAAAGCAGATAACGTAATATTTCCTGCTGAAACCGAATGGTTTGGTTTTTACAAACCAGGTAAATTGAATGAAATTGAAACTTTACAAGAATCAGAGCTTTATATCAATGTGAGTAATAGCTTTCATAAAAAGGGAATTTGTTATTGAAGTAGACTATTAGAAATAGTTTAATATTGGAAAAATTTCAGGGCAGATTGGGCTTGAAGCAAATGGACCAAGATGGAAAGTTATATTTTATATTGGCACCTTGGGGGCATCAGCATTTTGAATGGCCTTGGTTTAGAGATAACATTGTTGATAGCTTTTTAATTTAAATATGCAGAATTGTTTGAGAATATTTGAGAAAGTTTTCACTTCCACTTTCACTTAGTTCAGATGCTTTTACTTTTCATTTTCTTTAGAAATATATATGTAAGCTCGACAGGCCTTTAGAGGCCCAAGGCTTGTTGAGTTATGGCTTTCCACCTGTTTCGGTCTATGGCCACCTGCTTCTAGTTGTAAATATTTACTTCTCGGTCTCCCTCTCTCCTCTTCGCTCCCGCACCATGTCTTTGCCGAGTCTCTGCACATGTCCCATCCATCTTGATTCTTTGCGCCCTGATTTCTTGAGACAAGCTCGGTTTTCCGTACAGCTCTATTATTTTTCCATTCGTTCTTCTGGAACATCGGTCCTCCATCTTTTTACCTCCAAAAGTTCTTCCCAATACCTTCCTTTCGCACATATCCACCTTCTGTTGGTCATTTTTGTTTAGCACCCACAGTTCACTGGCATAAGTCACAACTGGACGAATTACAGTTCTATAGGTATACCTGCAATTTTACACTTCGCAACAGGACATTTGATTGAAATAACTGCAAAAAAGCGTCCTTTCGTTAATCTAGCATCTACTTCCGCACCATCTCCACCTTTGTTAGAAATCTTGACCCCTAGATATATAAATTCAGATGCACTCTCAAATACACATACTCCTGCCCTCCAGTCGTTTTAATTTTAAAGTCATTGATTACTGCGACTTTCGTTAAACTTTGCACTTCTATGTATTTTGTTTTACTTTTATTAAACTTTAATTCGTATTGCCTAGCTACTTGTTCCAGCCTTATTAACATATTCTGTAGTTCTACCCTCGATTTTGTCATTATAGTTAAATCGTCCGCATACATCACTGCTTGATGTCTATGATGGTATATTAAACCTTTGGTGTGTATTCCGCTGTCTCTTAATACTTTTTCCAAAATAAGATTGAGCAATAAGGCTGGTGATAGTGGATCTCCCTGTCTCAATCCACATTTTACCTCAAGTGCTTCTGACAGTGCCGTAGCTAGAGTCATTGGCGCCCAGGGCAAGATTTCGATGTTGCGCCCTTAAACATTTTCTACTGAATAAATATATTCCAATAAAACAAAAAAAACCATTAAATTTATTATGAATTAGGTTATTTTATAAACTATGTAAGTCCCTAAGCAAAAACTTTAGGAAGAATAAAAAAATATACAGTGTGTCCCAAATTCGATCCCCACCATTAGGATCTCGGAAACTATAAAAGCTACAAAGTTGGTTAAATAGGGAAAGAAGTTTTAGGAATTTTAATGCTCATTTTATATCCGTTGAGAAATCACATCCAACTTTGACCGTTTTCGAGATATTTTGGAAAAGCCGATATTTGGAGTTTTCTGATTCCAAAATATCTCGGAAAGTATTAAGTTATTAGTTTCAAGACTTGTACCTTGTGAAGGCACTTTTTTACGGAGAATCGAGTGGTACCATATGTTTATATTTATGACGCTTGGTTTCTATTCTATGAACAATTAGTTTTGATTTTCATATGGACGCAATATTGAATTTTGTCATAACTAAATTCAGCTCCTTTTTCTCTTTCAACGATAAGTCACACGTATGGAGTTTTTGAAGAAGAGCGGGAATAAAATACATTTTTTTTGTCATAGCCTACTACACGAATAAGGGAAAATGTATTTTATTCCCGATCTTCTTCAAAAACTCCGTACGTGTGACTTATCGTTGAAAATAGAAAAAAGAGCTGAGTTTAGTTATGACAAAATTCAATATGGCGTCCATATGAAAATCAAAAGTAGTTGTTCATAAAGCGTCATAAATATAAACATATGGTACCACCCGCTTCTCCGTAAAAAAGTGCCTTCACAATGTACCTTGAAACTAATAACTTAATACTTTCCGGGATATTTTGGAAAACAGAAAACTCAAAATTTCGGCTTTCCAAGATATCTCGAAAACGGTCAAAGTTGGCTGTGATTTCTCAACGGATATGAAATGAGCATTAAAATTCCTAAAACTTTCCCTATTTAACCAACTTTGTAGCTTTTATAGTTTCTGAGATCCTAATGGTGGGGATTGAATTTGGGACACATCGTATATTTCGACTCTGATAAGTACAAAAAAAAAATTAATAAATTAATTAATAAAATTACAATAAACAAAAAAAAATAATTGCAGCATTAATTTTCTAGATTTTTCACTAGCCATTTTATCTATTGTTTGAATCAAAATTAATTTTCTCAACGATGTCGTATTCTATAGATAATATCGCCAGATTAGTTAGACGCTCCTGGTCAATTTGTGGGCGCAAATAATTCTTTACTAATTAATTTGCTAAATGATCGTTCGCGGAAATAGTGGGCAACGTCAGCGCCAAACGGAAAGATATTCCTATATTTGGATAACTTGACACCAACCCCCAACCCGTATTCTTTATAACAGTTGAGAAGGGTTAAAAATCTGCGCTTTTTAAATCTGGCAGTAATGAAAGGAGAAATTTTAGGGAATTCCCCGCGTTGTCGATAGTAAGGTTCAATTTTATCACACAAGATAGAGCGAGCGGATCCGTGCGCTACTGTGGCGCCGCCCGCCGGGTGGCAACAGCGCCCAGTATTCTTTAATCAAGGCCAGCTAAATTAAATATTACACATTAAGGCCTTACCACTTTATTTAGTCAAGACGCAATTACAAAGGACGATGGCGCCATTTGCGGTGAACTATACATTTTTTAAGGGAGAAATGTATAGTTCACCACAAATGGCGCCACCGTTGTTTCTAATTGCGTCCTGGCTAAATAAAGTGGCAAGGCCTTAATATGTAATATTTAATTTAGCTGGCCTTGCTTTAACATTCAGCGCGCTCTCGCTGCACGCGCCATATATAAACTAACGCTTTTAATTATTTAATAATGAAATTATTTATTCAATACTAATAACTGCTTCGCTGATTGCGCCCTCCGAGGCTTGCGCCCCTGGCGCGTGCCCCTGTTGCCAGGCCCTAGCTACGGCGCTGGCTTCTGAGTTAATCCCTTCCACCTGCACCTTGCCCTTCGATCCTTTCAGTGTCATTTCTACTAATCTTATTGATTTCTCTGGGACTCCAAGTTCTTTTATTGCTTTAAAAGTTTTATTCCTCTTGATTCGGTCGTACGCTAGCTTGAAGTCAATAAATACCAAGGCAAGTAGTAGATTGTGTTCAAAGCTAGTCACGATTAGTTGCTTTATAACAAAAATCTGATTACACATTGATCTGTGCTTTGATAGTCAGCAATAGTACCCTCTGCTATTTCATTCAAAGTAGACTTGAGATAATTTGCTAACACTTTATTTCCAGTAAGGCAATGCCTCTATAGTTCTCACACAGTGCTCTGTCACCCTTCTTGTAGCTTGGGCATAGCACTGCCTCTGACCACCTCTTCGGCATTTCTTCCTTATTCCATACTGCCTGTATAAATACATGTATTCTTTTCAGCAAGCTATCCCCCGTCATTTTTAGGAGTTCTGCTGTAATTTTATTTTCTCCTGCAGCCGGGCGATTCTTTATTCTTTTAATTATCATCTCTATCTTTTGTTGACTTGCAACTTGTATGTAATTTATGCCTGCTATGTTTCTGACTATAATTTTCCCCACTTCATGCTGTGGATCTTCTTCGTTGTCTTCATTCAGTAGCTTTTTAAAATGTTCGGTTCAACTTTCTAACCTTTCTCTGGTTCTCTTCTTATCTTAACAGAATACTGTACTTTCCTTGGCTCCTCCTCCCTCCTTCCTTGCATCCTGGTTCCTGGTAAATGTTTCTTAATTCTTTACTGGCAAAATTTTCTTCAATTAGTTTTAACTGCTGTTGTACAGTGAAAGCCAAAATGATTTGTTCATTTTTAATAGACAATAACACAATAACAACCTTAAATACATAAATAGCTGTAATGGAATCTTACACAATAAGAATGGTGTAGTATATTCGCTACCACATTCGGATTCAAGGACAAGTCCACTTGTAGCCACACCGTATGACTCGAGAGTTTAGAGATTACAGAGCTTGTTCCTGCGGTTCTGAACATACGGCATTGTTAATATTAATACTGTAACGCCTAATATTTATTTATTTTAGCAAGTTTCCGGTACCCTATGTATAAACTCCAGTGTGGTAGCGAATATACTATAGTTTTACTTCTTGAATATTGTATCCGCCTCCCTTCTCTACACACTCTTCTAAGCGTAGGAAAAAAATCACTCATAACTCGTTGAGGCACGTCTTGCAGAATAGCTTCAAGTTCTTGACGGATATTTTTTTGGGCTCCTCTATATTTCTGGGTTTACTCTTGAAGACTTTGCCCTTTAAATATTCCCAGAGAAAAAGTCTAGGACAGAAATATTAGGAGATCTCGAAGGCCAATTAAGATCACGTGTCGTAAAATTAATCGATTCGGAAATGTCTGGCGCAGAATTTCCATACTTATCCCTGCTGTATGAGAGGTCGCCCTGTCTTGTTGAAAAAAGTTAGTTCTTTCTTCAACGTCAAGTTGGGGGTATAAAAAATGTAGACGAAATAAACGCTAGGTTTGGATAATAGAATTACATTTAATAAAGTTTTCAATACAAAATATACGTTGTTGTTTATTCCAACGCTCGATTTTCACAACTGTCAAAATATCTCCAAAGCCTCCTCTTTCTATTATTATCAATAGATTAGCGATAGGTAAAATATATATTTAGTTGTTGCTAATTAAAAATGAACAAATCATTTTGGCTTTAACTGTATATGTCGCCTCTTTCTCTCTCTATATACTCTTTTAACTTCTCCTCTAGCCTCCTCAAAGTTTGTCTTTACTTCTGGTGAAGTGTTTGTTAATGTAACTCTATTTCAATTTTCATGTATACTATCCTCCAATAGCATTTCCGATGCTTTTAATATCGCTCTCTTTAATACACTCCATTTTTGTTCTATATTTGATGTCCGTGCTACTTTCGACTGTAGCTTATGTTTGTACTGCTGCATGATTTCCAACTTATCCTCGGTAACTACTTTATACATTCTTCCCCTATTTCTTTGTTTTTATTTCTTGGTCTCGAGATCCTTATTTTGGCTCTTACAAGGAAGTGATTCGAGTCGGTGTCCGCTCCTCTGTAACTCCTCACATTTTTTACCAGTTGCATTTCTTTTCTTTCCATTAATGTATGGTCTATTTGGTTTACTACTTCGCCGCCCGGCGACCTCCAAGTACCCTTATGAATTTCCTTAAGTTTAAAACACATCGTTGAGATCCTTAAGTTTTTCTTTATGGCCAATTCAATTGATTTCTTTAATAAATGTAATTTTTTCAATGATTAAGAGCAACAAACCTTTGTATATAAAAATTTGACGTTTTGCCTAAATAGATATTTACATTTTCATTTTGATGATTTCCAGGGCCGGCGGAAGCGGGCATGCAGAGCATGCGGTGCATGCGGGCGCCGCTACGAATGGGACGCCTCCGCAAGGGCACTGTCATTTTTCAGAAACAAAATTATTATCATAAAATTATAATGATCAATATCAAATGAAATGAGGCCGGATACACTAAATAAAATTTTTTAAAAATTGTATATTTCCCGCCTCTTTGATCAGCCGGCTATTTACAATTTTGTAGAGAGAGCAGGTTAAATGCTTGTCTGCAGAATGTTGTGTCTACTGCAGTCTATCTAAAGTGAAACAGTGAACGGTTCTTATGCGTAGAAACGAATTTACGCAGTGCAGACTATTATTTCGTCTCTGTGTCGTGTTGTGTACCCATAAAACTAATTAAAAAAATAGTTTTTTAAACTTTGTTCTGTCAAAATTTATTTAGGAAATTTCAAATAATTTAAATTTTTATTGTTGTAAAAGAATCACAGATAAGGAGTCCAGTCGCTAGATACGTATAAAGGTGGTTATCTTGCGAAAGGTCGAGTAGAAGATTCCTTTTCTACTTGTATATATAATAATAATAATAATAATAATAATGTAAACTTTATTTAGCAACATCTCTATACAACTTCAAATTATAAAAAAAAATTAAACAATCTATTTTAACAACTCTTATAAATTACACTATTCTACCAGTATTTCTCTTAATTTTAACTTGAACATATTTACATTCTACTATTTTTAACTGTTCTAGGTAACTTATTATATTCTACTAGTGCCTTAAAGAATATTGAATTTTGGTTCTTTCTATATTTCTTATGTTGTAGTACAAAATTTGTTTTATTTCTAGTGTCGTGAATATGAATCTGATTGAACTCTTGCATTACTGTTTTAAAATATACCTACCGGCATATTAGGGCCAGCATTGAAAAATCACGCTGATCTTGGGGCAACTTTCTGTGGCCAAAAAACAACGAAATTTTAGGACTTTTCTTGGTTTTTTCAATCTCAGATGTGGTTCGGTCTAGTGCTTTCTTTCTTTTTTTATTAATCCTGGAAGAGGCCCTGCAGCAGATGTGTTTTTATCAACCATATCTGAGATATTTCCAAAAAACTAAGAAAAGTCCTACAATTTCTTGGTTTTTTGGTCACAGAAAGTTGTCCCGCGGTCAGCCGAATTGGAAAACTTGGTTTTTCAATGCTGGCCCTAATATATACAAGTAGAAAGAAAATCTTCTACCCGACCTTTTGCAAGGTAACATGTACTTATTCACTGGATTAACACGCTTGGATCGTTACAGGTTGGGGGGGGGGGGGGGGGGGCGCTTAGTTAGAAATTGCATGTGGGCGGCAAAGACCCTAGCGCCGGCCCTGATGATTTCAACTGATAAGAATGACATAGGTAGGCCCTTTTACATAATTTGTAGATTTATTTAATCAAATAATATGATAGCCGAGTTATTGTAAATATTACAAGGTTTATAATTTAAGGTCCCTTCTTTTTCTAGGTTTGTACTTTTCACTTCTAATATTTAATAAACCTATAACAAGTAATTGCACTGGTCAGCACGTATTAATAAATAAGCAAACTTTCACCAGTAAATAACCAATCAAGATTTTATATTCATGTCATCATTGATTTCCACGTGTGTTTGTTTACATTTCGCGAAATGTGGTTTAGATCGATATTTTTTAAATCGTAATTTTAAAAATCACCAGATTTCCCTTTAATTTAACTGTTATTAACTTCAAACATTAATTAAATGCGTGAACTACCTGCTAAATGTGTACATGTAGTAATAACTTTAATTAATTGCATGATTTATAATTCACTAAAAACATACTTCCTTGTAATATTACTGGGCGACGTAATTATTACACGGATTTCATTTCACCAGACATCCATATTTCTGTTTATTTTTTAAGTGACTAATCAGTTTCCAGTAATGCTGAAGACATTGACGTGTGATATCAGATTTAGAAATCGAGCGAGTAAAATCAGAAAATTTTACATTAGTCAAGGTATTGATAAAATTTTAATCAATAATTTAAAACTAATTTAATAAATATTTTAAAAAAGAAAGTGTCTTAAATCAATAAAATTAATTTAATAAAAACAGAAGTGATATAAAACTGAAATCTTTTATTTTAAGTGACGAAAAAAAAATGTATAAAAAAAATAATCAGATATGTCCATCTTCAAGAGATCAGCAGTGAGTAAACTGTAAACAACGATAATACTTTAATAATCCAATCTAAATTACTGCACGTGCTGTTTATCAGGTTATGTGTAAAAAGCTGCTGGAAATATATTGTTGTTCTTCGGAAAATTTATGAAGGTCGGCTATTTTTATGTGTTTTCACCTGCCTATTACGTTTAAGTTGAAAGAAAATAGCCTCAAGAGTGAATCGTTCCAAACTCAGGAAATTATTCGGTTCAGGAAATTATTTGAATTTAGCAAAGTGTTATAGGGCATTAAATGGCAGAATCTACACGAAGCACCCAAGAAGCAGCTCTTATGTTTTATTTATGGTACCTTTTCATTTCCTAAAGTTGCACCTTCGAAAGAAGCAGTAGAAACGATTAATACCCAACGATCGTCAATGAAAATCTACAAAATTATGCGTTTTGTGTACCCCAAACTTCAAAAATGGATATGATCTATCAGTACAAGGTTTATAAAATGGACGTTAACCAACGAAAATTTAGAAAAGTAGATGAGTGTAACTCTGAAAATAGAACAGTTCTGTACATACAGGAAGATGCAAGAACTTAAACGATTTTCTTAAGTACTTTTAATAATATATAATTACGTGTAAACAATAAAAGTCTAAGGTTAAATCGATATAATTTATATTGAAAATTTAATTTCCATTGTTTAAGATAAAGTGAAGTACCGCTCCTTGAAAAATCGAGCTGTTTTTGTAAATATAAGCATATATTTCAAAACAAGTTTATTTAATGTGAAAAAGGCTTCCAAAAGAGAGTGTAAAATGTTTAAACATACGGTAAAAGTGAGTTTTGTGACAATTTTTCTTTTTACTTCTTGTTACTGTTACACGCCTATAGTGTTATGGCATGGAATAAGTAAGTATAATGTATTTTAGAAATTAAATGTTTAAAGATTCAATACTTTGGGGAAATATTTTTTATGATTTTTTTAAATTAATTTTGAAAATTCTGTATAGAGAAAACGATTTCCCCAAAGATCAGTAATTCAACTCACAGCGAAGGCAATACTTCTTTATATACAGAATTTTCATAAACTATCATCAGAAGAAGTATGGTTTATGTTTCAATAAAATGTAAATTGTCGTCTACAGATTCTGTATTCTTTAAAAATACGGCAGTTAGAAGCAGAATATGTATTGCAATAGGGTAAAATGGGCTTGTATGTCATATAAATTGTTCAGCTGATAATGTACATATTTGTAAATAACTTTCGAATTCAATGCAATGCATAGGTTTCACTTTAGAATTGTTGAATATATGCTCATAACCATATGCCAAAATATATGTAAATATATGCCCAATGAAATTGTCCAAAACTAATTTTAAGAAACGCTATTTAACCAAACAAATTCGACAATTAAATCGTGTTCAAAATTTATCCCCTTTTGCCCCGTTTAAATGTTCATTGGTTTTTATTATGTTGTAAACCTTAGATATTGCAAATTTTAATAAGAACACAAAATAACTCAGTTAATTTATATTTTTCAGCTGATACGTGTTGTAACAATACCGTAACGGGAAAATTACAAAGGGATCTACTGGAATATTTACCTGGAGTTCATGTAGTATCCCTACAGATAGGAAATTCCAGAGAGGAAGACTACATGAACAGCATTTTTATGCATCCAAATAAACAAATAGAAAAAGCTTGTGACATTATTAAATCTGATCCTTTACTTGCTGATGGTTATCATGGAGTTGGATATTCTCAGGGTGGACAGTATATGTAAGTTTCTCAAACTGAGAAGGTTTAACGAAAATAAACGTTGGATCGGGTGAAAAATAAATTGAAAATCTTCAGAAAAGTGATTATATTCTAATTGGAATTTCAGGCGTGGCTTGGCTCAAAGATGTCCATATCCTAGAATGAAGTCTTTGGTATCTTTAGCTGGACAGCAGCAAGGAGTGTATGGCGTGCCTCATTGTGATGGTTCTATCTTATTTTGTGATATTTTACGACAGCTAGGAAGCAGGTTTGCTTACTTAGGGTGAGTATTTTGAATTTGAACATGTTAAGCATTACATGAGTTTTTATGAGCATTGATGAGTTTCTTCTCACACTTTTTCAATTATTTTTGAATTCTTCTTAAAGGATTTGAATTATTTCTAATATTTGTTCCAATTTAATCTATAGTTTGGATATACCGAAATAATTAAAAGTAGTAGTGTGTTTTGGAACTATCCCCATCACTTTTTCCAGGTTTCCCTCTACATTTTCTGGGTCCTAACCTTAACCTGACCACTGTCTCACTTTTTCAAGATCCTACTCCCACCACTGGTACTTCCCCGAACCACTATTTTCACCTCCCCTCCGCACCAATCTTGAATCTTGAACAATATTGTGTAACATAAAGATGGCTACACCATGTACTTATAGAGATATGCCACTACAACAGGTGCGTCTACTACACACTGTTTAACACAATACAAAAAAAACACCACTCTTAAAAATTATGGATTTTATAATAATTAATAATTAATTAATATCTTTTTCCCTTTATTGAGGTGTTGAATAAAACTTTAATATTGCATCCGTGTTCTAAAAGGTGACCTTTTCGAAAACTATGGCTTACCTGGCCTAAGAGCCTTATTAACTAACTTTTCTCTTGGTGGGAGTATCGTATTTAGATAACACACTTGTACAGTATTTCTTTTTTAATTAGGACTTTCTCAAAATACAGTAAGTTATTTTAACTCGTTAATTAATAACATCATGTATCAGGTTACAATCTCACTGTATTTATCCCTTTGACCAATTTTAAACTGATTTTCCCCTGTTTTATAATTTTTCATTTTAATTACATCGTCTTCGTCCTAACTGTAGTTAATGTTCAATTACAAAGTAATATTTTTCATAATTACTTTGATTTATTATAGTTTTTTGATTTATAGGGTTTATTGTTTTCTAAATTCTCTAGGGATAAAGTGTTCCAATCACTACTTAATACATAAAGGATATTCGGTTAGAGATTTTTCCTTTCTATGTGTTACTGAAACGATATACATCGATTTTTATAACCCCAACGGGCACTGGCAATGGTTGTATGTTTCTCTTTCCTTTGTTCTGGGATGAAGCATGTCTATCATAAAAATACCCTTTCCTCTCTACTTTTTTCTTAAATGAAGAATTTCAGTTATTTTGAAACCCAAAACACACTAACTTGTTCTAGTTGTTTCTGCTTTTCATTTTTTTTCTGAATCGAAGCATACAAATTATAGCCAGACACATAAAGATGCCCACCTTTTGGTATGCTATTGGACCTTCGACATCACTTGGGGCCTGTCCCCTCGAGCGTTGATGTGGATTTACATTACGGTGATTAGACCAGTGGAACCTATGGTTCTCTGGTGTGGTGGTCCGCAACCGCAAGGTTACATACACAGACGGTTCTTACCCAGTTCCAGAAGCTAGCAGGTTCTGACGTCTGTCACCAGCCCGGCACAATGTCCTCGGCTGCTCTGGGAACCCTTCTTATCCTAATGCCCTTTCATATTGTGATTGAGGCGGAAGCACGAAAGTCGGCTTACAGGATGTTTACCAGCAGCCTTTGGAAGGGTGATGGAAGGCTGAAGGGACACGTTGAGATTCTGTCATGTTTTATAAAATCAGAGATTTCCTGCTACTTCTTTACCAGAATTTCTAGGTAACTATCCCTGCAAGGGAGGAACTGCTTAGGAAGCGTGCAAGATTTATCGTGTCCACAAATGGATCGAAATATGTGCAGGCTCTGGTACTGGCATTTATGGTGATCAACTTAGAATGTGATTGTATCTTGTACTTGGCAAGTTTCCTACCGTTTTCCAGACTAAGGCCCTTGATATCTTAGTCTGCGCCTAGGAAAATCTTGCCAGAGGCTATCAAAACAGACATATTTATATATGCTGCGATAGTTAAGCAGTCTTGAAGTCTGTAAAAATCAAATCAAAACTGGTTACGAAATGTCGATGACCCTTGGGAAAGCTTGGGTCGGACAACTGGGTTAAACTAATATGGGTGCCCGGTCACAGTAACATTCTAGGCAACGAGAAGGCTGATCGTCTAGCCAGGGACGGCTCCTTGGAACCCTTTCTAAGCCTTGAACCGGCCCTCGGCTTACCTAAAGTAAGCGTTCAGCAAGCAATTAGAGACTGGACTCACTCTCAGTTTATCTTATACTCAGACATTTGCATCTGTAACGAAGCAGAAGAAACTTCTCTTCATCTCATTTCTTGCGATGTCCCAGACTATTTTTATTGAGGCATCGCCTATTTAGTGCTGGTCTTGTTGAGCTCGATAATTTACCGAGCGCAGACAAGATTACGGCCTTTGGATTAGGTGTCGGTCTGCATGAAGGCATTCCTTAATTTATGGCGGAGGCCCCATGGGCCTAGGGCCAGAGTGCTGCTACTTTGCACCGCCGAAAGAAGAAGAAAATGGTCAATCCTCTTTTTTTGTTTGTAGATAAAGCAATTGTACCATAAAGAAATATTCTTGCAGATATACATATTTTTGTTCCAGATTCACTAGATTTTTTTATTACTTTCTGGAACGAAGTATGTATTTATTTCGAACCTCTGATTGTACTTTCTTCTGTATTTTGTTCTTGGATGAAACATTCCAACCCTAATGGAGTATTCTATTCATGTGTGCTTCCCTTTCAATTATTTTGTGAGATAAAAATTTAAATTCTGTCAAATCTTAAGACATGCACGTTTCAGTTGTTTTTTTTTTTTGATCGAAGCATACCAGTTGTGTTCAACCTTAAAGGTACCCTGGTTGTATCTTAATTTCTGTTTTGTTCTTGGACGAATCGTTCAAACGGTAAAAGAGCATTCTTTGCAGGTATATTCTCCTCCATATTACTTTTCTTTTATGGATAATTACAATTATTTTCGGATCTAAAAGCCCTTTGTTCCAGTTGTTATTGCTTCCTGATTCTTTCTGGAACAAATGTTATGAAGTATTTCGAATCCTAACAAGCACTCATGCTGGTTGGGTCTTCCTCTTTAGTTTGTTTTTGGATAAAGTACCCCAACCCTAAACATATACCCTATTTTCATTTCCTCTTCTGTTATACGAATTTCGATTATTTTCAAGTCTCAGAGGTACTCATTTTTGTTGTTTTTCCTCTTTATTTTGTACTGTAACAAAGGACACCAAGCATTTTCAATCATAAAGAACACTCTTCCTAGTTGTATTTTGTATTTCCGCTGCTGTACTGGAATGAAGCATTTTAATGATTTCCAGTCGTAAGAACAATTATTATCCCCGATGATATTTTCCTCTTCATTTTTTTTTGAATCAATAATTTTTTATTATTTTCAACGGTAAGGAACGTTAAACATACTAGCTATTATCAGCATTTACCACTTTGCCTGTGTTTTAACGATTTCCGGTGTATATATTTTTCTCTGCATATTTTCAGCTGTTGCTATTTGCAATCCTAGAAAGCAGTTGTCCTGGTTTCCTTCCTTCTTGGTATGAAGCATTTCTGTGATTTTCAATCTTATAAAATGCCGCTTGTATCTTTTCGACTTTCTTTCAATTGAAACATTAATTCAATTACTATTTCCAAACCTAAAGACAAATACCTTAAAATCATTCTTTCACGACCCCTTCCATTTACGTCTTCTAGGCATTTTGTGCCCATTAGAACCACTATTTCTACCACATAGAGGTGAAATTAATGTTTTCCGTATTTACAGGATTTCCCAGAAATTCTTGGCCCCAGCAACTTATTGGCAAAATCCTTTAAACAGAACTGCTTATATAAAAAAGAGCACCTTTTTATCTGACTTAAACAACGAAAGGTTCATTAATCGATCCTATATCGATAATCTGCAAGCTTTAGAAAGTTTCGTGATGGTGAAATATGAAGCTGACGTAACCATACTGCCTTCTGAAAGTGAATGGTTTGGTTTCTACAAGCCTGGACAATCTAAAGTGGTTGAAACTTTGCAAGAATCTGAGCTTTATATTAACGTGAGTATAAATTCGATGGTTGACACTTTGTTGTTTCATTAAATATCATCATTAAAAGTATTTCACCAAAGTAGTAAATTTTTAAAAATTTCTAATTTCTAAAATATTAACTGTTTTATTTGTATTTTTATTGAGCGAGATTAGGCTTGTGGATGTCAAGTGTCTCAACGCGAGTCGACTTCGGTAGTAATCAGCAGTACCCGATTAGATTTTTTCTGAACAATTAACTAATGTTTTCTTATATCAATAAACAAGAACACAAATAAATAAATTCATTTACGGTTATTAACTGTCAAAATCTAAGGTTTGTCCATCGAGAGTATGACATCGATGTACTAATGTAAGTAATGCAGAAGTTAATATTTTTACACTTTGTTATCAGGACAGTGCTGTTAGAGTGTTTACATCCTTGTCATATTCTACGTAAATACATTTTAAGAATTAATTTTTATTGAAACGGACTGATCAACTTCCAGTTTTATAAGCTAATACAAGAAGCATACAAACTAGGGAAGTAAACTATGTGATTATTATTAACAACTTTAAATATTGCAGGACCGCCTGGGGTTAAAGAAAATGAACGAAGAAGGCAAATTGTATTTTTTAACAGCACCATGGTCTCACAAAGATTTTGAGTGGCATTGGTTTAGAGATAACATTGTTGATAAATTCTTTGTTTAGTTTTGTAATAGATTTATCCTAATAAAGTATTAAACTGAGGGGTTTGTTTTTCTTTGTTTTAAATTAGTTTAGTTTGCAAGAAGTTGAGATTTTAATTATTGTTCTTGCTCATGGCTCAAAAAGTTCCCGGATTAAAGAAAGGAAAATGATTAGAACAATTTTTGTTAATTAATTTATCATCATACCTTACATGAATAGTATTGGAATGTTGTGAAAATCAGTTGTTTACTTGCGACACAGACAATACTAAAGTATTGTCTGTGCTTGCGATAAGTTAACTGTTTCCAAACTGAAGATAAGAATTACAACAATGAAAATTAGGCAACCGACCATGCAAACAATGAAAAACTCAGAGAAAGTATACACAACAACAATTTTGATTACACTGAGTTCAGAGTTCAATAATGGTCAAGATTTAATTGAATATGTTTCCGAATTATTGGCTAAAGCTTAGAGAAGGCAGTGACGTATTTACCAAGGAAAATTAATAACAATCCTGTTTTGCATTAATAAAAATACTACAAGGAAGTAGCAACAAAAGAAATGCTGTTCCAAGTGCGACCTGAACTTTATCCAAATAAATTATTTTAATGTCAAATAATTACGAAAATTTTGCTCATTACAAACGATTATTTTAAAATTGCTCTTCACTAAGAAAAAAGAGTTACGTATGTTACAAATACAGTTAAGCGTGCACCTAAAGCTACTCCGTGAAAGTTTTTTCCAATCTTGGCATTTTAAACGTAATTATGAGCAGAATTCTAATTTAAAAGAAAGGTAGGTTCATATTTTGAATCGATATGGTCTTAAATCTTGAGTTTCATTGTACTTACTTAGATAACCTTCGGTAAAGTATTATTCGGCATGTTTATGAGTTGTGATATTATCCTGATATCAGGGTTTATAACAAAAGTGATGAATATAAGTGCAAATTAGTAACAGATTATAAGAGGTTCTGCCAAGACTACAAATTCAAAATGTTCACGTTTTTAGTGAAAGTTCAAATCTTAATATTCATGATTAATCCATTGTGTTTTTGCTATACCCCTGTTGTGATATGGCACGGAATAAGTAAGTTCGTATTTTAAGTAAGAATCACTGTAGTCACAGAAACTATTATTTAGTTAAGTATTTCCAAATTTTATTTGAGTTGTTAAATTCTAAAAGATATCAACTTTATTTCTTCAGGTGATACCTGTTGTGGTGACACCATGACAGGAAGGATGGAAAAAGATTTAAGAAACTACTTATCGGGCGTTCACGTTCTAAACATACAGATTGGAAATTCAGTAGCAGAGGATTTTTGGAACACCTTTTTCAAGCATCCTGACGAGCAAATCGAAGAAGCCTGCAATCTTATCAGAACTGATCCTTTACTTGCAGAAGGTTATAATGCAGTTGGGATTTCTCAAGGTTCACAATTTTTGTAAGTTTTTAATTTTATGTAAAATAAAATAAATATTTAATAATGATTTGGAATTTGTTCAATAAAAACCCAAATTTGAAATTATGTTAATGTTTTCACCACTTTTTCGTTTTAAATAAATAATAAATATACCAAAAATATTTTGTTATTAAATGTAAATGTAAAAAACTTAATGATAAATCTAAAAATCGAATAAATCCTGGCACAAGCTCGTTTCAGACGGGGTGTGGCCCAACGTTGTCCTGAACCTAAAATGAAAAATTTAGTAACAATGGCAGGTCAACATCAAGGAGTATATGGAGTTCCACTTTGTAATGCTACTTCGAACATTTTCTGTGACGTTTTAAGGCGAACGCTTAGTACTGCTGCCTATTTAGAGTAAGTAGTTTGTAGGACAAAGTAGTATTTTATTTTTGTTTTCTTGAAGAAAAATCAACGATTTTTAAAAATATTTCATTAATATGTAAGACATAAATATCGAAAAAGCAAAAAAGGACACAATTAGTAAGTCACGGCTTTGATAATTTCAGTATTTGACATTATTTATACAAAAATTTATATACAGATTGTCCGAAATCCAATCTAAACATACAAAAATTAATGAGTGCAACAAGGAAGACATAAAAAATATGGGTAGCACAACAAAGATAGAATGAAATCATGGCTAGGTAAATTTTTAAACTAAAATCTCTCGCCAATAACATCTGTCATAGATATTGCGAGAGATTTTAGTTTAAAAATTTACCTAGCCATGATTTCATTCTATCTTTGTTGTGCTACCCATATTGTTTATGTCTTCCTTGTTGCACTCATTAATTTTTGTATGTTTAGATTGTATTTCGGACAATCTGTATGTACGTTTTAAATATCTCTATGCCTATTAAATCAAGGAAAGCCTAGATTTACCACAGGTTACTAAGTGAATGCTTTTTGTAGACCTATACAAGAAGTCATAACACCAGCAACATACTGGCATGATTCCTTAAACCCTCAAGCTTATACTGAGGGAAATTCATACATAGCGGACATCAACAACGAAAAAAATATTAACCAAACATACATCGAGAACTTACAATTATTAGAGCGATTAATAATGGTTAAGTATGAAAATGACGCGGTTGTTCAACCGTTGGAAACCCAATGGTTTGGTTTTTACAAACCTGGGCAGTCTAAACAGATTGAAACCCTTCATGAATCGGAGATTTATGTATCTGTAAGTATTGTTGATTGGTTATCTGTGATAAAATCTTTGTCTAAATAACGTGTTTAATATTTAAAGGATCGACTGGGATTAAAACAAATGGATCTCGAAGGAAAATTGCACTTTTTAAAGAATACGTGGCAACACGATGATTATAAATGGGACTGGTTTAAAGAGAACGTTGTTGATAGATATTTTATTTAATGGTTTTTTTCATGTAGTACCTGATTATATTTTTGTATTTTTGAACTGTCAAAATCGTAAATAATAAGTAAACAAATAAACTAAAAACATCAAAAGGCTAAATGTTTTATAACTTGCCTTAGCACAAAGCCAAAGGGTAGATAAATATTCGGTTGTTAGAAGTTTAGCACAAAGTCCAAAAATAGTAGATTGTTTTACAAGTTAAGAAAAGTGAGAGTTTTCCAGCGAGTGAACCTCAGCAACGAAGGTTATTCATCTCTTGGATACGCGGATGACTCGGTCATTCTTGTAAAAGGGAGATTTATTAATTCAGTCAGGGAATGCATGCAAAGGGCCTTGAATGTAGTATCCAGGTGGACAGAAAGGGGAAAGCCTAAAAGTCAGCCCCCTGAAAACCACCATAGTATCATTCACGAGAAGGCGGCACCTAGAGGGCCTGGGCCCTCTCGACATGGGTGGTCAACCAATTAATCTGTCGCGAGAGGTAAGATATCTGGGGGTTATCCTAGACTCCAAACTTAACTGGAACCAGAATATTGAAAAAGTAATTAGAAAAGCGGAAATTACCCTTGGGGTAATTAAATGCACCTATAATAAATCATGGGGTCTAAGACCAAATATGGTGCATTGGCTATATACCAGGGTAGGGAGACCAGTGATAACTTATGCAGCTTTGGTGTGGTAGCCCAAGGTTAAGCAGGAAAACACCAAACTTAGACTAGGCAAGATCCAAAGACTTGCCTGTCTAGGCATTACGGGGGCTATGAGAACAACCCCCACCGCTGCAATGGGGTTCCTCCTTGACCTCCCCCCCCCCTGCACGTTGTGATAAGGGGGAGGCTAGATTGGGACTACATAGGTTGCAATGCTCACAGAGAAATCTACGAGCGGGGACAGAACACACAAGGTTAATTGATAGCATTGGGGGCCCCATGTTTGACATGATAACGGACCAAATGACGTCAAAACACCTCATGAATACACTCTTCGAGGTTAACATCCAGGATCGAACAGAGTGGAGAGCACACGAACAGGACCTTTCTCCTGGAAGTTTAATCTGGTACACAGCGGCTCAAAAACCGAGACAGGTGCCGGAGCAGGTATATGTATATGGCGTAAAGCCAAGGCAAAGTCTCAGATTTCCACTTGGCAGGTACGCCTCCGTTTTTCAAACGGAAATATACGCGATACTTTAATGTGCGCGGGATAACAATAGAAGGGCCTACGCAGGCAGGCGTATCTATATTCTATCTGACAGTCAGGCTACCTTAAAAGCACTTTCAAGCTTTAACGCTACATCCAGAGTGGTTGGGGAATGCTACGAAGAACTCAATGACCTGGCAGAGCAGAACACTTTTAGACTGCACTGGGTTCCTGGTTATTGCGGGATCGAAGGTAACGAAAAAGCAGATGAACTCGCAAGGCAGGGATCAGCAGGGCCCTATTACGGTCCTGAACTTGCACTGGGAGTCTCAAGAAATACAGTACGACTGGGTGTGAGTAATCACCAGGGTGAACACAATAAGCCTTGTAGGCTGCAGTGTCCCGGAAACAAGGGTAGATGGACCCAGGGAAAAAAAGACTTTAATAGAAGGAAAAAGGAAAAAAGAACGTGAGAGGAAGGCCAAGAATGGAATACATACAGCAGATAGTTAAAGATACCGGGTGCCAAAATTACAGTGAACTAAAACGACTAAAGTCTAAGTAAGTTTTAAATAGCGGTTGAACGGGTTTTTGTTTCGCCGCCCCCTGCAGTTTCAGATTTAGTTGCAACACGATATAACGCATGGCAAATTTCACGAGTCAGAGCGGGACACGGATATAAACGTTGTCTTTGGCAATGGACCAGGGCATATATGTGGACGGTATTATGTATGAAAACTAATGATTGTAGTTAATATTTAGAAATAAATAAACGTAAATAGTTTCATTTCAATTCGAAAGTATGAATAATTACACTCGCTACAGTTTCCCGTAATAATAATTATATATCTGTATCTGTATACAAAAAATTTGTAAATATCATTTTTATTGTATAAAGGATAAGTAAAAACGTTGGGTTTTATACATAACACCGTCCATATCCAACTGCATAGGGCGGGGAAACAAAAACCCGTTCAACCGCTATTTAAAACTTACTTAGACTTTAGCAGCAAACCGGACTAGTGGAAGTCTGTGACCAATCAATCCAAGGATAAGCAACAATGAAGAAGATAGATCCCATTGTAAAGTATACTTATTACATTATTTTTCTATGGTACTTTTGAAAATAAACGACATTAATGCATGCAACGGTGCATCCTAAAGAAATTTACTGTAAATGAAATTAATATGTTTTGTTTGATTACCATATCAATTTATCAATAAAAAAAAATCATTTCTAGTTTTAACTCAAAATGGGCAAGGTTCCTTAAAAGAAATTACAAGTTTCTAATGTAAATGCTATTAAATTATAGGTATTGTGTTTACGATGAAGAAGTATGCCCTTAACAGTGTAAGAATATTTAGTTCTTTCTTTTGTGAATTTTATGTATGTATTATCTGTAACCTCTTATACCTTTCGGTGTTGAGGCTGGTGCGTTAATGTATGAGGTTCTACGGATGCAAATTGTCCCAAAATAACTGCCAATACAAATCAAAACTGTGAACTTGCGAACTTGTGACTTGTACAATGTACAATCATTGTCATATTAAGCGCACGTTTTACAGATGTAATTATTGATGTGAATGAGGCATCAGTTTCCCTTTTCCCTAGCCTAGACTAAGAATTTGAGTATACCTGAAAATATTTTAAAATAAATTAAGCACTAAGTACTGTAGGTATTTGAACTGTGTTTATGGTTCAGTAAATATGTGTATAGAGCTGAAGATGCGATTCTTGTTAATACAACAAATGAATCGTCCGTCCGCTAAACACTTATTTCGCAACCTAGGTATTGAGCTAAGTATTTTCTTTATCGCCCAATTTCCCCAGAATAACTCTTTGATTTAAATATGGCATTTTACTAGTTAGATCTACATTTGATACGTTAAGTTGTTTTCATGCTCCTTCCTTCATGGTTTCTTCAGTTTTAAAGACTAGCCGCAGGGAAATAACCAGAAATAAAACGAAGCAGTAATAAAAGAAATGTCAAATGAATACCTAATTAAATATGTGTAAAATAATGCAAAATACAAATAAGAAGAACATCTTCATGAAATTGTAGGATAAACTATAAAGTAGGTTTATTATTAAAAAGCAAGGTTTCTGTAAGACAAAAAAGTTAGACAAGGAAGTGTGGTAATATTTATACAGGAGTTAAGTTTAACGTTCCATTTTTTAATTTTTAATTATCTTAATAAGATACTCAGGAGTTTTAGAAACAATTACTTTTCTGATGAGAGGAGAAAACAATACTTGACGTAAGTATTCAATATAGGTAGTTATTTGTTCAACCTATTATTATTACATTCTTGAATTATTAAGAGAATGTTTGTTTCGTACTAACATACTCATCCAACTGATAATCATATAATAATCGAAATCTTGATCACGTATTTACGGGAAAATAGAAATTTCATGTGATAAGGATGTTTACAATTATTTTAGACATTAATATCTCACAGCATCGTTACTCAGGCAATACTAAGGTATTACCATAGACTAACTTATTTAGTCTATGCTTATACTGTAAGTTAGTTAATAGGGTTCGAATTTCAATCGCCTCAGATTCAAATGTACCTCTGGTTGCAAAGCAGATAAGGATGTTTACAATTATTTTAGACATTAATATCTCACACTCTCACAGTATTGTTACTTATGTAATAATAAGGTATTACCATAAACTAAAAATATATAGTATTACTGTAACTTACTTAATAGGGTTCGAATTTCAATCGCCTCAGATTCAGATGTACCTCTGGTTGCAAAGCAGATGTTCAATCCACCAGACGACAAGAAATCAAAGGACTATTTGTACCGCCTAATCTTAACATTTTAAACTTGTGATATAAGGTTCTGTTTGCGTGATTTGTTGAAATAAATAATTTTGAAGTAGACTGATAACTATTTAGTTACTTAAAGGTATTAACAAACTAAGTTGCATTTTTGTCTTTGATATTCGACAAAAACTGTAAGTTTTTTTGCATTCAATTATTAAGATTGTTATCAAAAACAGGTGTGAAGGAACTTTGTAAATGTCCACAGGTTAATGTATACAAAATTTAAAAAAGAAGGAAGCATATTAGGCTTTATTAAACCTTAAAAGTTTACAAAATTCGAGCAAAAAATTTTGGATAGCCCATGACAAAGCTTGCCAGAGTCTTATCGCAGTGCTGATAATATATTTCGCAGTACAAGCCACTCAACGCTTTAAAACAATGCTTTTTACGTTAGGCCACTTAGATTGCAGAAATTGGGAAAGTAAAAATCGAAACATTATGTTTAACTGGTAGCCTAAATACAATTTTCTTTTTGCGATATAAATGTTTAATAAACATCGACGAAAAAAATCTATTAGACCTCAGTAGACCGTGCTAATCATTGTCAGTTTGTTCAAACTTTTTTTGGTTTCGATCACAAATAAACGAAAGAAACTGCAGAAATTATAGGACGTTTTCGATTAATTACAGCAAATTAATTGACCTTTTGACATCAACATATCAACACATCACTGCCTTGTCTTCTACAGAACCTTTATAAGTGTCGACCAGCTCTTCAAAATTAATAATAAAGCCACAAAAGTGATATAAAATATTGCAATTTTTGTCAATATTTCCGTTAAGGAAAGTAGAACCTTAAGCTACGTAGTAGTAATTGCAGTTATCTATTCTGTCATTCGAATTATAACTGTATTCGTTGTTGTTCTGAAATCGGTTGCACTTTTAGGAATTTATTTTGGAATTTCTGGCGTCGTTATTTTAGGTTTTCAATTAGGAGTTCAAGGCAGCCACAGGTAAGTGCTTGTTAGCTACCCGGCTGACACGGGTTCGATTCCAGCGGTGGCCATAGTATTATGAAGCCGATTTGGGCCGAATTCATTAGTTAAGGCTTTTAGGCTTAAGGTGAATGAATGCGTTGTGGATGAAAGCCGGTTGGAGCGTGATGCAAGTTCAAAATTGGACCATTGAACACCAGCAAGTGTGAATGAGCCCCGACACTGCATTGCGGTAGAAGAGGAAATTGATTACTTATGTATGTGTGTACTTATGTAATTAGGAGTTCATGTACAACAGTTGCTGCCCTCGGCACTCTCTGTCATCTTAATGGATTTTAGCAAATTATAAAGATTCTGTAATTTTGACATACAAATATTACTCTCTGAAAGTGTGGCGTATTCTTATATATCCTAAAAGAATCAATTTCTTCCAAACAACCTGAATCAGAGTAAGCTTTTGGTACTGAATTTATGTAAAACTGATTTTGCAGGCTTAACCTATGATAACGGCTAAAAACTGTCAAAATGGGAAAAAATGGGAGAATTTCTTTCAAGTCTCCGAAATTAGCTTCAATTATTCATAAGAGTTCATCAAGTAGTCACAATCAAGTCAATCAACTTTGAAGCATCCTGTATATTACTCCTAGCGAAAGTAAAAGTTGTGTTTTTTAAAATCAGAATTAAATTAAAAATTTGAAATTGCACAGGTTTTGTGCAACTACAAAAACAAAAGGAAGTTATATTTATGGTTTAAAAACAAACAATAAAACTAAATACATACATAAAATTCGATTGAACAGGTTCAAAATAGGTCGAAAATTTATTATCGAGACGTAGTAACAAAGTTATTTTTAAAAACAGTTTTAGCGTGTTATAAATTTTACCAAAGTTATAGGTAAACCTGGTTTGATAAACAAATTCCTAAAATACTGCATCATCCTGACTGCGGCTGAGAATTGCTGGAAACGATGGACAAATTTACTCCACAAAGGTTACAACCGTTCTTTGTTGTGTTCAAATATCAAGTTTAATTACTGTGAATATTAAAGATTAACAAAAAACACGGCATTGCCCCTTCAGTGGTTATTAAATACCTTGTAGGTTTTCATTGGCATAATAGTTTTTTTCCTGTCGAATTATGCCCCAGAGGTAAACCTGTCGAGACTATAGGAAATTAAAATTATTTAGTTAAGTAGATGATTGTGTACGGTTCATTGGCTTTAATTTGGAGGTAGCTCGCGGACAAAGATATTATTTGTCGGATGAATACGGTATCATAATGGAAAATGTAAATTTGATGGATTTATTTTTTTGTTAAAGGTCGCTAATCCATTTCAGGTTTTTAATTGTTTTAAGAGTTGTATAAGCGGATCTAATTTATTGTGAATTATATTTAATTTATGGTTTTGATTAGTTAATGGTCAGATATTTATTAAGTTATTCAGGTTTTATTTATTGTTTCCTTTTTGTCGAAATTTAAGAAAGAGACGCACGAATTCTGTGCCAAACAAGGTTTCTTTAGCTATTTTATTTTATTATAGCGAAAGATACCTTGAGATCAAAAAGAAAAAAATAGGCCTTGATTAAGAAATTAGGAAATTAAAGAAGATAACTGCTAAAATCACCTGTTTTTTTAATATTACAAATATAAAGTTAGGTTTTGTTTAAAGTATGATAGCCCTGCCAAGGCATGTGATCACGCGTTATATTATGGCATTAACTTCAAAACTATACGAAAATACTCCTTGTGATTTTGATATCACCATCAGCTCAATCATACTTAATTTTTTTTACCTAAAACCTCATTTTGTCCTTTTGTGAAGTAGAATTATTGCTTTTTGAAGTTAATTTGCTCACAGTAAATTTTTTAATTCGACCGGTTGAAATATAGGTACCTTTTGTAAAGACGAGGTTATTGTCCTTTGTTCTTCTTTTATTTAAACAACACCGTCAGTATCAATGGGCTTCTTGTGATAAAATCTCCTTTAAATGTTCCATTGTTGTATGATTTAAGAATGTTAAAGGGCAGCCAAAAAAGTGTTTAAGCATTGTGTACGCTTTCAAAATAATAAATTACCCCGTAGTATATTCTTGTAAATCCTCATGTAAACGGAGTTTCTGAACAATACTAGATTTTATTTTTATTTGTTGCATTATTCACTTCACAGAATTTAATGGAATATTTTATGGTTTGTTATTTTTTAAATCTTATTGCTACTACTTTAAGACAAAGAGTTATAAAGTAAACTAAAAATATTATACATATTTACAAATAAATTACAATTAAATATTTAATTATCTGAAAATTTAGAAAATAGAAATCAGTAATTTTCAGTTGTGTTACTCCTTATTCGTTATTATTCGTATTTATCCTGGGAACAAAGGTGTTTTTGAGGTTATCTGGAGGCGATACTTTTCGGGGTAAAGACAAATCGTTGGGAGCTGTCGGTGATGGTGACCTAGGACTTGAAGGATTGTGTAATTTTGCTGATTCCTGTAGATGATTTTCTATTTCCGGAGAACAAGGGCATGGTCTTGGAAGTCCTGAAGACATAAGCGAATAATTTTTTTCGTTTAGTTTTTCTTGTGCTTGTTCGCTTGGCATACCATTGCCTGCAATTAATTGAATTTTTCATAACTAATTTGAATTGGAACTGATTCAAAACGAAACATTCTGAGAAAAACTAAAGATTAAATTAAACCTTAAGATTTACAGTTAAATTTACAAATAAAGAGTTCTGTGTGTAATGATGAAAATGAGATTAATAATGACAGAGGAAAATAACAAAACGAAAGCTTACCAGTAAGAATAAGCGGAGGTGTTGGAATTCCAAGACATCTCATACGCCAAGCGTCTTGCAAAAGTTGTAGGCGAGCTTGTTTGCGCCATTTTGCTCTTCTGTTTTGAAACCACACCTTTAGGACAAATATGTTTTTAAGAATATTTGTATAATAAAATCATGAAGGATTTCTTGCGCTGAAGGGCAAAAAACAATAAAAACAAGTATTTGTAAATATTGTTTGAGGGGTTTTAAATGACATTATTAATGATGTTGAAAATAAAAATAACGAAGCTAGAATCCAATATTTAGTACTTGAAGACGGGACTGTTATATTGCCAAATGGTTTAAACGGATAGTTTTCGTATTTTTGTAAGTAATTGAAATTCCATTTTAGAAATCGCAGTTATTTGAAAAAAGGCGTATTTAAGAAAATGATGATGGTTTAAGGCAGGCAGGGTCAAGGGCCGGACCAAATTAGTAAATAAAGTAAATTAATATTAAATTAATTAATAAAAGTTGCTGCTTCTTATTTCATTTATTTAATATAAGACTCTAGTATAAAGCTCTACGTTGACAGGTGCCTTAAATGCTATGCTAAAGCCCTGATTATTATTGGTGTCATAAAATTGTTATGAGCTATTTCGCGTCTTATTTTTATAATTTTCTGAAAATTAGAAATTGTTAATTTAAATGCTATGATATTTTTGAATTGAATTATTGTATATTTTTAATTTTAAATGAATTAAAAAAAATATAGACTGACTAAATAGGCACTGAACTTTATAAAAACTCTAAAATTTGTAAATCGAATCTGACTAACTTCGCTGAGATGGATCAGGTCCGGATCAAAAGAAGTAAAGGGCCGGGGGTTGCCTATATCCTATATGTGGTTTAACGAAATCTAGGAATTTTCTGAATACTTTGAAATGTTCCTCAAACATTTGTAAATTTTTGTTGGTAGTGGTTTTATGAATAAATTTTCCGCAAGATCTTGTAACACCCTTCCCCTACTATGAATTATACAAATTGCTAGTTCAATGTCGAATCTTGGATTATTGTTTTGTTATTAACATTTAAGCAGCTACAATTCAGAAACAGAAAGTTCAGTAACGTGTTAATAACTGCGAGGCGCTTTAAAATAGTAAGAATTGCAGAAAAGTTGTTTTTGAGCGTGATTCAGAAACTCTTAATAATTTTTAAAATTTTTTAATAAGTTTGGGAACAAGCAGGAATTTCAAAAATGTTTGGGCTTTGGGCTTATTAAAATAACCTGTGTCTGTTCTGTTACTTTATGTAAAACAATTGTTTATCTTTCATTTTATTATATTTCACCACCAGTTACTGAAAATTAAAAGCATCCAAGTACTAAAACCACGTAACGTTTAATTCTTCAATTTAATATCTGTTTTCCCTATGAAAGTCCCGAACTACTAAAAAAAAAATATAACTAAAATCCGCTAATCACGTTTTGTAAATATTGAAAGTTGCTTGGCTTCTAATAATTACCATTTATTACAAGAAATGCTTTCCGCACAAATACTTCGCAAATTACATTAAGTTAAAGTTTGTTAGAGCAGAATGGTTTCTTTTATTAAAATTTTCTTAAAACTCCACAGTCTTGTTTATTTAACACCTTTAAAGAAAACAGTTTAGCTCCTTTTCAGGGCTTTCCCTTTTCCATCTAAGGTTACTTCCTTTGTTTTAAGTCCTCCTCCTAATAACATCTACTTCTAAGAGAATATAAAAAGGGTCTAAACAAAACTTGGCAATGAAGACAATTCCTTAATGAAGGCTCATTTGGCTAAATCAAAACCTTTGTCATAAAATCTACTCGCAAAAAACTTGCATATCTTTTTAATCACACTGTATAAACCCAGCCCGCCAGATCCTTTAGGATATTTAGTTGGAATATTTATTTCTAACTGCAGAAGAACTACATTTATAAATCAACTCTTTGGTCATTTTTTGCATCAAAGACTAGGCTTTTCCACCAGCCCATAAATTAAAATTTCAGATTTTTACCATGGAAGCAACTGTATTAACAAAGGTTTTCAAGCAAAATAATGGGAAGCTAAATTACGAAGAGAAGGTTAAACTAGCCTTTAGCCAGTTTATTTTAAAGGTAACGAATAATTTAATTAAATGTATATAATTGATGAAACACGATGTTTATTATACGAAATCTCTTTTCAATTCTATACTAGCTAAGAGTTTCTTAATAAATAATAACTTACCTGTACACGAGCTTCTGATAAACTAATCCTCAAAGCAACTTCCTCCCTCAAGAATACGTCAGGATAATGAGTTTTCTGAAAAAGAGCTTCGAGTTCTTGTAACTGTTGAGGACTGAAAGTGGTTCTGTTGCGGCGCTGTCTTCTACGACCGAACATATACTCTGTAAGGAGATCGCTAGGCAATGGCGATAAATAAGGACCAGCCATTTCGAAGATTTATTTTGACCTCCGGGGGTTGTTTTAGACTTGTAATTCCATAAACGTTGAATATAAACTGAAGTTTCAAATAATCTCCAACGTCTATCATAGGGGTTGCTCCACCCTGAATTGTTTTCATTGGCCGGAACGATGGACGTCCCAAGGCGTCGGGACGCCGGGACGCCAGCGCACTGTGTATTACATTAATTAAACTTTATTTATCAGCACCTGAATGGTTTTATGTACCGGTAGTTTTGAGTGTTTTCATATTTTGTTTTAACAGCTTTCAGGAGGAAACTTTTAGACTTCGTGAAAAATTAATTAGGAAGTATTTGATGATGTTGGTTTTCTTCGAATCATTTTTAGAAATTTCGGTTCCAGAAAAAATAACTTTTTGTTAATTAATGAAACCTTGGGATAGCTTTATGCATTAAACGCCAATTTAATTAGGAAATTTGTTAAAAAGAGATATTCTACGGTCTGCTTTAATAATTTCACTAACCTAATCTAAATTTAAATATCAGGATTTGCACCTCAATAACAAACAGAAATCGTCCAAATCATCAACGGAATTTGAACTCTGATCTGACAGTGCCATCAAGCTCTCTTTCGGTTGTTTAATCTTTTACGTTCTTGAAATATCACATGAAATAAAATAAATCAAAACTTTGAGTGGCATTGTGTCACTCTACAACCCTAGATACTTTGAAGGTTTAATATTGAGATCTATTGCAACCCTTGCGCTCAGATTTTATCAGTCTTTTAGCATATCTGACTGAGTATTTTTAAAGCTTTACTGAAGTGATTTAATACTTTAAAGCAAAACGTTTGGATGAATTGTTTGAATGTTTCCAGGATGTTAACATAACATACAAAGGAATTCATGTTAAACTTGCCCTGTATATATCGTTTTTGAATTTAGCTATTGAATAAATATTTCATTTCTCATATTTTTCAAAAGTTTCAATAATTGGTGGTTTTAGGAAAGTGTTTAGTATGGTTGAATTCTTTCATTTTGATCTAAACAGGACAATTCCTTTGTTTTGCCTTTAGGGTTATAAATTGACGATATTTAAATCAAAAGTTTTGCATGAAACTATAAGTCGCGGAAATTTAAAGAAATATTATGAAGGCTTTAGTTTTCACAAGTTGTTAATAACGTTTTGCTTTAAAGCTGACCAATTAGTTTATTATGACTGTAAATTAGCTTTCCCAATATTCACGGAGTAATCATTCTGATTTAAAATGAAAAATTTTCTTTAGCATCCTCTTGAAAATGTATCCTAAAATAAATGTATTCCTTGGACATCCATAATGCAGTTTTTAGGTTGCTGTGCAGTGCATCGAATGCATTTTATTCGAAATTAGTGCAGTCTGAAAATAACGATGTATACATGCTAAATAATACTAAACACGTAACAAATAAAAAACTTGAACTAAACGACTATTCAGAAATATACACAATTGACTTTCTAATCTTATTTCTTTGACAGTTTCCCTGAAAACCTTTGTAGTCTTTCACTTACACATTACGTTAATTCTAAGCATCTCCGATACAAATTTTATGACTTTCCATATCCATAGTGAATACGTCTTCTTCTTCTTCCTCAGCCTTTGTTGGTCCACCGCTGGACATAAATCTCCCCGAGTCGTTTCCAAGTTATTCTGTCCTGTGTATTCTGGATCCATCTATTTCCCGCAATCTTCTTTATATCGTCTACACATATTTTTGGTGTTCTTCCCACGCTTCTATGATATATTTTAGGGCAGCATTTTAGCATGCGGTTTGGCCAGTCTTCTGATATTTTTCGGCCAATATGTCCTGCCCAACTTCACTTTAGTTTCACTATCCTATCTACAACATCTATAACACCTGATCTTCGTCAGTTTGTGTCTTAGGTTTACTAACAACCTCTTCTCTATAGCTCTTTGGGTGATCCTTCAATTTTCCGCTGTTTTTTTGTTAGTGTTGTTGTTTCCATATCGTATGTCAGGACTGGCAGTGAATATGCCACAGTTCATAAATTCATTTAGCTTTAATCAGCTTGTTAACCCGAGATTTGAAGCTACTTGACGGCTGTGTATTTTTATCATGAATGAATTTTAATTAAGAATCTCTGATCAAACTACCAGAATGATTTGACGCAAAAGTTCACAGGGAGTTGTAAACTCGAATAATACACAATGAAATTTTTTTAAAAATAAGTATACTATATAAAATACTTTGTGAAAAATTGAAATTGTTTTCATTCCCTTCTTTTATCATATATTTTGCATATAAATACTTACGGCCAATCTCTTAATAAACCTATGTTCCCATTGTTTTCCTTGGAAACTCTTCTTAACACAATTGTTTTACTTGGAAACCCTTGTTAACACAATTGTTTTCAAAATTTACCAAATAGGTTATTACGAGTTTTATTGGGATGTGGAAGGATGGATGCTTGGTTTCTGGTTAACGTAGTAAGCTAATTGCCCATTGTGCATCCGCCGAAAATTAAGGAATGATTTCATACAGACCGGCGCTTAGCCCAAAGCATAGACTTAGTTTATGCTCAAAGGTCATGATCTTGTCCATAGAGGCGCTCCATAGATCATCGTGCTCTAGAAGACTGACACCAAATAGGCGATGTTTCAGTAGAAAGGGCATCGTATAAAGAGAGGTTCTGCTTCGTTGCAGAATATGCAACTTGGGTAAGGAGGATTGTGACTAATCTGAGGTCCTTCCTGCTAATCCTAAGAAGCTGCTGGTACTTAGGTTTTGAATGTTTGTGGATGAGTTATTACGTTTGCCTCAGCCCAGTATAAGATGTACTGAGAGTGAATCCAGTCACTAATTGCTTGCTGGACACTTGCTTTAGTTAGGCCGACGTCTGGTTCAGGGCCTTAAAAGGGTTCCAAGGAGCGCTCCTTGTCCAGAGATCAGCGTGCTCGTTGCCTAGAATGTTACTGTGATCAGGCACCCAGATTAGTCGAACTCAGTTGATTGAGCCAAGCTTTTCCAAGGCTCATCGACATTCCTCGACCAGTTTCGATTTGGTTTTTACAGAGCTTTCAGCGCTGCTTTGCTGCAAAGATCTCAGCCTGAAAAACGGTAGGAAACTTGTCTAGTGCGAGAGACAACTGATTTTAGGTTGGTCGACATAAATGTCAGCACCAGGGTCTGCATCTGTTTTCGACCCATTTGAGAACAACAGTAGCTTACAGAGGTAACGTTTTTGTCTTATAGTCGGATCCTAAACATGTGTAAATTTCAAAAAATAAATATAGATAAATTTTCTTGTATAATTGCAACAGGTTTCAATACGAAAAAGTTTTATAATTTCAATGTTTAAGAAAACAAAATAAATATTTACTGAACTTAATACCTACCTAATAAATAACCATATCAGACGAAGATTATTGCAGTTACAGTTGCGTTTTGTCACCCAGTGAAACACAGGGCCTTGGAAAAAGGGTTACGTATTTAAAGGGCATATAAGTATGTTCCAAAATAGTCTTAATACTTATACATGGATTTGCAAGCCAGACGAGATAAGAATAATAAGAATAAGTGGTTTTAAATTAGAAATCGAACTTGATTTATTTAAAATAGGAAACCGCCGCATTTCACACTTGCTGTTGGGGAATACCTGGATGAAATATTGAGATTGATCCTGTTTTGTTATGGAAGGCGTACATTTCCAATATCTTTTTTGATTCTATTTTATGACGCTAAATAATAAAAACTTAACAAAACGTTGGATATAATTAAGCTATCGGAAAATAGATTGTCTTTTATAATTTAATTTTGATCGCAGCCTTTTTTCAACATCCTGTCACCTTGTATAAAATATACTTAATTGAATTAAAATCCCAGTCAACTCCATATATTTATTTTAAGAAACATATATGTTTCGGGGAAAATAAATACAATTAATATTAGGCTAAAGTAAGAAAATTTTTGCCAGATGTACCGTAGCACGATGAGGTTTGGCGATTAAGTCATTTTCATAACTGTAATAATCTAATAATAAAGGAAATCAAAAAACCTATACAACTAAGCAAAATATTAAATTAAGGGTTGAAAGAGTTATCAAAATTTTGACGGCGGTAATAAAGACCCATTTGCTTATTTTCTGAAATTAATTTAATCCCAGTTTATCCCAGGTTATGAAGATGAATATCTGACTGCTACAGAAACGGATGTTAATTTATGAAGAAAAATAATTTTAGTGCAATTTGTGCGATTAATGTTGTTGAAAGAGATTAAAGCATTTCCGTACTTATTCTCGTTTTTCACGTGTCTCGGTGGAATTGATTAAATTACAAAAATAGTTAAGTGAACGAATTGTGTCAATCATTTCACAAATACGGTTTGCGACTGTAATCATAGTTGTTCTTTGATAAAACAGCTTCATATTTTTAGCTAAATTTTCGATGCAATTTCACAAGCAGGATTGCACGCAGTACTTTTTACATCACAGGACAATTTTGTAGAACGTCGTGAGAATGAGATTACTTTTATGTCGATTACCAAACAGTTATTTTGAGAGGACACTTTCATTCCAATTATAAAGACGTTATAATAAGTGTTGTAATGTTGTAACAAGAGATGATTATGGATTGTTAAATGTTTAATTATCACTTGTGTTGGCTACTGAAAGTCGAACTATTGTTCGATGTCTGTATTTTGCATAATTTATGCCGAACTGCATGAGAAATTGCGCTTTTAAATATGCAAATAACTACCAATTGCAAATATTAGCTTCATCAGAGTTTTAAAATAATTCTACTTTGATTCTCAATTGAAGCTCAGTTTAAAGTCGTGAGTACCTATAAGGAGTTTATACTCATTGTCTTAAAATTTATCAAAATTAAAATAGTAACACGTAAAATGGCATTTCTACGAAATAACTTACTTCACGATGTAAATTTCACCTCAAAGAAAGAAAAAACGAATTTTCATTTGATTTTCGAATTTTTGATTCGATCGTTTGAAATGTCTTTAATTATTTTTAAGTTAGTACCAGATGTGCCATGTTAAACAAGGCTGCTGATGCGATATGACAATCAGATCTTCCACAATAGGTCCTGTCACATCAGCGAGTTCTGTAATTAATAAAGTCGGGGTGGTGTTGTGCCTTACAATGCTCTCGTTGCACACACTGATCCAGCCCTTACACCCCTTTTGGTTTTTAATTCCATTTAATATTATTTAATAACATTTAAACCTTTCTCAAATCAATTATTAACGGTAATTTTTCAGATCTTTTTATTAAGTAAACTTCTTTAACGTTTCTTTTCAAACCAAAAGGTAAAAAAGGGAAATCGGAAGAAATTCGTGGACGGTTCGAGTTTAATATTGATGTGAGTATACCTTTGTTGTTAAAAAATCTTGTTTTGATAATCCGAAATTATAATTCGTATACAAAAGAATGGCCAGGAACGCGGAAGCAGAGAGGGTGGTTATGTTAAATGAAAAGGGGGAACGCAGGGTGGGGGCGGGTACTTTGTAGCGCTTCCCCGCCCAAACTCTTTCAAATATGAAGTAATGCATAATTTTCATTACAGTGCTATATACACGGCTATTCTCCTTTTATTCTTTTCTACTCTACAATGGAAGCGTCTACGAAGAAAATGCGATACTGACATTCTGTTAAAATTTCTTTTTTCACCCTTTTCCCTATTCTCTGAGTTCGTGTAAATGAGACTATCGTCACACGAGGTGTTAAATACAACTCACGTTACTACTTCATAATTCAAAACGGTATTTTATTTGTTTCTACTTTAATATTAAAACGATTCTCGTAAGTTTGCGAAATTTGTTGTTTTTGTAAGGAAACTACACTTGGGTTTCAATTATAACGTAGTAAATTTTAAAAAGAAAAACAATTTTTGATAATTTGCTAGCAATAAACAAAATTTACAAGGCGTTCTAATAGTATGGGGTCTACTTTACACTTTTCCAGATTAGCTTCTTGCAGAAAATGAGGGATTTCAGTTATCAATCTATGTTTAGAGAACCAATTTTACTGCCTGAAAATCATAAAGCTCTTCCGTGTTTTTTTATGTTATTATTACGGGGTAACATTCAACCTATTGCATACACCGATTTGTATTTCTTCAAATGGTTGCTCTGCCATCACCTAAAAGACGATTCTGAAGGTCTTATGAAAATATTGATTTTTGTATTAAAAGGTTTCCTTGCGATAGAAATATTTTAATGATTGTGATTGGCTTCTTTAGCAATTTTAGGGACAAAAGCTTATATTATTACTGAAATAAATACTATACGATCAGAAGTAATGAAACGAAATCCGGCCATAAAAGTTTAAAGCAGCAATGCGCTCACTTATTCAGCAACGGTATTTCACTATAATAAACTTCAGATGATAATTTAAAGTTAAGTATGCGCTAATTAAAAAGACAATGATCTGCCACGATCAAACCTGATTTAAGTTAACTTTTTTGATCATACGTTACTTCAAGAAACTACTACGCCTACTATGACTATGACTTAGTTAGAAGGACAGTTTTTGTAAAAGTAGTTTATCAAGTCTGTATTGTCAAAAGATACATGTGCTTAATTTATTTTGGCCATGACTTTGATTTCCAATAGATAAAAAATCTTGAACACGCAAGAGTAATTTAAGTTTATTGTATTTCTAATTTTTGTAATTTCCATATTAATTTATAGAAACTGAACACAGATAGATATTTGGCAACGCTTGGGTTTTTTTTTAACTTATCTATAAAATTTAAACTACCTATGCTAATCTTTTTCTTCTTTAACAATTTTCTGTCATCCATCGTTGGATGTGTCCCCTTTCTTCTTCCAATTGTCTCTTTCCTGATGCCACTGATTTCCGGCTACGTTTTTGATATCACCAGCCTAGCGCGTTTCTTGCTACGCTTCTTTTTCCTATTCTAGGCCTCCATTCTACTATTCGCTTTGTCCATATTTCATCCACCATTCTCTTTATATCTCCCACACAGTTAAATTTTTGCTTAGTTATGTACTAAGTTATGTCTTAAATTGCTGTTTGTGCTCGTCTCATTTTTATGATTATTTTGTTAGTAAAAGAAACCGTTCTCATTCCATAATTGAGCCCTGTTGTATCTTTCTTCTTTTTGTTGTTTTGCAATTTGAGAGCTTTTCAAAAGCCATCCGGCCCAATTTAATTCTACGAGAAATTTCTGTTTGCTGATATTCAGATTTTAACGTTATGTTGTGCCTTAATTATACAGGGTTACTGGTAATTCGACACATTCCTTTGGAGATGTGATGGGACAGGAGCTAAGAAAAAAATTTAACCCTAACATACATTATGCAAAACTCAGTAGTTTTTGAGATATTTCAATTTCTGTGTTTTTCTCAAAAAAGTAGATCTTAATGTCTTTAAAATTAATTTAAAAAAAATCGACTTGACATTTTTTGAACTTTTTTACTGGATTACTTGTCCCACTCTATGGTCATCCGTTTGGAATGGAAAATATCCGGAAACATTTCGATCATGTGAAAATGTTAAATAAAAACTTATAAAAAATAATTTTTAAAAATCAGCTACGAAAATTACCTATTCGTTTTTCTCAAAAATTATCAATATAAGATGCTTACAAATTATTTTAAAAACTTCTTTATTTCAATAGCTATCTATCAAGGTACAAATTTTCAACGTACCCTTGATAGTTCTAATAAAAAAAATAGTAAAAGTGATGCAAGTAGTATGGTTCTTATTTTTGGATAAACAGTAAAAAGTAAAAGTGTGAGTAGAAAAAAAATGACAAATCGTTCATGTCAGTCAGTCAGTCCTCGTCGTTGTTGTTGTTATTGTGTTTTAAGTGCCATGCACCAATGCAAAACACGCTGACATCTTGTTTTTCTACGGATGCAGACAATGCAAATTTCTTACTAAACATTTTACGGGCGGATGAGTCGAAATTTGATCGCGAGGGCAGAACACATTTCCACAACCTACATTATTGAGCCGACGAAAACCCCAATTTAATAAGGAAAACTAGTTTCCAAATAAAGTTTTCTGAAAATGTGTGGATGGGAGTCATTGGCAGCTATTTAATAGGGCCATACTTTCTTCCTCAAAATTTAAACGTGAACATCTATCAACATTTTTTAAGAGATGAGCTGCCGGTGCTTCTAGAAGATGTTCCTATCGCCGTGAGACAGCGAATTATATTTCAGCACGACGGTTGTCCAGCACATTATCGGCTGGCAGTACGACAGTTACTCGAGCAACGTTTTCCTAACCGTTGGATTGGAAGGGCAGGCCCAGTACCTTGGCCAGCGCCGCGAAGTCCAGATTTAACACCTTTAGATTACTACGTATGGGCCCATATAAAAGAGATGGTCTATGAAACACCAGTCGATACGAGAGAAACCTTAGACAAAGGATAGTCGACGCTGCCAAACACATACGGCATATCCTCACAACCAGAGTAACAAAGACGGAAATAAGAAGACGCTGCCGTGGTTGTATACGTAGTAGGGGCTCCCATTTTGAGCAAGAAATGTAGAAATTTAGTACAACTTTGAAATTAATTAATTACCTTTACAATACGTTTTTTACCGTTTATCCAAAAATAAGAACCATACTACTTGCATCACTTTTGATAGATAGCTGTTGAAATAAGGAAGTTTTTAAAATAATTTGTACGCATGATATGTTGATAATTTTTGAGAAAAACGAATAGGTAATTTTCGTAGCTGATTTTAAAAAATTATTTTTTATAAGTTTTAATTTAAAATTTTCACATGATGACCATAGAATGGGACAAGTAATCCAGTAAAAAAGTTCAAAAAATTCAAGTAGATTTTTTAAAAATTAACTTTAAAGACCTTAAGATCTACTTTTTTGAGAAAAACAGAAAAATTGAAATATCTCAAAAACTATTGAGTTTTGCGTAATGTATGTTAGGGTTAAATTTGTTTCTTAGCTCCTGTCCCATCGCATCTTTAAAAGGAATGTATCGAATTACCAGTAACCCTGTATATACGAATTTACTACTTCTATATTTATGTTGTATACTAGTATATGACCGAAGTTTTTGAGATATTTTTGTTTTATTACTGTTAATTTTTAGGCTTAATTTTTGGGATATTATATTTAATTCAGAATTCAGATAAGATGTTTTGTAGTTTTTCTGCATCTTTGGTAATCAAGACTACATCGTTCGCATATTTTAAATGGTGTATGTATTTACCGTCTGTATTAATGTCCAATTCTTTCTAATTTAAGTTTCTGAAAACAGTTTTTAATAACAGGTTAAATGATCAGGGCGATCCATACCTGAAGACGGGGGCACAAACATTTAGAGAATACTTAACTAATTTAGGTGACATACAGTCATCCTATGATACTCCTCCCTTCATATGAAATTTTTTGGGTTTTTAAATTATTATTTATTTTAACTCCAATATGTCTTCTACTAGTCTAATATAGCGGGATGCATTCATTGCATTAAATACAGCTGGTACTTCTATTGAGCCGAAGCCTTTGTCGCAGTCCACAAATGCAAATATCTGTTCTAAATTATTATATTCATTGCATTTTTTGATAATGGTTCTAATGGTTTCAAAATAGCCGTAGTTGAGAAGCCTCTTTGAAAATTTGCTTGTTCCATTGCTGATACTAGTGGTTAATTCATGAAGTTTTCTTAGAATTTTACAATGTTTAGATTACCCAACAATTAATTAGTCAATCTTCGAAAATGTGGAGCCTTTAAGTGCATTTTTATCTACCACACCTGGTGAGTATTAATTTTATTCTTTTGTTGTTAATATCCACTGAAATTGTGGTTTTTGTTTTTGTCCCTGTTAATTTGATGGAGAATGCCAAACAGTTGCTTATAGCAAGAAAAAACATGTGTCACTCGGCGTAAAATATACAGGGCGATTCAAAAGTATTGTCATTAATTTTAAGGCTAGGTGGAGCACACCAAATAGAACAATTTTTCTCAATAAATCATGTGTCGCAAGTAAACGGTAAACTCAGAAAAAAATTTAAAAGATCGATCAATACAAAAATTGCTTTGGGGTCACTGGAATAGGTTCTGTTTATATTCAAAATTTAAATTTATCAATCGTCTTTCTTGTCCGTATTGATAAAAGCGCAGGTGCGTGTGCCCAGTTCATTGTTCGCTTGGAAAGTACTAGCCCAAGCAATAGGTAGATTTAGCTGGAAAAAATTCAAGGAGTTTTAAAAATTGGCAGTTTTATTCAGTTTAGTGGCCCGACCAACATACTATATTTGCGACCTTGGCGGGCGTCCGCTGGCTCCGCCATATTGGAAAAGAGCTGCCAAAATCCAAGTTTTTGACAATATCTCCCTTCCAAGACGTCCTACACAGAAAATATTTATTACACAAATTGTAGAGGAGTAAATTCTGTACAATTCTTGTCTGAAACATTTTTTTCCAAAATAAATTGTGTTTGAAATAATCGCATTTGAAGTGCAGTGTATTTTTAACAACTACGTAAATGCTACCTTGTAACCCGAAATTTTACTCGTTATCGATTTAGTTATTATCAATTGTCATTTTTATTCGTTTCCACACCATCATGAGGTAGAGTAGCCGGCGCAAGCGGTCACTGGTATTACGCAAAGTCCTGTCATTTGTATTTACAGGATAACAGGATATGTTGACTTTGCAAGAGAAAATGCATCCTGACGAATACGAAACATTTACAACAAAAGGATTCTTCACAATTAGGAGTTCTGATAAATTTTGCTCGGGAATTTGGTCAGATATGACCATCGAACAGACATTGATGAGAACGATGAAAAGTATTGGTGGACTGACTCACGGACGTGGAATAACAGATAGTGTCTTGACAAAGTGGACGCTAGGGATGGCTTTCCGGCACAATGTGTGTGACGAAATTGAGAGATTTTGCAACATATCGCTGCAAACTACGGAGCAGCACGTTGACATGAGAAGCTCATGCATTATTCGTGGCAATGAGGATGTCGACAAACTTATTAATTGGTTCGATAAGGAAGAGAATTCTGAAGAAGAGATTACAGAAGAGGAGGTTGCCACTCAACCAAACACTATCGAAGCAGACGTAAGCACACCTGGTCCATCCAGAGTTGCGAAACGGAGGAAGGTATAAAGGTGAATCCAAAGCAAAGACGTGGATTAGGCCTACTAGGGAAACCACAATAAAAGATCGCGCCGGTTACTCTACCTCATGGTGGTGTGGAAATGAGTAAAAATGACAATTGATCATAACTAAATCGATAGCGAGTAAAATTTCGGGTGGCAAGGTAGCATTTACGTAGTTGTTAAAAATACACTGCACTTCAAATGCGATTATTTCAAAACAATTTATTTTGAAAAAAAATGTTTCAGACAAAAATTGTAGAGAATTTACTCCTCTACAATTTGTGTAATAGGTATTTTCTGAATAGGACGTCTTGGAAGGGAGATATTGTCAAAAACTTGGATTTTGGTCGGTCTTTTCCAATATGGCGGAGCGAGCGGACACCCGCCAAGGTCGCAAATATAGTATGTTGGTCGGGTCACTCAACTGAGTAAAACTGCCAATTTTCAAAACTCCTTGAATTTTTTCCAGGCCTGTTTTATCTCCCTGTTGCCTGGACTATACAGTGTTCGAACGCTTTAATGGAAAATCATTCTAACCATATAATCTTATAACCGAATTAATTAGTTATTTTAATTTATGGGTAAGCTCTTCAAAATGCTGCAACAGCTCTGAAAGACAGTTTTTGTTTGTGTGTGTTTGTGTAGAAGTTTTGTGTTTTCTGCATGGAGGAATTTGAACATTTTTTGTAAATCCTGTTTCTCTTTATTAACAACATTTTTTACCAATATCGCTTTATAAACATGCCGCTAATTGTTTACTGTCAGTCTCAAGCCTGAAAAATGTGAGAGGAAAGTGAAGCATGTAAATTACATAATTGTGTAATGTTTCATTTATTTTTCCAGGGCCAAATTTCTATTGCAGACTTTTTAAATGCATAATAGCCAGCGGTCCTCAAAAGTGTGTAACCAAATTTAAAATAAACAAAAATCGCGATAAGCTTTAAATTTTTGTTGTAATGTACCCCCTTCTATTAAGCATATACCCATTTAATTTAATGCCAATACTTCTGAATCACCCTGTATATTAGCTTAAAGAATATTTTCTATGCGAAAATTAATGATTGAAAGTAGTAACAACTTCCAGGGCTGTTTGTTTTAAAATCTTCATGTTTCAAAATGGTAGAAGAAAGTTTCATTTTTTTCATTTATGTAGGACTGAGGGATTGAATAGTTTTAGGTTTCAAAGATAATTTGTCAGGATTTTGCCAAATGTGAAGTAGTTCCAGTGTCTATCGGCTCTGTTTATGATAGCAGTAACTTCAGCTAAGTAGCATGCTTCAGAGATAATCAGAAGATCAATGACACAAAGATTAATAATTAGGCCTATCATAAGGGTTTATAATTGAATATTTACAGGAAATAATCTAAATTTTTTGTTTTATTGTATTTTTTATGAAATAATAATTTTCAACTCATTATGAAGGTGTCTACGAATAAAATGTGTCAGAAGACAACCTATCTCTTCAATATTTTTTTAAAGTACAGAAAAAATTTGTGTTTGCTCCAAATTTGCAATATCCAAGTTTGTGCAATTCAATAATTATTAAGCAAATTATGCTCCGAACTTCGATGCAAATGGTTAGTTTTAGACTACAAAGTCATAGTTTAATATTGTTGTATTTGTATTTATTTCCTAATCAGATATCGCAAGATTGAGTTTTTTTAACACAAATGTTTTGACGAAACAACTGTCTTAAGTTAAGTGGAACTTTAAAACAATCAATTTTATGTTATGAATTCGTATACGAGGAAGTTTAAATATTTGGCCTTGAATATTCCCAAAAAGAGAAAAGGCAAACTTTGTTATAACAGACTGATCATAAATTATAGCTTGAAAAAAAAACACTATTTGTTAATAATAGTAGATTATGTTATTAGGAGTAAAAGTGATACTTTATGTGGCGAAGCTGAAGTTTATTTAGCCGAACGTTAGTGAGGCAAATAATTCCGTGGCAGCCGTAAGGCTAGATTTGGCTCAATAAATAAATAAATAAATACTTGTTTAGATGTTTGATTGATGATTAATGTTTTAGCAGGTTTTTTGGGGTTTTGTGCCCAACATTCTTGCTCTTCGACTCTTTGGTCTTTTGTACGCCCTGATCCAATCAAAGTAAACCTGTGCCCCCAACGAGTTGCAGGATGTTTTTTATGAGGTGCTCGTGCGTGAGGGGTTTTCCCTCGAAAAGTTGCTGTCTTTTGTGGTACAGCGCTGGACAGTCAAAGATTATGTTTGAGGCTGTTTCCTTCTCCAGAATGTGTATATTCGTATTTTTTGTAGGTGTTTTCTCAGATAGCAGTGTCCTTCTACCAGCCGTCTAATCTGAGTTTGATCCAAGTGCAGTACGTCAGATGTCAATCTGCGTGAAGGCTTACCAATTATTTCCTTCCTCAGTTTTTGTCCTTGTTTGCAAGCCAGCCAGAAATATATTGTTTAACGGTCCATTTTTCTATAGCTGTGCGGATGCTTTTTTTGGGTATTCCGAATACAGGTTCTGGGCCTATAAACGGTGTTGTTGCACCAATTTTTGCAAAGGCATCTGCTGCTTTATTTACCTCTATGCTTGGGTGTCCTGCCACTCATATGAGTTGAAGTGTATTCTTCTCAGCCGAGAAGGTCAGGTGTTACAGACATTCTCTCGTTAGTTTCGAACTATATAATACGAGATGATTCAAGTGTTTTTAAGGTTGCTTGACTGTCAGACAGAATGCTTATGCGTTGCTGGGTATACTCGTGTTTTGCATTATGGCAAATATTTCAACCTGAAAGACTGTGGCTTTAGTTCCCAGAGATACACTGATGTTCTCTCTTGATCTTACGCCATATATTCTAGCCCCTGTATCCCCCATTGTACGGGACCCGTCTGTATACCAGACTATCCCTTTCGAGAGGTAGGGTGGGGTTTATTGAGTCCAGTAATTGCGATCACATCTCACAGTGAATGGGTTTTCAAAAGAATACTCTGGCTAAGTCTAGTTAGTGCCCATTCTTAAGATGAGATTTCCTGCAATTTCCGGCTGTAGTCGTCTGTGTTCCCATCGTTCACGGTTGGGTCCTAGCTGCCAGTGATTTTCATCTTGTGTGCTCCAATCCAGGCTTCCCCCTTACATATATTTCCACAGGGGAATTAGTTCCATAAGGACTTCCATAGATGCTGTTGGAGTGCTATTCATGACTCCACAGATACACAAGCAGGTCAGTCTCTGTATCCTTGTCAGTTTTGTGATGGATGTTTTTTGTTCTACCTTTGATCAGGGTGCCATAGGCTATCATAGGTTTGATTACCGCGGTGGTAATGGACCATCTTTGATTTCAGACCCCATGATTTTCCAAACATGGGCAGATGCATGTTTGAAAATACTTTAGTTAGTTATACACCTCTTAATACGAGCTAAATAATAAACTAGAAAGCGTCTCAGACAGCTATTTGCAATCATTTTGCATCATATCCGTTAAGCGTCTGTCTAAAGCCTAACTGTAATACATTCGGCCGTTTGTGCTTGGTGAAATTTCTAATAAAACAGGTCGAATCACAATTTAACTTTTCATAAATTGCAATAAAGCTTAGAATTAAACAATTCATATTCTCTTGATCTAGCCTCGTCTCATTATTATATCTTTCTAAAACTCAAAAAGCTTCAACAGGAAGTGTATTCTCTTTGGATGATGTTGGCAACAAGTGGAGCGAGTGATTACCAAACCAAGATTTTTCTTCTGAAAATTTGGTACCTACATAACTATTGTATGAAAGATGGAAATTATTTTGGCAGGCGAAGTACTTATCGATAACTCTTCGTATAGTTTATTTTTTATTTTTATAGTAATCAAGGAAATGCTACAATGTGGAATTCCTACTTTAGGACTCCTTTGATTTTAAAACATAAAACTATTGTGTTTGTAATGAATTTTCGGATTTTATATTTTGAAGTAAATAAAGCAGCTTTTCTAATATTAGTGTAACCTATTAGACGAAAATAGCGCTTTCTCTAACTTAATATTCTTAAAGTTTACTTTTCACTGTTTTTGTGAATGTTAGCAGTTGTAGATATTTTTCTGTAAATTTTTATTTAGTTTTTTATAGAATTTATCATAGTCTTTTTCGTTGTAACTATTGCAATACCCATGTCATATGTCATTATTCAGTTTCAAAAACTGCTGAATATCACAATTAGATGTTTAAAGAGTATTACACTACTCAAAAAAATTAGCAGACTTATATGGTTTTAATATGTATTCTCTAAGAAGCGTGACTTAGAAATGATTAAAATTTTAAGGTAAGATTAGTAGAAAGGATGCCAGGACTCTGATTTGACAAACATGCGTCAAAACATTCCAAACTCAGAGTTTATTGTAAAATAAAAGTAGGATTCCAGCTAATTTTTTTGGGCATTGTATTTTTATTTACGGAGAATCTAAAATTTAAATGCAACCAGTCAGTAATAAAATTTGAATATTCAAATTTCTGGTTTTATATTCAGGTGAAATCACCACCCTTTTTTAAATTAAATCCCAGGTTTTACCTGTTGCACTTTTTGAAAGTAAAACCCAAATTTCTTAGCATATGAAGTATGGATAATTTGAATTGATTGAATTCGCCACACTTCTTTCTTAGACGATTAAGTACATTTTCAAACTTCAGGTTTGAATTTCAGATCGCAAACTTTATATTTTAAACTTAAGTTCAAGGTTTTAATTGGAAATGCTGGTTTATATTCCAAATTCAAATAAATATAAGCCTGCATTTGAACATCAAGTGCAATTGGAGTAAAATATCAAGGTTTCTAATTTAGATTTCTTAAATGGAAGTTCAAGGTGAGGTCGATAGCTAAAGCTTAAATTAGAGATTTGTATTCAAATTCAATGAAAATTCAAATTCAGGTTCGAATTTTGGATTTAGATTTAGATTCGACCAACAATTCTATCATTTATACGTCCCAGAAAGAAGGCTGTTTTTATGCTATTTGATTTGATTAAACGAGTTTCAAATACAGTAAGACGTGCAGTTTGAATAAGCGATTAAAGACTTTCGTCGTATAAAAACTTTTTTAAACGTTACTTTTTAAATATTACTTTTGAAATTCTGCTCTAATTTGAAATTCGCCTTCTAGTAATAATGTATCGTAAAAGCTTTATTATCATGTTTTATACTTTATACTTTAGTGTTTTAAATATTTGCTGTTATTTGACCTAAAGAATTAATTCACGAATTTCGTAGTTGACCTAAATCCGTTTTACAATTTTTTTCAGCTTTATTTATTGATTTCCACCGATATTTAACACTGTGTTAGCTGCAAAGCTGCATCGGATATTTTCATGTATAAAATAAAGACAAAACGCCGATTCTGTTTAATAGAAAATATTTTACCGTGTGTGCATACATAATATAAAGAGAGTAGTTCGTATGTACACAAATAATGATTGATTTTCGGTATGAAATGAATGATTTTTAATTCCAAACGCGAGCTTTTGTTCAACCGGAGCGTGCACCAGATGAATATATGATTTTATTCATTGCGTTGTTCCCGTTCCCTGACATGATCCTCCCACATCCCTGAAAATCCTGTGCAAATTAAAAAGCACAATGCACCGGGCACGGTTCTACAGTATTAATATTTGTATATTTGTATGCATGTCTGCGGTATTGTACGATTATTATGTTTCCGTCTAGAGATCTGTGGACAATGTTGAATGAGTAAACAGTTTTTGGAAAGATTAAATAATGATTTGTCTTTAAGAAATGCTAAACATTTAGGTTTTGCAGGAAAGGAGACGTTTATTTATTTTAAAAGTAAATTAAAATTTTGTAGTACTGGGAAGGATTTTTATTATTATTTCTTGGTTACAAAGGAAATGCAAACAAAAGAACTGTTTAAATAAATGAAACGAAGCATACTTGGATTAAAAAATGGACGTATTTTTGAAAATCCTAAACGATTATGAAACTGTATAAGTGAGAGATTTCAAACTATCAGGTTGAGAAAATGAGTAAAATATAATAATATAATAATAAGACAATGACTCTTCTGTTTTTAATTGAACTAAGAAGGACTTCAGTAATTCCTTTAACGAAACATATCATTATAACAGCAACCATAATTTACAGATTTCTTATAGAAACAAGTGACTAGCGTTTTCGTTAATTCTAAATTATTCTCTGTATTTATCCAATTTTATTTTTAACTAATCTTTTTGTAAGATAGGTTTCAAATATGAAACATAAGTTTTCAAGGTGATGACTCGTAAAGCTTTAGAAGTATCACATAAAGCTTAAAAAAAAAACTTACAAAAGTAAGACTAAAAGTAACAATAGGGTTTCTTGAAGAACGTAACACCTCTCATTGTAAGTGGGTGAAACACGTATAATGAAACCCGGATCAAATCCGGTAGAATATTCCGGTTGGAAACACAAGGCGGAGGTGACGATATCCTTACTCGGCTATTATGTATTCGCATCGGGCGTGCATTTGCAAAATGTGATGAAGTTTCTAGCTATTGTTACAGTTTTCTTATTATAATACGAATAAAAGATGCGTTATACTTTATCCGTAAGGGATTTTAAAAAGAGGAATATCTCGTTTGAAAATTCAGTCCTTTTTATTACTGAAATCTGCTATTTTAAATAAATGGTCTTCTTCAAAAGGTTTAGCTCACGTGTGCGTGTATGTGTTTTATAAAAGGCTATGAATAAGGGTAGGGGCGAAAGCGATGGTAAATGGTATTAGCTAAATAGAATCCAATTGACTTTCGAACAACCCCAACCCTAATTTGCTACGAATTTCGTATGAAAGCGTATAATGGGGATGTTGTATATGAGATTAATTCCAAATCGTTTGATCATCGACCATTGTTTGGCTACACAATAATCGCGTATTAGTATTAACATACGTGGTGCTCATGTTACTCTAATTAACCCTAATCATACACAACGGAAGTACAAAGCAGTTCCGCTTTGGTCCGGGGGAAGTTAAATATAAATAAGATATAAAAATTAGGTAAACGTAAGGGTGTAGTAATAGTTTTTTTTAGGATTTTGATAATCTACTAAAATGCATTAGGAACATTGGTTTTTATGGTTTTCCTAAGGAAATATAGTAAGATTCCTTAAATAATATAAACTAATCAAATTTGTGTTTCTGGTAATGGTGGATTATTTAAAAAAATAAAAATTATGCCAACAATATTGGAATTAAACTAAATGCGAGCTGCTGTGGTTTATAAATTACTAGCAATTAAATTTTAAAGCGTTTTTTTGGAGACAGTCCAAAAGGGAGAAGAACCATGAGGATTTCAAATCTTGAAGCCCAAAACAAAAGGCTTGAACTTTTGTTGAAACTTTCGTTTTGTCCCTGTTTACAGCTAAATCAATATTTTTTCAGTTATTATTAGTTTATATTAAAATATGGCGTGTGTTGTATTATACATAATATTTTTGATTTCATAGTTATGTACATAGCAAGGGTGGCAAATGACATTATTTATCCTGTTGCGAATTGAAGATGGAGTAAGTCATCTAACTTATAAACGGTATGTTTTTTACTGACGGCATAAACTGCTATTAATAATTTAAATAATTTTATCCAATTCAGTTACGAAATGTCAACATTTCGACATTGATTTTAGTTGTGAAAAGTGGTTCATTTTGTAACTAGTTACAAAATATGCTCCAATTTTGTAACTAGTTACAAAAAGATGATTTGAGTTGCGAAAAGTGGTTCATTTTGTAACTAGTTACAAAATATGCTCCCATTTTATCACGATGACCCAACTCCTTTTTTAAGAAGATGTGGCATTTACATTTTGTTATCTGAATTGGATAAAATCTTGTATGAAACACGTTGCAAAACATGTCTTTTTATCACATGGCGTGTTGTTCATCTCGGCTTCGCCTCGACGAACAATTTCACGCCTGGTGATAAAAAGTCCATCATTTTGCAACTCGTTGCATAAATAGCTATTTTACATAATAATTTGACATTTATTGTTACTAAAGTAATCACTTCATTTACTTCCCTACGGAGGTGCCTATATTCATACTGTATCGCTTGATAGCTAATAAAGTAAAATCAACCCTCTTCAAATACAAGCAAATATTACATGGTAAATGCAACTTGCCAAATCAACAATGGAAAACAAAAATATTCTAATTTGTTATAAATAAAGACCTCTAACAAAAGCAATTCTGCAGTTTTGAAATTTTGTGATCTGAAAATCTGTATTATCTGTAACCTCTTATGCCTTTCGGTGTCGAGGTGATTTAAAAATCTAATTAGCTAATTTTTTTTTAAATAAATGCTACAAATTGGCGTTTTGTTTAATTTGTAATAAAAAATGGCGATCGTCTTGGTTGAAATGTTCAAATAAAGAAGCTTTGCTAAGTTATTAAATTGTTTAAATTATGTTTTTAAAAAGGGATTTTTTCTTGATTCTGCCTTAGCATAACCTTTATTTGTAAGATTGAGATTTTTAGACGTGTGTTTTCTTTATACAATTTCTTTAATTCCAATCTTGATAGTTTAAAACGTTTCAAGAAAGAAATAATATAACGTTTTTAAATCATCATTTTTATTTAAATTGTGTTTTCAGTAAAGACCCTGTCTGTCCATCGTATGTATGGTTCAAGATTGGATTCTACAAAACAAATTCTTCTCTAAGCTTAATCATATAATTTATCTCTAAAGTGTTTATTCTTAAAATTACTCTTCGTAAAAATGCCCTTCTTTTAATTTATTTAACTAAGTTCTTGTTAGTTACATTTTTCAAGAACGAAAGAATATGACGTTTGTAAATCATCTTTCTTCTTTAAAATACATTTTTAGAAAGGCTTTCGCCTCCATTTTGGCCTTAGGATCATATTTGTGTAATTCAGAATAGAATTAGATTCTATAAAACATTGTTGAAATATTTAAGGAAGACTAAAGTCTTTGTTGAGCTCAAGAATAAATTCTACCCCTAAAGAGTATGCTTTTATATTATTTGTTCTTAAGTTAATTTTTTTAACTCAGATATTGCTGGTCTAAAAAAATAATCCAACGTTTTTAAATTACGTTATTATAAAAGGCTTCTATCTTCACTCGATCCTCAGTAGCATGTTTATAAAACTGACGGGTCTGTTGGGTTATGTAGAGGATGTTTGAAATAATTAAAGAAACTCGAAGCCCTTTTCGAGTTTATGAATTCTTCTCTGAGGGGCTTGTTTTAAAATTATTGTTGGTAGTTTTTCATTTTCATTTTTCAAAAACGAAATATATGAGGTTTATACCTTTCTTGTTTAAATACTTTTAGAAAGGTTTCGTCTCCACCCTGTCATTACCACCATATTTGTGTGACGCAGAATTGAATTGGATTCTATAAAACATTGTTAAGACTAAGATATCTAATGAAGGTTAAAGTCTTCATTGAGCTCAAGAATCTACTCCTAAAGAGTGTAACTGTACGTACCCCAGGTGTGTTACTCTTTACAGTTTTTCACTGTGATCGTATAGTTTTCACTAAGATTTTGTTTACCCTCGACCCTTTATTGGTTAAGTGAAAATCTTACCATTTAGTTAGATAACTGACTATTTAGTCAGAGGACCCTTAATGTTGTTGTGATTCGTTGATGTAGAGTAGTTCACCTTATAAAACAAGAAATAAATACTCCATCAAGTTTAATACATATATTATAAAGTCATATTTATGTACAGACATTTACAAATACAGTAAATAAGTAAGCATAGTGAATGAACATCAAACTAGGCAAGTTAAATTATGGGCAGTGGCTTGAATAATTACTATTCTCTTGTTTTATAATTTTGATGTAGATAATCAGGGTGTCCTGATTGCAGCGGTTCGATCACAAGAAATTAAGTCAGTGCGTCTGTCAGATATGCGCTACAGGATCGGTGTTTTATGGGATTGATATTAAAATCAATCGTAAGTGGCCGGAGCCAAAGGTGGTATTACAACCAACCTTTAAACTTTGATGAGGGCGCAATTTCCCTCCAATTGAGTACGTGCGCTATGCACGACTGTTAAATTAACGAGGTTATGCGCTATGCATAACTCTAAATTCCATGGGTAAGCGTTGCTCTTCATGTAACGAGAATGTACGTTATGTACAACTCACACTGTACGAGTATTATGTACCTCGCAATTATGCGGGATGTTTATTCCTATCGTTAATTAGTCAGAATTGTCGTATGGTTGTAATTACTTGTGATCAGCACCTACAACAGGGCAACCCTAATGTAATTTTGATAAAGTCTAATCTTGAATACGTTAAGTTTATTAAAATTGCTAACTTTTACGTTGTGTGTCAAATTTGGATTTCTGGGAGACCCCCCCCAATTGGTATTACGGTATTGTAACCCTTTGACAAAACACGCAATCGGAAAGCAATGCTTTACAGCGGTGTACGTATGATGATTAAAGTGCAATACAACTAACTGTAGACTTTACAATATAATTAGATACACTAATCAGCGTACTAATCAAAATTCCAGACGACTATACAGCGTAACTGAACAGTCAAGACTGGATCCAGTGGTAATATTTCATTCCGTACTTATACTAAAAATCCGCCTGTAGCGGGGTGTTAATTAAACGTTCTGACGGGTTTGCATCTGGTACTTGTCCAAAAACTAATAAATCTAATTTTTAATAGTCTATTTTCAAATCCTAATTTTGTTGTTGGTTTTAAATTCTTTTGTAATTTGGCACTTTACTAGAAAGCGTGTGTGTGTCTGTGTCGGTTCGTTTACATATAGGGCGGCCTTTAGAAAAGGGATGGTGGTTTCAATGATTTAAGTCCTAGAATTTATGATATTGCTGTTTTTAATTTCCAAATGAAATTAACTTTCTTGCCACATAAGTGCCCAAAGAAACACCCGTTATGCTTTAAATAAAAGCAAATACATTAAAATATAATCCCTGAAACATAGAAAAATAAAATTATAAACGCGCAGGTGGCCATCACAAGAGTATCCTTTTAAGCTTTGTCGTTTTGAAAAACGTTCTTCAGTTAATTTTTTTTAAACCCAGATATTGGTAGTTAAAACGTTTGGAATAGAAATAATCTAACGTTTTTAATTATGCTTTTTGTCTTTACTCTCTCCTTAGTACTATATCTATATAGAATTGAAATTTGGGTCGAATTCTGTGATTTCGTAATGTTTTTAGCACCATTTCTATATGAGTTCTAGTTGATCTGGACTCCATAAAATATGTTGTTGAGATATTTAAGGAAGCTTTTACTTCTCACTGAGTTTAATAAATTATTCTCCTCGCTAAAGTATTTTCTATTGAATTTTGAATTTGTTTTTTTATATTATTTCTTTTTTATATAAAATATGGTTAGCTAAAACATCTCAAGAAGAAAATGGTACAATGGAAATTGTTTTCAGAAAGGATTTTGTTTCTGCCAAACTCACCAGTATTCAAGTTTGATAAGTATTTTAATGAATTCTTAAGGTATAGATTCATACCTTTTAATTGCAGTAAATGGTCAAATTTTATGTAACTTAAGGAATGTATTAATGGCTAGCGTCTAAGGGTAAATTTATATTAAAATTCACCATAACTTAGTTTTTTATTTTTCCTACACCTAAAATTTACAGATTTACAGAAAACCTTTCTGCTTTCCCTTTGAAATAAAGCAGAACTTAGCTAGTAATACAGTAAAGGAAAATTCAACAATCTTCTAAAGATGATGTAAAGCACTGAAATCGAGCAGGACTTTGCAGAGAACGATTTATAAATACCTCGATTTTTCAAAAGAAAACGATGAACTCTATAACCTCTTAGTTAAATTATAATATATAAAAGAAAAGATTTTGTTTTAAAAAATACTTTAAGTAAATAATTAATAGTAATTTGGCTGGTACAAATTATTTCTTAAATTCTTTGTTTTCTAACAGTCGAAAACTGAATATGCTGTTTCGATCTATTCAAATCATCATCAGCTTTCTTATAAATGCTATTCTAATGGATCTTCAGTTTTACAGAAAATTTTACAGAAAATTAATAATCATGAAATTTGCAAATTACGAATTTGGAAAAATAAAGTGATGTTTGTGGTATTGTTTAAAAAGCCAACAAATATTTTGGGGCGAAGAGAACACGCTCAGAGACTAATTTTATCAACAAAATCTTCTACAGTGGATGGCAAGTTTTTTAATACTTGTTTGTAGCTTTCAAGATTATTCGGTGTTTCAATGTTTAAACCTCCTGGAATAGCGAAAGTGCTTAAAATTTGCTTCTATCTATATTTTATTTAAGAGTCAAGTCAGTCAGAAAATGCAAATTAAACTGGTAGTCAATATGATTTTGTAAAAGGGTTTTAAAGTTTGAATTTATAAGTACCTAAACGTAACCAACAAATTAAGAAATGTTTTCGAACTTGTTTGTATCGATTGGATTTACTTACAGACAAAAGTTCTGTAAAGCACTCTTCTAACCAATTTAAGGGTCTAACATTAACGGGTTGTTTTTATATATTGCAGCAACTAATATTTATATCATGTGATCAAACTAAGGACATCGAGGTGTACTTTACTAACTACATGCGTGAGATTAGTGGCAAGCCTTTGAGATATTCATCATTACTAACTAACTTTCATTTTTTGAAACCAAATATTTGAACAAGGTTTTCACGACCTATTTGCCTAAAATTTATTTGATCGTATGATACTAACATTTTAAGTTCGTTTGTTTGAGACTAGTTTGAATTTGCAAACTGCTTTTAAAATTTCGAACTTTTGTATAGTTTGATACTTGTTGGAAAATGACCCGAGCAATTTATTTAATCCTTCATTTCATAATAATTGCACTAAAAGGTTTTTCGTTGATTTATCGTACGTTTTAAAATTATTTGTAATGTTTACCCTAGGGAATGAGAAAATCTGGGGTAAAAATACAGTTTACACCAGAATTCATGAAATTTGCAAATAGGTCGTTAGCAACCAGACAAAAGGATGCAGGTTTTGATCTTGTCTGTGGTTGGTTGTGTGAATACGCCAATGATCAATGCTGTTAATAAACCAAGCAAGCGGCTCCGAGTTGATTAATTAAACATCGGTGTGTGGTGAGGCTTTCTCTCCCGGAGTCCCGGAAAGTACGATCAGGATAACTTTGCCGCCTCGAAATCCCTATTAATTTTTTTTAGCTGCATCAACTACACTGCTACAAACCCTAAATACTTCTATTCCGTTCGTAGTTAAACTTTTAATCGCGATCTTAACATTCAACAAGGATACTGGGGACTAAGTAAGCTCATTTTTGCCATTCGAGTAACAATCAGAAAGTTTTAGCAAATTAACTTGGCTTTTGAAATGCTTTGTATTATGTTCGACAAGCAGATTTCTAAACTGTTGGGTTTTTCAGGGGTAAAAATGTTAATGTTTTGTTAATAAGGGAAAGTTAGCCAGGATCTAAAATCAAGTTAGATTGGAACGTAAACGAGATTTTCATTAAATGTTTCAGTGTTCAGGATAAACCGCTGTGCGAGCTGCTTCGGACTAATCCAAGAGTAATTAAAGCACTTTGGCAACGCCAGTCTTTAAAAATAAGGAATTACTTTAAAAGCATTTGAATAGATCTGCAGAATCTGCGTCTTTACGCTAAAATTCTTCGAAATGCTTGCGGTTTCTTAACATATTAATGACCTTGCTAATTTTTTACACTAAATTGGAGTAGAATTTAATTACCGAGTTAATTAAAGCTCATATAAATATTATGCTTAATATAAAGTTTCTATACCAACAGCTTTTATTATTTTGTAATTAATTCTGTTTCGGCTGAACTGCGTATTTAACAATAAAGTGTACGCAGAAGAAATTTCGTGCCAGGGATGAAATGAAGGTAGGCGAAAAGCAGCTTCGAAGTATAATTATAAATTACTCTGTATTTTCCATTGTTTAGAGTCGTCAAAATACAACAAAAGCTTTTTTCAGGCAGCTTTATAAACTAGTCTGATTAAGGCAAGCAAAACGCGCCCTTATTTGAGCAGAACTCAAATAACATTATGAAAAATCTCCTTGTTCTCCCATTCAGACAGACTGCATTAGTCAAACAGGCGGCGTATAATATAACTAATGGATGACAACACTGATTGAAAAATTTCGCAGAACACAAAACGCAGATGAAGGGCGGGTATGATGAAATGAAAATTAGGACTTATTTTTTCCAACCGAATAACTCACTAGACTTATTCTGATTTTAAAATACTCACATGCCAATGGAAGCTTTCCATTCCATGATATTTGAAAGCCGAAACATTAATTTGCGAACCAATCAAATAATTCGGTAACAAAAATATTTACCTAAATTGGCTTTAAACATAAGAATATATAATATACAAATAGTGTTCTGTAGGTAAAGTTTAAAGAAAAGAAATCTTATTTTTGTATAACATATTTAGGCCTTATTTAACCTTTGGTTGGCTACGTTATATAACCTCTAAACTTTCTCTTTATTGTAAAATTTCTATTTGCAATCTGTTAACTTACAATAACTAAAGCATATGACAGAGACTGGTAAATGACATGAAGTTGAAATCCAATAATTTACAACATAGAAGCAACTTGAAGACTAACATGTTTGTTTTATAATATAAGACTTTACCTATATAGTTTAGATTAAAATCTCTATGGCAAGTTCAGGGGTTTATATCTATTCAGTTTTTGTAATTGAAGACTATTATCCCATTAATTTTATGACTAATGCATTAGAATGAGATTATAATTTATTGTATTACTGTATTTAATAAACACACTTTTACCAAATCCACTTCTAAGTCAATCAGGATGTCTACTTTCTGCGCAAAGTAGGGAGTACCGCATATTTTATGTAACACTTTAGATTGAAGCCTTTCTATTATTTGGATATCATCTGAATACCATATTTATGTAGATAAGAAGCTTGTTGGAGAGGAACAGTTTGGAGTTTCTACCAAATCATCAGTTAGGTACAGCACTGGAATTCAGAATAAGAATACTGTATCATAGTGTTTCTCGTCGTAAGTCAGGCTTTTGACAAAGTCTGGCACCAAGGACTGCTATACAAAATTAAAGCCTATGTACTTGCGCACTAGTACTACCTATCTAAACTTCCTGTACTATTTTGCAAATCGCTACTTCCAAACACGGCTAGGTAATGAAATACCTATCCGAAATTAAACAACAAGCGTGAGTTCCTCAGGGCAGCATCCTAGAACTTTTGTTGTATCTTCTCTATACTTCCAACTTTCCAACTACCGAGCAAACTGATATGGGAACTTTCGCCGACGATGACCCAGTGATAGTAACAGTAAGATTACAAGACCGTCTAAGTCTAGAGGAGTGGCTGCAAAAAATGGAGAGTTAAAATAAACGAGGAAAAATTCGTGCAGGTCACACTCACAATGATCATCATGCCCATCTGTTACCCTTAACAACAAACAAATTCCGCAAGCGAACGAAGTCAGCTAAGTACCTGGGATTCCACCTGGACAGACGTTTGACATGGAAGTTGCATATAACCGTTTCAACAAATGGATCTGAAGTTTAAAAAGATGTACTGTCTTACCGGGAGAAAGTCTTCACAAACTTCTGTTATTCAAAACCATTACCCATCCTGTATGGACATACGGTTGTGAGCTTTGGGAATGTGCAAGTAGGTCAACCATAGACTTAATCCAGCGTTTCCCAACGTTTTAGTATTTGGGACCCACTTTTCTGAATTCATTTTAACCACGCCCCGCTTCCATCTGATTTATTAGAGTACTAATAAAATAGCAGTATCTTTCTAAATCTATTTTGCTCTGCCGCTGCTATGTCGCTACAAGCCCAAGATTGCAAAATTTTGCCATGTCTGACAATACTGACCGCCGCGTCGTGAAAATATGCATCGATGTTCGATCGCTCGCGGTCCACTTACAGGGTAGGGTGTTAGGTAATGCTTCTGCCAAAATTTTCCTTTTCTGGATAAAATTTCTCTTTAGTCACTTATACCATAAATAGCTATTCTGTAATTTTTACTTCATTCTTCTCGCGTCTTCGCCCCCCCCCCCATTCATTATTTTGCGCCCCCCCAAAACTCCAAAAGTCCAAAACCCTAAAAAATAAGTCCCCCGCCCCATGGTACGAATAAAATCAGACGTTATATACCGACTTTAAAATTTTGGGAGAGGAGGGTAATTGTCGACATGGAGTGTAATAGTGGACATAGATATATATTTTTTTTTGCAAAAGTGCCAATTTATTGATGATGTTTTAGGGCTAAGTGTTCTACTATAAGCCCAAATGAAATACATTACCATCCTCATTCCAATATTTACAACTAGAATGACTTAAAATGCGTTAAAAAATAAATCAAAAAATTTGTCCACTATTAATACAACCGCTGAGCATACTTCTGTATGTCATTCATTTACCAGAGATTCACCCATTTGAACATTGTTGGTAATCGTGTAGTGATTGAAAAAAAAATTGGGTGATGGTCTGTGCGAGTGGTCATTTTGGAAAATGGACGCCATCTTTGATGCGTATTAAAAAGGCGCTGCATAGGCATGTGAGGTGTCATTTTACATGTTTCTTAAGGTGCTGAATACGTTAAAGATAGTATAAATACTGAAAAGTGGCTACTAATCATTATTTAGTAAGACAGATACGAATCAACATATTTTATTTCTATACTAAACAGATTTACATTGTTTTATAAAACACGAAGTAACATACAATGAATAAGTCAATGACATCACTAGTTTAAGTATATCACATGACTAATATACAGGGTGAGTTTTTTTCGATGTCCACTATAGGGATCTCGGAAACTAGGGCATATAGAAATACGGTTAAATGGGGAAATATTTGCAGTTTTATGAGGCCAATTCAATGCACTTTTTGTTTTCTTCAAAAAGTCCAAGGCTAACTAGATATTTGAAAAAACTAATTTTTTGTAATTTCTTTAAATGCGTATAACTCCGTTATTTTCATTTTAGAAAAAAAGGTGGTAGGGAAAAAGTTGTAGATAATTATGTTCTTTATAAGACAGTTAAATCGATTTTTTTGTGTAAGCTTTTGTTTTTGAGTTACGACATAAGCACAATTTATTTTTAAATGGAAACCATAGTTGGCTATGACTTTTTAAAAAAGGTCTTTTTCTGACCTTTCTAATGATATAACATATGACATAGTTATTTTGAAAAACGAAAGAGATACTGCTGTTTAATAATTATTTAACATAATAGGTATGGTTTCACTTTTATATATTTAAATTTTTTTAATGATGTGTTCAGCACCCTAAAAAACATGTAAAATGACACCTCACATGTCTATGCAGTGCTTCAATACGCATCAAAGATGGCGTCCATTTACCAAAATGGCCACTCGCACATACCATCACCCAATTTTTTTTCAATCACTACGCGATTACCAACAATGTTCAAATGGGCGAATCTCTGGTAAATGAATGACATACAGAAGCATTCTCAGCAAATTGACTATATTCCCCCCTGGGGGTAATAGTGTTAGGTGGTCAATATAAAAACACTTAGAGATATGTGGTTTATAGTCGACAGAGCTAAAGTGTGCAGAATTGAAACGCTTTTTAGTTTAGGTCGAAACAACTTTATTCAAAAAAGTTACAAAAATTAAAAATAAGGAATCAGATAAACTCAACTGAAAATTCTCAACAATAGTTAACTAAATCTAGAAAAACATCAAATTTTAATGCATAAATTCATAAAAGATAATATATACCTTCCTCTGTAGACATTTGCTTTTCTTAAAACCATTCGTATTTGTTCCAGGTTGATGATATTTTCATCCATAACTTGGGGAAATACAAATGTATCATCGTGTTCTTTGTAATTCCGCATGCACTTTACTTTATACTGATTTTTGCAGTTAAGCTCGGAAACTTGGGCCACAAATTTTTTTGGTGTCTTCTTATTCGATTTGAAATCATATAAAAATTCAACTAGGATAAATTGTCCAACTGATATGTCTTCAGGTCTTATCTTGGCCCCTTCGTCGTTAGGATTTTGATTTACATCTTGGCTAGGTTTTTTGGTATTGTGCTCTTCTTCAAGTGATCTATCAGAGTACCCTTCATTCTCAAACTCGCTCTCCAAATGCATGTCCACTTCTGATTCAGATGACGATGACGATAAATCATAGTTTTTTGGGTGACGTTTTGAATTTTTTGTTGCAGTTTTTTTGGTTAATTTTGAGGTCTCCGCTTTGTTTTTTGCCAAATATTCTTTTTGCTTAAGAATTTTCAAGGCCTGCGAAGACATCACATACAGTTGCTGATATCCTTTTTCTAGATTTTGCTTCAGGGGCCTTTTTTTCAAGTTTTCAAAAAGCTTATTTCGTATGAATTCTTCAAAGAGAACTGGGGGTTGTTTTGTGGGTGGTTCCAGATTTTCTTGTTCTGTGGATGGTTCCCAGTTTTTATTAGGAGTTTTCTGTAATGTTTCTTTAAATTTTTTGATTTTCATAACATCATATGCTTCTTCGGGAAATTTGCTGGAATTAACTGGTAGAATACCTGTCGACTTGAATCCGGATATCAGATATTCAGGTTTGAATGCATTTTCCCAAACAGTTTTAATTTTTTAATTTTGCCAGGAAAGTCTCTGTTGTATTTAATCATTTTACTATTCCAGTAGGTTTTGATGGGCTTGAAAACACATTTATCTAGTGGCTGCATATAATGGGTCACACTGGCAGGCAATTTAAGTAAAATCACATCATTGCCAACTGCTTTTTTAGATAATGCATAACTGGTATGAACAGCAGCTCCATCATAAATAAGGATTACTTTCTTGCCTCCCCTTTCTTCAATGGGCTTAATGAAAGGCAGAAAAGTTTCACTGAACCACTTCAAAAAAAGTTCACCGTCCATCCAACCCTTTTTTTGGGCAGTATAAACTGTGCCCGGATAATTCTCTTCGGGAATCCAATTTTGCCAGATGTATTTCGTTGCAAAAATAATAAATGGTGGCAATCTTTCTCCATTCGCATTACCACAAGCAAGTACTGTAGTGTTCTTCTTCCCAGAACGGCTGATGTTTTTAAAGACTTTTTTCTGTCCCTCAGGCGCTATCAACCTCACGTCCTTGGGATCATGAGAGAATCCCGTCTCGTCACGATTATAGTCTAAATGGCTATCAGACAAAGAAATCTTCTCTTTTTTGTAAAGGGCCTCTAACTGATTATACCACTGTTTGCTTGTGAAGGGATCTGCTCCCCTCAACCGCTGTGAGCTCATACTTTCTCCTTACGAACACTAAGTTGCGGATGCCTTTTCATGAAACCCTCGTACCATTCCCTATGAGGAGTCCATGCAAGTCCAGATTCTTCACAAATAGTTTTTTACAAATAATAAAACTTCATCCTTTGTTTCCACTCTCGTAAAGATATTTGGCCAGTGCGTTCTCGTCGCATGCTGATAATATCGTTTTTCGCCTAGCACTCATTTTGATTGAGTTTAAATCCCTCACATTCCTATATTTACTTAAAGGCATTGTCAACTTATGAAAAGTCGATTTTTTTAAATTTTGTAATTTGATTGAGTAAACTGAGTATTGCACCTTTGCAAAATTTTACAGCCGAATTTTAATTCCTTACCGTGTTATGGGAGCTAAAAGTTTAAGCTATGACGTCACCTATGTAGGTTGCCGGTAAGAGTTCTAGCATAGCTACAAGTACAACGCTAAGTTTAGGTTATGTTGCCGTGTTTATACAAGTAATTGTATGTGTTTAGGTTATGTTCGTTGTGTAGCAGCCTCCGGAGGTCGACACCAGTGACGTCACGTATGTAGGATCTGAATTCTCTCTACCCGTTTATTGTGGTTATTATCAAATATATTGAAATTCTACCAATGCGGGTACTTTTACGAGTATTTTAACTAATGTATTTTGATATTTACTAAATATGTTGCATAAGTTGACAATGCCTTTAAGGTGGATTTGAGAGTTTTGTAACGCTCGGCGACGTCCCTCAGGGTTTTACTTCCGCTAAAGCCATTCGGAGATTGACAGTATCATAACGAACTCTCTTATTTTTGGAAACATACTTTCGTGGCATGATGCAAGAACCTAGAATAAAAAAAATCAATTTTTGTATGTCCACTATTTAACACACTTAAAAATTGTTGTGTCCACTATTACCATTACCCCTTGACGTAATGATAGTAAAATATATCAACTCGTCTGTTTTGCTTTATGCACAAATGAAACTCAAGACACTAAAGTATAGTTCACACTAAGTACAATCATAATAGCGGCAAATTTAAAATGAATGTCCATTATTAACCCCTTTCACAATTACCCTCCTCTCCCCTATGTCAGGGAGATAATTAAACAAAAAGCCACAAAATACCACTACACCTTAGAATGCCATTTCAACGAAATAGTCGAGTCACTAAATGGCCAAACGACCTACCGATGCCTTCCCTAACGTCGTTTGCACATTTTATCAGTTGTTAATACCATTAGCTCATAGAATGTTCTATCTTATTCTGATTGCTGATAAAGTTAATGTAAAAAAAAAAACGGTAAAAAGTCTTAAATTAAATCTTGTGGGAGCTTAAGTATGCTTCAAGCAAGTGTGGATACCCTTTCGGCCAAGATTTAGTTTTGTAGCACTGTTCCACAGAACTATATTTTTGAAAAACTTTGTAGTGAGCTTCTTGATGAACTCTTTATGTATTTGTTTATTACTCACAAACCACGGACATTTAATTGCGAGTCTTAACACGTTATTTCGCATAACCTGGAGTTACTTGAGTGAAGTCCTAGACGTATTGCACCAAACTGGACATGCACAGGTGACTATAGTTTTATAAATAAGCATAGCATACTCAGCTCGAAGGAAACATTGACGATTAATTAGTGGGTATAGAATTGCTAGTCTAGTATGGCACTCGTTAAGTTTTTTATTTAATATGGTAACCCCAGCTAAGGTATTTGCATCCAAATAAACTTCCAGATATTTCACCGTCGAGTCTTTGAAATTCCAGCAAATGTCATCGTTATTAATTTTGATTCTTGTAAGTAGAGTATAACGTTTTAAGGTGAACACTTTTGCTTGGAATTTGTGTGGGTTAATTTTAATTTTCCACTTATGAAACCATTTACACTTGATATTCATAGCATTTTGTAGTTGTTCAATAGCAGTTTCAGCAGTAGCACTCTTAGCTATTAAGGCCGTATCATTATCATACATGGCCGGGAGTTATAATAAGTTAAACACGGCTGGTCCCAATATGCCTCCTTGGGGTACTCCAGCTTCAATAGACTTAGTAGTAGAAAAGGTTGCACGAATTCTTATTTTGAATGTTCTGTTGCTTAAGAAAGAGCTTATTATTTTTATTAATTACGTTGGTATGTTTAATTCAATCATTTTGTACAATAATTCTTCTTGCCAGACCTTCTGAAAAGCTCTTTCAAGATCCATGAACATAATAACAGTATACTTCTTTTCTTCAAATTCTTTTTCAGTGGTCTCAGTTGACTGCCGAAATCCAAATTGATGGAGAGGAAGAGGACTAACATCTTTTTTAGATACGTCATCTTATCTTAGAGCCTGTCTTGGTTAGTCTTTTCGAAGAGTTTAACTAATGCTGATTGGCTTGGATTGTGTCTATTATTTCCAAAGAAATATCCTAATTTCATAAGAGCGTTAGAAATTGACGATAGGCAATAGTCTTTTCTGTTAACTTTTTTACAATTTCATTGGATATTAAGTCTGATTCAGGAAACTTGGGAAGGGAATCTACTCGTATATATTGAGATGATATCGTTTTGATGGGATTTTGGAATTTTAATAGAGTGGGATATGGACGCCTTTTAAAATTATGGAAATTTATTGTTGATAAAATGTAAATAGTTAGGGTAAAATATCTAGTTAGTTAAGTTGTAAATATGTAATATAAAATAGTCATAGTATGTTAAAATTTAGAAACTAAGGTAATTTTAATGTAAATAAAATAGTTGAATAATATAATTTATCCCATTCAGTTACGAATGTCAACATTTCGACATTGATTTTAGTTGTAAAAAGTGGTTCATTTTGTAACTAGTTACAAAATATGCTCCCATTTTGTAACTAGTTACAAAAAGATGATTTGAGTTGCGAAAAGTGTTTCATTTTGTAACTAGTTACAAAATATGCTCCCATTTTATCACTCCCATTTTATCACGATGACCCAACTCCTTTTCTATGAAGATGTGGCATTTACATTTTGTTATCTGAATTGGATAAAATCTTGTATGAAACACGTTGCAAAACATGTCTTTTTATCACATGGCGTGTTGTTCATCTCGGCTTCGCCTCGACGAACAATTTCACGCCTGGTGATAAAAATATTCATTTTGCAGCTCGTTGCATAAATAGCTATTGTATACGAAAGTTTGGTTTTCAAATGATAAAATCAAAACTTAATTAATTGCAATTTAAATTAATTTAAAAGCAAATTATAATTATAATTACTGTGAACCTACATCAAGATTGTTATTGTTGTATAAAGAATATAATTTGGAATTAGATAATAAAATTTTATGAAATTGGAATTTTATTTTGAAGAAAACAGTTGTAAATTTGGATAAATGGGGAATATTGAATTGATAAAGAGAAAAAGTGTGTCTTTGGTTAGAAGTTAAGGCAGGTTTTGGATAATTTGGAGTCGAGGCAGGAGGTCAGGAAGTGTATTGTTAGAGGAAATTTGGCAGGACTTAATAATTTGAAGTTGAAGTAGTAAGTGTTCGTTCGTGTTATTATAAAAGGTACTTCTGTAAATTTGTTAATTTTTTTAGAATTTATTATTGTTATTTGTTTGTAAAAAAATTTGCATAATTTTGAAAGATATTTGAATTTCAACTTGGTGAAGTTTTAAAAGTTCATCAAGGCGATCCCTTTGGCGACCTGAGATTGAGAGTCTCTAAAAATTTAACTAAATTATAATTAAAAATTGAGCTAGTTGGAAAATTTAAAATTGTATGCGATTCAGTTAAGTGAAAGATCATACCAATATATATAGTTCTTGAGTTCTAGGACAGAAACTGAAACTGTTTCGTCAACAGTTTGTGTCTGAAAAGTGGTATTCCGTTTATTATTTCGTTTGTGTGGTGCTCATCGTTATTTTCCGTATTAGGGTAAATACCTGTGTTGCAAGTAGTTCTGTTTGTTCTTCTTCCGTAGTATAACATTCGTTAAAAGAACATTTTCCGGGTTGGGACCGTGTCATTGTTGAGAAAGAAGAACTCAACGTTTTGTTCACTATTTTAAGAGGCCTCAAGAGGAAAAAAAAGGACACTAAATGAGCACGGTAATTCAACCTTTGAACCAAGTCAGAGGCGGAACCCTTCCGAGTTCTTCTTTCTCAACAAATACACGGTCCCAACTCGAAAAACGTTTTTTTAACACTAAAATTGATCGTGGAAGTCTTCGAATTCATTATAGCTTACGTTGTTTGATGATATTAGTGGGCATACAACGTTTGGCTGGCGTAAGAGACGTTTTGTTGCCAACCACATGGTGGGATCTGCTTAATAAAATAGTTTAAGCGATTGTATAAAGTTTTGAGATAAGCGAGTCGCAGTATTTGACAGTCTCTTCTATGTTTTTTGCTTTAATTAGTTTGAGTATACAATCTGGTGTTCTATGTTATGTGAAGTTGTACTTCTTAATCTCTATGATGTAGTTTTTTCGGTAATGCTTTCTTGAATTGCAGCTGTATATTGTCTTACTGCTTGATTTATATTTTGGGGTTCATTCAAACGTCCAATCCATTTCAATTTTTGATCAAGAGTTACTCGGAATCCTTTCCAATCAGTTTTTCCCTTGGCTAGTTTTGGGACGTTATTATTGTTTGTGAAGTATTTTGAAAAGTTATAATTATGGGAAGATGAATCTAATGTTTTTGCCGTTGCTTAATAGGTTATCTGAGATTCCTATATCTAGGACCTCGTCTAAGATATTTACTTGATGGTCGATTCTATAAGGATAATAGGTGCATTCATTCGGAGCAGTGATTAATATACCGTGTTTGGTCATAATATTCTATAGTTTTATTCTAGCTGGATTATTAGTGCGATAGCCCTAAATGACGTTATTTGCGTTTAGGTCCCGAAGCAGTAAGGTGGGCTCATCACTAGTGACAAGCTTATCGATATCATGATCAAACATCGATTTATTTAGCGGTTTATTGGCATAAATTAAGATTGTAGGGGTTAGGAAAGAAAATGTTACGAGTGTCAGAGTACACAGCTCTAATTCGATCAAACAGAAAATTTTAAAATGCTCTTATCTAACCAGAAGTTGAATTAAATATACATACCAATCCAAAAATTGTCTTTTTTTTTAATATTTCTATGTCTCTTGAATTAATGTAAATATAAAAATATAAGAAAAGAAAATTAGAATCTATTTTGGATTTAGATATTGAGTTACATCCAGTTTTTAAAAACTTTATTGTTATTTGTTATTCTAAGTTAAATATAAGCTCGTTGGTGCAGTGGTAAGAGAGCTGGGCTCCTAGCTAGGAGTCTTGGGTTCGAATCTCACGCAGCGGTGAGGATTTTTACAAAGAATACTCCACTGTTCGAGGTCGGTACTTGAGCGAGTGAAGCCATTTAATTGTTTGGTTACAATTAACGATTCTGTCTGTACGCTGAATACACTTAACTCTGCAGAAGGCAACGGGAAACCACTGCAGAGAATACATTTCTCTTTTAGTAAAAGCAGCTTGAGGCTGCGATCAACAAGCTCTAAAAACTGATGACTACACATAAAAAAAGTTAAATACAAAAACAGTTGAACCTAAAACGAAAATTCCTTATTAAGAAAACAATTCTAAAAGTAAGAGGTGTTTTTAGACTGTCAATATTTCAGTAGGTTATGGCTTCGAATGCTTATTTTGTTATTATGTTCAGCAGAAACAACCAACGTCATGATTTAACAAATTAAATTTTATTCGTCAAACATCTGCTATATTTTCAGAACATAAACTAAAATATAAAATATGTTGTCTATATTGTTGAATACCAGTGGCGGCTCCTGGTAAAAATTTTAAGGTGTTCTGCAATTTTTGCAAAAAAACTTACCTATTTTTTATAAATTAAGTCTAACCTACGGCTTTACAAAATCGCGAAATTGCTTTTTGGTAATAGAAAATATTTTAGTATTTTAGTTAGAGTTAGATTACATAATTATTTATTTTTTGGGAGCTCTGCAGCACTGCAGCGCCCTGCACTAGCCGCCACTGTTGAATACACAAATTACTCCTTGGCTTCATGTTTTAAAACGCATTTACTAACATTAATTTGATCATATCGCCTCTGAACATTGCATTTTAAGTTGCTAATAGATTGACGAGGTAGATCGCTCTTGACATATGTATAATATTTTCAGTTCAAATCCTTAATGTTCTTCCTCGCTTTTTATTGCCAGAAGCGATTTCCCAAAAGCGACTTTCTCAACTGACTTGCAAATTAAACGCAATATTTGGAAACGACAACACAAAAGCTCGTACCGAATATTACCAATCATTAATCTTCAATTTTGGAAATAACATTCAAGCAAAAATGCTTTCTTCTGGACAGTGGCGGTTGCTCCATAAGGCCGCGCGGCCGCGCGCCCCTCCTAAGAAATGCTAAGGAACACACAATTTTTTTCTAAATTATTAATATTTATTTTACATACATTCTATGACTAAGTTCAAATTTCAACAAAAAATTCAACTCTATCCAAACATCCGCTCCCATCTCTAATTGTCCGTCCTCGTTGAGATCTCTAATTATCCGCGTCCTCAACCAACGGCCGCGGAAAATCTGCGGCCTTTAACAAACATTATACATTGCCGCCGAACGACTCCGGAGACTAGCCGATAATAGCCGATTGTATAAGTTACAGCAGGCCGCGATTTTAGCGCGGCCTGCTGTAACTTATTGTTGGAGCAATGAATCTTCTTTCATTTAATCGGAGCATCGCAAAGATTCGTACTCGTCTACTCGTAGCTATTCAAATCCTGTTATTTTATTAAGAAACGTTTTACAGAATTATTTCATAATAAATGCAATTAGTAGATATATTTTTTACTGCAAGAAATAAAAAATAACTAGTGAGCCTTTTAGAACTTTAAATTTGTAACAAAAAGATGGTTTTCTTTCAGTTACATGAAATTGTTTGTTTCAATTTGTATATCATTACAATATTCGGTGTTCAAGAACATTTAAAGAAAAATATCATATTATGAAAATATAGGTATTTAAAAAAAAACAAACTAAAATATGTACGATTGCTTAGATAACTAAAAATATTTACAATTTTATTTACAGTCGATTTAAAATATCTAAAAAAGTGGGTAAAGAAGGATATATTCAAATCTAAATATTGTTTGGGTTTCAGCTTCGATAGCAATACGCAATAACCGTCATGCAGTCTAATATTTGTTATGACTGAGAATGAAGTAATCGATACCTAATTATTTTGAAAGCAATTATTAGAACTCGTGAAAGGCCGAGTAAAACTTCCTAGAATGATAATAGTAACTAATCACTAGAAGTACCGAATACATTTATTTGCGGTTATAATATTTACTTAAATGTGCCAATTTTCAGATTTGTATTTATGTAAATTGGTTCGGAAAATAAAGAGACAAATTTTCCCGTAACTTTTGGTAGGTTATTTGGTGTTTGACTTCTGGTGCGCCCCTCCAAACTCAAGCCCCACGACACGCCACTGCTTCTGGAGAGTAAACATTATTCCAAAGTTTAAAAAATTGACCATGGACATGCAATACAATTTATTTGACGTTGACTATTGTTGTTTATTTATTTACTGAGCAATAAAAGACCTACGTTCTACTTTCTACACAACTGAGATGTTCACAGTGGATAAACACCGGTTAGAAAGACAATTTTTTCAAATTTTATTAGTACTTAATATAAACAGCAGTAACATCCTAAGAGATATTGAATGTAATATTGAGTTCTGAGAAATAAAGTTTTTTGCATCTTACAGATATTAATGAAAGTCCCAACCATATACAAATGTTACATGATTTTCAGTTGGTTGCCTACTTTTGTAGAGTGCACTATAAAAAGGGCACTAAGCATTTAGGTTAGAAATAATAACGCTGTCACAACTCCTTAAAAATTACTTTAATGAAAAACAAATTGAAGTTTGTAGAATATCTAGGAATCAAAATTTATATGATTCTCTTTCCGGCGATCTTAATAATTTTTTGTAGTATGCTGCTATGCTGTGTAAAATTTTATTTATAATTTTAATTGCGATTGTTTATAAGTTCGGATTACTTCAAAGCACTAAAAGTAATATGTTTTTTTTTATTTTAATTTGTATCATGTTGTTGACTAGCTAAACATAACACATTTCAACTGTTGATAACACTTTTATTAAATTCGAAAACAAATCACTCGCTGTAGTTTTGGATAATAACATCTCCGATTATTGACATACTTTATATGAATTGGATAAAATTCTTGATAATATAAAGTTTATAAAAAGATTTTTTTAATTGAGTTATAATTAGAGAGTTTCATAGTTATGTAATGAAACCTGGAAAGGTTTGTATGAATATGGCGATGTTGATGAAACTATTAATTTCATTCTAGAAATATTTATTTTTATACACATTTTCCTTTGACATTGATATAGTCATATTTGAAAAATAATTTGGGTAAAGAGGAATGTTATAAAATTTAGTAAACATGTCAAAGATTTGGTTTAATTGAAAAATAAATTTCCAGAACTTTTTGAATTCTAAAATATGCATTTTTTATTATTAGAACAAAAAATATTAAATCTTACAAAACAATTTGACAATTCATTAATGAACTGACCGCAAAACAAAAATAAACATTATTCTTCGAACCAGTGATGTTACAGTTAACGATCTTGCAATTAAGGCAAAATTATTCAACAGTCCTTTCTTAAATGCACCATTAATAAAAAACAAAATATCTCCTAAAAGTTGTATCAACTTAAAACTTACAAAAATTAAATTGGGCTGGATCTAACGGAGTCCCAATCTTTCTTTCTAGAAATTTGTTGCAAATCATCATTGAATCAACAACGTATTTAGCTATTTTTTTCTTCAAAACTGATTTATTTCATTTTCAACTAAAAACTGCGGAGGGAATCCCCATATTCAAGAAAAATAATTGGGAGATACTGGATAGTTACCTATATACTTTATTACGCCTTGTGGTGTTCCTTTTACGAGTAAAATTTTCTAATATGATTTTTCAAATAGATACCTAACATTTTAAAATAACAATACATATGAAATTCACAATACGATTTTCGATACGCAATTAACGAGTTTTATAAGAATTTAATTTAGCCTAATATTAACGATGTCGAGCATCACATTGCTGTATTCTGTGACTTTAGTCGTGCAGTTTATTGTGTTGATCACGATATTTTATTGAATATGCTTTATAGTTACGGTATTAAGGGCCCTTCCTTTATCACTTAGTTAAGATAATGTATCACATATATTTAAATCTGAATTAGTTGATCTAACTGCGAGAGTCACTCACGGGTCTATGTACGGTCCCCCCTCATTCATTCTTTAGATAAATATGTATTACAAAAACTTTTCGAGATCTTAAATTTACCTTCTACGGGGAGTGGACTTTCCTTAGTGTTTCGAATAAATGTGATATTGCGAAATGAATAAATGTGAAGTGAGATTGCGAAAATATCTTATCTGGGCCAACTGTCTGGTTTATCATATTTCGTTTGATTTAACTCCAGAAAAAACAATTTATTAGACTTTGCTTAAAAAATACGCACATTTCCCTTCAGCTGATGATGCAATAAAACTCTGGTTTCTTTAGCAAAATGTAAATCTTCAGGATTTAAATTTACCTTCTACGTGGAGTGAACTTTCCCTAGTGTTGCGAATAAATGTGATATTGTGAAATGAATAAACGTGAAGTGAGATTGCGAAAATATCTTATCTGGGCTAACTGTCTGGTTTATCATATTTCGTTTGATTTAACTCCAGAAAAAACAATTTATTAGACTTTGCTTTAAAAATACGCACATTTCCCTTTAGCTGATGATGCAATAAAACTCTGGTTTCTTTAGCAAAATCTAAATCTTAAGGATTTTAATAAACTCTCAATTGGCGAGAACACCGTAATACTCTAATTTCAAATTTATCAAATAAAAATTAATTTGAAAACTGTCTGAGTCAACAAAATCACTTATTTGAGCAACAAATCCGTCATCCTCAATATGACATTTCTCGAAAGAACCGGTTCAATTTAATCTTTGAAGATATTGTAACGGTTTTCAAACGTTTATTTAAAACTTCGGTTCCTTGCATGGGCGCCGTTAACCCAAAATCCAAGGGGGGGCAAACAAGGAATATTCGAAAGAATTTCAAAATAGGTACATAATCGTATATTTCTTACTTGTAGGTAATAACAAAACAAACTTTTCATGTTTATAACTTTTTGTTAAATTGAATTTTTAGATTAAGAAAACAAAAAACCAAGATTTCTTCGTTTTGTGCCAAAAACTTCTATAACCTCTTCTATTAATTGCTCTTTATTTTCCTCCACCTTCTTTCTATGAACACTTAATAGGCATAATCCGGGCAGCCGATTTTCTGCCATTGTAGACCTAAGCCAATTCTTCACTCCTTAGAGTACAGAACGAACGCTCTATTGAACATGTTGTTGGTGGCATTGGCAAAAAAGTTTGGAAATTAATTTTCATAGCGGGAAAAAAGTCACATTCTTCTGAAATTAGTTTTGCAAAATCCATACTTTCTGCTACTTCTTTTTCCTTCCAAATGTGCACCCACGTTAAATATTCCGCTTCCAAATTTTCGATGCCCTACTTCGAGCTATGGAAAACGCAACACTAGTATGTTGGGAAAAACGTAATTCCAAAGAAGATATCAGAGAGTCTAAGTAAGGGTTGAAAATGGTTATTCTAAAATATTCTTCTGCCGTCTTTGCTACAACGTTTCCTCTGTGAGTTTGTCATCCTTGGAACTTTAATTTCAATATCAAATTCCGCAGCTAAATCTACGCTGCTTTTAAAAATTCTTGCAAAAAATCCTTCTAAATTTTCCCTTTCTTCCTTAAATGATGAAATTAAATCTTCGATATGTTTTTGTACACCCAACAAATCTATTGCTACTCCTTGCAACTTGTTTGTTACTGGTTCTGGTTGCGACGAATATCTTGCTATTATTTTGAGACAGATTAGAAATTGAGGCGTTGAAGTAGAACAATACAACTGATTCGCTTTGGCTCGACTTTGATTGTTAAAGTTTTTCTTATTAGTAGTTATTTCTTGCAACGCAGACTTAATAGAGTAAAATTTTCAGCAAACAGTCTTATAGATTTATACTTTGCCGTCCACCTAGTCTCACACAGCACAGTAATATTCGAAACTAAGTTTCGCCTTTTAGGGCTTTCTCTAAAGAATTTAATAACTTCTTTAATAGTACCAATGCAATTTTGGGTATCTTGGACGGAATTGAGATCATTAACAACGAGATTCAAACGGTGAGAAGAACAATGGAAAAACGTTGCTCGAGGATGTTCACCTCTAATTAACTTCTGAACACCGTTTTCTCTTCCAGCCATAGTGGAGCATCCATCAAATCCTAAACCTATTAACTTGTTTAGGTTAAGACCTCAATCCCTGGCGAATGTTAAGATAGTTTCAGATATTGCTTGGGCATTCATCGATTTTAAGTCGGTAAACCCCAGAAAATCTTCTTTGGCCATGTTGTTTTTATCGACATACCTTACCCCAAGTGAAAGTTGTTCTACCCCAGCAATATCAGCTGTTTCATCCACTAAAAGCGAAAATCCAATACTATCATTCACTTCTGTAACAATTACCTTTCTTATGACGTAGCAAGCAAACGCACATGCGAGCGAGTAGATACATGTACATTGTACATGGACAGGCACCGAATTATGCTTGTGCATTATGTCAGAACCCGAAATGTTTATTTTGTGCACTTGCATTTTGCATACTAATAAATATTAAATTAAATATTCATATACAGCCTTTAATGACATATACAAATATAGAAGACTTTAGGGCCGTTATAAAATAAATCTGAAATTGTTTCTAAAAAAAATTAGTGGTTGAACTCAACTTCCAGGGGGGGGGGGGCAAGTGCCCCCCTTTGCCCCCCTAAACGGCGCCCATGGTTCCTTGTGTGAATTATTTATTAACAAATATTAAAATTATTAAGCAACGAAGAAACACGAAATAACAACTTAACACTAAAACACAACACTAATATTAAACCTAATACAAAACACTAATATTAACTCGTAACACTAATTAATGTATTTGTACAGTTTGTTTATTTATAACTATTCACGTATATTTATATTAACTTTACCGACACACATAATATTCGCGACCGTTTTGTAGGCTGGATTAGACTGCCCGTGTTCGTTTGGTCGCGCCTTATATATCCCAGCTTCGTCCTTCCAGAACTTCATTCCAGAACGTTCCCGTAGTCGCGCGAGAATGAGTAACCGTCGATCGTTCTGGAAGCTTTTCGGTGTATGACGCACATGATCCCACACGTGTGCTGACGCATCTCGTTACAATATTTTCTCTACTAAATTACAAAACTTGGGTATTTGTAAATACTACGTTTCACGTACCTGTTCCTATTGCTCAGTGCTTCTTCGACAGCCCATAATTCTATTCTTGCCCAAGAAGCAAGTATGACAGTACACTTGACAGTGAGATACGATCTCACCCAAATTATTCATTTTAACCATGGAAGACTGATTCAAAGCAGGATAATAAGGAAATTAACATTAACGGTAAATATCTCAATCACCTCAGATATGCAGACGACGTAATCATAATTTCATCCAATTGGAATGAGTTACAAAGCATGTTAACCGACCATCATGAAACGTTAATTCAGAAGACTTAAAATTAATTTAACTACTTTGCAATAACACTAAATACAACAACAATAGAGTAAGTAGACGAATATATATCTGGGTCAAGCTATCAAACCAAACAAAGATAACCAAACTGCTGAGATAACAAGAAGAGCGCGAATGGGGTGGGCAACATTTGGCAAACTGCCGTAAGTCCTAAAAAACAAAAAGATTCCCCTAAATCTAAGGACCAGTCTTTGATTCCCGCATCCTACCGGTCCTTGTATGCGAAGTTCAAACGTGGACCTTCACAAAGGCAAATGCAGATAGTATAAAGAAAACCCAAAGATCCATGGAAAGACAAAAAACAGAATGAGTGGGTACGAATCAGAACAAAAGTTACTTATGTGATCGAACGTGTAGCAAGTCTAAAATGGAAATGGGCAGGCCACAACGAACGCATACAAGACCAAAGATGGAACACTCAAATCGGAAAATGGCGCCCATACATCGGCAAGAGATCGATAGGAAGACCACAAATGAGATGGAAAGACGACTTCAATAAACATGCAGGTTTGACGTGGCATATAATAGCCCATAACAGCGAGAGATGGGATTAGGGTAGGCCTATACCAAAGTATGGAAGGAATGGAAGTGTTAATGTTGGGAATGTTTCTAAAGCACATGGATTATACAAAATATAGGAGGCAAAGATCTATGTTATGAAGATATTAAGATACAGGTGGAAATGAGCTGGACATGTAGGAAAAATATATGAAGAAAATTGGATAAAACGGTTATAGAAGAGGAAAAGAAAAATGTAAAGTAAATCTAAGACGGATTGACGGCTCTAGAAAGGGAAACTCAAAATGGATCCAGTTAACTCAAAACTCACAGGAATTGGGAGTGATTGGGGAGGCATATGTCCGAGTTTGTAGGGAAGAATTGTGTAAGCAAAAAGAATATCTATACGAAATAAAAGCGTTTTTTATTTATATTAAAAAGAAAATACTGAAGATTTCTTATTATAAATTTTTTGAATTAAAATTAATGCAATTAAAAAACTAAAGAATCTACGAGAGAAAAATACGAAAACAACATTTATTATTAAACAATTTATTAAATCTTAACATACAACTGCTTACATCTATTTTGGTTTTCTTATATTAGAAAAATCAGTCATTAAAAACGGCACTCAAAGAACTTGCTCACCTAAAATACTTATCGATGATATTTTCCGTAAACCAAGGCCAATCAAACTGCAAGTGATTGCCCGGAAGAGATAAGAACTTTAATTTCCCGTCGCTGTCCATTTTTTTCAAACCCAAACGATCCTGAAAAAATACGCATGATTAGTAATCGACTTGCTACATTTAACGACTTTTAATATTTGGCTTTGAAATGGACTAAAATTAAAAATTTGAATAATTTCATGTTGGTCTGCATTTCGGTTAAAAAAAAAAGGAAAAGTCCAATTAAAATTGGGAAAAAGCTTGAAATAATAAACTTGAACGAATACTTACATTAACATAAAGGTCGGATTCTTGTAACGTTTGAATTTCCTTAGACTGGCCAGGTTTGTAAAATCCAAACCATTCGGATTCAACTGGTTGAACCATGGTATCTGTTTCGAATTTAACCATCACGAAGTTTTTAAGTGATTGTAGGTTGGTTATATACGACTGATTCACTGTCCTTTCGTTGTTAATATCCGCCAAAAATGAGCTTTTCTGTTTGTATTCCTTTTCGTTTAATGGGTCATGCCAGTATGTGGCTTGTACTAGAAGAGCTTGTAACCATCTGGAATACAAATAATGGGAGAATGCATTTTGATTACTTTATACATGCAGAAATGTCGGAAAATGTTGCAAATATAAACGTACTAAATATTTCTCTTGGTGGTGTTAAAATTTCAAGACAACAAAAGTGGTTTAGGGATGGTTACATTTGTTTATTTGTGCAATTCTATGAGAGGCCTATTATCTTCATTGAAACCTAATAAGTGTAAATGAGTCATAGAGCGGGTGAATGCACCAGGCCATCAGTTAATTGCTTGTAGGACAAGCAACGCGTAGATTTGTATGCACCTGCACCCCTAATTTTACCAAATTTTAATTGTTATCGATGTACCTGTATACGGTTTAGGCAATAATAAGTATTACAATATCAAACCAATTTAAGATGTTTTTAACCAGATTAGCCTACATAATTTCGAAATTGGCAGTTACTTAAAATTTTCCGCGCGGTTAATTGATATGAACGTAATTTTGTCATAAATGAGAAAGAACACAATATTTCCCAAACAGCTTGAGAAAAGCTCTGGAAAACAAGGAACTAAAAATTTTGCCAGGTTATAGTTACGTAAAAACTTGTAAAAATTCAATATGTCAAGCGAATTAAAAGCTGTTAAAGATAACGCGAGATTTTTGTAAAGTATTAAATTAATTATTTGATTTTGTTAACTTTTAAAGTTGTCGACCGTTCTCAGTGGGGGTGTCTCATTGTTATTAACAATGTTACGATTTTTTTTGCTTAGCGATAAATCGTATCATTTTTTTGTTGATTTGCCAATGTCGTTAGCGTTAAGAATTTTTTTGTTGTGCTTGTTTAACTTTATTTTCAATTCTTTTCTTCAAAATTTCCCATTTTACTTGATTAATTCATATAATTATTTTCCCTTTTCGTATTTTGTAAAGATTTTCTTTCGTTCGTGGTTCTGACAGCATTTGTTATGCTTTATTTCCATTGTGCCGGCGCATAAATTTCCATCTTTAAGCGATGCCTGGTTATTTAGTTCATTTGTTTGTTTTAATTTTCATTCAAAAGTAAATTCTTTCGGTTTTACCGACTCTATTCTTCATATATTCTAGCAAAAACATCGAACGTCAATACAAAAGGTACCAGTAAAATTCTTTGTTTGCCCTACAAGCGGTCGGTCAGCTGTAGTTTAGTCACGTGATACACTCGCTCTATTAACCCTACGGATAACGGATATAAAAACGTTTTGGGGGTCATTAAACTTGAATTTGTTTATTATTAATGGGAGCCCATGAGGGATTCATGCATCCTATCGCACCACAAGAGCCAGCCTTTGACGCCGCGGATACAAATAACTTGAGAGTAAGGGTAATTAAAATTAAATTTTAAATACATAAGTCCATGAGAGACCCATTACCTCCGTTGCAACACAACAAGTGTTAATGTGCCATGGATATACAAAATACTTTGGGGGTATTCAAACATAAATTTGTTTATTTATGACAGTTCATCACCTCCTTTGCACTTTAGTGAATGCTAATGAGTGAGTCCTCGACGGCATGGTATAATAGTAGATGGATGGATTATTAAAACTATGCGAAGATTATAGGATATCATTACACAAAAAGACCAATCAGTGGAGGATCTAACTGAAGAGGAAAGAAGAAGTACGCTCAAACCCTCATAATACTTACTTGAAATAAGCAGCATGATTCAAAAGCCTCCGAATATAATCACAGGTTGGATGAGACAAAGATCCACAGTTTGGTAACCCATACACTCCTTGATGTTGCCCACCAAGGGAAATAAAGTTCTTCATTTGAGGTTGAGGACATCTTTGAAGTAATCCACGTCTGCAATTAAATAAATTGCGTTTATTACTTTCATTGTCATTGGATATCGGTTAATAACATACAAAAATTGCGAGCCTTGTGAAAAACCTACGGCGTTGTATCCATTCGCAAGTAAAGGGTCTGCTTTGATCGTAGCGCAAGCCTCTGCGATTTGTTTATCTGGGTGCATGAAATAACCATTTTCTACATCTTCAATTATGGAGTTACCAATTTTGATTGATAGAACGTGGACGCCTGGTAAGGTTTCATTTAGGTGCTTTTGTACTGCCCCTAAACTGAAGGGGAAGCAACAGGCATCTCCTAAAATGCAAGAAATTGTAGTTGTCATTCACAACTTTCACTGAAGATTAAACGCGATTAAGAAAGCGCCTTAAGCGTTTGTTAATTTTTGCAAATTGTTATTCACCGAGGACCAGGTTTTTGCACATCCAAATCACTAAATTAATTCAAATGAAGAATATTTCTGTCAAATAAACAAACTTTGGAAGAACAACTTTCAATTCAATACAAGTGTTTGTTAAGTTCTTTATTTAGTTGTTTCTAAACATGTTTGATTTCCGAATGATTTTTAAACACTTGTATTCAGGAATTGTTATGGGCCTTTAATTTAAATTATAAACACTTTCTTTCATTTTGCATGCTTGGGTTACGTAAATTTCTGCATTAAACAATCAGTAAAAGTTCTATTTAAAGATATTGTCTTTTTAACTAACATAAATTTGCAAAAAACTAGGTTCACTCTCTTAACACTCTTAATAACAACTTTTACGTGTAATCAGTACAAGTTTTTGTATTGTTGGAAATAAAAGAAAGCACTTTTCAACTACGATAAGACAATCCGACTTCCTGATTTTTGTAGTTTTCAATATCACGATTGTTGTTGCTAAGTGGTTGTTTTCTAATAGGAAATTGAATCAGGTAGAAAAAATCCTAGCTTGCATAATTTCCATTTAAAGTAAACGCAAAGGTCAGGATTGGACTCAGTGTAAATTACTTTTGAATTTTCAGCTTAAAATTTATTAGTTTTTCAATAATTAGTTATATTCCGCAGGAGTTTGGAGCAACTTTCTCAAAAGTTAAGTAAACTTAAAGGTCAGGACTGCACTCAATGCGAATTGAAAGATGTATTTTAAGCTTCTTGGTTTTAATTTTAGCGTAAATTAAATGATGTATTTTAATTTCTAAGTTTGTTGGTTTTTCGGTGGTTTTAATTAAAAATTGGAATTTAAGGAATTGGAAATTAACAAAATTTCAAAGATTTTTCCATTGCTCAGAGTAACGAGCAAAAAACTGAAATTTTAAGGCTTTGTTTACATACCATAAAGAAAATTCTGATACATCTAAATATCAATAATTTACTGAACTTTACCCTTGATTAATTTTATTATCATACAAAACTAATAAATACAACAAAACAATCGTCCAGTTTATTAACATTGCTGCTTTAATTCCGATGAAAAAATTATCCAAGGCATAAATTAATTAAATTTTAAATACAAATTTATTTATGAATAAAATAAACCTTGCAAATTTTCTAAGCCAGCTTTACTCTACGCCCCTGTTTATACTGTCTTAAAATAAAACATAACCTTGAAAAAGTGAAGATTTGGTTCTGACGTTATTTACAAATAAAGTGAACTTACCCATGCCGTGCCATAGCACAATAGGTGTATATTGATCACAATAAATCGTAGAGATAAATACAACAAATAACACTTGGAATAAATAACTACGTCTCATTGTGCAGTCCGATTTGTTTGCTACTTTCAATTAATTTGAATGAGTAATTCCAATGAAAATCTTGTGCGCACTCGCGTGTTGCTATAATCTATACTGTTGACCAGTGACGTTCGTTAAAACGGTTCGCTTAATGGGGGTCATTAACGCAGGAAAAGAAGTGATGCTCTATTTGATTGATAATTTCTTAGAAAGTTTTTTTTTGCTGTATCATTATGGTTATTAAAACGAAAATGTAGTTCAACTGCAAATTTTTATTTTTAGTACACAAAATTTGTGGTGAAATTAAATTATTTGAAGAACTATAAGGATTTGTAAATACTGGGCTATTTTGTGCTTAGCTGTTCGAGTATTAACTGTATTAAGTAATTAATTACGTTTGAATTTTTAATTTTAGGAGTGGTTAATTTGCTTATATAACAACAATAAATAACGCCTAAAATTATTACTAAATACTTCTACACTAAGAATTTTCTTTTCTGTTCTATATAATTTAATTGTTTTAGTTAAGGTTTTTATGTACACCGCTGCTGTTTTAAACAATTTAAGTCTAATGTAAATAAATCAATTGAGTTTATTCAGTTTTAGTGAAGATGATCATAAAACTATAAAAATGAAATCCAAACAAAAAGCCGCACTCATGTTTTTGCTAAAACCATACTAGCATTTCTGAGATACATAATTTGTTCCAGCTTCTACAGTTCTAATTGCTTTATTTTGCGCAATTAAACTAACATTAAATACTTAGCGTTGTTGTTCATTATGATAATTGATAATGAGAATTAACCGCAGAGTACAGAACCCTTCGAAGAGGAAGTACTTTGCAAGAAAGTAAAATTAACAGAAAGGTGTTTATTCATTAAAATATTCAATGTTTTTGACAGGGTCGGCTTTAGGAAGTTAATAAAAATCGAGCCAATTGGCAATGTCTTAAATTTGAAAAAGTTTAAATATTTCAAAATTCAATATTAGAAAACTTTAACAATATTCAGATTTCTCTAGCGGTTAAACATTTACAGATATTGTTAAGTATGAAACATTTCGTTGCTTAAAGTAAAACTTAAAATTATAGAAAAACGTTGCTAATAGAAATTTATGATGAAGAATACCGTAATGCAAGAACATGGGTAGAAACACAAAAAATGAAGTTTTGGGCGAGTAAATTAAAAAAAGGTTTGAGTATAATTAAAAAAACTTGCCCTTGAATTTGTAGGTAGCTATTTCCAAATTCCAAGTGTGCCAGTTTTGACTTGATGGTCTTACTTTAAGCATTACCAAACAGCCGAAGTTGCAAAAACTTTTTTACGTAATTGCTTGTTTATTATAACGAAATATAATGATGTTATTCTCATTAGTTGTGTGTCGGGGCTAAAATTATTAGATTTGTATTTGTTGAGTAGAATTTTATTTTGTTCTCCTTTTTTGCTTTAGTTACAAGGTTACCTTAATAAATAAACACTAGTTTAAGTACTTTTCTACTGTCATATTTAAGTATCAGATTGTAATTACATTTAATTTGTTGTTTATTTAGTTATCGAACTTATCTGTAATTAAAACCAGATAAATTACAACTAAAGTTCAACAATTTAGCGAGAAATTGAAAAACATTACGGGGTATTTAGATCATTTAAAAAACTTCTCAACAACGTTTTCCAAAAACCAAGTCCACTCGAACTGTAAGTGACCTCCTGGCGTTGATAAGAAGTGAAGTTTGCCATCAGCATCCATTTGATCGAGACCTAATCGATTCTGAAAAACATTTGCGTGAGACAGAGATAGATATGGAATTTTGATGATTCTTTGATCAAACCTAAGATTGGCTTGAATCTAAGATTGGACTTAATTCAGAACTCAATTGAATCTAAGACAGAAGTCAATGAAATACTGGGATCAAACTAAACTTTTACTTACATAAACATCAGATTCTTGCAAACTCTGTGTTTCTTTAGAATGACCAGGTCTGTAGAAGCCAAACCACTGCGATTCTATCGGTTGGACCGAATCATCTCCTTCGAATTTAATGAGTATTATATTGTCAATTGCTTGAAGATTGTCCTTGTAGGTTTGATTGATAGATACTTCATTGTTGATACTTGCCAGGAAGGTGTTACCTTTTAGATAAGCTTCATGGTCTATGGGATCATGCCAATAGGTAGCTTGGGCTAAAATTTCTTGAATTTTGCTGAAATTTTATTGATTTAACCTTAATTTTTTATTTGTCTTTTAAAACGAGTTAGATTACGAAGTTTGGCCAAAGAAAAAAAGGAATTATTACTTTTATAATTAGAACATTTGATGAAAGAGCGTATTTTTTGTTTGATGATTCTTCGCGTTGCAATTATGAGCAGAAGGTGAAAAAAGGAGAAAGAGAAAGCCAAACGAAGATGACGACGAAGATGAAGAATGAAGAACAATAAGGAAGGAACTCTTTTAGAAGGACCCAATGTACAGTGCTAAAGGCGTATTTGAAAAAAGCCGTTTGGGCTTACAATTGCAAAAAAGGGTTTAACAAAAGCATATTAAAGATCAAGCTATAAATAAAAAAAAAACTTCACGGGGCTTGGATACTTTAATTTTAGTTCAGTTAAATAACCGAATTATCCCATTTTCTTACAACCAAACCTTGCTGAATAATTAAGAAAATATATACAAACCTTATATACGCTAGTTTGCTTACAATTGGGCGTATTTTATCACATAATTCACTGGTAAGTGCGTTACATTGTGGTATACCATAAACACCTTGGTGCTGTCCGCCTAACGAAACCAAGTTCTTCATTCTAGGTTCAGGACATCTTTGTGCCACAGCACGCCTTAAAAAATAATAGCCAAATATAATATAACGTTGACACAAGCCCAGCTTCGTAAACATGGCTCATCATACGGAATGAAAAAACTCAGTTTAAGCGAACTCAAAACTGCAAAAAATCTGATTTGCCCTTTCAAATACGTACAGAAATTGAGACCCTTGGGAAAATCCGATCGCATTGTAACCATCTGCAAGAAGTGGGTCCGATCTGATGATCTCACAGGCCTTTTCAACTTGATCATCTGGGTGCATGAGAAAACCATTTGTTACATCTTCAAGTATGTTGTCACCTATTTTAAGGGATACTACGTGAACATCTGGTAGAGCCTTCTCTAATCGTTTTTTGATACTTCCCAAACTTATTGGGCTACAGCAAAAGTCTCCTGCAAAGAAACCGACCATGGATACCGTGGAATTATTTAGATTTATTCAAATCTTACCCATTCCATGCCACATTACAATGGGAGTGTATTCGCAGGATGCATTTATTAAGAAAATTGAAAACAGGAAAAACAGGATTTTCGACATTGTAACTTTTTAGGTGGTTTAATCTACTTCCAGAACGGTGAATTATCACCAAGTAACTGAATCTATTAAATGCGCTGATGAAACAATGGTTTCTTGATAAAACTGAGATTGTAATAAGTAGCTCTTGTGCTCAGTTCGATATTTTGAATAAAATTAATTAAGTTCTTATCGTAAGTAGGTAATTCAATTTCAATAACAAGATATTTGTTAATAATAATAATAATAATAACAGTTAACATGTTCTTAATCTAATAGAATTTCCCCTCGAGTCTATATTTGGAAACATCTATCTTGAACGATTTCAACATATGGGCAGTCAGAGCACCAACAAACCAGTTTGTCATTAAAAGAGTCTTTTTTCTAAGTACCTACTACTGCGTTGAAGTTTTGTGTAGTTTGCTTAGGGCGAATTGTTAAAACAAGAATTAACAGCTTCGTTAATCTAATCATTCCTTAAAATGAACAAAATCGAACTAAAATTCGAATTCATACACCAAATAATTCATTGGTAAACAAAAAACGATGCTCTTTTGTCAACTTTGTTTATTGGTTAATTTAACAAAGGTTTTGTGTAATCCACCCTTAGCGAATCTGTTACTTTAATTTAGTTTTAAGGATGTAAATGCTTTGAGAGTGCCTAGTGTTTGCCCATCATTGTTTTAATTTTAGTCCCTTCTTCTTCTTGCTTAGCTTCCTGTCTCTCGTCTGACTAAACTCAAATCTTTTTGATTGGCCCCTCGCTACTCTGCTTGCTGCTTCTTTCATCTCTTTCATGGAAATATTCATCAGTTTATTTTTTGTTTTTCTTTTATTTTTGTTGTAATTAAGTATTTACCTTTTTCTGTTTTAATTTTATGAAAGAATATAATAATATTAGAAATATTTTCCACGGACTGGCGTGAGGGGTGGACATGCTGAGTTTGAGTGGTGAAATTAAGTGCGAAAAGTGAGAGAACGGTCTTGAAAGTAAGAATAAGAAAAGTGAAGAGTAGTGAACTAAAAAGCAGAAGGTGTTTAAGAAGGTATGGGTGAAATCACAAGTTAAGGAATAAACAAAGTAAGCTTGGGTTATAGAGCGAACAACGAACCAGGGCCGGATACGAGGTCTAACGCCGGCCCGGGCTAATAGTGGCAGACCGGCCCGAATCAAAATTAATCCCAATTTGAAAAAGAATTATTTTAAATTATTGTTTTTGAAAAGAATAAAAAATTAAATTTTTTTCCTTTGATTATTTATTTAAAAATTACAGTAAAAATAACAAAACTAAAATTCACTTTTACATAACAAATAAAATAAGAACATTATAATATCATAATATAATGAACAAAAATTAAATAAAATGAAAGTAGCTGCGATATTGAAGCTGCTTCTTCAATTATTGCATCACTGTCCATGTCCAGGTCAATCATTACGTCTTTTTCACATGCCATAAGCATGAAAGCTTCCAAATATTCATTGGTCAGAGAGCTTCTGAGTATTTTTTATGTATTTTAATTTACAGAAAGAACGCCCATAATGTAGGTATTGTCAAAAGGTATCTGTATCGTGTATGCTAATGCTAAGTTTTCGTAAGCATTTACATATAAATTATATTTTTATAATAAGCTATAGCAACATATAGCACAGTTCTGGCAATTTTTACAAACTTTATTCTCATTCAATTCTATATCATCTTCCACTTCCACGTTAATGTCATTGTTACGATCCTCTAGTTCAAATACATTAGAAATTGCTCTTTTTGGGCCAATTATTTGCAAAATGAATTAATTCTTTTGAAATATCTAGTTGAAAAACTTAAGATAGCTTTGCAGAAATTGATTCTAAATATGCCATTTCCGTGTTTCTAAAATATTTTTAAAATTTGTTGGATCAAGTAAAGCTAAGTCCAAAGACAATTCCCTATTTTTCGGAATCGTTCGTCAAGACTATTTATTATTATATCTAAAATTCTGTTATGAGTTTCGATCTCAAATTTTCGGCGGGCATCGTCCATGGGCTGATCACAAGTTAGTTCATCGTCCATTCTTCTCTTGCGTCTTATTCGCTGTGCGGGAAATTCATTTTGAATTAAGAAATTGTAATTATCATTTGATTTTAATTGGTTTTCTGTCCATTCTATAAATTTCTTTGTTGATTTTTCAATTGTTTTCATATCACGTTGAATATTTACAAGGGAATCATAAACTGTTGATACCATTTCTTGGGATTTTAACAAATCAATACCATTGGTTTGCAAATACCTAATACCTAATATCCTAATACCCAATGGTCCAATAAAGGTGACTAGACCACTCACATTTTGCTTAACCAATCAGATTGATCGATTTCCTTAGCAACAGCCAATAAAAACAATTTTCAAGTGAAAAAATCACACGTGCGTTTTAATAAGTGAAAAAACCACGCGTGGTTTTTTCACTTAGGTATTTTAAATAAGTGAAAACAATTCATAAATAGTAATTAACTGTTCGTGATATAGTCTTAACGAATACAACGCGTGATCCGATTTTCCTGTGATAAATTTGGATTGGATAATTAATTCGTGCTAGTTAATTTTGGAAAATTTCACTCGCCCTGACGGGCTCGTGAAATTGTCAAATTAACTAGCACTCATAAACTATCCGATCCAAATTTATCGAAAAAACGGCATCACTTGTTATATTACTGTTGAATATTCTCTTGTATATGTGAGCAGTTATCAATGTCTCATATTTAGTTAGCCCTTCAATCAAAAATCTTGCTTTAGTTCTAGTATCAGCAGCGAAATTTTCAGAGTCAACTATTGAGTTGAGAGACAGCAGAACATCTACATACAAAGCATTTTGGGGAAAATTAAATTTTCCAAATATTTTTTCTAAAGCCGATTCTTTGGCCCACCATCTCATTTCACCAATTATTTGCAACTTTTTATTTTTTTGGTCTGATCTTGTTTTGTTCGAAATATTCATTCGTTTATATGATTCTAGAAAGTCTTATTAAGAAGGTTAACTGGCTAAATAAAGAGGCTGCACATATAGGCGAGGCTGTTGCATCGACAAAACTAAATTTAAAACATGGCTGCAAGCTGCAACACCATATATGAATATGCGAATTTCCGGGAGATGCTTGTAATAATGTTGAGAAACCTTCGCGGCTCCATCAGTAGCATTGAGGGTTTATTTTCTGTTGCTGAAAAACAGAATGATCAAGTGGAATTATTGGAGAGAGAAATAAGAAAAGGGAAAGTAGTGGTGCAAGGATTTGAAGAAATGGAAAACGAGGCGGAACTAGAGTTAAAGGAGAAGTTGAGAGTACTATTACGAGACATAGGAGTTATAGTAGATATGGAAAAATAAATCCAGAAGGTGAGAAGAATAGCAAAGAAGAATCAACAACAGAAAAAAATACGCCGGGTATTGATGGAAATGGTATCGTAGAACAAGAAAATTGAAAATATGACAGCGGCAAGAAACCTTATATATGGAAAAACATTTGCACCAATGATGATTATAAGACTCAGGAATAGAGGAAAATAGTAATTAGGCACATGAGAGAAGCAAGAGAAAAATAACTTTGAGCAAATGTAATTCACAATAAATGAAGAAAAACTAGAAGAACTGAAGTAAAACAAGGATATGGCAAAAAATCAAAAAGCCAGAACAGTAAGCGAGAGATCACTAGGAAATTAAAAGAAGGAACCAAGGAGGCAAATGTGAAGAATTACGAAAACAGGAACTAAAAACTAAAAGTTAAAGGAATTAGGACGGAAAACAATGAAAGTAAATGAAAAACGCGATGAGAACGAAGGGCGGAACAGAAACAGAATAATAACAAAAAAATGTTAAAAAGGATGTCGAATGCTATAGGCGTAGACGGATTAAATTTAAGTATGCTGAGATTGGTACTTCCGTTTTGTATAAATGAGCTAACTCACCTTATCAACTTCTCCTTTGACACGTGCAGACGTGCACTGTGCCACAAATATGGAAAAAAGCTATAATAAATCCACTGCCTAAAGTCAGTCTAGCTAAGGATTTCAAAGATATTAGACCTATCAGCATTCTATCGGTTCTATGGAAAGTACTGGAGAAAATAGTGAATAACCGACTTTTAGAACATATTGGTAAAAACAAACTGCTGTCCCCATTTCAGTCTGGATTCAGAATTAATCATAGCACTACAACATCATTAACTAAGATCACCACAGACATAGCTCGTAATATGGATAATTCAGAAGTCACCTACCTCACACTATTAGATTTTAGCAAAGCGTTTGACACTATCGACCGAAACTTATTGATAGCCAAACTGCATTATTATGGTTTGAATACCATTACATTACGATGGTTTACCAGCTACCTAACTGAGAGAACACAAGCTGTCCGTATTGATAATATTATGTCCACCGAACTTCCTGTAATTTTTGGCGTTCCACAAGGAAGCATATTAGCTCCAACCCTATTTATCCTATTTACTGCTGATTTACCCAATGTTCTGGAAAAAAGTTGGAGTTTCTATCTCTACGCGGATGATACTCAACTTTACAAAGCTTGTTTGCCCATAAATACCAATTTGCTTATCACTGAACTTAACGAAAATGTACAACGTATTGCAGAATGGTCAGAAACAAATGGTTTGCGGTTAAATCCCAAGAAAACGATAGTGATGTGTCTAGGTACTAACCCTGCTCTTGATAAAGCTAACTCACTTACGACCTATAACCAAGTAGTGCTAAATAATACTGTGCTAGAGCTTGCTGAAAGTTCTCGTGATCTGGGTGTGATCCTAGACAAAAATCTTAATTTTGAAAAACGTGTGATTAAAAAATCCAGTGAGTGCTATGCCAAATTAAAATCATTGTGGAAATTTAAAAATACTCTACCGCAAGACGCTAATTCTAAATTGTATTGATTACAGTAGTGTACTATAATTTTCTGACCGCTGCTATGAAATCCAAACTGCAAATTTTACAGAACTCATGTTTGAGATTTGCCTTTCAAGTACCATACCGAAATCATGTTACACCTCACTACAATAGGCTTAACATCTTGAAATTAGAAAATAGATTTATGTTTTTGTATGGCACCCTACTATATAAAATTTTAAACTCTTACTTATTTATATAATTTGCTTGTAAGACGGTGTGATCTACGCAGCAGTAGTATTACGTTAAGGCAGCAAACAGTTTATAACATCCCACAGCATAAATCAACTAAATTTGAATGTTGTTTCGACTATATGGCACCAAAATTAGTTAATTCACTAATTGATATTTTCTCTAAGCCTAATATTAGTCAATTCAGAAAGGGATTCAAAGCTCATTTAATGAACTCACAATCGGTATGAACTCCAACATTCGTAGGTAATTTTGTTATCAAACGAGGGGAGACTGAAAAACGACTATGTCGACCTTTCTCCTTTTGAAACCAATCAGTATATGTTTATTCTCTTTTTATTGTTTTTTTTCTGTATTATTAAATTATATCTATCCATCTTTATGTATACTTTTACTAAAATCTATTCAAAATTGTATTTTTGTGTATATTTATACGTATATTTTCTTTTTGTGTGTTTAATAAACATTATTATTATTATTATATAGGCGAGGGACCGAACAGCAAAAAGAAAATATACAGGATGTTGCATGACGTACCGTACATACTCAAGGAGCATATTCCTGAGGGCATTTTAAGTAGAAAATTTCCTATAAACATGGATCCAATTCGCAACGGTTACCCAGCTATAGACGTTTAATGTTTAGACAATATTAATCTAGTTGGCTATAAAATTCTAAACTTTTGTTTGTGACCTATCAGAAATTGCATAGATGTACATAATATCGGCGTACTCCTCATTTGAAAATTGCAAGGGCATTTTTTACGGTAACGTTGATAACTTTGTACAACTTTGAAAGGTAACACGGCACACCTACGTAAGTTTTCAATCGAGGGCTCGGAAAGCAGAACGCGATCTGCGCTCGAACCAGGACTCGCTAGTAGGCAATTTCTGACAGGTCACAAACAAAAGTTTAGAATTTTATAGCCAACTAGATTAATATTGTCTAAACTTTAAACGTCTATAGCTGGGTAACCGTTGCGAATTGGACCCATGTTTATAGGACATTTTCGATTAACAAGTAGGCATATACTATACTACTCGAGAGTAAAGAAGGAAAGAAGACCAAAGGAAGGGGCACCAATAATAATTATAGAAAATTAAGAAAAAAAGTAATAAAATTTAATTCTGTCAACTCAAGAATGATAGCAATACGTTTATAAGAAGAAGAAAAAGTCAATATCATAAAAATGTATGGTCCAATAGAGGAAACGCGGAAAGGAAAAGAAGTATTGGACTTTTACGTAAATCTACAAAAGGGTATTATGACATGAGAGAGGAAAAGGAACAATAATGGGAGACTGGAATGCTGGAGTAGGTAGAGATCACAATCGAGGAATGGGTTGCATGGGAATTCACGGAGAAGAAACAATAAATAGGAATGTGATAAAGATGATGGATTTTTGTCAAAAATGATTTGGTAATAGCAAATACAAAATGGAAACAAATACAAATACTAGAAGATAAATATACGTTTGTTGCAGACGAACGAAATGCCAAGAGTTTGATGGATTATACAGTGCTAAGCCAAAACTTATTATAGAAAATCCAACAAATAGAAGCAAGGAAAGAAGCGGAAATATTATCGAACTATAGAGTAGTAGCAGCAAAATGTTTGATTAAAACTAAAGAAATAGAAGAAAACAAGAAACATAGCAGATTGGCAAAGTATATGTTAAAAAGCAAAGAAAATTTGGAAAAATACCAAATAAAGGACAAACGAGTAATTACAAAGATTAGAAAGCGAAAAACTGCAATGGATCCTGGTTGAAAGATTGACATTATTTGAAGAAACATTACATATTAAAGCAGGGGAAATATGTGGAAGAAGTAAATTTAGCAATCACAATAAAAGAATAAAATGGCAGAATAATGAAATAAAAGCACTAGCAAAAGAAAAGGAAACTGCCTGGAAAAAATATATCAAAACTAAGACAGAGAATGACTGAGAAGATTATAACAGAAAGAGAAATAACTAGAGCATAAGAAGCAGTCAAAAGAGTGAAAAGAGAAAACTGGAAGGAAATTGTCAGAGAGACAAATGAAATAATAGAAAATTTGGGACAAGCAGAAAAAGACTAAGAGGGAACAAAAGAAAGGAAATAGAAGCGATAAAAGACAAATACGATGAATTAAAAATAGAAACGAAAGAAATTTTAGAACTTAGAAAGAATTATATGCTGAAAAGTTTGATGCAACCCTACTTGAAAATGAAATAGACAGAAAAAAGATAGAACATTTGCAAGAAATAACAAGAGAAGAAACAGAAGAAGCTTTTAAAAAAATCAAAACAGGAAAGGCATGTGAAGAAGATAAAATGGCTTCCGAGTTGATTAAATGCGAAGAAGAAAAATGAAGAGTATGGTTATGGGCTATACATATGGAAAGAAGCATAGAATATACAAAAGTTACCTAGAAAATGGAAAGATAATTTGTTAGAATTTTTTGTAAATTGAACAATTATTAATTTATTTTTATTATTAATACTATATTTATGCTCCTTATTTACTAATTAGATTCTTATTTTAGATCCTCTGTTACTCCATTTTGTTTTCCTGGGGTGGGTTATTTATACATTTATTTGGGTTTTAGCTATATGGTTTATATTTTGAAATTCATCATAGTTAGTCAACCTTTCACTTTGGATGCCTTGTGGGTTGATAGCCTTTCTTAAATTTTTCGATTTGTTCATTCCCGGTAAATTTTTGATTTTTCATTTTGGTAACTTTGCTGTAATTTTGGGAATTTGTGAAAAGTTCGTCCTTTTTAATCTTGGCAGCGAAACCGAACGGTTGTGCCTTAGGTAACCTGAAAGTTCAGGGATTTGTTTTAACCATCCGCATTTAATATTGGTGATTATTTACTCGGGCCTAGCATCAAATGTTTTTTGGGATTTACCTTGGTTTTTTGAATAATTTTCAATTTAAGTTTTTTTGAGTTAGAAGGTACATGTTGGTAAGTTTCCTTGGTTTTCTGCTTTGTAGTAATTCGTAGCTTCAAATTTTATTTCAGTATTCTTTCTTCCTTTCATTCATTAATATTTTTTAATTAATTCGGTTGAAATTGTTTGAATTATCTGGTTATTGCGCTCCTGTCATTCCTATATTTGGAATCCAGTAAACTAATTCAGGCCGATTAAGGTTTTCGTTATTGTTAATTTGGGGTACCCACATGGGCTTACATAGAATCTATCCAGTACCAGCCCGTTTAGAAGGTACTATTTCCGGAGTACCCTCATCAGCGCTACATCCATCTTTGGCAAGCACAGCTTCAAGATCAGATAAGTGCCCTTTGTGTTTAAATTTTAAATGAACTGTATGTATTGATAATTATCGTACTTGTCAGTGTACAGTTGATTATTTGTTCATTGATTTGATAAATTTGTTTAAATTTGTTAATAAATAATTCACACCACAGACTCAAGTTTTAAATAAGCGTTTTGAAAACGTTACAATATATAAAATTAGTTGCAAAGATCTGGTATAAAAGTTGCACTGCGATTACGTTTTGGACTTTCATTACTGTTTAACAATAATTTCTTAGATTCATCGTTAAGGTTCAAAGTTGAAAGAAGCTTGAGGGTGTCTGTGTCACTATAATCAGGTTCTGGCTGTACAGGTTCGATTCCAGGTAGCAAAAGTTTTAATTCTGCATTTTTAATAATTTCCCCATTGGACATTTGCATCAAAACTTACAGCAACTATTGGGGTTATTGATTTGTACTGAAATTCACTGTTCGACAAATCAACTTCTACTGGGAATAAAGGAGGACCAGATTGTAACGCCAGAGTGTTCGTGTGAAGCTCCGAAAGACCTTTGATAAGTTTAGCCAAGTGACCTCCAAGAGATTGCACGTACTTGTTTTCTAAAAGTTCCATCTTTATTAAAACATCGGCCCTTAATTTTGTAGAGCGAGCCCTTGCGACTTGCCGGCAGCGTAGGACTAACATGTGAGATATTGCCCAAAGTTTAAATCAACCTTGGCACATTTCCAAAATAGCTATATTTATAATTCTCGGTTTCAACTCTGTAAGAAGGTTCTACATTCCTCATCGTCCATTTCCATAACTTTCAGACAATATGCTAAATATTCAAACTTAGCGTCAGCATACTTTTTGGCAGTTAATCTTGTAGCTGGAATAGCCATATGAAGGCATGTGCCCATATTTGCTAACATCTATGCAAAAGATCTTTACTGCTGCAAATATCTGGGGAAATTAAAATTGGTGGTACTTACAGGTGTTATTTTATCATACTGGCTTTGCTAGCTCTAGGTTGTTGTCTTACAGCTAAATTTAAAAAAAATATTCCCCATGACTTTAACAGCATGCAAAAGCCCTAATTGAAAATTAAACTCTGGTAACTTTTTTTGTTCTTGGGTTTACTTACAAAATGCGTTTGTATTGTAGGTAAGTTCCATGTCTTGAAGCTCTTGTAGTTTCTTAACCAGACTGTCATTGCAAATAATGTGCATCTGCTGTTGATGAACTCATATTTTCATTCAAACGGTGTTTGACCTTTTTCAAAACGATGTCCAAGCTTTTGCCCTGTTAGAGGTATGCGTGGAGTTTGTTGTAGTCGATTAACTACTACTTTGTTATGACAGGGCCAAAAGTATCTGGTAGATTTTATGTTTCAAAAATGGTATAGTATTTAATAGCAGTGCTTTTTTGGACCATTCTTATAGCCAATGTTAGAAGAGAACAAAGAGTAAGAACAGATAAATTATCTTGAATTAACTTCTTAACCATACGTTGGTTGACTGCATCATCTTGGCTACCTCAATTTGTGTTTTTCCCTTGACCGACTGTCCATTAACAGCGACAAGTTCGTCACCGGATTTTAAAGTGCCATTTCGTGCACTCTTTATTAATGATTTGATCCTTTTAGTAGCGACTTTTCTATTTTCAGTAATGATCTTGCCTTTTTCGGTATGGATTTGATATTTTCGGTAATGGTTTGGGCTTTTCAGTACCGATATTACCCTTTTTACAACTGAGTTTCCTTTTTTTACTATAAATTTTGCAGTTTCAGTAATAATTTGGTCTTTTCAATACTGATTTGATTTTTCAGCATTAATTTTCCAGTAACGTTTTTGCCTTTTCAGTATGAATTTGATATTTTTAGTAACGTTCTTGTCTTCGTCAGTATGTTCTTGTCTCTTTCAGTAATAGTTTGGCCTTTGTAGTATTGATATTATCCTTTTTATAACTTCATTTCCTTTTTATTACAAAATAATGTTTTAATTTTTTCAGTACTGACTTACCTTTTTCAGTACCTACCTGCTGGTTTTTCCTTGTCCGGTAATGATTTTCTCCTTTTCTGTACAGGTTTGACTTTTTCATTACTGATTATTCCTTTTCCAGTAACGATTTTGTCTTCTTTAGCATGCCTTATAAGTAGTGTGTTGGTCCTTTTTAGTATCAATATATTTGTTTACTACAAACTTTGCTATTTTCGGTAATGATTTGATGCTGTCAGTACTAATTAGCCCTTGTAAGTATAGCTTTTTCCAGTTTCAGTAATAATTTAGACTTTTCAGTTCTGGTTATGGTTTCTGAGTAATTACTGATTTTTCTTTTTTTTTGGAAATAGAATTCGAACCAAAACACAAATACTACGAAATTATGGATTGCTTACAACAGAGGAAATGTCCACCTTACTGGAAACGATTACATTGATTTAGCATCAATTCCGCTTTTTGAAGGGCTAGTTATTCATCCATTATTCATCCATCTGAACCAGCTAGGAGTATAAAATTGGTATTACGACGTAATAAAAGTTCATACAATAGAAAGTTTCATGTCTATACTGAAGTGGTATACATTTGCAATAAAACACTTTTAGAATATAAGGTTTAAATATTTAATTATGTAAATAAGTTAAGGTTATTTTACGCATTTATTGTTATCTATTGTAAGACCTGTATTATATTTATTGTTATTTGTTGTAAATAGTAGCCATAGTATGTGTATGTATGTATGTATGTGGAAGGATGCTTGTGTCGCAACAAAATCAAGGAATGAGAGATTTTGGGGATAACTAGGGAAGATAAAAAAAGTTGAAAGGAAATAAACAACAGTTATTGAAATTTGAAAAAAGTAAACGGATATGTTTTATGGATGTCTTATAAAACTCATATAATAATTGAGTAATTTCAATAATATATTCAGTCATTATCAATAAAAAATAATTGTATATTGAAGATAAATTATTGATAAATCAAATTGGATTTATCCAGGAAAATATTATTGGAGAATTGGTCAAACAAACAGTAATTATTAATACTGAGTTGGATTGGAGCAGTATGCAGTAATTGGATTGGAACATTACTTTGAAGGAATGGTTTGTAAGGGTGCGCAAGTTCGGAAAAACGATTTTTCCGTTAATAAAGACAAACAGACTAATTTCTATGTATATTTTTTTACTTTAAGCTACCATATTATGTTGAACCACTTGTAATATTTTACGATGCTACATATAAATTAGTTAAGAATTAGTTTCCCTTGCAGGCCTTTTTAATTACTTTTCAGGCCACTTCTTTGTAGGGACGGTGTCCGAAAAGGGTGTTGCTTCATTCAAGCGTGTTAGCGCAGCAAAGTCCCAAGTATTGGGAATCTCAGGTTACGTTGCGACTGCAACATATGTAGCTATAAATTACGGCAGAAATATGAAAGAATTCCTATGGGAAACTTAATGTTATGCCAGTTTTGATACAAAACCGGTCAGCCAATCACGGCTAAACTTCAGTTTGAAGTTCAATTTGATTTGATAAAAGGAATCCTTTCTATTTGTGGGTTGTCCAAAATTATGATATAAATACAATTGATCACAGGAGCAAAGGACAATTATCTTTTAATTGTACGAGTGTTACTCTGGGATCTTACCATCTCAATAGGCACCTGCAAAATTCCTTAACCTGTTACGTGATTTTGCAATCCCGTGTTATTTTGGGATTTTTGAGTAATTTTGAATTATTATTAAGATTCTTCAGTACGGCCCTGTCCTTTAAGTTTGATTCCATGTCAATTATTTTTTTTCTGCTACAGTTAAATTCGTTTAGTCTGGAGGACACGAAAGGTTAAGCCTAAATCGGCACGCTCTTTCTTCTCGCGCTATGTCTGACCACGAGGCTTCGCCTCTCGGTCATACATCAAGCCCTCGGCTGTAATGAAACATTTCCCACCTCGGATGTAATGTACTATTAGCCTACTTTAACATTATAGATATATGACAGTGTCGCTAGGCAACCGTACATAAACATTTCCCGCCCGTGGGTGCGAAGTGTTTTCTGTTACTTCCCACCCAAGATTATCATTACAGTTAGGAATGACGTATTTTCCAACCTCCAAAAGGTTAGGAATCGACGTATTACTATAATGATTGTGAATAAAAGCAATTGATTTTTAAACCTTGGCATAATAGGTGACTTAACTTAAGAAACGAATCTTTATGTCTGACAGATAACGAAACAATCTTTAAGTTTAAATGTTTGGTGTTTATTAAAAGTATTACCAACGAAAGTTTCTTTGATACTAAAAATTAGCGAGGTTTTTCCAAAGTTCTAAGAATAATAAAACAAACAGTTTAGTTTTTCTTAATTTTTATAACTCGTTTTACAAGGTTATCTGCTATTATTGCAAATGAGGCTCATTCTGCTGATATAAATCTTCAGTGATATATTGCAGAGTCCGCAGAAGTAAACAAGACTGCGTAAACGATGGCTTTGTGTAAATCAGCAGCATTTTTAGTGTCCACGCTTTTCGTGAATTTATATGGAGAGGGTATACGAGTATTAGTACCATGAGATCGAAAAAAAAGATTCTGAGCAGGCCTTGACTAGTACAACACGATTGGCTACACTGATTCTAGAATGCTAGATGCTAGTCAAGGCCTGCTCAGAATCATCTTTTTTTTTGATCTCATGGTACTTCCTGATGTGAAATTTGAAGCCTTAAAGACTGGAGGTTTTCAGGTTTATATTGCTGGTAGGATGTGAATATCTTAGTGAACGGTTGTTTAAATAGTAAAATTTCTTGCAATTCTTGCTTATTACGATTTTATTAACGTTTATGTTTGTAGATGATCCACAAATAACTTTATTTGTATTTCATGGTAGTATTAATACTCAAATATCATATCCACAGCCAGGACAGATTCATGGTGAAGTAACAAAGCCCACAAATGGTTACTTGATTCTTAAATTCGATAACCATTTACAAACTGGGGATGTACTTTACAGTTGGGCTTCCTTTGCTACTGACCTTAGTCCAGTAAGGGAAAACCGTATTCAGTGGAATGTAACAGGTTCGCTGATTTTGCCCCATTAAGGAAAACTTTTCTAACTTAAATTTTTGTAGAACTGCTAGATTCTTATACACGGATTTAAATTTAAAATCACAGCCTAATTTTTGAAGATAACTTCGATGGATGATCACTTAACACAGACAAGATTTTATATTTATGCCGTTCGTTAATTTCTGATTATCTAATTTCTGCAAAAGTTTTCTAATAAAACAATACCTATTTGAAGAATAAAAGCTTTTTTATTTTACCTTAAAGGTACTGAAACCAATTTTATTTTTAGGTATAAAAAAGACAATTGCAATAGATATTTATCTTTGATTATTATTAAATAATAATTTTGTAATATGTGAATAGACATATTATGTACTTATATAAAATTAGTTGCCAAGATCTGGTATTAAAGTTTCACTGTGATTACGTTTTGGACTTTCAGTACTGTTTAACGATAATTCCTTAGGTCCATCGTTAAGGTTCAAAGTTGAAAGAAGCGTAAGGGTGTCCATGTTATTATAATCAGGTTCTGACTGTACAGGTTCGATTCCAGGTAGCAAAAGTTCCAATTCTGGATTTTCAATAATCTCCTCGTTGGACATTTCATTTATGTCGGAAATTAGGTCGCTCTCTGGAACTTCTTGAACCTCTACTCCGTTCTCCAATTCCTGGTCTTCTTCTTCATTATCCTAGAAATCAATAATTATAAAATTTGGCTGAAGAGTTTGCACCAAAACTTACAGCAGCTATTGGTGTTGTTGATTTGTACTGAAATGCACTGTTCGACAAATCAACTTCTACTGGGAATAAAGGAGGGCCCGCTAGCAAAGCCAAAGTGTTCGTGTGAAGCTCCGAAAGACCTTTGATAAGTTTAGCTAAGTGACCTCCAAGGGATTGCACGTGCTTGTTTTCTAAAAGTTCCATTTTTACTAAGACATCGGCCCTTAATTTTGCAAAGCGTGCCCTTGCAACTTGCCGGCAACGTAAAATTAACCTATGAGACATAGCTCAGAGTTTAAATCAACCTTGGAACATTTTCAAAATACCTATATTCATAATTCCCGGTTTCAACTCTGTACAGAGGTTCCTGCAAGGCTGCGTAACTACATTCCTCATCGTCCATTTCCTTAACTTTCAGACAATAGGCTAAATATTCAAACTTAGCATCGGCATATTTTTTGACAGTTAACCTTGTATCTGGAATAGCCTTATGAAGGTATGTGCCCATATCTGCCAATACCTATTCAAAAGAATCTGTATTGAAAACATCTGGGCAGTTGCGACCGTGTCATTGTTGAGACAGAAGAACTCAACGTTTCGCCCACTTTCTTAAGGGGCTTCATCAGGAGGAAATGGGAGCACTAAAATGGTTTACAAGTTGAGTTACTGTGCCCTTCATCCTCTTGCTAAAAGAGTTTCGCCTCTGGCCTCGTAGTCTGATGAAGTCCCTTAAGAAAGTGGGTGAAACGTTCTTCTGTCTCAACTAAATGGCACGGCCCCAGCCCAGAAGACGTTCTTTTAATAACTCTGACACTGACCATGAAAGTCTTCGAATTCATTTAGAGTCTGGGGAAATTAAAATTGGCGATACTTACAGGTCTAACTTGTTTTATCATACTGTGTCCCAATTTTTCCATATTTCGATGTTGCTCCCCAAATAATCTAAAGGCTTCGCTAGCTCTAGGTTGTGGTTCTCTTACAGCTAAATTTGAAAAAATATCTCCCATGGCTTTAACAGCCTGTAAAAGCTCTAAGTGTGCCTAGAATTTAAAATTACTTTCTGAGCAACCTTTTCATTTCTCGATTTTACCTGCAAAACGCGTTTAGAGTGCTCCACGAGGCCTTTGTAGGTAAGTTCGGTGTCTTGAAGTTCTTGTAGCTTCTTAACCAGCGTGTCGTTGCAAAGTATGGCCCTGGATAATCCCAATGCATCTGCTGTTGATGAACTCATATTCTCAACCAAACGATGTTTGACCTTTTTCAAAACTATGTCCAAACTTTTGCCCTGTTGGGGATCTGCGTGGAGTTTGTTGTAGTTGATTATTACTTCGTCCTGAAGAAGCCAAAAAAGTGTATTTGATTTTACAAACGTGGCAGTGCTTTTTCTGTAAAGCTGATTAAGCTATTGGATTATTCTCTTTGCTAATGTTAGAAGAGAACAAAACAGCGCAAGAACAGAAAAGCTATTTTGAATTTACTTCCTAACCATACCTTAGTTGACTGTATCATCTTGGCCACCTCAACTTTTGTTTTTCCCTTGACCGACTGTCCATTAACAGCGACGAGTTCATCACCAGACTGTAAAGTGCCATCACGTGCAGCAGCAGTATTATCAAAAATTTGAACGATGTAAAGGCAAGGACAAAGTGGAGCTCCACCTCCGATACTGATACCAATTAAGTTATTTGAATCCTTTTTTATGGTGATACTTCCAGAGGTCACTGTCATTCCCCTAAAAATCAAAAAGGTTAATAAGTGACTTCCACTTGTTTTAAAATTAAGAATACGATTCACTAAAGTAAAAAGCGGGTACTTTACACCAGGTCTAAAAAATACAAAAAGGGTAAACCTGGAAACTTTAATCGTAGCTCTCCTAAAATGCACAGGTAACTAAATTAAACCACCACATTTTACAGGTATTTTTCTATGTGAAAAATATTTTACAAGTCTATTAACTTTACACAGTGAAAATCTAGCTCTACAACATATTATTTCTTCTATTTGTTCCTAAATTGTGGTTTCTATTCTAGTAGCTAATGGTGATCAATGAGTTGTCTAGCGTGCAAGGTGTCCGTGCTCCTGGAAAAAAAAGCAGCTCATTCAGCCATGCTTTCTCTATTTATTCACATTATTTGTTCATAAGCTGAAGCTTTACTGTAGTTTTTTTTGGCTCGATTACGATAACTTACAGAGTATTTTGTCGTTGAAAATCATCTCTCGAGTTGAATTCATATTCAAACGAGTCCATATCTGAACCACCATCTTCGTTTTCAGGAGTCTTTTCTGATTCCACATCTACGTATTTTATAGTTTTCTTTTCGGGAAACTGAGATGTTGCATTTGGTTCCCTAATTTTTGTAATTTTTGAATAATACCGTATGCGATTTATATGACAAGTACGAAAATTCACTTACAATTCTATTAGTTGGGCATTTTCTTCAATTTCCATCTTAGATTATTATGTCACTTTTTTTTATAAAACTCTGTTAATAAAACTTCGTGTCAATTTAAAACCTTTTAAAAACCAATGTTATTTTTATGCGTGCCTGTATAGAGAACTGTGATTAGGATGTATTTACGTTTTTCTAAAAACCATCATAAGTATAAAAGTTTATTGACTCTGAAACATGAGTACAACTATTACCACTAAATAAATGAAAAAAAGCTATCTTTTTAAGTAACAAAAATAGAAGCAAGAGAAGTAATTTCAAGCACACTTCTTTGGTTTTAAAATGTTACGAACATAAAACATCCCAATTACAGTTGTGTTTCATAATCTTATCCAATTAGAAGTTTCACTGCGTGCTAAAATAATCTACCTTAACGAAATGTACTGAAATATAAAAAATAAAAAGGTAATTACAGTTTATCCTCGAATGCCATCAAGTGGGTATACTGAAAATTATATAGGGTTGGGTTATAGTGATACGTAGAGGGCCACATTATTCCTTCTATTGGGTGCTTTTTCTACCAAATAAACACTAGCATGCTGCAAAAAACATAACAATAAAGGTTGGGAATGGATTGGTGTTCGTTCAAAATTGTATTCAAAGTATTTAAGGCGAACAACGCACTTGTTGAGGTTTGTATTAAAATGGACGCAATAATATAAATAAAACTTGCACTTAACTACTAAAACCGGAAGGGCGTTATCATCTACGCATATTAAACTTTTGATAAGGCACTCGAGTATAACATGTGGTAAAAATGAATATTCTGGGTATCATACGTTTATTATTATTTCACCTTTAGAGACCCTGATATTAATAACAACAATCACACTTAAACTACTAATTTTCTTTGTAAACTATATTGTACATTAATTTTCATGCAAAATAATAGGTTAAACTTTAAGAAAGGTGCATTACATGTAAAGCGATTTAAAAAATTTCAAACCGTACAGTTTATCTTCCTCTAAGAAGTAGTCGTCATCGTAATCCAACATTCTAATTGTTATTTGCAGTTTCAACAAATAGTTAACAAACGTTCATCCTACAAAATTAATAACATACTTGAGCAATAAATGGCGCTCGTTTTTAGGACGTCGCGACGTCACCGTCGCTCAATACTGATAAGCACAGTACAGTGGTAATGATGTCGACATCTGTGGGGAAGTGTGCGTATTTCAAATTAAGCAGCCTGTAAATCTAGGTTCTTTGATGTGCTGTTGGTTTAAACTTTTTATTAGTTCATTGATCTGAAGGGCAAGGGGAATATTTAAACAAGGGCCTTGCTAGGTGTCTTTTTAACAAATTAGGTATGTAAAATATCTGCAAAACCTCAACTGCAATTTTAGGTTGGAGTGTTTAGCGAAATTTATGGTGTTTCTGAGTTAAGCGATTTTAAAGTTGGAAAAATTACAAAATTTGATTTTGCTAAGAAAGTTAATAGTTGCCAAATAAAGCAACTTAAGTTTCACAAGACGTAAAGAAACTGCAAAATTTTATTTATGTACATGAAGGAATGCTGAAATATGATTTAAATTGTTTCAGTTTTTCATTTGTGATAAATAAACTAAGATTGAATTAACCAGAGAAATAAAGGAAACAAACAAGAATGTCGTACTAAAATTAAATATTTCACTTACACCAAAGGATATAGCGCCCTGGTAAACCATAACTGTATATCAACATTATCAACCATCTGGCGAGATTATATTAACAATAAATAAATAAACACATAAATCTATGGATAAGTATTCTTAAGAATTTATTCTTACCTAATTTATGAAAGACTTATTTGTCAACCTAAAGAATTAGAAATAATAATATACAAATAAAATAAGCAATAACCTGAAATCCTGAAACTTAAAAACCTAGTTTTCCCGTATAAATAAACAAACAAGCAAACAAACAATAACTAACAGAAGGCAGTAAATGTTAAGAAAGACCCTAATTTGTTAGGTTACAATAAATATTACAAAGAATCGATTTATATAAATAAATACTAATAATTCCATATTAATAACATGCATTTTTACATCCATAAATTATGAAGTTTTAAAAGCTATTTTGCTAATTTTAAAATTTTTTGATTGCCTTTTCAAAGTTAATATCTAAAATAAAGAAAATGAAATTATATAACTTTGGGAAAAGATCTTTTAATAAATAAAAGTATTAATATTATTTTAACATTTCCTGCCAAGGCATAAGCACAAGACAGAAGTTATTATTTTTAGAAATATATTTAATCAATTAATTACTTTTAAGTAACGTACGATCAAAAAATGTTTCGGTTTCGAGCGGCTGCCAGTCGTAAAATTCGCAATAAATAATAACCTCACCATTACAAATATCCCGTTTAAAGGCACAAACATCATGCACGGAGATCATTCACATGGAGCATATAGAAATCAGATAGATTATATACTGATACAAAGAAGGTGGAGAACGTTAATATCGGACACCAAAGCAAAACCCTGATGTATTAAAAGAGCTGAAAACTCACAAATCACAGAAGACATAGTTAAATCATAGAACAATATTAAAAAATGGATACATGAGCCTGTAGACAAGTGCACAATTAAGAAAGAACGAATAAAATGTATTACCGGATGACGAAAGAAACAGAAGAAATAATAGAGGAAAGGTGAAGAATCAAACTATCCAACATGCCACGAGAGGAAAAGGACAGAAAAATGCAACAACTAAACGAAGATATCAAAAACGCTTGTAAGACAAAAACAAACATATCAATAATATGTGCGTGGAGCTATAACAACACGCTACAAAATATGAAACTAGAGACCCATTCAAAATAATCCGATACCTCCCAAGATATTTTAAACCTCGTATAAATGATGATGAAAATGGAAAACAACGAACATTGAAGAAATAGCAGAAGTTTGGAGAGTACCTATGCTGCCAGAAACTCTGTACAGACAGTTCACAATCACCAATCACCGACAACTGTACATAAGTGTAGCTACAACCTACGACAAAGAACATTCTAAAATCAAAAGTAGAGATGGCAATAAGAAAGCTTAATAACAACAAAGCCGCAAGCCCAGACCAAATGACGGCAGAAACATTGAAAATAATGGGAGAAGTAAAATCTTGCTAACAATATTAAATGAAAAATTAAATCCCTACCTGCTTTCAAATATCTCAGACGAACAATCGGGATTTATGCCTAGTAAAGGAACAAGAGAACAAGAAGTGCTAAATGTACGGCAAATTATTGAGAAAGCTTTTGACAAAATGGTATAAACTATGGCAAATATTGACAGAGTCGGGAACGCCGTAACACTTAATTATTGATCTTGTAACTACGCAATTTATATGTATAAAAACAATTTAGCCAAAATAAAGATCGAAAACTTGCTATCTAACACCAATGAACAGAATACGAAAAGGTTGCATAATCTCACCAATTCGATTCAACATGTATAGTGAACATGTAATTCGAGAAGTAATGGGGGAACGGACAGGGGTGATACCAATAGGCGGTAGAAAAATTAACAATTTTAGATACGTCGATGATGCAACTTAACATCCAGACAAGAATCTCTACTAAGATCAGGAATCTTATTTAAAATACTTTGGGCACATAGCTAGAAGAGCGAATGCCATTGAGAAACAAGTCATAGAAGGAAAATTCAATGGAAGGAGATAACGAGGAAGATTGCCCACCCGTTGGATAGACCAGTTGAAACTCATAATAGGACTGTTTAGTAAATGCTGCAGCGTCACCCAACTTATCGTCTATTAAGATGCCACGCTGCCACCTTTAAATTAGTTAGTCTTTGCTGCTAGACCTGGCAGGGTGTGTAGAAGTAACTTCACTTGTAACTAGTAATAAACCATGTGTTAACTGATTCAGTCTATTAATATTTATATTATTTAAGTGTTAAGTAAAAGTATTCTAAATATTTCTACTGTTCTCATTAAATCTTTTTCTGATCGAACTATTTTTACTGTGAAATCCACCAGGGAAAACACAGGCAGAAATGAAGCTGATTTCCACTAAATAGAGATCTCTCTGCAACAAGGACTGAGAATACATGAAGCCACCCAACTGTAAAGAGATCGCTACATTAAGTAGTGTCACATGCCCTTACAGGGCCAAGGAACGAAGAGAGAGAATAACAGATAATTCAATACTAATATTGGACGTGCCAAATTATGCATGGAAAATATATTTTATTTCATACTGTCTGGTAAATTCAGTTTCCCGGCGCCATTTTGTGTCCGGAAAATGAGCTATTACGGTATCAGAGCCGGAAAATGTTGCTTGGCAACATTTTCCGGACAGTTATTTTATGCACCCAATCAGAGCCCGTAAAAGTCTAACCAAGCCACACCTACCGGCTTTGACAGAGTAATGTCACATGTTGACGTTTTGAAAAAGCGTCACATGTAAAAATTAAAAATCAAATTGTTGACAGTATGAAATAAAATACATAACGACATTCGTCCGTGAACTCTTTTTACAGTACTCGTTTCGAGTTTCAAGACTCGGCTCCTTGCGTCGCCTCGTCTTTAAACATCTTACTCGTACTGTAAAATATGAGTTCCCGGACTTGTGACGTTAATTACTATTTTTGTGTAGTCAATGGTAAACGGTCATTTTACTATGTAGAAAATAGTAAAGTAATGTGGCATTTTACTCGTTAGCAACCTTTACTCATTAGCAACACTTTACTCATTAGCAACCACTTCATTCCTTAGCAACACAGTCTGTTTGTTTACTTGTTACTATGTACGTGTTGTAGTTGCTATGTTTCCGTACAAACATAACCTTGATAAATTTGCCTAGAAAATTAGTTTTATTCGAACTTTTAGTACTTACACAAAAAAATAGCGTATTCAACGCGTAAGAAAAGTGGTTTTCTAGCTCGGGAAATTGTAATTCACTCACTAACGCTCGTGAATGAAACATTTTCCACTCGCTAGAAAACTGCCACTTTTCTTTACTTGTAGAATAATCTACTATTTTCGTGTACTAGATAGAAATCAAGCATATTGTTCAATCAAAAATCGTAAAGAAAAGTGGCACTTTTCTTGTTAGCAGCACGTTTCTTCATAGCAACACTTTTTTTCATTTATTCAATTTATTTGTATAAATATTCGTAAATCTACAATTGTTCAAATTATGAAACGAGGTGCATATTTCAAACGCTTATCTTAATAATGCATTATCACATGTGTATTGTACAATATTTTATCTACAGAGCCCGCGCAAAATCTTAAAAACGTTTAAAAATAATCTGACGTTTCACATAATTTTTTTGACAAGTCGAAAATTAATTCAAATAGTAGCTGTAAAAATGGACAAATCCATGACGACCACAGTGAAAAATAATACCTTGATAAATTTTGAATATTTATTTTTAAAATTAACGTGATTTTCGTGCTTACACGAAAAAATAGCATGTTCAACTCGTAAGAAAAGTGGTTCTTCCCTGCTCGTGTACATTTTTAATTCACGAGCAAGCTGGAAAACTCTCACTTTTCTTAACTTGTAAAACAATCTACTATGGCATTAATGTTTCATTCATTCTACGTGTGATTAAAAATTAAAATCTTAGCCGTCTATGAATCGTAAGACGTATGTCTATTCTTACTTACAACTATCAAGTCAACTGTTACTGTCAGATTGAAATGTTGATTATTTACTAAAAATGTATTCAAAACATGAAAAATGTCGACGGACAATGTTTTCAATCCCTCTTCTTCTTAAAGTGCTGTTTCCTAACGGAATCTAGCAATACGAATCTTTAATGCGACGCTCTAAATAGTTCGGTTGATGTCAATTCAAAGCACTCTTGGAGGTTTCTCAGCCAGGACCACGGAGAATAAAGACAGGAGGCTGCACTGCCCGACAAAATTCCTGGCAATGTTTGTCGCCGCAATTTGCGACAAGGATAGAAGATGCATGTCTACGAATGTACATGGAGCATTTCATACGAGAAACGCACTTAAAATTAATAAAACACTGATTGTATTGCATTTGTGAGTAATATATTTAGGTTTCTTTTGTAGAGTGGTATTTATAAATTTATACTACAATATAAAAATACAAGAATCCGTTCGGGAAATTTGATTTATGGGGCTTGGAATAAATTCAATGAAATCTTTATTGGGCAAGTAAGAAAATAACTCTCGGACACGTCGATTTTCTTTTTTAGATGCGCATTTTTTGGTATACGTCTGTTTTTTATTACGTCATCCTTGTTCGAGTTATGACGTCATCATTCGTTTTTTTAGATAGCAACACCCTCTTTTGATAATACCATTTAAAAGAGCACGTTTTCTTGGGTATAAACGCCAAATATTGTGGTATGTACATAACAATATTTTCGAAAAAAAAAGTTTTAGAATTCATAACATGTAATGAAATAGAAATAGAAGACATAATAAATACAACTAAAACTCTTTAAATTAAATGTTGAAATTGCATATCATTCACCTCTTGACAATATCCATCTATTGGCGATTTAGATAATCACACACAATCTGTGAATGGTGGCGCACCATCTTGTTGGTACCATATTGATTCATCCGGCATTTGGGATTTTGATTATTTGGATATAGTGCTACAAGTGCGGGAATTATCTGTTGTTGCAGCAAGTTCAAATATTTTTCAGCATTTAATGCGCCATCAATATAAAATGGTGCAACAATTGTGGTACTAATTTCTCGAAAATATTGTTATGTAACATACCATAAAATTTGGCGTCTATACGCAGAAAAATGGTACTATCGAAAGAGGGTATTGCCACTTAAAAAAACTGATGATGACGTCATAACTCGAACAAGAATGACGTAATAAAAAACAGACGTATACCAAAAAATGCCCTTCTAAAAAAGAAAATCGACGTGTCCGAGAATTATTTTCTTACTTGCCCAATAAAGATTTTATTGAATTTATTCCAACCTTTACGTGCTCACTCACTGTACTATAGTCTTCTTTTGGGTAATTGGAACCATGTATTTGTGATAATGATAACCATTTTTCTCATCTGACAGAATTCTACACGCTCTTTCATTTCTATCACCTAACCCATAACGCTGTCCTACTTTTGCATTAAAATCTTCTAAAACTATAGTTATGTCCTGACTTTTGGTTACTTTCAAGAATGAATCTAACTGACTGTAAAATTCTTCTCTCTTCTGCTCGTCGGTACTGGTGGGGGAATATATTTGAATAAGATTAATTTTTCAATGCCTATATAGCACTTATTAACGAGTTCAGCTGTCACTATGAATTTTATTTTAATTAAATATTACGTTTCAGTTTGCTTGACACTTTAGTTAGGTTAGATTAATTACTTAGTAACAATTGAAAGTAAGCGTGTGCCCTTTTCTTAAACCATATGCACTCCAGACTAAAATACTTTTTGATCATATGTTAGTTATAAAAACTATAAAGGAAATAAAAAAGGCAGTTGTATCTGTGTATTTTTTCTTTCATTAAATCGGGAAAAATGAAGCTACAATGCAGTTTAATATTTAGTTTCGATTAATTGCGGTATTGCATATTAAAATTTTATGTGTAAACTTGATTGAGGCGGAGAACTACAAAGACTAAACAGTATTTGTTTTGAAATGTTCAGGGCTTAATCTTAAATATTAAGTCTAAAAATCATAATAACTATCAAACTTTTCTACCTTTTATTTATGCTGTATTTTCAAAATACAAAATTGTAACAAAGCTTTGCAATCTTTTAACATACATTTTTGTTGGCTTGACATTCAAGAAATATTGTAGCTTTGACTTTTACAGTACTTCAAGGAAAAGTGACAACTTGTAACCTATTTAAAACTAATTTAATGTTATTGTTAAAGAGAAGCGGTTGGTTTACTGCAACTGTTATTTTAAGAAATAATTTACAGAGCGAATTTAAATTTAACTCTCATTTCGATGTAATTAATTTATCATTTAATTAAAGTGAACTGTTAAGCAATCTAAAAGGAAATCAGAAAGCTGTTTTGACTAATATTAGGGACTTTCCAATTACCCTGCAAAATAATATTCAATTAAACTGATAAAAAAGCAACATTAACTAGAAATAAATTCAGTGCAATGTGATAAACTTTTAAGTTATTTTAAAATGGCTTTAACGCTTGAGGAAAGAAATTAAATTTACTTAACGTGGCGTCAAAGATAAAATTGTAGCAGAAATTTGGCCCCACTAATGTACTGTTATTGATTACAGTATAAAGAATTTATTATGTAAGAAGCATTAATTTGTACAGAAGTACGAAATTTTATTTTCTTGGTAAGTCTAAATAGCTATTTATGCAACGAGTTGCAAAATGATGGACTTTTTATCACCAGGCGTGAAATTGTTCGTCGAGGCGAAGCCGAGATGAACAACACGCCATGTGACAAAAAGACATGTTTTGCAACGTGTTTCATACAAGATTTTATCCAATTCAGATAACAAAATGCAAATGCCACATCTTCTTAAAAAAGGAGTTGGGTCATCGTGATAAAATGGGAGTGATAAAATGGGAGCATATTTTGTAACTAGTTACAAAATGAAACACTTTTCGCAACTCAAATCATCTTTTTGTAACTAGTTACAAAATGGGAGCATATTTTGTAACTAGTTACAAAATGAACCACTTTTCACAACTAAAATCAATGTCGAAATGTTGATATTTCGTAACTGAATTGGATAAAATATTTTTAATATGTATTTACATGTGCTTTAAGAGTTATTTATGCATTCAGTTAGGTAAACAGTATTTATCAGTGGAGGACATATTAGTAAGGTCCAACTGTAATACACACTGAAATTTTCTCTTTTTTAATAAATATATTTGTCGGGTTTTTCTATTAAAAATTCAGATTTCAAGAACGATCGTAGGCATTTACTAGTCAAGGGCGAGGCGGTAGAATTCGGGATTAGCCAAAGATATTTATCTTCCAAATTACATATTAGATTTTTTTCCAATGCTGATATAAATAATAAAATTTAAATAAATTTTAACATAATAATTTGACGTTAATTCACTAATTTCATTTCTTCATTTACTTCCCTAGGGAGGTCAGGCCTATAGCGTCATGATAACCAATAAAGAAATGACAAAATCAATTCACCTCATTCAAATAAGGTAAGTGTATGAAAAAAAAATAAAAACTATAATTTTATTAGGCTTAATACTTCCCACAAATGTGTTTCAAGTCTCCTTGTTTCTTTCGAAGTTGTAACTATCGTTTATTTTATAATTAAAAATAAGTAAGAAAGTCTAACATTACACCAGTGGCGGATGTAGGATTTTTGTTTTGGGGGGGCTCAAAACTATTACGTAAAAGTAAACAAAAACTTCTTATTTTCCTTTAATGGAACACCAAGGAGCACATAATAAACTGAATAACCAATAGAGTATAGAGCGTAAAAATTAGTAGGTTAAAAACCTAATGCTACCACAGTCCTTAATAATAAACAATGTATTTTAACTTATTAGAAATTGTCTTTTCATATCCATCTATTAAATTGTTAATGTGTTGCTATGACCGCATGACACTGATTGCATTATAATAATATGCAGCCGCTAAATATATTAAAGTGTAGCAAGGTATTTCTTCCTTTCCCATTGTACATGGTTCCTATCTTGTATCTGAAATAACGGCACTAAATTTGTTTATAATGCATTCAGTACAGACACTACGACTCTCGTCTATCTCGATGTTCAACAGCGCCAGATCTGATAATCTTTGTTGTCCAATGGTATTGCGTAGATATATTTTGATTCGCTTCAAAGTACTGAATGACCTTTCACATATCGCTGTAGTTACGGGAAGGACAATAGCAATTGCTAAAATTTTCCGTAATGTCGGAAACATTCGCTCTGGAAGCAGTTGGTAGAACAAAAGAAGTGATCTAGGTTTATCATCTACCTTTTCGATAAAGTGTTTGGCGACATCTACCTCACTATCAGGATATTCAATTTGATAGTAGCTACACCAATGGTTGTAAACTATTGTTATCGAGAAAACATTTTGATGTTGGAATTAGAGCTGATTATATACTATTCAACATTTCCATGTTTTGTTTGGAGAACCTATTTTTCTACTCATTTAAAATTCTATCCAGTAGGGGATAGTATATATTTACTTTAAAATTCTCTTCGTTGTTATATATGTTACGGCTAAAGTTTATAAAGTAGCTGGGTAGTATACAAACTATCCAAATGTCTGATTATTTTGATGGAAAATCATCTTTCCACTAAAATAGCTACGAATCTGGGCTAGTTTGTATACTATCCAGCTAATTTACAAACTATACAAGATTTGCCGCCAAGGTACAAACTACAAGGAAAGTACAGAAATTAACTAGTGTTCATTGCTAGTTTGCAAAATATCCACAGTATTTGGATAAAATGTGAATTTAATATTGCTAGTAATACAAAATAACCAACTCGTTGGTTAGTATACAGGGTGATTCAAAAGGTATGGTCCAAACTTAAGGGTGTGATTGGTGATGTTAAAATAAGCAAAAAATGTTAATAAACCCATGTCTTATTTCCAACTGTTATCTAGTTACAGACGTTTTCTTTGTTTCTATCTGTGTTCTGTCAAATCACGTTATCTAGGAAATAAGTAAAACAATTTAATTTCTTATGGCAGAAGACGTTTCAAGCTTGAACTGGCGTAGTTTTCAATAAATGTGGTAATGATGGAGCCATTTTCTGTACGCGATTATGCAGAAATGCATTTTGTGTATGGTTATTGCAGCGAAAGTGACCGTGCAGCAGTGGTAAACTATGGGAGAAGGTATCCTCACCGGAGACAACCTGACCACCCAATAACCGCTTTCCACAGCGCTGGCGCTGGGTTGGAAAAGGCAGTCCAGTACTATGGCCGGCTCGTTCGCCTGACATTACTCCACTAGATTTTTACTTGTGGGGTGAATTAAAAGAAAAAGTTTATGCATCGGAAATCCAGGTCGGGGGCCATTTAGTTAATAGAATAAATGAAGCTGTTGAAGATATTCGAAGACATCCTCAATAGTTGAGGAATGTTCGAGATTCCCTGCGTCGACGTTGCCAACTTTGTATACAAGTACAAGGTGGACATTTTAAACATTTGTTGTGATACTTTTTAATTTTTCTTGTAATTGTATACGTTCTTTATTAATAATAAATTATCGTAAATGTTGTTATAACTAGAAAACAATTGCGAATCGGACATGAGTTTATTGGCATTTTTTGCTCATTTTAATATCACCAATCACACCCTTAAGTTTGGACCATACCTTTTGAATCACCCTGTATAAACTAACCAATATTCCCTTTGGTTAATTTATTAGAAACGTGAGGTTATGTTTATGACACGTGTTGTGATTCTTTACTGGGGTGTCTTGTGAAATTTGGTTGTGAATAGTTATAATAGATATCTATTAAATAATGAATCAAAAGCAACAATTTGAAAAGCTACTATTGCAAGTCTACGAGCAAAAGGCTCAAAATTTAAAATTAATGTCTGGCAGTGATTACAATGAACTTTTGCAACGTATAAAGAGAATACGTGAAACTGGACCTGATACTAGTAGCAAGAGTGATTATTATGTGGTAAATACTTATGATTGACAGAGAATCGAATCATCTTATGTAATGTTACATAAAAGATCTGGAAAGATTATTTTACGTTTGCCCGAATGTTATGATGCCATTAAAGTTGCCCATCAGGGAACTGGGCATGGGGGTCGTCAAGCAACAACAAAATTATTAAATGAAAAGTATTACAAGAAATAGTGAAATTATTCATTGAAACTTGCGAAAACTGTCAGCTCAAACGAAAAAAAACCAAAAAAGGGATTGTTGTTAAGCCAATTTTTTCAAATCGTCTAAACTCGCTGCCAAACCGATCTCATCGACTTACAAACTAGACGGGATGGTGACTACAACGAGTTGGTTATTTTGTATTACTAGCAATATTAAGTTCACACTTCATCCAAATACTATAGTTATTTTGCAAACTAGCCAAGAACACTGGTTACTTTGTGTACTTTCCTTGTAGTTTGTACTTTGGCGGCATATCTTGTAGTTTGTAAATTAGCTGGATAGTATACAACCTATCCAAGATTCGTAGCTATTTTAGTGGAAAGATGATTTTCCATCAAAATAATCAGAGATTTGTATAGTTTGTATACTATCCAGCTACTTTATAAACTAGCCAAGTAATCACTTTAGCCGTAACATATATATTATTATACAGTATAATATTAATTTTCTCTGTGACGACGTAATTTTCAAGTTTTTTCGACATTCTCCGTTTTCTAGTGTTTCCTGAATGCCTTACTTCAATAGAATGCGTATGTGACAATATTACTGTTTCACTCCAAACACCACTAAATTTTTCAGCGCTTCTATAGTCTTCTAAAGAATTTATAATAGATTGTATTTCGGCAATAAAATACTAAAATTGTCATGAGACAGAAATCGTCACATCTTAGATCTTATACAGCGTCACCGTTAAAGTCCGCATCATATGGGATTTTTTTTTATTATTTAGTTTACGCAAATTTAGATTTCATGAACCGTTTTTGCTTGGAAAATAATGCAAAATGACTTTGACCATTTTTTTTTATCGATCGGCTATACCTGTCAAATTCGACATTTTTTCAAAAAAATTACAAAAAGTTAGGTTATTTTACAAAATTTCGAAAAATGTTAAATGAAAAAGTTGTTTCTTTTTCAGTTTTATACCCACCTACCAAATTTGAACAAATTTGGACAACCTTGATATTTTTCACGTTTTCTTAACATAACAATTTTTTGGCTCATTCGAATTTATTAAAATCCGAAAAGACCCGTAAAGATGTAATACACTAATCTGCTAAATGGTATTTTTTCTGTTTAAAAATGTTTCTAATTGGATTTTTTCAAAAAAATTCCAAATATGTTAACTGAATTATGTCATACTTGATGCAAAGTTGCTCTAGTTTCAACATTTCACAACAAAATTCGCTTTATTCATTTTTATCACAGTACAAAAGGGCATTTCAGTTCAAAAATGTCATACTTACTTTTGAATAGCCAATTCTCTGTTAAATAAACTTAAATTTTCGCACGCAAAAATCTGTATAATAAAGTAGTACTTAAATCAAAATATACGATTAAATTTCCTTCGAAATAGCTAATGGCAAGGTCAATACACATACACATCAACAGGTCAGAAATCGTGTAAGTTTATCAAGTTTGCTAACAGTAGTCAGTCTGAGACAGACAGTGAGAATTCCAACATGGTGTCTTGGAAATTATCGGTAGTTTTAGAGTTATTTTTTGTTGTGTGTGCGATTGGTCCTGCAACTTTATACGCAGTACCTGATATAAGGATAGAAATTTTAAAATCAGGAGGCTTTCGGGTTATTATGCCAGGTGAGTAGGAACAAATTTTAGTAAAATATCTTAAGGTTTTTAAGACATAATAAATGGGAATAACCGGTTATGATTAACAATTTGTGTTTTATTGTATGGCAATTCAAGTTTTCTATTGTTTGATTTGTTTAAAGAGATTCTTCGGGTTCATTGAATTTAGGGCTATTCAGATCTTGTGTGGAAAAGAATGTCCGCTTCTTAATCACTGAAGTATTTACGTTCCAAATTAAGTTCTTTGGCGATATACAGGCGATATTTTTGAAATATTTCAATGTGATAATAAATTGAAAAGAGGAGTATCGTCTCTTTTTGTTCAGAACATTATTAAATACAATGGGTTAGCTTGACTTTTTTAATTATCAGCAGTTCCAAGAAGAAGATAGACAATGACCTTGGAATAAAGATTGTTGTTTACACAATTGTTGTTAATATTCGCTTTTCTGCAGCTTTTAGAATTAAAAAAACTAACTAAAAACGGTACGGCATGTTTACAGACGTAATAGGTATGCAGAAAAAGTCCCCTGGTTTAAATTCCCAATTTTTGATACTGGTTTTTCCAAAGCGACAATTACCAACAATACGATTTGCGATTTCTAAGAACGTCATAATTTTTCACTCCGTTAGTAGACTGCATTGTTGATTAAGTACCGTTATACACATAGAGTGAGTCGAATAATACTAATCCTTTAAAATATTTGAAAATGCCCAAAATGTTATTAAATGGCGAAGCGGCTGAATTGCAAAAGCATCCCATTACCGACTCTTCATTCTTCTTAAACAAACGACGAAATGACCTCAAATTTCAAACATTAACAAAATGAATATTTGAAACATGAATTGTTTAATATTACTTAATGGAAAGCTTCAGTTTGTTAACATTTAATAAATTAATCTAATCAAGAGCGTTTAAGATTATTTGGGAATTTGTAAATAGAAGCTCATAGCTCGAGCGAACAAAAACCGGTTACATTTTAAAATAATTATGATAATGTGTAATCTAAATCTGTTATTCTATTCAGATATCCCTGGCACAGGCCTTTTCGTGTTTCATGGCAACGTAAATGAAGAAATATCCCCACAAAGTCAAGGAGATCTCAACAAAGAAACAAAATCATCGCAAAATGGTGTTTGGATATTAGAATTTCCCACAAAATTAAAAATTGGCGATTTTATAAGTTACTGGGTGTTCGTAACTCATAATCATTTAGGATTCCGAAAGGATCGTCAAGTGTGGAATGTAACAGGTTCGCAATTAAAACGTTTTTGAGAAATATCGAATATAATATTTTTTTTATACTTAGAGTTGTTGGATTCCTACCCACCAATAAAAACAAGGTGTGTAACAGCTGCAACTGTTGTAAATGGAGGAATAAGTACATGCGTTGGACAGGCTATCATTAATGAAGACTTTAATGGAGCTGACATTGATCAAAACACATGGGTTCCGGAGCATTTTATACCAACATATTTTGGACCAGTAAGATTTTATTTTATTTTGATTTTTTCCTTATCCCGTCTTGCTAACCTTTCCATTATGTTCTTTCCCTTTCCATCGCTTTTTCGTACCCTTTAGCTGAAGCCTAGGCCCATTGTCTGTTATTAAGCCGTAAGTAAGAATTCTATGAGCCCTCTTAACACGGGGGACGACTGGGAAGTTGACCTTGTTCATTGAACGAAGAGAAAACCTATCGTGTGCTACAACAACCGTTTGTTAAATATTGGACCTTCTAAAAATTGAAGTTTGAGGGATCGAACCTGTGGTGCCCACATGAGCAGTAGCGCAACCAGAAACTCCACCCTTCTCCCTTCTTATAATTAACTAAATTCAAAATTTTGCATAAGATCTTTTTTGTAGAACTATGAATTCAATACCTATGAAAATAGGCAGGAAACGCGATCCAGTCTAAATGGAATATTAAACCTCAAACCATTGGCATTACAATCAGAAGATGAAGTTCGTGGTAATCTAAATTTAAGGAGTGGGTACGTCTCTGGTTTCCGATTAATAAGTAAGTATTTCATTAATTGTGTTTTTGCAGTTGTACATCCAGTGAACCTCTTAAATGTTTCTACACCCAAGGGTCATCCTTTTTATTGCCGCCTGTAAAATCAGCCAGAATAACGTCACAGAGTTCCTTTAAGTACGGAAAGATCGAAATTAGGGCGAAACTTCCACAAGGCGATTGGATTTTCCCAAGTGAGTGTTTTAAAACTTGCCCTTGACAATTATGGTTAATTTTTTTGTCAAATTTAGGTTTAGTAAATATCTTAAAGTAAATTTTATTTTATCTATAATTTTTAGTTATTCAATTGGAACCCAAGAACGACGACGATGAGAATTCACCAAAAGTTTGGATTGCATACAGTAGAGGAAATGAACACCTAAGAGGAAATAGTGGAGACGATATTGGGGCAACGATTCTGTTTGCAGGACCAGTTCTCACTCCGAATGAACCAGGACGAAGTAAAGAACTGATATCGGAACGTTCTCCGAATCCATATAATGCCGATTTTCATGTGTACACCTTGATTTGGGCTCCAGGTGAGATAGCCGTTTTTACTCTTTAATTTTTTTAGATTTGCATCAAACTTCACTTAAACTACAAGTAATTACAGAAATACCATTATCTTTTTGATTTTGATCTAAAATGTCATTTTTCCGGCCTAGTCAGATATCATGCTCAGGCGTGCTCCGCATGACGTCACTAGCAGACAGAAACAACGATTAGATAAAATAATGATCATGAAAATTAATAACTGCTAATTTTAAACTATAAACTACAATTAGTGTTATGCGGAAGTGGTCAAGTAGGAAAAGACGCTGTACGTCAAAATCGGAAAGAAATATGATGGGATTCCAGGAAAATTTAGGCGGTTTAAAGGAATTTTACAAGATTAAGCCGTATCGGTGTAAATTATTATTATTATCATTTGTAACATGCAAAATTAAAACGAAATCGTATAAAGACCAAGAAACTTTAAAACTATATGTTTCAGGTAAAATGACGTTTTCGGTAGACTCACATGAGTTTGGAACAGTTGATTTAAAGAAAAGTTTCGCTGATCCAGCGCATGGCATAGGAAATTCGTGGACTTCTTCTGAGGCTCCTTTTGATAAAGAGGTACATATCTTCCAAATATGTAACCAATCATACAAATATACAGAAAAATATAATTTTTGCAACTCAATTTAAAATAATAGATTGTAACCTTGTGATTCTTTAATCTAACAAATTTCTTCTTTGTAGTATGTGTTATCACTCGGTGTTGGAGTTGGTGGAATCGCTGATTTTCCAGACGGTTACACATCAGGAAATAACCAGAAACCGTGGGCTAATGGGGAGAGGAATCAAGTAAAAAAGTTTTTCAATTCGAGGAACGTCTGGTTAGGAACGTGGAATGGTAACAACGCTGGTTTACAAATAGATTACGTAAAAGTTACGGCTCTTTAGTGTGATTAATTTAATTAATACTAAGAAAAACCTGGTGATACACAATATTGAGGCTGTTGTTGATCTTTTTTAGATTGTGCCAACTGTAGTATATAAGACCGAAAAATTGTATTTTTTTTTAAATAAACATATTAGCTGTGTCATTTTTTATTAAAAATTAAACTTAATAAGCTCTCCTCCTTCTACCGTGTATTAAAATTTGTACAAGCTGTTTACGTTCTAGAAATAGCGATTTTACTCATTCGTACGGGTTAAGTATGGTCATTGGGTTTCAGTATTTATATAGTAATGTGACATTAAATGTGAAATACAAGTAAAATCAAGTGTAGTTAAGGAATCCCTTTGTTAATAAGATGATTTATAGTAATGTTAACGATTTAAAGGAAGCAAACTTAGTGGAATCTGAAATTGGTCAACGATATTTATCTTCCGAATTCTTATTGGTTAAGGGTTAATACGATTGCAGAGTAGGGTTTTGTTAAGTCCTCAAACACCACTAGGTTTAGTAGCCTGTGAACCAAATCTTCTTCCGTAATCCCTACCAGTCTGTTTCATTCGTGCAGCAAGTTGTAAAGACGGTGACTTAATGCTTCGCATTAAAAGATTACATGAGAGGCACTTTCTTCCTCTTCATTGCAGAGCGTGCATATGGATTCTTCTGTATAAAAGTCCATTCTATGTATGTGCTTTCTTAGATTGCAGTGACCGGTTAGTAATACCGTCACAATTCTTAGGTTCGTTCGGTTAAGTTTCAGTATTTCAGTCGCTAAAAGTTGAGATGGTCTTACCTTTATCAGTTTACTGTGTCTTTGTCCTTGTACATGGATCCAATGTTGCTGGAATTTTTGCTTAATCCACTTGGTTATTGCCCCACGTGCTGTTGTTTTTGTGATTCCTAACACTGGTTCAGGACCACTAAAGGTAGTTTCAGATCATTACCTTGCTAGTTGATCTGCCATTTCCTTGCCTTCTATTCGAGATTGTGTTGGGAAATTTGCTCATTATGAGTATTGCGTCCGCATACCCTTGAGTATAGTACCCCGAGTTGTTCAGTGGGATTAGTATATCGTCTACGACCATGTTCCAGAGCAGGGGAGATAGTACTCCGTCTTGAGGCACTCACTGGCCACAGATACATAATATGCTGTTTCACCTGCCAGTGTCGTCTGAATCTTCCTACCCTGCAACATGATTTTCATCCACTTACATACATCGTCAATTCCATGGTTGCTGGTGGCTCGTATCATCGACTCAAATGAGGTGTTATCAAATGCACTTTCTATGTTGAGAAATGCTGTAAGAGCTATTTCCTGGTTAGTGAGCGCTGCTTCCACGTTCGACACTAACTGTTTCGCATGATTTTTCTGCTTGGTAAGCCTGCTGATTGGGGTGTAATGGCTTTTCTATTAAATAGGTTTTGCGTCTCAAGCAGTTTTTCCATTGCTTTTAATAAGAACGTTAATAGAGATATAGGTCTATACGCTTTTGCCTGGGCGTACAAATTGCGTCCAGGTTTTGATATAAAGGCAACCCTTACTTAATTTAAAACTGTTGGGACATACCCTAGTGCAGAACTGACCCTATATAGTTTGCATATAACTGGTGCTAAGTCTTGTTTGCCTTGCTGTAGTAGAGCAGGGAATATCCCATCAGGGCCAGGTGATTTATAGACTAATCCTCCAAGGGACACTTTCAAACGTAACTACCCTGCTAGCGGCCTGCCACCTGTCCCTAGATGCTCTCTGATAGAGCTGTCCTGGGTTTTGCTGGTGTCTTAGGACTTCAGGGTTTACGTTTACCGAATCTGGAAATAATTGGGATTAGAATTTCCAGCGTTTATTTACCAGTGTTTCTGATTTCCCCAGTATCGGGTCCTTGGCCATGAGTTTGTGGAGTCTTGCTCTATCAGATGTAGAGTCTACATTCTCACAGAACTTCCTCCAGGAGTCTCTTTTGGCTTTCTTAGTAGTTGGTTGTATTCGGTGAGTGTTTTAGAATATTCCCGTTACCTCCTTAATTCTACATTATTTTTTTTGCAATGCCGCCTACCTAACTATCAAAAATATTCGACAAACTACACTGCTGCACAAAAAAAACCGGACACTTATATTTTTGACTTTAATAGTTGAACCCATCCTATTTTATACTGCCTCCACATATTATGCTATAGTATAAGAAAAGAGAGACGGATCGTGAACATTTTACTTCAAAAAATCCAATTACAACAAGAACAACAATAAAATTGCAACAAAACGAAAAACCAAAACTAATCAATGTCTAATAACAACCCGGATAATTTCTTTTGGAGACCACTAATATCTCGTATTTCCTCCGCGAACCCTGATGACCTCTGTCATGCGTCGAGGCATACTGCGAATGAGGTCCGCAATCTCCTCTTGGTCGATCAATTCCTATTCTTCGTGCAGAGCTGCTTGGAGGTCCTGTAGTGTTTCTGGGAGCGGTGGCCGGTGTCGCAGGCTACATTTTAAATTGTCAGTCTCGCTTGAATTTTGAAGAGTAAGGTTGTGCTACAGCCGAGCTCCGATAAGTGAATAAGTAAGTGACTCAGTGTGAGTGCTATTGAAGGCAACGAACTTAAGGTTATCATCTTACAAGCAATGCGAACACAAACAACCCCCAAATAAATTCCAGCGCAGGTATGGATGGGTTTTATCAAAGCCCGCCCACACCAGGCGAAGCGCAACAGAATCAAGCCTTGTTCCAAGAAATCCAGGTAAGAAGCCAAAATGAACAGGCCCTATACAACGCTTGGCTAATGGAAAAAAGCGCGAGGGAAACGTTTGAAACAACAACGGAAAGTATGGAAAAACAGTTGAATGAAATGCAACTTAAAATAATACAACTTAATGAACAAATAAATGCAAATGCTACCACAAGTACACAAAAAGAGTATGAAACAGTAGAAGAAGAATTAGAAAAAGAAGTGGGATGGACAACTGTTGAAAATAGAAGCAGTAAAAAAAGAAAAATTAAAACATCACCCGAGCTGACTCGTAAAATTGATGTAACACCCAAAAAGAAACAAATAAATACAAACAATCGCTTTCAGTTCCTAGAAAATGCTACAGAACCTGAAAAACAAAAATATTCTACTGATAAAAACGATCGTCCAAACATAAAGCCGCCGCCAATGTTTCTCGCCGAAATAAGCAATATTAAAGGCTTGACAGAAACCCTAAATACCAAGGAGGCACTAAAAGAAAAATACACACTAAAAATAGTAAATAAAAACGAAGTGAAACTCCAGACTGAAGACGAAAAGGCTTACAAATCAGCTAAACAAATACTAACTGATTATGACGTAAAACATCACACATATCAAATAAAAAGCCAAAGAAGCTTCAGAGTTGTTATAAAAGGTATCCACCACACCACCGATCTTAATGAGCTAAAAGCTGAAATTACGCAAAAAGAACATACTGTCAGAAACATGCACAACGCAAAAAGCAATCGGGATCAACGGTCACTTCCGATGTTCTTCGTAGAATTGGAACCTCATGAAAATAATAAAATAGTTTATGACATTAAATATTTACAATACTGTAAAGTCACAGTGGAACCACCCAGACAAAACAGGCAAGTGCCTCAATGTGCTAACTGTCTTAGATTGGGCCATACAAAAAAATTTTGTATGAGACAAGCAAGGTGTGTTAAACGCGGAGGTTTTCACAGCAATAAGACCTGTAGGATCGTAAACGTAAAGACTTAAAATGCGCTTTGTGTGAGGGTAATCACCCAGCCAGTTACAAAGGTTGTAGGGTCTATAAAGAACTGCAGGTGAAGAAATTTCCATCACTCAGAATCAAACACCCCCATAACACAGCTCAATATAATACGCCAGTAGCTTCAAGAAGAGTTACTGAAGATCGGTCAGTAGCCTCTGTTCTAGCAGATAAAAAACCCATGGAGAGTGTGCCAAATGATACAAGTCAAGCTTCCACCGATAATCGAATAGATAAACTGGAAAAACTAATCAACACATTAGTTGAGCGAATGGACACGATCACAAATATCATTACAAAGCTTTTCGACAAAATTAACTAATGGATCCAACAATAAAAATAGCTGTTTGAAACGCTAATGGCCTTGTAAACCACAGGCCAGAAATCTCTAACTTTTTACAACTCTATGATATACAAATCATGCTAATATCAGAAACCCATTTCACAAACTGCAGCAATTTGAAAATACCAAACTATAAAATATACAATACACAACACCCTGACGGCACCGCTCATGGTGGTAGTGCCATTATCATCCAGAACACAATAAAACATTATGAAGCGCCAAAATTTCAAACTGAACACATACAAGCATGCAACGTTATTATTGAAGATGTACACGGACCGGTAACCATATCTGCTATATATTGCCCCCCAAGACACACGATTAAAGAAATCGTCTACACAGAATTCTACAATACACTGGGAAATAGATTCCTGGCAGGGGGAGACTACAATGCTAAGCATTTCAGATGGGGTTCACGGCTGATAACTACCAAGGGTCGTGAGCTTGTAAAATGTATCGATAAGAATAATTTAAACGTGCTATCTACCGGAAAACCGTCATATTGGCCCACTGACAGAAACAAAACACCTGATGTTATTGACTTCTGTATAACAAAAGGTATAACACCGAACAAACTCCTAGCAGAACAAAACTTGGATCTCTCCTCGGATCACTCGCCAATATTAGTAACTTTCAGCTCTAGAATTATAAGTAGACAAAAACCAGTATCACTTACCAATAAATACACAGATTGGGAACTTTTTAGGGAATTAATCGAAGAAAGGATTAATATCAATATCCCCCTTAAAACCTCAAATGACATACACAAAGCTGTCGAAAACCTGACACACATAATTCAGAATGCTTCTTGGGACTCTATCCCCGAAACGAATACCAATATTAATCAGTTTAACTGCTCTCAGACGGTAAGAAAAGCAATAACAGAAAAAAGGAAGCTGCGGAAGATGTGGATGCCAACAAGGGCCCCCCAAGACAAAGAAAGATTAAATGGTGCTATACGCAATTTAAAGACATTGCTGCTAACTGAGAAAAATCAGACAATCCACGATTACCTTAAAAGACTGGCACCAACGCAAACTACAGACTATTCTCTGTGGAAGGCCACAGCTAAACTCAACAAAAACCAAGATAACACTCCTCTAATTAGAAAGAGAGACAGATCATGGGCAAGAACAGATGAAGAAAAGGCTATTGCATTCGCAGATCACTTGACAAGCGTTTTTCAACCTTATGAAACAGAAGATGATCAACAGGAAGAGGAAATTGAAACCCTCCTAGATGCGCCATGTCAAATGTTACTGCCAATTTAACCTACCAACATACACGAAGTTACAACAGTTATTACACAAGACCTAAATTCGAAAAAGTCGCCTGGCTATGACATCATAAGAGGCAATGTCATTAAACAACTTCCCCAGAAGGCTTTAACAGCACTGACACACATCTATAACGCTATCATCAGAATGGGGTATTTCCCGTCATCATGGGAGGTAGGCCAAATAATACTTGCACCAAAACCAGGCAAACCACCTGAAGAAGTGGAGTCCTACCGACCAATAAGCCTCCTGCCTGTTTTATCTAAGATATTTGAGAAGATATTTATAAAAAGACTCAAATCTAAACTCGACGAACCGAATATCATACCCCAGCACCAATTCGGATTTCGCGAGGGACATTCTACCATAGAACAAATACACAGGGTAGTAGAAGTAATAAATATTACGCTTGAAAATAAAGTATACTGTTCTGCGTCCTTCCTAGACATAAGCCAAGCATTCGATAAGGTATGGCACCAAGGCCTCCTCTATAAACTAAAATCAAACCTTCCTAGCCCATTCTACCGGGTACTACAATCATACATCTCCGATAGATATTTTATGGTAAAATATCGAGAGGAAGTAACCGACTTGCACCCCATACAATCGGGAGTACCACAGAGGAGTGTCCTTGGGCCAATACTCCAATACATTTGCCGATGACACTGCTATCTTGGCAACCAGCCACGATCCTGCAGTTGCCTCTGAAAAACTTCAACAGCTTACAATTATGGCTACAAAAGTGGCGCATTAAATCCAATGAGACGAAATCACAGCACGTTACTTTCGCCCTCAAAAAACGAACATGCCCGACAGTTGCTTTAAACGGACACCCACTCCCACAAACGGATACAGCAAAATACCTAGGGATGCACCTGGATCGCCGATTAAATTGGAAACACCAAATCTTTACCAAGAGAAAACAACTGGGACTCAAATTCTCTAAACTATATTGGCTACTTGGAAGAAATTCAAAACTCACATTGGCCAACAAATTACTTGTGTACAAAGTGATACTTAAACCGGTGTGGACCTACGGTATTCAGTTGTGGGGTTCGGCAAGTACTTCAAATATTGAAATATTGCAACGATTTCAATCCAAGACACTTAGAACAATTACAAAGTCACCGTGGTTTGTAACAAATCAGACATTACACAACGAACTGAACGTGTCACCTGTGATACAAGAAGCAAAGTGCATGAGTGGTAAATATTTAGCGCGCCTACAACTTCATTCAAATTCTCTAGCTATTAGTCTTTTAGATAATAGTCAAAGAACTTACCGTCTAAAACGTTGTGACCCGCTATGTTAATAACTTATAAGTTAATTACATATTATGTATGTATAATCACTAACCACAGCGCAGGGTTAGTTATCTTAGTTAGATCTTTAATGTAAGACACTAACCACATGATATATAATTACTACAAAATTCGCTTATTGTCCTAGCATAGATTGTGAATTATATACCTAGGTAAAAAAAAAAAATAATTAAATTGTCCCAAACGTGTTCGATGGGATTAAGATCTGGGCTGCGGGCAGGCCAAAATAATGTCCTAATCCCTACGTCCTCCAAGTAGCTCCGCACGATATTAGCGACGTGCGGTTTTGCGTTATCTTGCATTAGCATGAACTACTCTCCGATAAATGGGGCGTAGGGGACCACATGAGGAACTAGACAGTCCTGTATATTTCGGTGGGCATTTATTGTTCCGCGTTCCCAGACTACAAGGTTTGTATGGGCCTCCAAAGAAATACCTGCCTAGATCATTAGTGGCCGGCCATGGAATGGTGTCCTTGGCGATATAAGACATTGTGCGTACCGCTCTCCAGGTCTTCGCCATATACGTTCACGCCCATCTGGTGAACTTAGGCTAACACGGGACTCGTCCGTAAACAGCAAAGAGCTCCAATCATCAACAGTACAATTTTCATGTTCACGGGAAAACGTAACTGTGCTGCACGATGAACTGGCAGAAGTACTGGTCCTGTTGCTGGCCGCCTGGACCTCAATCCAGCTTCATTGAGTCTCCGAGACACGGTTCTTGAAGAGATAAGCCTTCCTCGGACCTCGGTCAAACGGCCAGCGATAATTGTTCTCGTTTGTCGCCTATCACGGAGCGCTGTGCTAACAATAAATCGATCAGCCCTATGGTTTGTAGCACGATGACGACCCGATCCGCCTCTTCTTGTGTATTGCCCAGTTTCCTGGTATCGTTTTATAGCATCATGCACTGTACTTCGGGCTGTGTTCAAAGCAGTAGCGATATAGCGAACACTTCTTCCGTCTTCATGTAAAGCAATAACTTTTGCATTATCGTCGCGTCTCATGGTCAAGTTTCAACAAAAAAATTGTTTAATTGATAGGAACAAATAAAAATAACAATAAACAAAAGAAATATCATTTATATAAGCAGGTCCCGTTTACTTGATTTTCACATATTCGCTGTTTACCTACCATTGTGCAATTTTGATAACATTTGGACTTAACTAATTACTCGATGACGTATTGGAATTCATTGATACCGTCTAAGAAACTCAGATGACGCTTAAATATAAAAAATATTTAAAAAAATATAAGTGTCCGGTTTTTTTGTCCAGCAGTGTAATTTGGCGTTAGGTAATCAATAAATTAATCATTAATTTATTTTCTTAGGCACGTGAATTCGCACTTACCTAGCTAATTAAATGTACTGACAATCAATATCCAATTAGTAAATTCATCTTATCTCGGTTAAATATTGTATACCAGTAATAAAATAGCTATTTATGCAACGAGTTGCAAAATGGTGGACTTTTTATCACCAGGCGTGAAATTGTTTGTCGAGGCGAAGCCGAGATGAACAACACGCCATGTGATAAAAAGACATGTTTTGCAACGTGTTTCATACAAGATTTTATCCAATTCAGATAACAAAATGTAAATGCCACATCTTCTTAAAAAAGGAGTTGGGCCATCGTGATAAAATGGGAGTGATAAAATTGGAGCATATTTTGTAACTAGTTACAAAATGAAACACTTTTCGCAACTCAAATCATCTTTTTGTAACTAGTTACAAAATGGGAGCATATTTTGTAACTAGTTACAAAATGAACCACTTTTCACAACTAAAATCAATGTCGAAATGTTGACATTTCGTAACTGAATTGGATAAAATATATTTAAGGTGGGTATTTTTTTTCAAATGTTCAATGTATGTAATTTAGTGAAACATGTATAAGCTTCTGTAGTAATTTAGTTACGACACGCTGTTTACAATTGTTTTTAAATTTTTAAGTCACATCAGGAAACCCAATTGCTCATGTATCTCATGTATCTCATGTATCTCATGTATGTAGAATATCTGGTTTTGCCAACGATTTAGATTTTTTATTTTGTTTTATGTATTTAATGTGAGTATAAGTATAAAATTCAAAAAGTACAATTTGAAGCTTTGAAATCAGGAGGATTTCGGGTTTATTATCCGGGTAAGTAAACATATGGTTTGACTATCCTTATGTTAGCGTTATTACTGAGAAGTGTATAGATTTTGTATAATTTTAGATTGCAAACCTATTGATAAACTTAATTTCCCTTCTTATCAAAAGTTGTTGCTGTTGTTGGCATGCGGATATCTGGTATTTTGAAAATTTGTAACAATACTCATAACTGATTGTTTTAAAAAAATACAATATTTATTTAACTTCCTTTGTAGATTTTATCGTTATTTTCTGCTAAGATTTATTTTAATCCAAGAACTTACTTAAACATGCGATTGGTTTAGATGTTGCAGGAACCACTTTCTTCGATTTTCACGCTAACGTCAACAGCAATATATTTCCACATGCTAAAGGTTAGAAACACATATGCACCCCGTTTGGTCAGTTAAAAGTTGGCGATGTTCTCAATTATTGGTTTTTGGTATACGGTGATAATTTAGGGTACCAGAGTGGTGAAATATCGTGGCAAGTAGCAAGTTCTCATCGAATTAATTGATGAAGGAAAACTTTGGCCTAATTTTGTTACCTCGTAAGAGTTAGAGGATTCTTATAGCGAAGTCGGAAAGTGCAAAAAGGCTTCGATATTTAAAGACAGAAGCGAAGGCACTTATGTTAATCAAGTTAATATCGGTGATCATTTCAATGAAGATGTAATCAATGCAGAAATTTAGACAGTGGGGTATAAAATACCTACATATTCCGGACCTGCTTAATGCTTTAAATTCGTCTAAATCTAAACTACTAAAAGAGTTACGAAATTAACTTCGTACTCCTGACCTAACTCCAAACTTTTATTTATTTAATTCTTTTTTATTACTTTGATTCTTTTTAAATTTTGATAATTTAAAGGATTGAGTTGCTATGTAGTTTAGTTTGTAGAATAAATTATGAGTTTAACACCTACGAAAACAGGAAACAACCCCACTTCTTTAAGGACGAAAAATTGTATCAGTTCCATTAATGGCAGAAGAAGACCTAAGAGGAATTCTGGATTTAAGAGACGGGTAAGTGTTAAACTTAGCGCATTTGATGCTCACTTCCTTTTATATTTAGCTGTACTTCTACGGCAGATATGAGTGTTAGGTACTACAGACATAGTTCTTCATTTCTACTGTCTCCAGTAAAGTCAGCCAAAATAGTTTCGAAGACCAGTTTCCGGTATGGAAAAATCGTGTCAGGGCAAAGCTACCCACAGGTGATTGGATTTTTCCAAGTAGGTTAAGAATTTGGAAAATGCTTGTTTTATGTGGTGCCTAATTTTACAGTTGGATCCGAAAGAAAGAAACGGAAATCTACCAGTTATGTGGATTGCTTACAGTAGATGAAACGATCAGTTAAAAATATCCGGCTCGCTGGCTGAGGATATTGGGGCAACGGTTCTTTTCGCAGGTCCTATTTATGACCCTACAGAATCAGAAAGGAAAAATCTGGTTAAACACAGATACAGCAGCCCTTATAATGGGGTTTTTCATGTGTATGGTTTAAATTGGGTTCCAGGTAAAAAGGCAAAATTTGACTTTGTTGAAATGCTAATATGTTCAAACAAAAAACTTTAAAAAGTAGTACAGCCCGTTGATGTTAGAAAACATGACCTCCTTTGTCGATTGTAAAGAGTATGGAATGGTATCCTTGGACGAAACTTTAGCTGAAACAAACAATGACACCTTAATGCCATTAAAAGAGGCAAACACAGCTCTGTATTTAAGGAACTGTTACTTAATTAGAACTAATTGTAGTGGAGTTAAAGATAAAGTATGATAATTATTTACTTTGTTTCTACAATGTATTTTCTTTCATTTATAATATGCGCATCCGCTTGGTGTGGGCGTATTAACGATTTTCCGGACAATTATGTTTCAGGAGACACTCCGAAACCATGGAATAACGAAGGTAGAAATGATATTAGAAAGTTCTAGAAATGTTTGGTCGAAAACTTGGTTTGGTAATGAAGCAGCGCTACAAGTAGATGAAGTAAAGCCATATAGTTTCGATCAAAAGTAACTTAGGGCAAAAGATTCAGTAATTTTCAGCTTAAACTAATATATTTCGAAACTTTGTAAATAATGTATTTCAAGATAGTCACAATATTAAACTACTGACTCCTAATGCTGATATAATTGAATACGTGCTGAATGAAAATATGAGCCTAACTTAATTCTAATTGTATAGGTACTACCTGAAATTTTGGAGAATTTTTTAACGTTTGTTCTGTGGCGCGAAAAGAATAATGAGAGTTGCCTTAAAAACAGTTTCATTTAAAATGGTTGTACGAGTGTAAAAATTAATCCAACCTATTGTATTCAACCGATTTAAAAAATTTAACATGAATTTAATTTCCACATACGTCTATTGCTTACATTATCTTGAGTTCTTAAATGTGAAAAATCTATACTTCATACAAGAATTCAGAACGATATGTACACGAAGTTTTCAGTTAAATTTAGTAAAGCTATATTTTTCTTCCTTTATCATTTTGCTCTTAAAATCAAAAACAACAGCTTTAGCTTTCGTTAATTCCGTAATTGCGGTGGTGAGTAATTTTTCCCAAGCTTCACAATATTCATCCGGATTAAAATCAACAACGTCTGCCATTTTAAGAAGTGTTTGTGCCTTTTCGGTAATATCAACCATATGTTCAACTGTCGACTTCTGATTGTCGATCATGTTATCTTCAGCTGTTTGCAGTTCTGATACTATCTGATGGAAATTTAGTAATTCTGGCGATATTTCATTTTCGGCCAATGAGGTTAATTGCGACAGTTCGTTTTCATCGTAGTTATCGCTTTCGGCATCCGTTTGATTAATTTCGGGATTTTCGGCGACAAGTTCCTTAACTCTATCGGCGTAGCGTAACGTGTTTAATGATTGTTCGTAAGCTGAAACTCCAGGCGAGATCATGGCGATCATACACGTTCGCGAATTAGCTCCGACAAATGAATCCCTCAGTACTTGCGTTAATTTGCTAACACGAAAAGGTAAGTGAGCTTTCTTACGCCCCAAAGCACGGATACATTCTTTTAAAGCCAGCAAAGATTTGTTAATTTCTGCACCCTCCATACGTGTCTGCCTGTTGATGGAAGAAGTGTCGGCTCCTCTTTCATTACCAGCTAAATCTATGAGAGAAAGTTTCCCAAAAACCACATTCTTATTATCAGCTTTTCTTAATATAATTTGAAACACAGCATGTGAACGTGAAGAATGGATATTGACAGCAGTTTGTCCCGAAGTTCTAGCCGCACTTCCTTGCTGAATAAGTTTTAGAACTTCTTCGGGCGACGTTACGGTTTTCTCAGTTAACCCAACTACCTGCACTTGTTGTTTAGCATCTTCGAGGACTTTTAATTTTGCCTTATTAGCGAGAAGATCGAATAGCTTCCCCGAATATATTTCGAAGAAGCTGGAAGAAACGGCGAGTTTAAGTGATTTGTATTTATTAGAATGTGCTAATTTGAATATATCTGCTGTTGCCATAGCGTAAACTCCCTTAATGCAGTCTTGATTTTTACCGACGAAGTTTCCCCCCATTGTGTGCGTTTTACCCGAACCAGTTTGACCATATGCAAAGCATGTGGCAAAGCCACCTTGAAAAATCATTTTTACTAAGGGCTGAGTCGTATATTTATAAACAAATTCGTTCGTTGAATTTTCATCGAAAGCATAGTCGAATCTAAACATCTGATTCTCCATATATTTAGTTAAATCAACTTTATGCTTGGGTTCGTGTAAAATCAGTTGGTTCTTTGAAGGTATGGTAATTACATCAACCTCGTTGTGGGCCATCTCCCTTTTGTTAAGTGGCCTTTTACGTACGCAAACTGTGATTAAATGATTTTCAATGACATCGTTTTCTGTTAACGGTTTTATCGTTAAACTATTTCGATAGTCTGTAATCATATTTATGAGCGTTCGGTGGGGATTCGTAGCCAACGTACCCAATGCTTTCTTCTCAGCTTTTTCGTTGGCATAACGCTGGCGTCTTTGTTCACGATTCTTCTTCAATCTTTCAACTTCCCGTACTGTACTGCTAGTACGATTATATCCGACTTCCAAAGGATATTTCGAAGATTCACAACTATCAGGCCTTGCATCATTATGAGTTGATTCATGATCGTCTTGGTTCTGTTCTTTACTTGGTGACTTATTTGTGGGGGGATTTTGTATGACACAATGAGAGGACGATATAGATGCTTTTGAATTACTTTGAAACTTGTTATTATATTCGTTACTTATGCGTGGTTCGAGCGATATGATTAAATCTGGATTTAGCGCTTGAAGTGTCGCCATATCGATTTCTTTCCCCTTTGTTTCTCCATCTTCGAACCATTCCACCGTGACACTTCTATTGCCGTAATTAATTCCAGCGACGTATGCAGAATGAACTCGCCCATCAGATCGTTTAATATCTGTCCGTATTCCAATTCGTAGTAATTGTTTGTTGGGCGAACCTAAGTTAAAACTTAGTGCAGGACGACGGTCATCCATATTTTCTATTCTTCGTTTTTGCAGATCTAAGACAATAGGACTGAATCAGTTATTTGCATTATTTATTTTTAAATTTTAATACTACTAAATGTACAGTTACCAAAATTTTTGGTATTTACGGAAAATGACTTTATTGCAATTCTGTATTGTCTTGCATAGTGTTTTAAATTTATATTTTAGTAAATATATTGTGCAATTATATATTTTGTGTAAATTATATTTGTTAAGTAACATTTTTTAAAGTAAGCAGAAATTTTATTTCGAAGAGTATAAGTTCCTACAGACTTCAATAGATAAAGGTCCATCAGATTTTTATGTTCTTCTTCTTCGTAGGGTAGGACTTAGTCCTGTTATATCTACGTTGCCTATGGGTCTGCTTCGGTTGATGTCGGTACCCAGCTCTCATGCCATCTCTTCAGGAGGCATATTTCGCTATTTTTGTGAGTCTGCCCTGTGTCGTTTTATCAAAATGGTCTCTTTATTGTCGTCTTCTTATTCTGGTCCACTTAATTACGTCTTGTATTTGCATCAGATTTTTAAGTGATTTCGAAATTGGCTAATGCTTAGCAAGCGATGAAACACCGTTTTCTACATTCCTATTTATATTTATTAATTAACAACTGATGATGATTGCGGAGTTGTAATCGAAAGCCTTTGTAATTAAAAACCTTGATCATTTATTAAGTGTTTTATTATAAGTAAGATGGAGGAAGTCCAAGAAAGAAGAGAGCATTCCTATTTGTGCCCCAATCTCATTACCATAAATGAGATTATTTAGTATGTCGTTTCATTATTCACCTCCTGAACCCTTAACAGCAGGTTTTTACTCTATCCATTCGTCAGTTTCTAAATTGAGTCTACTATGTGATTGATATAAATAAATGCTTTCGCAATATTCGCTTGAATTTTTTTGCATGTAATTTTGCATTAACTTGTGTCTTACTAAGAAAAGCTATCTACAAAATTTATGATTTAAAGGAAACTTCCCACTTTATCCATGCTTATAATTTTCAGCACTGATTTATTTTTCATCTACGGTACTAATACTTTTTTAAATTTTCTAAAGGAATTTCTGAGATTATTTTTTATCTCTGAGCTTCGTCGTCAAATAAGGTAACTTTATCAGATTTTTCCCAAGTATTTGAATAGCCTTTTCTTCACTATAATACTGATCTTTTACTTTACTTTGAAAAGAAATGTTCAAATTATTCACATTCACTCGATTTGATCAGAATTACTTTCCAATACATTTCATATTTCTACTCTAGACGAAACATTGTTAACCTTGGGTGTAGTTTATTGATCTGATAAAATAATTAATAAACGAGGCTTCAGCATTTTCTTTCTTTTTTGGGTGTCCTGCGCCCCCGTTCTTCTTTCCTCGCTGTGTGTTATCCGATTACCAGACTTTTTAACAATTATGTTGGTTGCTAATTGCTTTACTGCTGCGGTTCTTTTAAGTTATTAAGATGTAAAATACGTCTCCTTCGATGGGGTCTTGTGATTTCACCATGAATTATGAAATGCAAAAGAGTGTACTTCTCTAGATGTCCGTGTTTGATGACCTTTTCTTTTCTAGTTGTTCTCAAACAAACACCTTTATTTTTGATCTTATCGGCCCAAATGTTTGGTAATACATGTCTGAACAGCTCCATTGGGGATGTTTTTAGCTGGTTTAATGCATCTTCTGTTAATGGCCAGGACGCCATACCACACAGGAACACAGAAAACACGTAACGTCTGAGAACTACAGTTCATAGTTTGGTCCTAGTTCCTGTCGATAGCAGATTTCAATTATATAAAATTTGAAGAAAGAAACCATCGATTTATGTTCTCACTTTTGTATTAAACTTATTTCTCAGAAGAAAAATCATATTATTTTGTTTGTTTATTGGGCAAAATCTAAGATTGCGGGTGCCAGGCATTTCCAAGCGCGTCGACTGCTATGGCCATAATAATATTTACTGGGTAAGATTTTTCTTAGGCTGTTTTTCAGTTTTGTTTGCGATGCAAAATGCTGAAGTACAACGTTTATAACGCTAATCAGACACCACCTAATTTTAAATATTTAGGAAGTTACCTTCACAGTCATTCTTAAATTCAACTTGAAATACCAAATGCTGCCTAACCGATTTGATTTCCATGTTGTGGTTTTAAGTGAAGTGTATTTTTGTTTGATTTATTCGTCGGTGTGTTATCTACTTCACCGTTAAATCATTAGGTATATTGTTGGTGATTGCTTGTTGCTTTGAGTTAATTTGGGGTGGTACTATGGCGACCCGAAAAACCTGAGAGACTTGCAGAAGAAGAAGAACACATGCTTTACTACATTTAACAAAATCAATAACTATAAAAATACCAACAATGACAAATTGTTATTAATTTAGTAGCAATCACCTATCTTTAAGTTAAAGCAACCTTTCTTGTCGTTTCTTACGAAACTGCCCAGTAAAGCCGGGTTCTCATTAGTCGATTTCATTGATCAATGAGACTGAATCTATGTCATTGTAAAGAAATTGAATAATGAGAACATCATTTCCACGATATGGATCAATGATTTTTTGTTTCAATGGAAGTGAAAGGCAGGTCTACTTTGGTTGATCAACGGGATTGATTCAATGAAATTGAACGGTGTTTGAAATGTGAGAACAAGAGTTCAATTATATTGAAACAAATAAAGTTGCATCGTCAGCTTATTGTTGGCACCTACACTCTGGATAAAATTGCGTAGAGTTTTGCGTCATTTTAACAACATGACACATTTCAAATGGTTTTCTCGTTTTTCTCTTTTTGATTTGGTTTACTAAATATTTACACACAATGCGGACTCCAGCACGCACAATTTTCTTCTTTGCAGCGATTTTTAAAATTGATCGTTTCTGACAGAATGTTCAATGCCCTTGAATCGTGTGAACAATTTTCGTATTCAATTGTATTTTCAATGGGATAGATTCAGTCTCATTGATCAATGAAATCGACTAATGAGAACCCGGCTTTAGTAAACAACGTAAACATTCGCAAAAGTTATCTCGATTTTCTTGTCACCACAGTAATATATTTTTGTTTCTTAAGTGATTTACGTCATAAAGAAAGGCACAACTATCCTATATCTGAAATTTCAATTAAAAAGATTATAATTAGGATTCATTTCTAACAAATTATTCTAAACTTACTGAATATTTACAGATAATTAAAAATGTTTGAGCAGCATAAGCTTCATCTTTCTTTTGAATAAAATGATGTATTAATAAATATAATAAAATGGTTAAAATTAATGTAGTAACTAAACAGCGTACACGTTTACTTAAATGGAAATACCATTAATAAATCCTTACATTTGATTAACCAAGGTTAGATAGTGTGCTAAAGCCAGTTATTATTTATTGTCGCAAATAAAAATGCTTCTTCAAATAAGCGAAATCTTTATCCCTAAAATAAAAGCTTTAAACTTTTCTTATGTTTTGTTTCATGAATTTGGGGCTGTTGTTATTATTATAAAATATATCAGTTGGTATTCTCACTTCATACTTAAATTTAATGTCATGTTTAATGGCCATAGTGATATTGTGTATCTCCGTTATGTACACATAAAATTGTATAAAGCTATTTTATGTTTATGTTAAACACGACTTTAAGAGACAACCTTAAACATGAGATGAAAATACGGGCGATCGTCTCTTAATAAATGTTTTAATTTTTGACGTTTCAGTGATGTTTTGACTTCTCCTGGATTTTTTTTGTCCAAAATATATACAAAACTCAGTTTAAAAAATTTAGGGGTCACGAAAAATATTAAGTAAAACTTAAAGTTTAGCTTTTGGGCATTTTATTAATAATTAGGCGATTGAATATCAATTTTATTATTCTGGAATAACCTTGTATAGGTACAGGTAAGAAAAGAGACCCTCTTGAAAGTCAGTAAAAGAATAATGCTAATATTTCTAAAGGGATGGATGGCTGTTTAGAAGACGGTTAAAATATTATGAGAAACTGTAAAGAACTGGAGTTGGCAAAGAATATTACAGAAAAATGACGATTCGAAGTTGTTAAAGACGTAGATTATACGGCGAGTTCAAAAAGTTTTTACATAAGGGTTGGCCATGAGACACAAAAGTACCTACTGTCTACTGTTAAGATTTAGAACCTTTGTTTTTACAATTTTATTGAAATTTGCACAACAGCATCATGCCAGCAACACAATGATGACAGTTAATAAATTCTAAAATCTTGAAATTGACATTATTTTTGTGTCTCATGGCCAGGGTTATGTAAAGACTTTTTGAACTCGCCGTATAATCTACGTCTTTAACAACTTCGAATCGTCATTTTTCTGTAGTATTCTTTGCCAAATAAGTGGGACTAATTAAAAGTAAAATAAATATGTGTAAAGAATTAGTCTTAAAAGTCTCTAACAGAAACTCTGAAAATATAAAATTGGAGCTAATATTTTGGGTGGCTAGGCTGCGAAATACTTTAGTAGACATCGTGAATGGTAAAATAAAGCAATTCCTTATATATTTAAAAGCGGAATTTTGCTTACAGAATCGCGTACTTAAATGCCAACTATGAAAAAATAACGAAATAAATATAAATATTAAATTTAAACATCTTTCCATTCAAGTAAAATGCAAAATACGTTGTGAATATTTAGAGCCGTTCTGAAAACATTAAAGTTTTAAAGCTTGATTAGGGTTTATATTCACGAAAAAATAGCGTTCTAAATAAGCTGAAGCCAGCAATATGATAATATTTATTAATTAAGCGGCCGACTTCCTTTTAACTTTCCTAAGTTTGTCTTTCTTAGTTTTAAAAGCAGTTTATTATTTTTTTTTCTTTTGCCCTCTTAAGGCGGGCGGCCACTGCGAGCGAAACGAAACTAAGCTAAGCGAAGATAAGTTTTCTATAAATCTTTCAAATGCATCGGCGGCCACTTAAGCTAAACTAAACGAAAATATGCAAACGAAGATTGAAATCTTAGCTTCGTTTCGTTCGTTTTAGCTCATGTCAGATTCGAGCGAGGTTTTGAGCAGTTTAGTTGGTCACCACGTGCTTAGCAGTGTGATGAAAGTCGTAGTATTTACCTACATACTGTGTAATATCATATTTTGGATAAGTTAAATGCTTAAATAATTAATTATGTCCTGTAAAATATCACAAAGTGAATTGTTGATTGAATGTGTTCGAAAATTTGTATTTTGCTTTTTAATATCAGCGGCTATCAATTCGTGCAATTCATAAAATTGTTCTCGAGTTTTACTCTGAAATACTTTTTGAATTTAAAATCGCTTAACTCATTGATCAGTTTATGAAATTCTCTAAATTTTTCTCGGTTCTTCATGTAACAGCTTATCCAACATTTTTTCTTTTTCTTCTTCATGAAAACTACATTGGCAATATCTTCAAAAAAATCTGATTCTGAACTTAGATCCAATAACAACATTTTGGTTGTTACAGAACTCATTTTAAACACGTCCATCGTCCATCCTCACGAAAACACAGCTGACAACTAAACGAAAATCGTCCCTAGTGGCCGCTCCAACGTAGTTTAGTTTAGTTAGCATTCTCTTCGCTTAGCTTAGCTTAGTTTCGTTTCGCTCTCAGTGGCCGCCCGCCTTTATACCTTTACAGTGTCGAGAGGGACGAACACACCGAGCCGCAGAGTGGTCATCCATTCAAATTCTGACCAAGCAGGTCTTTGCTTAACTTTCTACCTATATATTACAGGACTACGTGCGCCCCCATTCAGTCATACTGCTGGTCAAAAGCAATTTATTAAGAACTCTAATATAGCCGAAAGCCTTTGCCAGTTATTATTAGTTAGACTGTGGCAAGATAAAGGCACAGCTTCTCTCAGAAAATCCAAATTAGTTTTTTAATCTTTAATAGGATTCTCTGTTTAATATAACTTAACAAATATTTTCGTAAGGTTTTGCTAAACACCTTTTCTTAAGTTTCAAAATTTTCTTCGGTATTTTATTATTTAATATCAATTTTCTATTGATGTTTGATGTTTGTTCAGAAGCGTTTATTAAAGTTTGTTGAATAAAAATACATTTAGCTTACCCCTTTCGTAATCCTTAATAGATAGTCGAGACGTTTAAAGGAGAGACAAAATAAAAAACTGGATTTCTGCCTAGAAACACAATCAGAAAGTAAAATGTTAGACGCTTAATAACTGTACTTACAATTAGTTAGCTCGATTATCTTCGATACTTCTTTGTAAAACGGCATAAAACATGACTAATAAGAAATAAGGTAGAATTGTCAGAGTGACACATAGAATGACAAAAATAACTTCGTCACATTTATTATATTAACAATACTTTTATACGGTTTTTCACAGCGATAGTTAATTAAAAATTTTAAGTCACTTCAGGGTTTTCTGTAGTTATGTCAGACGGATATTTAGATACTTGGGCAATTTAAGTGTTGTTTAACTGTGTGTCATTTTTAACAGAACGTTTGTCAATTTTTGACAGTTTTCCAGCATTTAAATTGGGCACTTCCTAAATAACCATGGGGTTGCTAGATTTAGGAAAATATTCCATTGTTCCGTTGAAGGGTTGGATTCTGAATTTGGTACGGGGGATTGTGCTACCCCGAAGAAATCATGCACACAGCCTTGGTGGTGTTATTCTAGCTAAATGGTCCTCTCAGTAAAACCGAGGATGCTAGCCAAGGGTGTGCCATATCAGTCTAGAAATCCCCCAACATGGCACCTCTAATCGAGGCGAGTGCAGGACAGTGACATAGAATATGCTTTGCCATCTCTTTTTCCCAATTACAACCTCTACAGGTCGGGCTATTAGTTAATCGGTATATATGTTTCTTCAGCTTGTAGTGTCCTGAAAGTATACCTACAAGAAGTCGTAGTCTCTTTCTTGGTAGCTGCATATAGAATTTAGACAACGTCGATGAGGGGGCTGGTATAGCCATCCTCGGTTGATGACATTCATCCAAGTTAACCCATCTGTCATAGTGGCGACTGTGGGTTTCTTGTTTTATTATTGTCAGGGATGTCAGGGATGGTGCTATTGCTGGTTCATATAAGTTATAGGATATTGTTTGTGGTAGCTAGCTCCAGTGGCATTGGAGTACTACTCCTGACGTTATTTTACAATTATTTAGAGCCATCAGTGCTGCTTTACTGTCACTAGCTATTCTGATGATTTTATTCTGAATCCTAAAGTCATCTCCTCTACGTAGATATTCGGTGGAGGGAGGCCCAGAATATAGTCTCCACAGGGGCAGTGGCAGTGGTTTTCATTGCACCGATAGCACTTAAACATGCTAATCGCTGTATGTGTGCAAGTTCACTTGATGTTTTAGTTTGCCTGACTCTGGGCCACCAGACCAATGCATCATAGGTCAACATGGGTCTAACTATGGCAGCCATAAAGCAGCCTTCGGTGAGGGTCCCCAAAGTCTGTCCATTGCACGCCCACACTGCCAGAAAAGCACGCATTTTCTCCCCGTCTGTGTTTTTAGATGGTTGAACAACCAGTTTCTTGTTAAAAATAACACCCAGGTATTTGACTTCATCTGAAAAGACCAGTTGAACTTAATACTCTACCGTTTTGTTTCATTTCCCGAAATTCCAAACTCCACAACCAACCCTTATTAATTTACTTTTTAATAATGCTGTGACTTAGTTTATTGGTTTTAATCAAGTAATTTCAAACTGTCACAATTCCGAAAACTTTAATTATATTTTTATGTTAATAATCATAAGTTAAATATATAAAAAAACACTATAAACATCTTGAAACTGCCCTAAAATAATTTCTTTTATTTGGAAATCTGAAATTTAATTTCCTCTAGAAAATTAGTATTTAAAAACCTCCAAATTAACAAAAATATTTATAATCCTTATTGTTATGCTATTCAAAATTAAATAAACTTTTCCAAAAGTAAACACAGGCAAGGTAGTTTGAATAAACTTGAGCGAATCAGCAATAATAATGAGGCAGGGAGATATTACCAAGGCTGCTTAAGTTAAACACTTGGATTAATCAGTATCAGTATGTGGTTAAGTTGTTGACCGGTGAAGCATCGCAAAATGGTGATTCGTATACTGTTTATAACATTAACGTTTTGGACGATAACCGTGGTTAAAACACAATCGGACTTTTCTTTATATACCGTACCTCAGCCAGAGTTAGAAGCTTTGGAAAATGGAGGATTTCGAGTTTATATTCCAGGTAATTTATCTATTTTTATTTTGTTAAAGAAGTTGTACGATATAAAAATAGATTTAGTACAACATGTATGTGACATGTCTTTTGTCAGTTGATAAAAAATATCTTTTCTCAAATTAACTTTGCAAAAAATTCTGGGAAGCTTGGCATATTTTATTAAAACTGATAAAATTAAAGTATTTTATTTTTTCTAAACTTGATTCTATTATAAATCTTAGGTTACGTTATTAACCAGAAAAGTTGATGATGATTGATATTTGGCGTGTTTGTACTACTTTTAAGATTTAATAAGGTTGTTTGAAAATAAGAAGATTTAAAAACAAAACATTTTAGCTGATTCTTGAAATGTTCTCTCGTCCTAATTTTGCTTCAGTTTTTGTAAAAGGAATTTCCACCAAATTAGAAATCGTCACAGAGATAAGGACTTACTTACGTTTGTAAATATCCGGAGATTCCCCGCCCCCCCCAAAAAACCCTGTTACTTAACAAAATATTTTATCTAACAACTCTACATTGAAGTAAAACGGAATTTACTTTTGTTAAAAAATATCGATGCGAAATTCTTATTCGAAGAATCTACTGACGCAAATTAGTAATTTATTTAACAGCTAATTGTACAGTTTGCTTTTCATATTTTAAAATGTTACTTAGCGGTTCTTCTTAGGTCGAATAATAACTCATTTACTTTCCTCGACGGCTGTTTTGGCACAACTGTTTTCTTCTGGAAGAACCTGGATACATATTCGCTTTATACATTTGCTGAAAACTTATTTGTTTTATAAAAAAAAAAAAAAACAAAAAGCCAAAGCCAAAAAGAAACAATTAAAGGTTTTAGCTCTAAACTAACATGTTCAATGAACATGCATTTAAAGAATTTATAAAAATTTGAATTGCATATTTAAAAATCAATATAAAGTATTTCTAAAAAATTATTTCATTTTATTAATTAGGTAGAAATCTACGTTTTGTAAACGAAATGCAAATACTGGCTGAGTAAGTTGCTTCTAAAGAAATTATTGGATTTTAAAATTTTAAAATGACATTCTGAAGCCACTTTTCAGTTTCTCAGAATGTTATTTTAAATGCAAAACATCCGTTATAGCTTGCATATTTATTAGCTGTAACTTGTTCCTATGAACACGAAGTTCAGGGTTAGCTACGTGCAATTGTTTAGTTAGTTAATATTTAGAAAAAGCTAAAAATTGTCAAAAATTATTAAGTACGTTCAGATTTAAATTTAATGGAAAATGTATTACTGTCGAAACTGCATCTAATTAAATTTCCTTAGATTTTTCTTATTTGTATTCGTTCGAGAGTATAGAAGCAAATAGAAATAAACTGAAAACGAATTTTAAGATTTAAAGAAGAATTCCCAAAAATTTATAAGCTGATGCAAATAGGATTAAGGTCAACTCGAAACATTCACAAAAAATCTACGTATAAATAAATATTTATAAATTTTGTACTATCCTCTTAATGTAAAAATAAATTAAGCACATTATTCGTAAATCATCGACTACTTAAACTGTTTTACTACTTTATTAATTTCCATAACGTTAAAATCATTTTTAACCTTGTGGGAATTTTGCCAACGTATGCAATATCAATCTGAATAAGAAAGAAAATAACAAACCCATTTAAGCGTATTTTAATAGTTTATTTCACATTCGATTTTTGACTCGGCTCTTGCATTCTTTTTTCTTTTGCGATTTTTTATATGCTGTTCGTTCTTTTGTTGGATAACAGTTAACAGTGGGTCATAATTTCATTTTATTTTATTGGAAAGAAAGCAACTGCTTCTCTTCAACTCTAGGTTATTTGGACGATGTTTAGGTGCCAATCGTTGTTTGGTTGATGAAGACAATCAATTTTCCTGTTCGATATGCAGACAGTTTTCTATTTAAGACTGCTATCTCAATAATGAAACACAATAAATAATAATAATTAATATTAATTGTAGAAGGAATTTTGTACAGCTGTCTACGTTCGATCCAGAAAAAAAGGAATTAGAGCAGGCCCTGATTAAGCTGTTAAGGTTGGTAACATTGCTTCTCATTTTTTTAAATTTCATATCAATGGTAATCTGATTTGTTACTTGAAAAATAAATTTGACATTTTAAGAATGTGAGTGCTTCTTATCTAACCTAAAATAAAAGCATTAGTGGACGTAATTACATTTATGGTTATTAAATAAAGTAAAATTATTTATTTATTTAGACTGCCTACAAACAGACAATTACTTACTATTATTTAAAACACGGACAATAATATTGTTGCATGATTTTGACAGTTAACGTAACCTCTTCAATGGTCAATAGTGTCCCTGTTTACGCTCACAGTAGGCGAATCACGGGATACCAACTTTGGTAACTAAGTCACGGCCTGCTCTAATTCCTTTTTTTCTGGATCACCCGGTATAAATAATATTATTAAAATTAATTCAGTGTAGTTTTTGCTGAAAAACAGATTTACAACCGGAAAAAGCTTAGTTACACCAATAAAACCTTGTTCTTAACATGGGCTACAAGAATCGTAAATGTGATATGTTTTCTATTTTCATTTGTACAGAAAAATTACCAAAAAAGAAGCTTTTGTACTGCTTCTTATATTTAATAACATACTGTTTGTTTCCTAGTTTTCGTTTTTGAAATTGAATTTATTTTTGTTTATTTGTTATGGTTTATGCGACAATTTTGGTATGAATATCTGTTTTTATGTTTTAGTTTCCCTCATCTTATCCTTCTATTTTTATGATGCGTGTTAAAAACATCCTGAAATGATTTAGTGAAGTTTAACGAATTCTGTAAAAATGTCACCTCCATCGGAATTTGAACCACCGACCTTCGGGTTTAGACACCAGTATCACCAATTTTTCTGTGTTCAGAATTTTTAAAATGTATTCTTTTTAGTCGTAAACCCGAGGCGGGTATCGTGATATTATCGATGGTGTCCTTTTGTTGCCATTTCTTTCCCGGTGTCCCTGTCGCTAGCTCATACACTGTCCATATCTCGGTGTACCTTGCCGTATTACATGTCCAAAATAGCCTGCGATTTTTTCGGTAACTGCAATTCGAAACCTATTTTTAATGTGGAGTTCATCTAATATTAATTTATCCTTCGTGCAGTCCATGTATGCGTAAGGGCCTTCCCCAACAATACATTTCGAATTCATCAATCTGACGTTTATCAGTTTCTTTTAAAGTCCAGCATTAGCGCCATATAAACTCCTCAAAAATGAATAGGGATATTGTTATTACTTATTACACACATTTGTAGGTATTGTGAAAATGTTACACTGTTCATTAAGATTGATCAAACATGATTAATATCTGGAACACCATCCTTTCTACTATTCGTATTTTAGTATGAATTGCAATATCATGACTTTTCCAGATCCTTGTGAGATTAGTCATAGCACTTTTAGCGATGGCAGATCTTCTTTTAATTTCGTCGAAGCTGCCTCCCGTATTAGTTATCAGTGCACCGAGATACACGAACTTATTGATGACATCGATGTTGTATACTTGGTTTATTTCAGATCTGTTATTACTTAGTCTATCAGTGATCATTATTTTTAGCTCATTTTTAGACCAGCTTCTAGGCTGAATTGTTCTATTCTTTGAATGAGTTGTATAAATTCTACTTCTGAGCTCGTAATTAGTGTGGTGTTATCCACATACCTTAGATTATTAATCTTGTTTCTGCCTATTGAGATGGCTCCATTCCAATTTGTTAACGTATATTGAATAATATTCGGCTAGCAACTCACCCCTGCCTTACCCTACCGAGAAGGAATTTGAGAGTACATCGTTTACTTTTATTCGGGCTATATTTTTCTTATATAGGCTGAAATTTATTAGGGGATATGGAACTCCCATCTCCGAGAGGCATTCTCGCATCCTTTGCCATTGAACACAGTCAATGTCAAAGGCTTTAGTGTAATCGATGAAGCATATGTACGTGGTGATATTATATTCTCTTGACTTTTCAATAATTTTTTTTATATTCATATTTGTTAACATTTTCCTCACCCTCTTACGCAATCCACTTGTTCTACTGTGATTCCTGGCCAAAGGTACGGTTTAACGCTCTCCAGTTTTATATGCAGCGTGATTTTGCTAGCATGTGGTAACAATGCAATTGTACGATAGTTATCACACACATCCTTAGGTTCTTTCTTATGTATAGGTATATACACTGAAGTTGAGCAGTCCTCAGGTCATGAACAGGTATTCCATATGTATTGACATACAACAATACTGTACAGAAGATCAATTTCGATTTGACCCGTGGCTAGAATCATTTCTGTGATAATATTGTCAATTCATTTGCATAGTTTTTGTTTTCTTAAAGCAAATGCCTCTGTACTTTTATTATGCCAGTCTCTTGTTCTGCTACTTGCATATCTAATGCATTATTGAGCTTTTCTTCGTTAGCCATCAATTTGTTATAGTATGATCTCCATCTGTCCACTATATCCTATATCACTCTCTTGCGTTAATGATATTCCTTATTATGTTTTTATACAAGTATAATTTCGTGTGAAATTACAAATTATCATTTTAACTTTCTTAACTTTCTCTTGTTTGTTGTCCTACGAGGTTTGGCAGAAGCACAGTAATGCTGATTTTCTTTTAACAATGAATTTCAGTCTTTTTACAGATCAAGGTTACCTCCTTCAAAGTAGTTCCGTTGGGCAGCAATACAGCCATGGAGGCGTTTTTTTCCATTGTTCGTAACAGTTCTGGAAGGCTTCTACTGGAATGCCTTTAAACTCGCCAGTTACGCTCTTCTGGATATTATCCAAAGCACCAAAAGAATGCCCTTGCAAATGGTTTTTTAGCCGGGGAAATAAAAAGAAGTCGCAAGGACTGAGATCTGGAGAATAGGGGAACTGGGGAACCACAGGAATGCTTTATTCTGCTAAAAATTCGTTGATGTAGACTGCTGTATAACATGAGGCCTTGGTGTGGTGCAACTTCCAAATGATTGCAGTGCCCGGTCGTACACATGTCACCATCTTTTTGAGCCGTTCAAGGACTTTCCAAAGAAAGTTTGATTGACAGTTTGTCCTGGCGGCACAAGAGCCCTCATTCTTTTCACATTGTCGCTTTTTGAGGTTGAAGGTCTTCCCGCACGAAGTTTATCTTCCACTTCTTCGCGGTCCTCTAAAAAGACATTGTGCCATCTGAACACTTGTGCCCTGGATAGCGAATGTTCCCCATAAGTCTTTTGTAACTTTTTGTAAGTCACAGTACCGGATTCGCCAAGCTTCATATAAAATTTGATACTAGAACGTTGCCCAAACTTTTACCTGTCAATTCTCGTATGGCATCTCACAAACACACCTTCACTTCAGACGCTCTCAACAATTGCGTTGTAACTATAATAAGTTCAAACCTGTACAGAGGCTACGGCAGGAATTGAAGAGTGGAAGTACCAAAGGTGCTAAGTGCCTAAAACAAAAAATATCCGTTTTTGCGATAAAATGGTTCTATGTACCAAGGCACATGTCCTTACAAAAGTGCCAAGTGCCACCGGTTATACAGCGGTTGAAAATAAATATCATAGATGGAGCTAGGTATAAATGCCAGGCATTATTTCCATTGAAAGGTGCTAAGTGCCACTACCTTATCAGCTGTTACTTTTGTGTTTTTGAAAAGTTGCTAGATTTGTATATTACGTGCTGTATAGTTAATCAAAATGGAAAATCAAAGATTTCGAGCAATTCAAACGAAGAAAAGAATATAAGGACAACTTTATACTACTGCATTGCAAAGTGGCACTTGTGCCTTTTGTAAAAGCAAAATGCCCTGGCATTTAGCACCTTTCTATTTTTTATGAGAAATTTAATTTGTTTTTACTACTTAATAATTTATTTTTTAGTTCTGTTCTTGTTGGATAAATTCCCCATTATGTTTAGTATACCTCAAAAATGTTTCAGTGTTTAATAAATTTATTTGTAGATTTGATAGTGTTTTTCTTGTTTTACTCGAAAGTATATTTTTGGTACTTAGCACCTTTGGTACTTCTACTCTTCAATTATTCTAACTGATGTGTGAATAGGGAGGCAGCATCGTTGTCGGTTCGCGCACAGTGTTGCCAGTCTTATTATTTCTCTGCCAAACTTCGTATGTTTTTCTATTTCTTGGTATATTTCATTTATGTATCTATTTTTATCATCCCCGCATAAACGTTTAATTTCTCTGTTTAGTTCTTAATATTTTCGTAATGAATTTTCGTTATTCAACCCTTTGGATTTTATTTTCTTACGTTCTTGGATTTTACGCTGATCCATATCTTCTTGCACTCCTCTCTTGTATGTACTACCCGTTGCTCAGCCTTTACCAGCTTTTTTGGTTTTCACTCATAAGGTGTTTGATTTTTCCTGTGGGGTGATAATAGCTGCAGCGTTTTGAGAGGTGATATTGTGCTTTAGTGATGAGTTTGGAGGGTGTTGTGTCTCAAGTTGTAATCCTCGTAATTTCATTCTAACTTCTGAGGCCAGAAATTGGTGATCGCTGTTGCAGCCCTTGCCCGCTTAAGTTTTGGTATTCTTTAGCGTGATTGATCAAAATAACATCGATTTGGATTTTGTATTGTTCTCCTGGAGATCTCCATGCACAATGCACATAGGCGTCTTGAATGGTGCTGGAATCCGGTGTTTGCTATGAAAAGATTATTATCTACGTAAAAACGTAAAAGGCGTTCTCCTCTTTCGTTTCTTGCACTCAGACCGAACTTACTTACTCCGTAAATCACGGTCTTCTGTAGTGTTCACATTGATGTCGCCTGTTATTATATTTCTTTGTTCGGTAATTGGTCTAGTGTGTCCACATGTATTAAAATACGAGTACATTAAAAATGCATTTCTAAAATATTAATTTAGAATTCGTTTTGATTATTGCCCAACTCAACGCCTTTCTAATTTTATTTAAAATAAGTGAACATCTCCTCAATCGATAATATTGTTTAATACTTATTTTAATATTTTGTGTTTCTATTAAGATATAATTATAAATAATTAACCGACATTTACGTGGAAATTATACTGATTTATTCCTGTGTTTATTGTTACAGATACCCCAGGCATAAACATGTTCGCATTTCACGGCAATATAAATAAAGGTATAACACCTACAGACCCAGGCCAAATATATGGAGAAACAAAATTTAAAGAAAGTGGCTATTGGACCATAAATTTCGAGAATAAACTTAAAGCAAACGATCAAATTCATTTTTGGGTATTTGTAAGTTATAACCGTTTGGGTTATAGAAAAGACGGAGATACTTGGCATATAACCCTTAGTGATGCATATAAACGTTTATCGAATACCTGTGAACCAAGTTCAACTACGGTGGACGGACAAAGGGTGAAACTATGTCTCGGGGATACCTTATTTGAAGATTACTTCAATGGAAGAAGCGTCGATACAAATTTATGGAACATCGAACAGAAGATACCTACGTACAGTGAGCCAGTAAGGAGGTTTTTCGAAATTTTTGTTTTAAAGCTCAACATTTTCCCAAACGAGGAAGAAAAATCTTAGTATTAGACGTTGATAATCGTTTCTAATACTTGATCAAATTGCATTTTATTTTCCAGAATTTCGAATTCAACACATATGAAAACAGAAATGATACCCTTTTCTTGAGGGATGGGAAATTATTTATTAAGCCCATTGCCCTAATGAACGAAAACGAAGTACGAGGTACCTTAGATTTAAGGCAGGGGTAAGTTGTGCCTCTTTTTGCTACCCAAAAATTGACCCATTTGTTAATGAAGGTGTACTTCGGACGTCCAGGAGCAGTGCTACTACCGACACGCGTCATCCTTTCTTCTTTCGCCCGTAAAATCTTCTAAAATAACATTGAAACACTCTTTTCAATATGCAAACATAGAAATAAAGGCAAAACTTCCAGCTGGTGATTGGATTGTTCCAGGTTGGTATTTCTAGTCATACGCATTAAATTTTAATGTTTTTATTTGTATTTATTGTACTTCTAGTTATCGAAATAGAACCTAAAGATAAAAGCGAAGGTCCAAACGGACCAAAACTCTGGATCGCGTATAGCAGAGGTAATGATCATCTCGACGGACATGGTAAAGAAGATATAGGAGGGCGAGTTTTTTTCGCAGGGCCAGTTCTTCAACCTGCTGAACCTATTCGAAGTGCCAAATTGAAAAAATTAACTTCAGACAAACGTTACAGTGATGATTTTCATACTTTTGGGTTTTACTGGTCAAAAGGTTAAGGTATATGAATTTGCTTGGGATTGTTCATAGTAGAATGTCTTTATTTTAGGGTACATGAGCTTCGTAGTTGATGGTAGAGCACACGATTACATCAATACAGGGTTCGGATTTTCAGATCCACATCTTGGAATAGGAGCACACTGGAACGTTTCGGAAGCTCCCTTTAATAAGGAGGTCTGTTAATAATAATAATAATAATAATAATAATATAGTCATTTATTGGGCAAAAATATTGAAACATATATAAATGGAAACATAACAAATAAATTTTATATTTACCCAACAGGGCGAAGTTCAGATTGGTATGATGAAAATACATCATACCACCTGCTCTACCACTTAACCCTATTAAATGAAATAAATACAATATAAATGCCTACGAATTACACAAACTTAAATATATAAAAAATAATAACTTACACATATTAACACAACCTATTAATTTTTTTTGAGCAAGATGTTGTGCAGTTTTAATTTAAAGGTATTGTATGATAAATGTTTAATATGACTTGGTAAAGAATTATAAAAATGAGCTATGTTATATGAAAAACTTCGTTTGAAAAAGCTAGTCTTGTGATGATGTAGTGTAATATCATATTTTGATCGGACATTAACTTGGTGCAAATCTTTTCTAAATTGAATTTTGTTAAACAAGTAGTAAGGAGTTTTCGTCGTTATAATCTTATGATACAAACATCCCAGATGCAAAAGTCTACGATTATGCATATTTAACCAATTAAGTTCTTTTAATTTGTGAGATATATGCTGATTCTTCCTAATTCCAAAGATTAATCGAAGACAAGAGTTTTGCATACGCTGAATTCTTTTAACATCAATATTATCCAGACAAGGGCCATAAACGCAATCACAATAATTAAATCTGGACAGTATCAGAGACTCACAAAGCATAATTTTCATTTTGCGATTTAAAATGTGTCTATTATTAAAAATTAATTTCAACACAGCATACGATTTTTGCAATATTAAAGATATATGTTTTTTAAATCGCAGTATTGAATCAAACCATAAGCCAAGGTTCTTGGCATGATCCACAACATTGACTGTTGTACTATCAATTTTTAATGATATATTTTGCAAATGTGAATCTCTCAACTTAGGCCTGCCAAATAACATAACTGCACATTTTTTGGCATTTATTGCCAGCCCATGTTCATTGGAGAATTTGAGGAGACTGTCAATGTCAGTATTAACTTTATCATTAGCTTCAGCGCACTCGTCAGCATCAAAGGCATACAACAGTTGTGAATCATCAGCATAAAAGTGATATTCACAATATTTTAAAGACTTACTAAGCTGAGATGTATAAATGATATATAGTAACGGGCCTAAGATGGACCCCTGAGGTACGCCAGTTGTCAAAGGCAATGGTGCAGCTTTAGATTCCTTTACGATTACACTCTGATAACGATTTTTTAGATAATTACCAATAAATTCAATTGTTTTGTTGTCAAAACCAATGTAATGTAGTATAGACAGTAATATTCTATGATTGATTGTATCAAATGCTCTTGAGTAATCTATAAGAACTAAAAGACAGAGTTTATTGTTATCAATAGCATTTATAATAAAATCAGATACATTTAGAAGTGCTGTCGTACAACTGAACCCAGACCTAAACCCTGACTGTTTCTGGGGAAGTATTTCATACTTATTAAGATGGCCTCGAATTTGTTCTGCAATAATTTTCTCCAAAACCTTAGATAAGCATGGTAAAATACTGATCGGACGGAGATCTTTAAATTCCGTTGGTTGTTTTATCTTAGGTATAGGGATAACATTGGCATTTTTCCATGCTTCAGGAAATACGCTGTTCGCTAGACAAAAATTAATTACATGAGTGATGTAGGGAACTATAAACGGACAGCATAATTTCCACATTTTGATACCAATGTTATCTGAACCAAGAGCGTTGGATTTGATATTAAAAAGAGCTTTTGAGACCTCAACATCCGTAACCTCACGGAAATTTAATCGCATATCAAACTCTAAGCATGTATTATTATTGTAAAAATCAATTCTTTTAGAACTATTCGTTATTCTGCCAGGGCTTACAGAATTAATAAGAGCATTATTTATTTCATCTGGATCAGACAAATGGGACGGAATTTCACAATTACCCTGTGCACCGTATACGCCCGTACGTTTAAGCTCACTCCAAATCGAATTAATATCATTATTGTTAGTTCGTAATTTATACTCTAAATAAGCCTTCTTTTCATTCCTTATAGTTAATGTTATTAAATTACGCAAAGACTTGTAGTAGTGCCAGTGATTTAAATTTTTAGTTCTTTTGAAACGAGTTAAGGCTTTATCCCTTAATGCCATCATGAACTTAAGATTATTAGTAAGCCAAGGAGCAGCAGGTTTTGAAATTCTAACCGTTTTCTGTATCGCGTGTCTTTCAAATAAACTCAGTATGTTGGTATTTAGAAAATCAATTTTATCGTTTATGGTGCTCAATTGATAAATATTACGCCAAGGTATAGACATTAATTCAGCAGTAAAATGTTCATTATTAAAATTGGTATAATCTCTATATGTAAATAAAAATTGTTTCCTTTGTATTACACAGTCTACAGGATAATTGCAAAATATCAAATGATGGTCCGATACAGTATCCATATTAATAATACCAAATTCCATAATTTGCTTACTTAGTGGGACTAAGATAGCATCAATTAAAGAAGAACTTGACTTAGTTATACGAGTGGGTTCACTTATGATTTGCTTTAACCCTAAAGAATCAATCATAGAATAAAACTGAGTAGTAACAGTCTCGGTAAACTTTAATAGGTCAATATTGAAATCGCCCAAACAAACTATATCATCGCATAACGGAATAACAGTAGACAGTGATTCCTCTAGATGATCAAGGAACTCAACGCAAGAAAACTCCTGTCTCCTATAAATTACACCAACAGTTAATTTGATTTTAATTAATTTTAAACTGATCCATAATTGTTCAATTGCATTACTATTATTATACACAGTGTCAATTAATGAAAAATCAATATTTTCGTTAATATAGAGACCCAGCCCTCCACCCCAAGTCTCGGTAACACGATCTTTACGTACAAAGGTGTATCCATTTATAAACACAAGATCATCCGAAAGTTGAGGAGAGAGCCATGTTTCACTTACCGCCACAACATCATACTTTTCCGACAAGATAAATTCCTTAAAATTATTAAAATTAGCTGTTAGAGACCTTACATTTAAATGTGCAAATTTTATACAATTAGCCATACATAACAAGCAGAAACATTTTAATCAGAATAATATTGTTATTACGAATATACATACAAAAATTTAAATGACGGATGCGAAAATACAAAGAAAGCAATAATATTATCAAACGCATACAAAATGCAAGATATTTCAATTTTACTAAAATAAACATGCCTTTGGTGACCCACATCAAATACAAAGTAAAAACATTTATCATATCCCAAACCAAACGCAATAAATAAATTTCTATTTTTCCAGAATTTGTACGAATAGAATTCCAACTTAATAAAATATTCAGGCTATTTGAAATTAAATAGTTATAATCAATGAACATCTTTAAGATCATTTATGGTTTTAATTTCGTATATTCGCGAATTATCTTCTTTGCGCATTAATATCTTACCATTGCGACACCACAGGTACTTAACATTGTGCTGCTTTTTGAAATCTTTTGCTTTAGAAAATAAGATTCGATTATATTGTGTAAGTGATTCGTTTACATATATCTGATTATCAGACCTACCCAATCTAGCTATATCTTCTACTAACTCACCAACCACTAAGTTGCGTTTCACTTTTCTTTTACGCAAAAATTCGTCCTTATCTTATCCTTATCGTTTTCTTAAGAAAATTACGTTGATTTAAAGTTTTAAAATTCCAAGGTTGAATCCTCTGAAGGAATCCCTTTTCTGCAAATTTCATTTCTTTCCATTATAATAACAAAAGTGCATAAAAAATAAAAACAGGAAGACAGGCGGCACAGGCGGAATAAACAGAATAAATAAAAAGATAGATAGAAAGAAACAAATAAGAATGAAAGAAAACTAACAATCAAAAATATTTTTCAGTTTATTATTATTTTACAATGCCTTTTAAATTTTTTCAGTACGTATTATCACTTGGAGTAGCAGTAGGAGGAATCAATGATTTTCCAGATGGTTATTCTTCCCCAAACGACCCTAAACCTTGGATAAACGGCGAACGAAATTACGTAAAGAAATTTTTTGACTCTCGAAATGTGTGGTTAAAAACCTGGAAGGGCGATAATACAGCTTTACAAATTGACTACATAAAAATAACAACCTCGTGATACGTTTTTTTATCGTTTATCGTACAATTTCGAAGACTGCCTTAGATGTGTAACATTTAAGCTTATTTATGACTTTCAGTGGAAACATAACAATGCGTAATTTTCACTCATATATAATTTTATACTTTTACTTTAGTTATTTTAATCGAATTTAGTGTCAGACCATTTTGGGGCTTTTCAGCAGTTATTGTTAATGTGTGCTAAAATCTAATGTGAAGGGTAATCGATATTTAGAAATAGCAACTTTCTTTGTTGATTGTTTACTGGAAGTTTGGACATTAAGAAAATTGGTCTGATGCTGATTTCCATTTCTTTTGTGTTAAGTTAATGAATTTACTGTTAGCTAAATTAGGGCTCTAATTGACGAAAATAAAGAAATTATAACAAATCATTATTTTCTTTGCACTGAAGATTTAAAAAATTACCCGATGTGTTTTTCTTATTCCAAAGGTAATTCCGAAATCAAGGATAGTTTCCTTCTTAGTTTATATATCTTTAATTAATCAATCGTAAGAAAATATTAATAAGTTATGAATACATTTGGGAAAGTCCAAAATCAATTGATTAACATATTCTAGAAAAGTTACAAAGGGAAATTTGAATGACGATAATGTTATCAAGTATTTTTATAAGCAATCTAATAGTTTGTTTAACAAAAATATCCTATTTGGAAATGCTCAGCAGTTTGGAAATTTTTAAATTCTGCTCATTCGATAATTGCAGATATTGATACTTCAAAATATCTAAATTCTACACTTCACACAATTCTTACTTTAAGAGTTTGCGGTTCTTTGGCTTTAACTTAATTATTGAATCAAACCATAAATGCTAGAAAACACGTTGCGTGTTCGATTTGTCATAGGTAAAAATTTAAATCAGCATTTATGGAAAATACTCGGATAACTTTATATTTTGTACGCTAAAAAATATACGCTTCTAGCCATAACCCGTTTTTAAAAAAGCTGTTCAGTAAATTTGCATACCTAAAAATAAATTCAGCTTGCTGCTGCAGCTAAGCTGTAATAAGTCGATTATAACACTTGTAACACCATTAATCTTTGAATCTATTTGTTCTTACGTGCTTTTATCTAAATGTATTTCGTTTTCAAATGTGTTTTTTTTTTAATTCTAATCCACGTATTTAAATTATAAGGATAAAGTTCAATTTATGGAATTAATGTAAACAGCTGTGTAATTTAATAATTCGAAGGTCAAGGGAAACTTCGCTCGACTGCTAGTAATAAATGTACATATCATCATAGTCAAGGACCGTAATTAACTTCGAACTACACCTTATAATGCAGACTGAGTTCCTTGGATATCAGAAAGTAGTATTAGTCGTCAGTAATGAGATTTAAAGACGGTCGAATCACCATAAAAATGAGTTTGAATCTTAAACAGGTTTTGCCCGATATTAACTTATCTGCTACGAAGCGCTATCGTTTTCGTTGAACCGAAAAATAAGATTTATATACCGTATACGGGCGAAAATAGTTGTTAACGATGTCTCGTCTTGTGACGTTAGTGTTTTTTTTGTTTGTAAATCTAGTGAAGGCACAGTATGAAGTGCCTGATGTGCTCGTTGAAGCTTTATCGCCTAAAGGACTTCGAGTATCGATTCCAGGTACGTATTAACTTTTTTTTTAAGATTCTACATAAGATTTAAATTTCCAAAACAAAGTTAAAAGTAACAACATTTCCATTAATCTACAGATGAGGAAGGTGTTTCCCTTTTTGCCTTTCATGGCAAGGTAAATGAAGAAATGAATGGAAGGGAAGCAGGAAGGTACTCGATAGATATTATTAAATCAAAAAATGGAAGATGGGTGTATTACGATAGAAGCGTGAGGTTGAAAGTGGGTGATATACTTTATTATTGGATTAATGTGGATTATGATGATGGAAATGGAAAACGCGGTTACATAAAAGACGATCAAATGTTTCGCGTTAAAGGTAAGAGAAAATTTTAGGAGATATCTTTACATAATTTTAAAATTTGAAGTAACAGTATTGGAAATATAAGCGAACACAAACTTAAATTCTGATGGAATTGGAAATACCCATACCATTTCAACGTCAGAATGTTACAACTGTTATTTTTTAAATGTTATATCATAGAGGAAACAAAAGTCTATGGTTATATTCTGTTAGTGAAAAACAAATTCGTATGAGAATAATAACAATTACTTGGTGATTACAAAACTCTCTCTCTCTCTCTCTCTCTCTCTTTTTCTCTCTCTTTCTCCCTGTGCCGTTTTTTGACCTTCATCTGGGTATTACATTATTAGCTATTTTCTGTTATTACTCAAGCAGTCGTAAAAGTTTCAATTAATTACTGTATAATTATTTTAACACATAAGTACAATTTTGTTTATAACCAATGTTAAACAGAGCTGATACCAGACGAGTCTGTTTCAACTACGTCAACGACAACCACATATCGTCCACCTGAAACTCAAGCAACCCGTTTAACACTACGTCCAACCAAGACGTCGGCTACAACTAGAAAACCAACCACAACTGAAACTCCAGAATGTAAACATACTCCCACGATAGTTAATGGAAAACGTAGTTGCCAAGGGGCGATGCTTTTCAACGAAGACTTTAAAACCTTCTCAGTTAAAAAATGGTCACCTGAAATTAGATTCGCTGGTGAACCTGTGAGTCTCCTACGTTATTTACTTTGCTTAGTTAAAGCCTTTCTATGCCTGTAGAATAACAAGTTTTCTATTATTTTACATAGTCTGATCATATTAATTTATTAATTGCAATTTTATGTTCCTAAAAAAACAAGATTGGGCTCAAAACTGGTCTTTGAGATAATATAAACATGCCTAAAACTAATTAAAATATCGAAGAACCGATTTACTAAGAGTTCATTTGATACATAAATACAAACTCATTAATCGAGTAATTACCGGTATATACATTTAGAAGATGTTTAAAACAAAGAACTTTGTTTTAATTACATTTAGGCCATTCACTTTATTCAGATCATACATAAAATGTGTGGTGAATAGCAATGGACCTTTAATTCCTTTAATACGATATATTTTTACTTAAAACAGGGATTAAATAGATCAATTCAATTTATTTAAATTTCCCACTTGCTTATTTATCCATCGCTCTTTGTATGAATTCCAAAAAAACTTTTAAGCTTTGAATACTGACTTTGAAAAGGTTAACAATTTACAAACTTAAAAAGCAGTGTACCAACCCTACCTTGGGATTCGATTTTTCAGTGTTTCGAAATTTAAATCCTCAAATGAGGTGCCAGATTTGAATTCATTTTCAAGTTCAAAATTCTATTTTTAATCCGTTAGTCGATTCTAAATAACATTTTAATCATAATATTTTAAACTTGTTGTAGAAGAGATGATTATTGTCCAGTTAAATAAATTTTCTTTTTTACATCAAATTTATTTAGGTATTTAAAATTGCAGACGTTTCGGGAGATATTCCTCCCTTCTTCAGTGCGTTGTTAATACATTTTAAAATTGGTGTAGAGATAAAATACAGGTATCTTATTAACAACGCACTGAAGAAGGGAGGAATATCTCCCGAAACGTCTGCAATTTTAAATAAATACATTTGATGTAAAAAAGAAAATTTATTTAACTGGACAATAATCATCCCTTCTACAACAAGTTTACAACTATCCTTGTCCATTACTCCTAATAATATTTTAAGTTCTGTAAATTCGAAATTTGTGCTTGGGACTTAAAATTGAATACAAGTTAAGATTTTCAGACTTAAATGTAAATCTAAATGTGGTTATTGCTTTCAAAGGAAACTCAGTCCAGATTCGCGGTTCGAACATGGCGATCCAAAATTTTAATACTGAATCCAGGACTTTAAATTTAGAAGCCTCAGAATTAAAAGAAGAGATTCGAAATCGAAACTCTAACCTTATTCGAGATCTGCAGTGGAAAGGTTCGAAATTCAAAACTTGGATTCAAAGTCCAAAGCCCATTAAGAAATTTGTGTACTTTCGATTTTGAACTAAAGTTGAATCCTATCCTATTTTTCGATAAGATCGGCATGCTTGGAATATGTAATTAATATTTATATTTATTGTTCGAGATTTGAAACACAAATTTGAATATTTAATAAAATTCGAAACTTAAACAACGAACGATTCGCTTTCAAACTAGAATGTGGGAATTTAATTGCTTAGTACTACAAGTACAAACACAGAACTCAATAAAAATTGAAAATCAAAGTGTAAACACAAGCTAATAACTTGGAATTCAATGTAGAATCTGCGTTTGAAATTAAATTTAAAATCCTAATTTGGATTCCCAAATTTAAGTATAGCTTGAAGACTTAATGTTTGGATCCACATTTAAAGAGGTTTAACATCCGAATGAAGTACAGTCTGGTGGTTCGAAGTTTGAATCCACATATGTGATTTAAAATTTCAGTCGGCAACACATACTATTCCTGTGTTAGTAGGGGTTCGAATTTTATACCTAAAACTTAAATTCTATTAGTATTTTAATTTGTTTGACTATTCTGATTTATTTATGAACCAAGAATATAAAGAAAATTGCGATTATTATTTCTAAATTTAATGTTTACTTAATCTGTGTAGGACTATCCGTTTGTCATTTACAACATTCACGAAGAAAACTTGTACGTGCAAGAAAATAAGTTACGTATAAAACCAACTCTGTTAGAAGATAAATATGGAGCCGGTTATGCTACAGATCCTCAAGGATTAGATTTGGGTTCCGAGTAAGTACTGTTTCAGTGGATTGTTTTCGCTCTCTGCATTGTTTATTAAGTTTATACTTAAACTAAAAGAACTGACAATTTATTGGCTTTGATGGTAGATCTAATTTTAATTTATTTGCTTTTAAAACTGTTTTAAAATTGAATAATATTCAGAGAAATATGAGCTGTAAATTATTTCCTAAGGGAGTTTGTTGGTTTAATTTCACATTCGTTTTTTCGAAGGTCAATATCTTCAGGTTGGTTCTGAGAAAAAGCGCTTTAAGAAAAAAAAATTAAATCAAAAACTTGAACAGGTAAGTTGTAAAACTAGACCAAGAAACTTTTTCAATGCAAAATATTTTTCTTGAATTTTTTGAACCGTATTTAATGCATTTTTGAATTCAAAAAGAGCACAATAAGAAACAGAAAATTAACACGATTTTACGTCTAGGTGTACTGCAGTACCCGGATCTTCCTATTGCGAGCAAAAACCAAGAGCTTGGCAAATTTTACCACCAGTTTTATCAGCCAAAATTACAACCAAAGATCATCTTTCATTCGTGTACGGAATTGTCGAAATTCGAGCCCGTCTTCCAAAAGGCGATTGGATTTATCCCGGTAAGATGATAATGTTACATCCCAATTTATGAAAACCTTAATTATTTCAAATGCTGAATAACTCTCAAAAATCAAAGTAGAAAAGTTCGAAATACGTGTTTCTGCAGTTAAGTTAGCTTGTTTGGTGGAAGTTGAAGTACTTAGGGTTATTCCTTTGGGATAAACTGGTTCTATTGGGTTTGATTTAATGATTTATTTTTAGAATTCTTCCTGAAATCCAGAAACGATGCTTACGGGCCTGGACTGGAATCAGGCTTGATTCGTATCGCATTTACGTCTGGAAATAAAGATTCCAGTAAAGTGCTTTCTGCGGGATTAGTTTTGGGCGACTCTACATTTGCAAGAAATGTAGGATTTAAGAAAATTACTTCGGAGATTAACTGGGCTAATGAGTTTCACGTTTTTAAAGTGGAATGGAAACCAGGTATTTGTTTTAGTTTATTAACTGTTTTGAGGGATATGAATTCGTTTAAGTACAGGGTGACCCATTTTCGATGTTTTTAAATGGGAAGTACCCTTAATAAAGGAAATAGGCAAAAACTGATGTCGGAGTCCAGGGCTCTTTTTTGATGCAGGTTCAAGTCCCGCAAACAAAATTCCGCTATCTTTTGTTATTTTTTTAGTAACTTTTAGTAACCCAAAATTCAAAATTTGGCCATATCGAAAACTTCAAATAACTCTCTTGGTTTTGAAGATATCCAAAATCGGTAAAAACATTCTAAATGCACCTTTAGTCACTTCAGATATCTTCTAATTTTCATGTTTTAAGAATTATGACATAAAGTTGATATTTTTTAAATATAATTCGTAGTTGGCCATGATACCATTAAATTTCATATTTTTTCTGCTTTCCGAAAATATATAGTTTATAGGGGTTAAATGCTAATAACATCATATATAATCTGATTTTGTTCAAAAAAGGTATTGTTACTGCATTTAACCCCTATAAACTATATATTTTCGGAAAGCAGAAAAAATATGCAATTTAATGGTATCATGGCCAACTACGACTTATATTTAAAAAACACCAACTGTAGGTCATAATTCTTAAAACATGAAAGGTAGAAGATATCTGAAGTGACTATCGTATTCTACTTGAAAAAGTGCCTGTAGAATTTTTTTACCGTTTTTGAATATCTTCAAAACCAAGAGACAGATAACTAAAATAACAAAAGATGGCGGAATTTTGTTTTTGGGACTTGAACCTGCATCAAAAAAGATCCCTGGACTCCGACATCAGTTTTTGTCTATCTCCGATATTAAGGGTACTTCCCATTTAAAATCATCTAAAATGGGTCACCCTGTACATGACGAACATCACCAAGCATTTTAAAATTACAGCTATGAAATACATATACCCTTTTATAGATTTGTTTAATAGACTTTGGAATAAGCTTTGTCTTATTTTTCTTCTCTTCTTCTTATTGTTGCTTTTCTTCTTCCGTTTTACTTTTTCTTGTAACACATTTTATGCTTCATTTTTCTGGGCCTTCTGGCTAGTTAACATTCAAATATTTTAAGCCCCTGTATATATGTTGGGCAGAAGGCCAACTTTGACCAATATGGAAAAAAGTCTATCTGTATGTTTTGCGATTAACAGCCACCAAAGGTGTTGATATTTCCTTTGAAGCACAAGGCTTAATCTTTTTCATAAAATAAGAATACAAGCGAATATTTGTTTTTCTTTTTACAGACAGTATTACGCTGAGCGTCGATGACAAGGTATACGGCAACATATATCCACCAGACAATGGCTTTGCTAGTTTAGAACAACAATTAGAAATAGAACCTGACATAGCAGAACGGTGGAGAAAAGGATCCCAGTTGGCACCTTTCGACAAAGAGGTAAGTTTCTGAGTTTTGTTTGTACTTCACGTATAGTATATCTAACATTGAAATTGCAGATGTACCTGATTTTGGGAGTGGGTGTAGGTGGACAATGTTTCCCTGATAGGACGGATGATACAAAACCATGGATTAATGACGATCCAAAAGCGCAACTGAACTTCTATAGAAACCAAGACACTTGGAACAGAACTTGGAGTGATCGTAGTGAATTAGTAGTAGATTATGTGAAAGTATGGGCATTATAGGCTAGAATTATTCCAATGTATTCTTTTTTAGAGAATATATATTTTTATTAATGATATATCTGCGAATCATAATCATGTAAAATGAGAAGTTTAGTTAAAAATAGTATTTTATATAGTCTTGCTATTAAGTTATGTTACGGTTCTGATTATTAAAGAAAAGAATTTGTAGGAAAACTGACGTATCCTGATGTCCATGACTAACAACAAGGGACGTGATAGTACCTAAAACTAGTTAACAATGTTTCCAATTGCGACATTAGTATGCCTGTGTTAGTTTTCAGCTAGGACTTCTTAAATCCGCAGCTGGAAGGACTCATTTTGGGTATTATAATACTTAAGAATTTACAAATCTCACTTTTGCTAAATGTTGTCCGATCATTTGCTACAAAATATTTCTATCCTTATTTATAGAATTATTCTGCACATCTTTTGTAAAAAGTGTATCATTTTTAATTAAATTCTGTTGTTGGAAATATGTACTGACTCTGCATATTATGTGACTGTGTTTGCATATTTTGCCAAGCTTGAGCTTGTAGATTCTGTTGTTGTAGCAATTGATTAGTTGTTAATAGTAAGTAACCGATGTGACTGAGTTGTTGCTGGAATTGATTCCGAATTGCAAAAGATTGATTTATAACACCTGCTTGATTTGGTAAATAACTAATTGGTTGATTAACCACAGTTGGAATTGTTATTGGTTGAGGTATTTTGCTGCGACAATATATTTTCATTGAGAACGTTTTGTTGCCGAGTTAATAATTTATCAATAAAGGATTTAGGTTAGCACCACCTAAGTTTGTAGTTTGTTTAACTCTTGTACCTTGTGTAATGTCAACACTCACCTGCTTGGTTGTTGTGGTAATTTTAATTCTGTCAAATCTTGAAGGGGGCTTTACAGCAGGTTTACTATACATATATTCCTTCAGAACTTGCAGAAGTTGTTGGAATAGGGCTAGATAATCTGATAGTCCTGGCGAACATCTATCAATTGACTCAACAACAGGGGCGGCTCGTGCCCCATATTTTTGGGTGTTCTGCATCAAAATAATAATAATATAATAATAATCTAACATGAAAATTCTTCTTCAACTTTAACAATTAACACATTAGAAACACGGCCGGTTGCTTGTGATAGATATCGTCGCAATCAGTTTGACCGGAATAAAGCATTTTTTCGATTACAATTATAAACCTACTCGTTATTTAAATATACAGGGTGCCCATTTTAAACCGTCAGTCCTGAAGATCTTGGAATAGGCAACCCATCAATCAGTTCAGCAACCAGTCTGTGTTTTACGTTTTCAATATAATATTGAAAGATCAAAGTAGCAAGTTATGCGACTAATCCAAACTGTCCAAATTGTTAGAAAGATGTATTAAATGATAAACTATGTACATACAATATTATAATATAAATAAGTATTAAATTTACAACAGGTGTTCAAAGTGCATTCCGTTGTTTTGTTCACACAAGTTAATCTACGGAGGAAATTTCTTCTAACTTTACTCGATGTTACAGGAGTAACTGAGCGGCATGAGGCAATAATTCTTTCTCGCAATTCATTTTCATTAGCAATAGGTCGTTGGTAAACATCATTTTTTACTTTTCCCCATAAAGAGAAGTCCAGTATATTGAATTCGGGGCTGCGAGGGGGCCAAAGATGGTGAGCTCCTCGTGCAATTACTCAGCGTCCAAAAGTTCTTGTAAGGTGATTTCTAACATCCCTGTGAAAATGAGGAGGTGCTCCATCATTTTGAAACCACATTGTTCGTCTGATATTTAGTGGAACTTCTTCCAATAGCTGAGGTAAAGTGTTCGTATAGCAGCGATGTCTACCGAACAAGCAGATTCTCCAACGCAGCTCCAAATAAGATAGCTGTTTCGTGAATTAATCATTGTTCAGCAGTATATGGCAACTGCAACGGACACTATTTCTTAGTCAAATGTTGCACGCGATATAAAGGACGACTATGTGTGCGACATCAATGAAGATATAATTGATCCATGTTGTTTCTTGAAGCAGCGAAGAAGAACTCTATCTCGGAGGTGGTGTGGAAAGGATTGAAGTGTTCAAATACATGAAAGTTTCAATTCTTGACATCGCTATATCTCGATAATGGTCACCCCTATGAAAAAAGTAGTTCAACTTTTTTGTGGCAAATTGCACGAACTACAAATTCGGTAATAAATATTTTTACAACAAAACTAACCCTTACCGAGATATTCGCAAAAAATCGCTTTTATGACATTTGACCCCGCGTAAAAGTTTTAGCGGCACACCGATCGATCGGGACTTTTGACATTTCATTTAGAACTATAATATGAAGGCCCACACAAAAATTCAGCTCCATCCAAATTATTCCGAACTGTTATGTGTACTTTGATTGGACTATAAGTTGTGGTTATTAATCCGTAAAAAAGAAACCTGAAGCTGATGTAAGTAACGCAGTATTTAATTAATCAGTTCAATTATAAACAATTTTTTTCAATGAAATTTATGTTTGTCTTAAGTGTTTCTAATATTTTACTCTGAAGGTATGTACCTACTAAATTCGAAATTTTTTGGATTTCCCTGTGTAGTAAGTAAGCAATACTAAGTTTAATTTGTTGAAATTTGTTATTCTGTGATTGTAAAAGGGAATATTTGATGATTTATTTTGATATTTTTCTATGTGCAGATTTTTCAGAATTAATTTAAATTTAGTTGATGCTTTGTTAGTTAATTTTAGTAAGACATTTTATTGGCAAGTATTCAATTTGAAATTTTAAGATATTATTTGCTGAATGACTACTAAAACTTGAAATGCTTGTTTGAACAAAGCATAAACCGATTTCATCCAAATTCCAATGTTAATTTTGAAAATAAATTAGTTTAACTGCATCAAATAATATTTAATTTTTATAAAAGAAAAAAGACCAATCACACTTTAGTATAAATTTGGGTTGTTTTGACGGAGTCGTACACGGAACAGCATTTCCAACTTTGGTGCTTAAAAACTGAAAGCTCGTTCAGGAGCTTAGGTCACAAACTATACTTCTTGAGCTGCAAATAGGTATTCAGTTGCTGTGGAAACAAGTGTCTTAACAAAGCTTACCAAGAATAATAACTAGCAAATACATTATTAGGAGATAGAAAGACCGGCTTTAATTTCTCTTAAATTAAGAAACTGAAATTTAAACAGTATTCTGGCTTCTTTTGGTAAACGATTCTGTATATCTTAAACAAATGACGTAAAACCGCGAATGCTTCTCAGTTTGAATTTATTGACCTGTAAAACGAAAGTCGTAGCTTACAAATAAATTCAGGTTTAAGTATTTTAAGTAGACAAAAGCAATTTTTAAAAATTCTAAAAATAACAGGTTTATCCCAAAGTTAATTAATTAAGTCTCGCCGGGCGTTGACCAGGAGATTAACATAGTTACTAGAATAAAAAAAGCTGCAGAGAATCCGGAAAATTTCAACTGATTTTATGGATTTCTTCTTTTCTTTTTTTTTCTACATCTTGTGTGTGTAAGAAAATTTCTATCACTTATAACGAACGTCAGATGTTCTTCTTTCTTCCTATTTTTTGCTTGTTATTTTTTCTTATTCTTCTTCCTTATTATTTCTTCTTCTTTCTTTACCTTTCTCTTTTTCCTCTTCTTTGGCTGTTATCCTTTTGTATTTACTTCTCCGTACATAGTCTCGTCTATCTCCCCAATCACAAATATTTTAAAGAATAAAACTGTCATTTTCTGGAACTCATTAGATTATCTAATAACAAACAAATTTCAACTACTACTACAACTACGACGACAACTATAGCAACTCGTCCTCCGTTCCTAATTATTGAAGCACCAACACGAAAATCAAGAAAACAGACCACTCAACAGCCAGAATGCCTGTACACACCAACCACAGTTAATGGAAAACGCAGTTGGCATGGAAAATTAATTTTGCAAGAAAATTTCTGGAAGTTGATTAATAAAAAGCAGATTTGCTGGAGATCCTGTAAGTATTTCGCGAATCAGAATGGTTTTTATTAGAATCAGCAACCTAATAAATATTAAATGTTATAATTTAAAACTGAAGAAGAAAAGATAATAAAACTATTAAGACCTTCGCTCTTCTGGCTAACGATATGAGTTGGCTACGGACGCCTGATGTGTAGTATCTACTGTAAAACCATGGCGGTTTGCTGCCGACTAATACTGCTTAGTACATTAGCGAAAGCAATTGTCAGGGGTTTTTACTTTTTGATAATTAAGCCCTTCTATTTATTTCAAATTCGATTCATATTTATATCTAAATATTAAAAAAGATTTGAAAAGATTAGCTTAAAATGGTCTATGTTTTAAGGATTATGAATTTACTCTCTACCTAAATAACAGCGAAAACATATTCACTAAAAAGAACATGCTCCACATAAAACCATCTTTAACAGAGGTCAGATACGGTGCTGGATACGTCACTGAGTCGGAAGGAATTAATTTAGAGGACATGTATGTGCATTTCACAAAGAAAACAACAATTTAAACCCTTGTAAACTCGAACATAAAATTTCTAGTTGCACTGGTGAACCAGCAACCTCAGAATGTGTAGTAAAACCCAGGGAGTGGAAAATTTTACCAAAGTTCAGTTGACGAAACTTTACCCTTTCCAGAATTATATGTACAACCAAAGAGTATTATGGACGTGGTTACGAATCCGTGTCACGTGATTTTGCAATCCCGTGTTATTTTGAAATTTTTGAGTAATTTTGAATTATTATTAAGATTCTTCAGTACGGCCCTGTCCTTTAAGTTTGATTCCGTATCAATTATTTTATTTTTGCTACAGTTAAATTCGTTTAGTATGGAGGACATGGAAGGTTAAGCCTAAATCGGCACGTTCTTTCCGGGTAGTTTTACGAAATCTTTAAAGTCATTTCAATATGTTCCGTTTTTATACAAGGTTCCTTTATTCAAATCCCAAGGTGACCTATTTTCACGCGTATTTTATCAAGGCATGATCTCATCTTGCTTCTGTTATTGCAACGTCCCGTGATACGGTTCAGGGGAACCTCCTGTACGTTAGGCCGCGTCAGCTGTTCTGCGGCGTCCTTTCGATTCTTCTTCCGTTCCCCTCTTTAGTGCGTGACAGTTAGTCAACCATAGCGGACGTTTTTTAAGACGTGGTGCGAGTTTATCGTTTGCCGCTTGAGTCCTTAAATAAACCGGAAGGCCTCTATACCGGTAACCCTCTGGGAGGGTTACAATTAGCGACTTGGTCGAATTCATAAAAAGAGTGCCAGATACTCCGGAGGGATATAGTTTTGTGTTAGTGGAGTACCGTTCCCATGCATTTTCCTCGTATGAGGGATTCTGAAAACCCATAGCCTAAGGATTATTCTTCGTTGTTTTGCACCCGTCTTGGAAGAAGGAACATATAGCTCTTCCAGTCACGTCCGTCACGTCACTCCCTGTGTCAAGCAAGTAAGAACAACTCGCCAGGTAAAAACTGTTCTCCTTTATGCTGCTCCTGCTTTGCCGTTCATGTTTTCAACGTTAGTTTCATTTCCGACGACTGCCTCTTGTTGGCAGACCTTTTGATGTTAACGGTCTTCGGTTTGTTTTTGAAGTTAATAAGTACCGCCTTTTGTATTTGCCTTTGTGTTTTGTTTGCAACTTGTAAAGTAATAACCGATATCTGGCCATACTGTTTTGTCCAGTGGTATAGTGGTATGGTGTTGAAGGCTTTGTGAATCTCGCCTTGGGCGAATCTAATGTTCATATTGCAAAATTGAGGGAGATTTTTACCTAAAATTAAGGTACCTTAGTCCAAAAGTTAATAATTAGAAAGACACAGGGTGTCAAAGTTAAAATATTAATTTTAATTGTCTTACGTAATTTCAAAAGTTTTCGAAATATTGGCATGAAAATTGGTGAAACTACCTCTTTTGCGACGGAAAATAATAATCTGTGTTCGATTTTAATGTAGCTCCTAAAAAACTTTACGTTTGCTATACCTAATATCTTAAAAAAAGCTTCAACTTTGTTGTACTGTTGTATTTATTTATTTATTTATTGAAATTCTGCAGACAGGTTTGTGTTTGTGTACCTTATCAGATGGAGTATGATATACTAATTTAATTGAAAATAAATGCTGCACGCGAATATAAAGATTTAAAAAAGTATAATAAGTAATTAAACACTTAAAAAAAATTCAGGTTACAGTGAACTACGATGCAAACAAACGGGTAAACTAAGGAACAATTCATAACTGATGTTTGTTATTCCAAGGCATAGTATTGGTTTACAAGTTTTGAAAATGATCTCTAGGGCATTGTCAAGTCCAAATTTGCTAACACTATCAATTCATTTAATAAACGAAGTATCACGAAGCTAGTGGAATTGTAACAGAAAAGTACAGTAGGTAGTGTGTACCCTACGCGGTCTTATGGGCACTTTTACAGTCTTAAGTGGAAGGAGATAGGGCTGATTAATGTTGTTATTCCACAATTTATACCCTAGTTATACCACTGCCATATTTCTTCGATTTCCTAAACTTTGTATTTCAAATTTCCTCCTAAGATCTGCTGATCTCATTGTACGGTAATTTGTTTTGAACTTTCTCTAGTTGTTTATTTAGATGTAGAGAGCTCGGTCGCCATATCACTACCGCATATTCAAGAACAGGTCCGACTAAGGTACTATACAGTAATTTCAAAGATTTTTAAAATTATATGCTTGTCTAATAGGCCAGTCGGCAAGAGGTTTATTGTGGAAATAAATGGTGGCAAGCTGGAATAAATTTTATTCTCTTTATTGGGACCTCCAAAAAGACATACTAATTTTGCACGGTTTAGCGACCCCGGATTTTGCCGCCATATTGAAAAAACCACATGAAAAAAGGTATTTTTATTGATTTTCGTGAATATCTCGGTTTGGATTAACTTTAGAGCAAAATATTAAGTTATTGAAAATAAAGTAAATATAATTGTCTACAAACAAGATCCGCAACTTTTTTCTGTTAATTGATTGGTTACAGAGTTACAGATATTCAAAGCACGCAGCATATATTTATCGTTCTTAATATTTCTTTCATTTCAACATCCCGTTCGTCCCAAAATATTTTTAATAATAATTTTAAATTAATACTAACGTAGACTTGGTGCCTAGAAATATTTTTTTAGAATATCTTGTTTTCTGTTGTGCCTGTTTCCACACCACCTAGCGGTAAAGCACTCGGCGCGTTTTTTTAACCTATAAAACAACAGCTGACGTTTGTATGACTTAAAAGTCGACATGCCTAATTTTGTGTTTTCATGTTTCATGGCCAACTTCTTTTTTTTTTTTTTTTTTTTTTTTTTTTTTATTATCAACGACTAACTATTTACAATCTGCTACTTAGCATTAAGTAAGTTCTTTAAATGAAAAGATGACATGGAAAGTAATCATCCAGTGATGACACTTTCAGTTGATTAACTTAATTAATAGAATTGTTTATCTTAAACTATTACATTTAAAATAGATCTTCCATAACAGAATGAAGAAGTTTGATATTATGTGTTCACTGTCTAACAGTGTTAGGTAACATGCTAATTAAATCTATATGGTAAATCTAGGGTGTAATATCTCTTAAGTCTGCGATTGTCCTCACTATTGTCAAGTAAATTTAACGCTAGACTATACGGATGCATTTGTAATTTCTCTAAGTATTTTTCACTTACGCGCACTATTTCACTTTTTATTGTATTCATTTTAAGGTCGGTGTTTATTTCGGCGTTGGTAATAAACTGTGGAGCGTTGGTAATGGTCTGTAATATCTTTGATTGGAATCTCTCTAGGATGGATATGTTCGAGTATGACAGTATGAAGCTGTCCCCCATATTTGGATTCCATAGAGCCAAACAGGTTTAAAGATCACTTTGTAGATTAACAATTTATTGTCTAGGCTAAGCTGTGAGTTTCTGCCTAACAACCAGTAGTAGCTTTTAAGTTTCAAATTCAGTTGTAGTCGCTTTTTCCAGATATGAGTTCGCCTTGTAAGAGTCTTATCTATATGAATACCTAGCACTGTCAGATGGTAGTATTTCCTTTCCATTTAGTGCAATAGAGGGACATACGCCTCTTCGTTTTGTGAACGGAACATATACAGACTTAGTTTCGTTTAATTTTATGTGCCGTTTTTTAAACCATTCTTGTGCATGATCCAAACTGTTTTGCAGTTTTTGTACTGCCCTGACTGGGTTTTCATCGGTGGTTAAAATAGCAGTGTCATCGGCAAATGTGGCAAACATAGCATTGTTGTCAGTGGGCAGGTCAGCTGTAAATATAAGATATAATAGGGGTCCCATGACACTTCCTTGAGAAACTCCCGCTTTTATCTCTACCAGCTTTGTCATCTCTTCTTCATGCTTGACTAGGAAATATCTTTCTTGTAGATATGATTTTAATATAACATAAAACGTATCCGGTAGGCATTGCTTTAGTTTCAGAAGAAGTCCCTCGTGCCATACTTTATCAAATGCTTGACTAACATCGATAAAGATAGCAGGGCAGTATTGTTTTGCTTCGAACGCTGCAGTTATGTAACGTACCACACGATGTACTTGTTCGATCGTCGAATGCTGCTTTCTAAACCCGAACTGATGTTCCGGTATTATTTTTGTTTCATGTAATATGGGCATTAGTCGTTTCATTAACAGCTTCTCGAATAATTTACTTAAAATAGGCAAGAGACTTATCGGTCTGTATGAAGTTACTTCGTAGGCTGGTTTTCCTGGTTTTAAGATTAGGATAATCTTGGCTATCTTCCATTGTGCAGGGAAGTAGCCAGTTCTTAGTATGGCGTTAAAAATGTGTGTTATCAGCATAGTCCCTTTATTTGGTAACTCCTTTAGGACTCGTCCAGTAATCAAGTCGTACCCAGGTGATTTTTTGTCTTTCAGGCATTCAATCATTTTCCTGACCTCGTTATATGAAAAGTATTTAATCGGCAAGGATAATTGTAGAGGGGCATCCAGGAGGTTTTGTATTACGTCACGTTCTGTTACTGAGATAGCTTCATCTGGTTGGAAGACTTTGCCTAAGTGCTCTACAAAAACCTCTACCTTTTCAGAGTCACTCTTGGCCCAGCTTCTATCGTTCCTACGGATCGGGGGAATTGTTTGTTGAGGTTGTTTGAGGCGTTTGGTGGCCTTCCACAGAGAATAATCAGTAGCCTCCGTTGCAGTAAGACCTTCAAGGTAGCGCGTAAAGGCTTCATTTTTGTAATCGCTGATTAATTTCTTTAATTCTCTACAGGCATTGTTATACCTTCGTTTTTCTTCTGGGTAGCGTCTAGTTTGCCATATCTTGCGTAATCTTCTTTTTTCAGAAATTTTATCCATGATCACATCGGGAAGATAACGTTTGGTTGGTTGCGCTTGTACTGTTGGTGTAGCATTCCAGGCCGTGTTTTGTATGGTAGTAGTTAGGATTTCAACAGCATTTTCGATATCCTCGTTGCTTTTTAAAGAAACATTTAAAGAAAGGTTCTTATCTAGTGTCTCTCGAAACTCATTCCAGTTAGTAAGGTGAGTATGTAATTGCGGAGCTTTTGTTTTTAGTATAATAGATGAGCTCAGGGTTAGGATAACTGGCGAGTGATCATAACATAAATCAAAATTTTCATCCACCATCATATTTGTATTGGCGATACCGTTGGTGATAAATATATCTATGCAATCGGGTATTTTTTGCGGGTCGGACGGCCAGTAGGTAGGTTTGCCTGTTGATACGGTATTGTAATGTTTTTCGGCTGTAACAGTTTGCAGAATTCTACCTCTAGGGGTGCACAATCGGGAGCTCCAGTGATGATGCTTTGCGTTAAAATCCCCACCAGAAATAAACCTTGTTCCCAGTGTTTGGAAATACGCAATGAACCCATCTTTATTTGGTCTATATCTTGGAGGGCAGTACACTGCCGACACAGCCAGAGGACCTCTCCAGTCCGTTACCATCACTGTAGTTGCTTGCAGGTAGTCCGTTTCATATTTAGTTGCTTCATAATGTTTTATGTTTTGTCTGATAAGTATTGCAGTGCCTCCTCTAGCATTCCTATTTGGATGCTTTGTGTCGTAAATCCTAAATCCCGGAATTTTGAAATATGTACGGTCAGTGAAATGTGCTTCAGAAATTAGTAGTATATCTATTTGGTTTGTGCTTAAAAATACTTCTACTTCCTGACGACGTTGCGTCAAGCCATTAGAGTTCCACGTAGCAATTTTATACTGGTCCATTGTTGGTGATTTTTTCTCTTAACAGTGTAATTTCTTTAGATAAGTTTTGGATTACCTGTCTCATTTGTCTGGCCTCGTTCATAAGGTCTATTATGATTTTATTTTGATTTATGATTATATCTTGCATGAATTGCATGTTGTATGTTTGGTTAAGATATGGATGTGATTGTAAAGGTGCTCCTGGTTGCACAGTTTTGTTCATTGAGATACCTGCTTCCTGCACCAATGGCGTTAGTCTTTGATGTTGTATTATTGGTACTTGTTGGTGTTTTTGTTGTAGTGGGGGAAACTCTGTTAGTGGTGGTACCGTTTTCTGCTGTTGTACTTGTGTAGTTGGGATATTGGGTTTGCGTCTTTCTAATATTTCTTTATAGACTTGGCACCCTTTGAAGTTGGCAGGATGGTTACCTTTACAAAGGGCACATACTGGTGCAGTTTCTTTATTTTTTTTGCAATCTTTAGTGTCGTGGTTTGCTCCGCATTTGACACATCTGTAAGGTCGCGTGCAAAAGTTGCGTGTGTGCCCATAGCATTGGCACCGCTTGCATTGAACTATAGTTTTTTTAATCTGTGGTGGTTCAATTATTACTTTGGCATTTAAGAGATACTGGCCAACTTGAGGTAAAATTTTTTCGATCACATGTTATGAGCTAAATTAGAAAATAAAAACCCGTTTTTTTTCTTATTTTCAAAAATTTTTAGACCTTGTGATTAAACACGGCTGCCCAATCTTAGAAAACTACAAAAATAATTTATATTTAGCAATTACATTTTGTATTTTTTTCTCGCGCATTATTGGTAACGCCGACCGTTGATAATGTGATTGATGACGCGCATTACCTGAATCGCCAATTCGACTATAGTAATAAAATAAATACTGTTTTACTGTGGAATTAAAAAGTATATGAACGTGAAATTAGTTACATATAAATATATGAACAATACAAATATCGTATCAATGCAAAAATCTTTCGTTTTTACGCATAATTTCGTTTGAAAATCGAAATAAAAATAGTCTTGTGTAAGTTGTAATTCGGCAGATTACACTCACTATCCCCGTCACAAGTGCATCTACAGAACGTTCCTTTTCCACGCTGAAACGAATCAAAAGTTTTGTTAGGAATTCTAAAGGACAAGAAAGACTTTCTGCTTTGGGATTAATATCAATTGAAAAGGAATTATAGTCCAGTCGGTAAAGTAAAAAATTTGTCAAAAGTTAGGAAAAAATCTTATCTAAGATTTTTCTTCGGGAATCGTTAGTGGGGATATTAGGGATGAAAAAATCAGAAAAATCAGTTCCAAGGGTATGGAGCAACCCCCCCAAAAAACCACCCCTTAGGTAAAAAGAACGGTTTTTCGCCTATAACTCGTTCGGTTTCAAAGATATTAAAAAAGTACCTCAGATAAAAAAAATAGTTTATACAATTTTTCACAAAAAATGTCTCTTGCGATTTTTTCTCACATGCCATATTTTTTGAGATATTGAAAATTTAAAAAGCTTAAAATAATCGGTTTTGCAGAGATTGCATGATTGAGGCATCATACCAACGTCAATTGAATTTTTCTTGAAGGAATTGAAGGTAATCAATGAAATAAAAATAATGTTTTACTATTTACGAATATGGTATTATTACTATAATCTTTCTTATCATTACAATTATTATTAACATATTATTACTATTTACATATACATACTAATTTTACAAAATTAATCTACTTTATTCTCTTCTTCGTTATGTATAATGTCATCATAATCTGATTCTTCTGGTTCAACTGGTATTTGATTATTACATGAATTACTTCTGCAAGATCCACAAGCATCATTACAAAATAAGCCAGCTTTTTTGCAAGAGCAAGCATTTCCGCATCCTTTTTTGCAGTTACAGAAAATCATTTTTAAAATTTCATCTGGTGCTGCTGGTCGTGTCATCATAATTGGTGTTAAAATATTATCTTTTTTCCAACCCCACTTTTCAGGAATTAAATCATTCGGCAACCATTTTTGAACTTGGAGGTATACTCTTGAGCAATGTTGTATCGCTGCATCATTGGTGGGAGGAAGAGACCCAAGATTTACTGCTTTTTGTTTTACGACGTTCTTCATAAAAATTACGTGTCTCAACTCATTGAGACATTTAATTTTCTTCTGTGCTTTATACACTTGTAAAATACAAGAAATGCCATTTTCTAATATCGATATAGCTGATTGATCTTTCTGCATGAATACTTCTACTGCATTTTTCACTTCAGTTCCTGCATTTTCAAATGACCTAAATATTGAATTTTTTCCTTTCAAATAAAAACACGATGTCGTATCACATCCAGATAATGCATGTAGAAACAAGACATTCTTCTTACAAAATGGCATATGATCCAAGCTTTTTGAGGAATAAACTGTTCGTGCTATCTTGTCTCTTCCCATTTTGAGGAGGAAAATTTCTCTTTCTGATGGAGCCAATGCAGTCAATATAACTAGCACGTCGATATCTTCACATACTATTACTGGTACTTTTTCCTGAACATTGATCGCAGTCTGTACGATGAGAACATCAGCATCATCCAAATCTTGAACTACATGGATATTTTCTTCCAAAAGTTTTTGAGTCAGCAAAGCAATGAACCTCTTTTTATTATGTATATTGGACAACAGTTTTTCCGATGACATCGTTGAATGCATGTTCAAAGAGAATTGCACGTCCACGCTGAGATTTTTATTGACTCTTGCCATTCTCTCGGTTCCTTTTATACTGTTGGCCAAATTTTCATAACCGTCAAAAACGACGATTGCGTTTGTCGTAAAATGTTTTTTGACGTACGCAAGGTATCTATTAAGAATATCGTCGAAAAGCTCATTTTCTTTCCAAGGAACTCGGTGAAGTAACATTCCGCCGTCTAATATGAAAACATTTTTATTCGGATCAGGTTGATAATCAACTGGATTGAATAATTCATAAAGCTTCGATTTCATTGTCTTTCTAAACGAGCCAGCAGAAAAAAGCGATAGTGGATATGGTGATAATTCGTAATGAAAGAATGACTTTAACTCTTGATCTTTTTTTACAACAGATATTCTCTGGAAAAGCATATATGGATCAATTGGGGTAATTGTATCTGCTATTGTAATACTGGATGTTTTGGCAGCTAGATTCACAACGTTGTCTTTTTTTCTGCATTTGATTTCGTGAAATTTCAGACCAGTTAATTTCATGACAATGCTCTTTCCGATTTCAAAAACATCACAAGAGTTAACATCCTCTGTGCCAATCGTTCCATTGGAAATTGATTTTAATTCGGATTCAAATGGAAACGGATTATGGTCCATGAAAAAGTCATAGATTTTTTGAACATCGTCGTTATCTCGATTGATCCGACTGTCCCGTGCATCAATATGCTGTTCACTTGACGTGAATCGAACGTGGCAAAATTGTTCAATTTTTTCGCATACATCATGCGCATATGGCATTCCTAGAACAAATTTCATCTGTGTGCTCTCAGTAATTCCTCTTCCAATAAGTCCACCTTCAGTTTTCATGACTGTCATGAAATCTTGTTCGATTGTCATATCAGTGAAATTACCAGACCAAAACGCATCGATACGACGGACAGTGCAAAAACCGTCATTGATAAATTTCTCGTATTCCTCTAAGACAGGATCTGATTCGTTAGCAAACATCATTGCATCCTTACGCTTCTCCATTTGCTCCATAAATAATTTCATTTCTTGAATGTATAGGTGAGCAGATTTCGCATAATTATGATGTCCCGTTGCATGAAAATATGGTAACATCTGCGATATTATACGTAATTGAATTCTCAGGTCACCCATTTTTTCACTTTTCATGAAAGATTTTGCCAAGATGACCATTTTCATATAGGCAATCCACAGTTTGGCCGTTTTTCCTCTATCCTCAATCTCCTTAATTTTTTCGCAAAATTTCTCTTGGAATTTTGATAAATTAGTGAGACTGTGTATTTCAAGGTATGTAACGGTACCTTTCAAAAAATCGTCTAAATTTTGTTCTATTTCTTCTTTCTCTGCATCAGAAATTTCCATTTCAAATAAAATTATTTTAACTAATGACAATAAGACCAACGTATGCCCGCGAACAGCTCTAGCATATGCGTGACCCATAAGCATTTTCTTTACTGAACATGAAGCATAGCAAACAGAAAGCACTTCTTCAATTCCACTTCCGGCCATGACGTACCCTATGCAACCCAGAAATGACATGACTTCGGTCATCAAACCGGTCCTCTTTCAATAGCTTTTAACTCCACCCAGATACATATAATATAATTTTTAATAGTACCTATGATCGTATTCTATATAATATATACTTGCTTGATTTCTGGACCGCGTAGATTTAAAAATTTTATAAACTGAGGACACTACAACAATTTTTAAAAAAATCGAAAAAAATGGCTCAGCTGCAGTTTTTTATGTTTTTTTTTTTTTTTTTTTTTTTTTTTTTTTTTTTTTTTTTTTTTTTTTTGATGAAATTTATTCACATATAAATGACTGGGAATAATTGTCGTAGTGTATATGAATACAAAGAAATTGTTTTTTGTATATATTCATAATATTTCCGACTTATTTTCTTTGCTTTAATAAAATAATAAAAAATTGGTCAAAATGTTGCAAATTAAAAATGCTGGGAAAATTACAAAAAGCAAATTTTACTGTTCTATTCTTTTGGAGACTTGAAGTGATCCCTTAAACTAAAAGATAATCCATTTATAATTTATATTGAAATCAATTACTGCCATTGGGACAGCAACTAGCCAAAATCACAAAAACCATCAAAAAATTATACTGTATTGTTATGTTATCAATGTAGAAATTATTTTCAGTCAATGTAAATATCAAAAACATGTTCGAGTGAGTCTCCCCTTCAAAACACATTTTGATTTTTGGTTCTATGTTTAATGGTTCCTGAGTAATTCATTTTTTTTGTAAGACGGCGAGCGAGAATTTTTGAAAAAGCGAGAATTTTTGAAAAAGCGAAATTTCGCGCCAAAGAAATTTGGCAAATTTTAAGCTTTTTAAATTTTCAATATCTCAAAAAATATGGCATGTGAGAAAAAATCGCAAGAGACCTTTTTTGTGGCAAATTGTATAAACTATTTTTTTTATCTGAGGTACTTTTTTAATATCTTTGAAACCGAACGAGTTATAGGCGAAAAACCGTTCTTTTTACCTAAGGGGTGGTTTTTTTGGGGGGTTGCTCCATACCCTTGGAACTGATTTTTCTGATTTTTTCATCTCTAATATCCCCACTAACGATTCCCGAAGAAAAATCTCAGATAAGATTTTTTCCTAACTAAATATCTTTTTTTACTGGACTATTAGTGCAAGAATATTCTCGTGAAAAAAGTTTTTATGATGACGTTATAGATGAGTTTGCAAAAGAAAATAGACGTATGGCACTTCATTTTAAGTAAGGTAAGATCTCTCTGAAACTTGACATTGCCAAAGTCGCTTCCAACAATACCCGTCATTGCAGATAGGCATAAACACACAGGGCAAGTTCAATATGAATATAATTCAGTTAGATAACTTAAAAACATGTATTAATAGCGTTTTAGGACACACAGAATATTAAATAATGAAATAAATAGAGAATGGCACAAATATGCTGTGCGCTTTCAATATCTGTAACTCAGTAACCCATCAATTAACAAAAAAAAAAGTGTGAAATACTTATTGTAGCCAATTTTATCTACTTTATTTTAGATAACTTGATATTTTGCTCTGAAGTTGATTCAAACCGAGATATTCAAGAAAATCAATAAAAATGTCTTTTTCACATGGTTTTTTCAATATGGCGGTAAAATCCGGTGTCGCTAGACCGTGCAAAATTAGTATGCTTTTTTGAAGGTTCAAATTAAGAGAATAAAATTTATTCCAGCTTGCCACCGTTTATTTCCACAATAACATCTTTTAACTGCCCTGCCGACTGGCCTATAAAGATAAAGCCTAATTTCTTGTGTGCATTAGCCACTATGTTATTGACATGGATATTTAAGTGCGCCATCTATCACGAATCGAAAAAAATGTTGTGAATAAAAGTTTCATATTTGTTGACGTGCTATCCGAATCTGCAATAAAAAATGGGGGTTCCTATTTAAAATTTCAAAGTTACCCCCAGCCCCTCCCACAAGGGGGGAGAAGAGGGGGCTAATTTTAGGACTAGTGAATTTCCCCCACGAAAATATTAACTTTTTATTTCGGGCAGTTTTTTCGTAGGATGCTTCTTTCTCCAGATATTTAAAAATTCCAGGTTAAAAAAATCACATGGTATTATCGATTTAAAAAATTTCTTTTTCTGATTATACCCCCACTAAATTGTACTTTTAGGGTATGTTACATTTCCTTCACGGTAAAATGCTAGCCTACTACGATTTAAAATAAACAGCAAAATTGAAGAAGTCGTATTAGGGATTTTTTTATCAAAAAATCTTGTTAATAAAAGTTGTTCAGAATCATTCAAATAAGCTAAATCCGGAATTTCATTAAAAACAAAAAATTTTGAAAATCCAGAAAATTCGAATAATGATCTCACAAGTTTGCCATGATTTTTAAATTTATTCTTTGAATTCTATACAATAACAAAAAACGATGCTTAACTAATTATATAACAGTATTTTCAACTAATAAATCGCCATTAGCACATATACATTTATCTATTCGTTTTCTAAAATAAAGAGATTTTCAAAATTTTTTGTTTTTAATGAAATTTCGGATTTAGCTTATTTGAATGATTCTGAACAACGTTTATTAACAAGATTTTTTGATAAAAAAATCCCTAATACGACTTCTACAATTTTGCTGTTTATTTTAAATCGTAGTAGGCTAGCATTTTACCGTGAAGGGCCGATCGGCCATAAAAATTACAAGATCTTTTTTCTTCCATTTTTTTAAATTAGTATTTGTTTAAATGTATATTAAACTACTTCTCTACATAATCATCGTTTAAATTTAAACATTTATCATATCGTGGCACAAGCTTTTGTGTGCCAGTATCTGCGAAATTTGCGTACAATTGCGACAATTGCGTCCAACAATAAATGCAGATGCTTACTGTGATACTTTACAAAGATTACGAAAGGCCAAAAGAACAAAAGGCCAGGTCTTCTGAGTTCGGGAATTGTTTTGCTGCATGACAATGTCCGACCTCATACAGCCGCTTCGACACGAGAACTGTTGACAAAATTTAATTGGAAAATTTTTGATTATCCGCCCTATAACCCCGATCTTGCACCAAGTGATTTTTATCTCTTTCTTTACCTTAAGAAATTTTTAGCAGGACAGCGATGCAATACTGATGAAGAAGTAAAAACTCTGGTTCAGGATTGGATGAAAAAGTTGGGCGCAAATTTCACAGATACTGTTAGAAAAAAGATCCTGTAATTTTTATGACTGATCGGAACTTAATTTGTGGATATGCCTCGTATTATTTGATTGTTGTATAATTTCAAATATGAGTGCAATCCTCAACTAATAAAGGATTAACTCCTCTTGCAACTGTTAGAGAGTACTAATGACAATCTTTCCGCATTAATATTAATTCCAGCGTTTTATTCTGGTAATTGGTGATATTATTTTTTAATTCTAAACTCCACGCATCTATAAAATTTAAGAATTCCCGATGTTCCAACTTAAGATTTGTAAAATCCGTAACAATCCCTCTGATATTTGATAAATTAAAATTCCCCACAATACAAACTTGATTCCTCTTAAGATCGGTATTATGTTCAACAAACTGATAAAAGTTGAGGTAGTGTTCAATCGGCAAATTGGGGGGAATGTACACGTTTACAATTATTGTAAATAGACTTCTATTAAATTTAAAATTAACTATAACAGCATCAAAATATTCATGTTCAGATATTTCAAACCTTCTTCTTCTTTAACTAAAGCCTTATGCCTTTATGGCGTTCAATAACTTTAATTTGATTACTTATTGCGACTAATGACCCTCCTCCTTTGGTTTTATTTGTAACATTTAAGTTTCAATCACAGCGGTATATGTTAAACAAATTTGGACCCATTATCTCATCATTAAGTATGTCACTAGGTACTTCACCAAGTTTCAGTAAGACGCAAAAACGTAACTAGGAATTATCATAACAACCTTTACAGATTTGTTGAATGTTTAATTCATGATTTTCGTCGGAGTTAGTGATATGAAAAATTACGACAGGCGAAACCAAAACCTGAAGTAATAAACTGGTAAAACCAGAAAAATTAATAACATTAAAATAAATTAATCTGCATAAACACATTTACAAATTTACAAAAATAACAAAAAGGAAGTTAATACTTATGTAGGTCACAAAATATAGCCAGGTATAACAAAATTACTAAAAAGGGTGGGATAATTTCCATGAAAATTCTAAAAGCACAGCCCTGCAAATTAGCATTCAAAACGCAACTGCAAAGGCATAGAATAAAAAAAACCTTTTTCTTGGATGTCAAAATTTATAAACTGCATCAAAGTTTAGGTTCTTTTTAATATTGGTTTATTACGTACTACTTGAACTCGATGAACTTGATTTTTGCATCATAATTACGTAAGCAGTGTAATTGTCTGGCCAAATAATTTTGTAGTCGCTGGCCAATCTTTATAATGCGTAATTAAAGTTTTTGCTTATGTTTTTCAGCGATATATACGAGTGCTAACACAAAAGTTTTACAACTAAAAAATTAGAGCATCTTTTAAAATTGGAATTCTCTATAATTTTAAGCCTTGTAGTCCAGTAAAATTATTTTATTGCTTTTATTATTTACGCTTATAATTCTTAGAAATATTTGGAAAAACAATTACATAATACTAAGCCAAAAACAGTGTTCTCTTAATTAGTTTACTATGGCTTTGATTAAGATTTCTAGACATTATAAAAGTAGATAAAGTACTGTTTATTAAAACGTTTCGGAGATGAGTATTTAAATTTTTATACAAATTTTTGTTAAATTGTTTTTAAAAAATTTCTTTTCCGTTATTTGATCACCTATTATTGCTAATTTTTGATTTTAAAAATTTGTCTTTTTCGATCGTTTTGATATTAAAGCTTGTTCTAAATCCGTTTTAAACGGTTTATTACAAATTGAATTTTCCCGTGATGTAATTTCCATTGTAAGTGTGAACGAAAAATAACGTTGAAAACATCTTTATAATTTCTGTTTTTCTTATTTCGCTTGGTTGAATTCGGCGTAAAATTTTTACGTATATTACTCCTAACAATTTTCAAATTTCTTTTTTAATTAGGTGAAAGTTGTTGTTTATTGGTAACGCTATCGCTCTTCGGTTAACTTCGGCAAATATTTGTTGTGTATTAAAATTCAATTTGAAGCATCTGTTTCACATTTCCAAATTTCATGGAACCAAAACAAAACATAATAGTAGGGAAAAATGGAAACCCGAAGGTTAAAACTAGATAAGCACATGTCGTGATTTTCAAGGTCCACCTATTAAGTTATACAAATTAAATACATTCACAACGTTTTTTGACTATTAAAACAAGAAATCTTCGGGATAATAGCATTTATATAAAAATTATATTCAGTCAACGGTTCAAACTCAAACTGGTTTATCCTGATGCGAATAATCAACATTGAGAGGTTATCGTCGATACTGTACATACATAAAGATTTCGGAATAACGAATTAAATATAGTTGTTAACAATGCTTCGCATTGGGACATTATTGTGCTTGTTCTTAATCTTCACCGAGGATTTTGCAGAGCCCCAGTTAGAAGGAGGACTTTTGGGTATTTTAAAACCTGAAGGTGTTCAAGTCTCACTTCCAGGTATGGTTTTCAGTAATTATGATAAACTTACATATTGCAAAAGATATTTTATTATTTACGCATTAAGAATTTAATGGGCAATTTTTTAGTTTTTACCGCGTTTCACTATTCAAAGTTATTATTGTTTTTAACTCAATAGTCTCTGATATTTCAACGTTTTAGTAACCTAAAAACACGTTTCTTTCAGATATTTGTTGTTTATACCATGCTCTCGCAATTTCATTGATAAGCTGATAGTTGATGTACATTCTTCAGTTTTTAGAACTCTTATTTTAAAAGAAAAATATAATTTGACATTCTTCTTTGTTTTTTAATAAATAAATTGTATTGTACAGGCTTTTCTATTTATAATCAATATTTTATAAGTTTTTCGAACTAAAAACAGTTTCAGAGAATGTAGAGTAGGCCAAAAGAGATTAATTCTAAAATTCTTAAACATGCCAAAACATCTTAAGATTATCACTTGAAAGTCAGACTTATTATTGCTGTTGTTTATACGTGAATTATACTAATTAATGTTAGATGACGTTTTAAAAAATAACAGTAATTACTGAGATGAAAAGACTGGCCAAATATTTAAAAGCGTGCATTGGAATTTTCTTTCTCAACTTTTAGATTCTATTTATTATTTTATTAGGCGCTTGAATTTAGTTTTACCTTAATTTAGAAACCATTATGAAGAGGAACGTAATGTGAAAAGTAACCAAAACTATTCTTTATAAAATCTCAAACGAAATTTGTAAAATTCCATAACATTATCAGCTGTCACACTGTAAAAATTATCCTTTAAAAGGTTTTGGAAATTTTGATTGTAGAAGAAAATTTCTAAAATATAAATTGGAAAACAATAATAACAAGAAAACCTTATAAAAATCGAATAACACCTTAACTTTTTGTATTATAATTAAAATCAAATTGTTTTCTTCCAAATATTTTTTTTTTCTTTTTCTTTTAACCTCTTATACCTTTACAGTGTCGATAGGACCGGACACACCAAATATTTAAACATAAATATTTCGCAGGATGGTGTGTCTAGGTTTAGATAAATTTAAATGTTGCTTTTAATTAAAATAATTGGCTCATCTTTCAAATATTTTATGGTGGTAACCTTAATTTAATCATAAAAATTGTTTAAAATTTTTACAGAAGCAAGTGTGCTTAATCTGTAAAAAAGAAGCTGATGTAAGTAATGTAGTATTATTATAAACAATTTGTTCAATTAAATTTGTGTTTGTCTTCAGCGGTTCTAATACTTTACCCTGCAGACATTTAATCTGAAATTTTTTGGAATTCCCCGCGTAAATTAAAGTAAACAATATAATGTTTAATTTATCGACATTTTTATTGTATGAATGGAAAAGGGGATATTTGATTACTTAGTTTTCTAGGTACATACTTTTCAAAATTAATTTAAATTCATTTGATACTTCGATGGTTAATTTTAGAAAGAAATTTCATTGATAAGTATTGCATATGTATTTTGAAATGTTAACACACTGTTTGCTAAAAGACTACTGAAGTTTGAATTGTTTGTTTAAAACGAAGTATTAACCGAATATATCCAAATTCCAATGTTGATTTTGAAAATAATCAGTTTAACTGCATCAAGATATTCTTAATTTTTATAAAATGGTTGTAATTTTCACATCTTGTTTAAATCTCAAAGATCAATAATACCTTAGTTTAAATTTGGGCTGTTTGAGAAAGTTGTAAAAGGAACGGCATTTCCACGTTTGGTACTTAAAAACTGCAAGCTCTTTCAGGAGTTTAGGTCACAAGCTACACTAACTGCAGGAAACCCAAAAGCTTTTAATACTTCTTTAACTGCAAATAGATATTCAGTTGCTGTGAGTACAAATGTCTTAACAAAGATTACCAAGAAAAATAATTGGAAAATAAATTATTAGAAGATGGAAAGACCGGTTTTATTTTTTCTCAAATTAAGAAATTGAAACTTAAATAGTATTTTTAGCAAGATTAATATTTCTGGACCTTCTTTTGGTAACCGATGCTGAATATCTTAAAAAATTGACGTAAAACCGCCAGTTCCTCTCAGTTTGAATTTATTGACCTGTAAAACGAAACTCGTATCTTACAAAAAAATTCAGGTTTAAGCATTTTGCAGTAGACAAAAGCAATTTTTTAAAATTATAAAAATAACACTGGTTTATCCTAAAGTTAATTAATTAAGTCTCGACGGGCTCTAACCAGGAGGCCGAAAAAAAAAATAAAATAAAAAATGTAGAGAATCCGGAAAATTTCAACTGATTTTAACAAGTTGTTCTTTTTATATGTATATCTTGTGTGTGTAATAAAATTCCCACCACTTATTTTATATTCTTCTTTTTTTCTTCCTGTTTTTTGCTTCTTTTTGATTTTTCCTTATTCTTAGTCTTCTTTCTTTGCCTTCTTCGTCCTCTGTTTCTTCAGTTGTTATTCTTCTGTATTTACTCATCAATACATAGCTTAGCTTCCAATTCCTCTTTTTCTCCCATGTCTATTCTAACGTATGTTTAACAATTAATATTTTAAATTTTCTAGAACTCATTGGATTATCTAACAACAAACGCACTTCAACTACTGCAACTACGACGACGACTACAACACCTCGTCCTGCGCCACTAATTGAAACACCAACACGAAAACCACCCAGACAGACAACTCACAAGCCAGAATGCCTTTACACACCAACTACCGTTAATGGAAAACGCAGTTGTCAAGGAAAATTAATTTTCCAAGAAAATTTCGCGAAGTTGGTTGATAGAAAGTGGCTGATAGAAAACAAATTTGCTGGAGATCCTGTAAGTATTTCGCGAATCAGAATGATTTTTATTAGAATCAGCAACCTATTAAACATTAAATGTTATTATTTTAAAGAGCAAGTTATTTCAATCAGTATAATGATCAAATTATTAAGGATTTACTCCTTTAGGGACGTTTTTAATGATTAAACCTTGCTCTTCCAAAGCAAAACGTAAACCAAGATGAGTAACAAGGACTTGTGTGAAAAAACTTGTGTGTTTACAGTTGTTTATTTACTAAATTTATGCAAATTCTAATTAGTGAACATATTATTAGCTAAATTAATTAATTAAACATAGTAACTGTAAAAAACCTCATCGTTCTTGTTTGGCATCTGAAGGTCTTACTGTTTAAAAAATGTTAATAAATAATTGTTACATTTGATTTTCTAAGAATGTATAGAGTTTCTTAGACTTGGATAGATATTTTACCTAAAGATTTAAACCCAAACCAAGGCTAGGTACTTGATACTATTGATAATTTATTATAATTAATAAATAACTTAGTTTAATTAATTAACAAACTAATTTGATAGGTTTAAATTTAAAAGTGAATCCACTGCTTAGTGAAATACTTTATTCTGGCCATAGTTAAGAAGAAAAGGAAACGACGAACTATTGCGAAACCTTGAACATTTGCTGCCGATTAATACTGTTTAGTAGGTTAGCGAAAATATTTGTCAGAGTTTTTACTTGTTTACTTGTTTGTTAATTAAGCCCTTCTATTTATTACAAATTCTATATAGCACATCACATTTAAATATGTAAGATTTGTAAAGACTCACTTACAATTTTCTTTGTTTTAAGGATTATGAATTTACTCTGTACCAAGATAACACCGAAAACATATTTACCAAAAAGAATCTGCTCTACATAAAACCATCTTTAACAGAAGACAAATACGGTGCTGGATATGTGACGGACTCCGAAGGAATTAATTTGGGAGACATGTAAGTGTATTTTACTAAGAAAACAACAATTTAAACCCCTATAAACCCAAATATTAAAATGTAGCTGCACTGGAGAACCAACAACCCCAGAATGTGTGGTAAAACCCAGGGCTTGGCAAATTTTACCACCGGCAATATCATCCCAAATTTCTACCAGGAATCATTTTTCGTTCTTGTATGGAGTCATTGAAATTAGAGCTAAGCTACCTAGAGGAGATTGGATTTATCCTGGTACGGTGCAATTTTTTAAGTATATTCAGTTGATGAAACTTTGCCCTTTCCAGAATTATATTTACAACCAAAGAGTCAGTATTATGGAAGTGGTTACGAATCCGGCGCAATTAAGATTGCTTTCCTACCAGGAAATGCTGCCTCTAGCAAAACTCTTTCAGGAGGGTTAATTCTTGGATCGTCTCAAAACGGAAGATCCCATGCAAGTAACAACATACGTTCAGATAGGGATTGGAATGATGATTTCCATGTATTTGTAGTAGAATGGAAGCCTGGTACAAATTATTCAATTTTAAATTTGCGAATTAAGTTATAATCTGTTTTACTTGCAGATCGAATTTCCTTTAGTGTTGATGGTCGAATTTATGCTAACATTTCCCCACCAGACGGTGGTTTTGCTGCTGATGCAGAAGAACTTGAACTTGATCCCGAAACTGCCAGTGCATGGCAAAGTGGATCTATATTAGCTCCATTTGACAAAGAAGTACGTTATTTAATATAATCCGTAGTTTTATATATTTTTAAAAATATATTTTTAGATGTATTTGTCGCTGGGAGTTGGAGTCGGAGGTCAATGCTTCTTGGACAAGGACTTTCCAAATAAACCTTGGAGTAACGATGATCCTAAAGCTCAGCTTAATTTTTACCGAAGTCAGGATACGTGGAGCAGAACTTGGAACCAGAACAGTCAATTGGTTGTAGATTATGTACACATTTGGGCTTTATGATGCGAATTCAAATTTACATTTATTTTTTATTGTATAAGAAATAGTTTGAATTTGTTTCTTTATTTCTAAGACCAGTGTTTTGATTTGAATACACCATTTACTTAAATTATTGATATTTCATCGTTACCCCTAAATAAACGTTGTTACATTCTGTCACATATCTTTGGAATAAAGGAGGGATTATTCCATGTTTAATAAACTGAACAGGGTCATTTTTATTTAAAATACGGGGGCTTAATTTATCCTTAATAAAACCCTTGCAAAGAAAATCAACCTGGTTGGTAACGCATCCCGTTGCAAGCCTGTAACTAGCTCCAGCAAGCCGTATTTTGTATAAAAATCATATTCGTTTAATAAAGTTAGAAAAATAGATTTAGTTCTAATAGCAATAAACCTGGTGCATTTCTGAAATATATATTTCGTCACTAAAACTAGCATAAATAAGGATTTTGCTTATGGAGTTAGAAAAACAGAACACATCTGCGATACTTAACTTGAAACAAGCCTTTAAGTATTATGTAGCTGCAGTAGGTAACCTTCAACGGTTCCGTGTATTGTTATGTAAAATAAACATTGTGCATTCAAATCGAATACAGTGAAGCTTTAAACGTTTCCCTGAAAAGGTGTTTGAACATAATTTTAAAACTTTCTAAACCGAATCTGTATTTTAGCTGATTATTAAATAGCTCCGAACCTGTTTGTGGTAAGTAATAACGTAATAAGAAATTTGAACCTTGTACAGATAAATTTTAAAATGATTATAACTTAAATGTGGGCAGAATCGTGATTGAAACTTCCTTTTGTTTACTAATTGACTTCATTTATGTATTCTTAAAAGTAATTTTACAAACGTTTTACAAACTGTGTGCGTTTAACATTTTCTTGTTGGTGTTTTATGGAACAGATACTACTAAACTTAGGATTTGGAAGCAGTTTCTTATGTGATATATTTTCTAAACGGCAGTATGAAAACTAATCACGGAATTTTCACAATTTTGTGGGCAATTTTTCAAGTTTTCAGTGTTAAAACTGACCAGTGCAAGACGACCGTTACAACAGCGAGTGGTACTCATGCACCGGCCCAAATTTGTGCTGGTGATTTAATATTTGAAGATAATTTCGATAGTTTTAATTTAAGAATATGGCAACATGAAAATACTTTAGCTGGAGGCGGAGTAAGTATATTAACAGAAATAACTAAACAATTTTTTCCTTGTTATTAATCTCATATTATTAAGATATCTATCAGAGTTGGATAAGTCAAAAAAGTATAAAAAAGCTTCACAAATAATAAATTGCTTAATTACAAGTGGACCTGGTGTACTAAACCAATGGAGTAATCACGCGCTGCCCATGCTTACACGCACTGTCTGTATTCTGTATGTGAAAGAAATGCAGAAAGTCTCATTTAAACAAAGAAGTTGATCTGCATCGGTACAAATATTGGGCGCTTGTCATTTTCTTGTGTAAATAAGACTTTATCAATTTTCGCCACATACGATAATCCGGCTATACTTTATTTGCAATAAGAACGTATATCTTCTATCTGTAGAATTTTATCAATTTTGTTAACGCAAAATCCTAAAAAAAAATATGATATATTTCCGTACAGAACTGGGAATTCCAATGGTATACAAACAATCGCTCAAATAGCGTCACAGAAAATGGCATCCTTAAAATCAAACCGACTTTAACAGCCGATCACCTTGGAGAAGCAGCGCTGAGTTCAGCAACTGTAGACTTGAACGGGGGTTCACCGGCGGATGAGTAAGCATAATTCGAACTTTGCGTATTTACCATAAATATAAAAACTTTTCGAGCAATTTGAAACACACCGTAATTTTAGTTGCACAAATGCAGCATACTTTGGATGTCTTCGTGCAGGCACCCGTAGGAATATCTTAAATCCAACAAAAAGCGCACGTATTCGCACGGTTCATTCGTTTTCTTTTAAATATGGACGCATTGAAGCCAGGGTGAAACTTCCTGTTGGCGATTGGCTTTGGCCAGGTATTTTCTTAAAATTATAACAGAAACTGCCGCTCTAATAATGATTTTCAGCAATATGGTTGATGCCAAGGGATAACGCATATGGTGGTTGGCCAACATCTGGAGAAATCGACATCCTGGAAAGCCGCGGTAATCGTAATTTAAAACAAAACGATGTAAACATAGGCATTCAGAAAATGGGCAGCACCCTTCATTGGGGGCCAGATCCATCTCGTAATGTCTACAAAAAAACTCATTGGGAAAAGAATAATGAAAAGGGGTACAATGATGATTTTCACGTTTATGAATTCTTGTGGACACCTAGTGTATTAACATTTAAGTTAGACGGACAAGAGTTGGGCACCGTTAAGCCACCCTCGGGGGGTTTTTGGGAATTGGGAGAATTTAATAATACTCATCTTGAAAATCCGTGGAAAAGCGGTTCTCTTATGGCGCCATTTGATCAGGAATTTTATATAATTATTAATTTGGCTGTGGGAGGAATTAGTTTTTTCCCTGATGATGCTACCAACGCCGGAGGAAAACCATGGTCAAATACTTCTCCTAAGGTTAGTTATGTTTGTATGTTACAGTTTGAAATTCAGGCGCATTCATTTCATTTCTTTTGGTTACTTTCGTTAGCTTTACTAAAAATTAGAAAAAAGTTGGAATTTGGAAAAAGGTAATACATTTTGGTCAAACCAACGAATCCCATTTTCTTTAAAGAAATTGTTGAGAAGTACTGCAGCACCCACAAAAGTACCTACGTAGTATTTCCAGAATTATTATCATGTGATTTAGGATTTTTACTATTAAAAAGAGAGAAAAAAAAACAGTTAGATTTACATAAATATCTCTATTGGAGGCAGACGGCGAATTCGGCCCGTGGCCGATATACAGGGTATCTCAGACATGACTCCCCAGGCCTATAAATTTGTTATTTCTAAAAATAACTATAATAAACTATATATATTCGTAAATGGGAGCAAATTCTCTATAAGATTGGGAAAGAAAATGTTAGAAAATCTGTACTAATATTATGGCAGCGACATTCAACTTTTTTTTTCAAATTGCACACTTTTTTTTATTCTCTTTATAACCATCTAAACCAAAATTCTCGAAAAAAATACGATTGAAAGTTGAAGTCTAGGTTTGCCATGGAAACAACTGATTGTTGTAATTTGTACTCGTCGGCGATAAAAACAATAGCGGATACCTTTCTGCATACAACCTTGCTGCTCTTCTTGCATTCCTCTCGCATAAACCATAAATAAGGATCGTATCAAGCTTTTCAGAATTAGTGTAATTCATTTTTAATACTCCTGTGATTTTAAACAAGAAGATACAAATACAGAAAGAGCACTTGTCATTCTTTACAACGTAAATTGCAATTGTTTTACAGCTATACGCTATTGTTTTCATCGCCGACGAGTACAAATTACAACAATCAGTTGTTTCCATGGCAAACCTAGACTTCAACTTTCAATCGTATTTTTTTCGAGAATTTTCTTATGTAAGACCCATATTGGTTTACATGGTTATAAAGGGAATAAAAAGTACTATCAGAATGAGCGAAAAAAAGCATAGTGTGCAATTTGAAAAAAAAAAAGTTGAATATCGCTGCCATAATATGAGTACAGATTTTCTAACATTTTCTTTCCCCATCTTATAGAGAATTTACTCCCATTTACGAATATATATAGTTTATTATAGTTATTTTTAAAAATAACAAAGTTATAGGCCTGGGGAGTCATGTCTGAGACACCCTGTATATGGACATATCGCCATATGTTCATAGCAGAAATGCCAGAGCCGAAATAACGATACAATTCGGCATCTGTACATGCCAATTTGAACACATCCTGAAATGTTAGATTGCGCATTGGTCATATGTCAAAAACGGATGTTTAATTAAAATAAATTCATTATAGGGGCTAACATAACATTTATTGCATTATTTATTGCGACAGGAAGTACTTAAATGACACTTGCTATTACATCAATTTTATCTTGTTGAGTACACATTTGCACTTTTGGTCACTACATTGTTTACGACAATTACATCCTACAAAGCCCTGTGAAGAATTTGATTTTTTCGCCACAACTGTTCGCAGACTGAATTTTTTATCAATGGGCACATCTGAAGATGTCAACGTATTCGTTTGAGAAAGCTGGAAAAGAACAATAATGTTAAAGTTTATTTAAAAAAAATGTAAGATATTAATTAATTAATTAAGTAAATAAGTAAGTGAAATTCATTCCTTGCATACAACTTTTCCAGGACTCCAGTTGATGTACCAAGTTGGTATAAATCTTCTCTTTCAGATAATACAACAGCCAAAATGTTACGAGGAGCTAGGCGTCCTCTGTCGACATCAGGAATCTTTACTAAAACGTTCTGACCAATGTCTAGTTTAGGGTATTTGGAGCAACTTTGTTGTAACATCTCTGCTGCTTGCGTTTTTAAGCTTTTGATACTCTCAGACCGATGTTGATTTATTGATGTGAAAAGGGTTTCATTGTCCCTGAAGCAAAACCTGTAACACTAAGCAAAATATGATTATTATTTGTGTGATTCTTTAATTACCTCAATAATTCCTCCTCCACGCTGCCATTTTCTGGCTGGTTTATGGGAAAGCTTTGTTATACATTTTTTTCATTTGTTACATTGTTGGTGCTGCTCCATTATCGTTATTCAGTAGTTCTGTACCAGATTTATCAAATGGTCTATCTTTGGCATTTCTACCAGCATTGTTTTGAAACTCTGGATCCGGCTCATCAGACAGTATGTCCTCCAACACTGTTTTGGAGACTATAAATATCGTCCTCATCTTGTAACTTCTCTACAATTTCAAGTGGAAGATTTGAATCATTCAAACCATTGGTAAGTGAAGTGCCAAACATAGTCTCATATGGTGAAATGATCTGTTCTTTTTTAATTGCACAAATCTTAACCCCTCTGACCATTTGGATGTTTGATTTTCTTGCATCCAACTAATTAAAATATCCCGTACAACTTGGTTTGCCCTCTCAATAGATAGATAGGTTATGTTATTCCGTTGTCCGTTCGGCATCGGCTCATTGTGTATATATGCATTTGAGGATGTGTTCAAATTGCCATGCACAGATGCCGAATTGTATCGTTATTTTGGCATCTCAGCATCTGGCATTTCTGCTGTAGACATATGGCGATATGTCCAAATATATCGGCCACGGGCCGTCTGTCCCCGGATAGGGTTTGCGATAGGTATAATAAACTAAAGATTTTTGAAAACGTTTCCAGCTTTTGTAGTCTAGGTACTAGGTCTGCTTGGTTTATAATGAATTTTTACCAAATTGCATTTGAAATGATATCCAGATGGCGTAGTTAGCACAAGAAGAATATAAAGCGGGTTAGGTAAAGTGATTTTACTATCAATTTTACGCAAAACTTATGGTAATTTTGAACGTCTCAATTTTTATTGTTCAAATGTAATGAAAATTTGCATATAGCCTGAATTTTCAATTTAAAACATATTTTTAAAATAATCTTTTTGTGTAAAGTTAATAAAAAGACCACTTTACCTAACCCACTTAATATTCTTCTTGTGCTAGAGTGATTACATTATCTCGTGAACCGCCAAATGCGCAGAACGGGGAAAGAGATGACTATAGAAAAAAGAAGACCAATATACTTAAAAGTGAAACCTGAAAACATCGAACTCTCTTGCGCGGCAAATTCAAAAGTTTTTAGAAGCCCCAAGGTCAAGCTACACTACCTTCTTCGTTTATGATTAGAAAATTTTAGAACTTTAAAAGATTGCATTTCTACTTACAGTAACCGAAATAACAACACTGTGAAGTCTTGAAAAAGACTGTTTTTTTAATAAAAGACAAATAATTAAACTATTAAACACAACGACAACTCAAAACAAACGCACGTGCTAACCCAAGATGGACGCAATGACAATAATAAACGAATGACGATGTTTTTAAGATGGCCTGTAACCGCCGTAAACGCAATTTCGTTTTCCGCGCAGTAGTTCTCTAACTACGCCATCTGGATATCATTTCAAGTGTAATTTGGTAAAAATTCATTTTAAACCAAGCAGACCTAGAGACTACAAAAGATGGAAACGTTTTCCAAATCTTTTGTTTCATTATACCTATCGCAAACCCTATCCTGGGACACGCTGTATATTATAAATATTCAGTTTGTTTTATAAAAATAGATAGGCAACCAAATTAACATATGAATAATTTGAATAATTAACCTGCTTTTTAATTTATTTTAAGAAAGTATTTATTTTCAAAGTAAAATTATATTTCTCTAAACTAAACTATTTGTAAGGCATTAACGGACTTTTGGAATGGTCGAGACCAATGGTTATCAACTTGGAATCTAGGAGTAAATGAAGATTCGTATTTACAAGTAGATTATGTAAAAGTTTACGCTTTGTAGTAAAATCTTGGTTTTCAAAATACCTTTTGGGTATATTTAGTTAGATAAAAATGGCTGTTTAAAAATAAATGCATTTAAAATGCTTTTTTATTTTAAAGTTTAAATGTCTAAGGATTTACCCCTTTGGGGAAATCCTTGACTAAATTTGAATTTTGAAAAAATTTTATATAGGGAGATACATCTGCATGGATTTTTGAACCAGTGACTTCTAGCCGAAGGTAACTGGTTGACATCCCTGGGTAATTGCTTCTTATGTATTATCATGGAAAACTTAATGTCGCACTTCGAGAGATCAGTACTTAAATATTTAGGCAACATCCAATACAGCTGCTTTTCGTCTAATATCTAACAATGAGTGGAAGCTATCGTATGATCAAAAAGTCGCGGTTGCAGCGGATGTTACATGTTATGGATCCTAAACATTTTATATGCTTTTTGAAGCCTTTTTAATTACAATCTACTCGCTTTTAAATGATGCCAAGTAAACATCAATGACATAAAAATAATAAAAGCATATAATTTCAGAGATGAATTAAATTCCACAGCAACCACGTTCCAAGGACTTTTTGATAATACTATATATAACTTACTACTAACTTTTATGTTAAAAAAAAAAAAACTTTTATAATCAACAGTTGATAATCGAAAATATTCCGATACGAAATGCATTGCTGAAATTTTTGTGAAAATTCAACGAGCATTAGATTGTATTTGATTGTTCGAATGGCGTTTGTACGTCAAATTATATACTGAATTGTAAAAAACTTATCTATTAAAAACATTTACATCCATTTATATTTCTATAAATTTCGAAAACATCACTATTGTGCCATACCCCATTTGGGGCGTCGGCGAGGAGGATAAAAGCCACATTCTTTAAACGACGTTGTGAAGTTTGTTATATCCCCTTATATACTGGGTAAATCTGCAGTGGTTTCCCATTGCCTTCCGCAGAGTTTGTGACCAATTTTAAGTGTATAGTGTATGTATCCTGTTACTATCTAAAGTCAACCACTCCGCAGACAGAATCGTTAATTTTACCAAAAGATTAACATGGCTTTACTCGCTCAAGTATTGACTTCGAACAGTGGAGAATTATTTGTAAAAATTCTTACTACTGCGCGAGATTCGAATACGAGACTCCTCCCTAGGAGCTCAACGCTCTTACCACTGCGCCAACAAACTTCGAAAAACTGTTATTTTCTTAAATTTCAAATATTTTCATAACCGTCCAATTATAACGGGTAGAGGCTGGAACACAATTAACACCTACCTGTATACCTAAAACAAGCTCAAGCTCAGTTGCGTGCGAGGGTCGATGGTCCACGAGGATTAACTTATCCTCAGTAATGCTCATATAGTCATATAGTAAACACAAATTTAAAAAAATCAGGGTGCCAGGAAACTCTTCAGTTTCAAAAAAAAAGAGACAAGGTTGACTAGGTTTAATAATTTCAAAAATATTTAACAATATGGCAAATAAAACAATACATGGAAGCCACGGCACTTGCCCAAACATACTAGATAAACCTGATAAACTCGCTTAGGTAAATCAATAAATAAGTAACCCGAACAACAAACAGAAAAACCAAAGTCCGTTGAATTAACTAAATATAAACCCATGAGGTTTGTACTCGAATAAGGGAAATTAAATAAAAAACAGAGCAGGGTGGGCCGATATCATTAATAAGCGCTTATCAATAACCTGAGCCAAAACAAGGCGTGCAAGTGAAATACAACAATATCATCAACAGTCTTGGTTGAGCTCAAGACGTATCACAAAAAAAACACGCAAATCTGAAATAAAAGTAAAACAAAAGGGAAAACGATTTACCTGTAACGTCACAGAAAAATTACAATAACAATATCGAGCAGAACATACATAAATTTCGTGAAGTGAGTTGGAACAAATTGGAAATAATTAACCTTAAAATTAATCAAATAAAGAACAATTAATAATAATTAAACTAAAGGATTCACATATGTATAACCAAGTGCCTCAAGTTAAGTCAAAAAAACCCTAAAATCTAAACTAATAGTTATCAAATATCACTAAATATTCTCAATAGATTCAAATTAAAATATTTTACTTTTGCCATGAAAAAGGTAAATGAATAATCTTTTACTTCCACAAAATGGACAATTAATTAGACTGGATAACAAATTAAATCAAAGGATTGAAGCAATAATAATAAAACAATTAGAATAAGCGATATAAATTCGCTTATTAAAATTTACTGTTAAGCTCGCAGATAAATAATAGATTACAAATCTTCGGGAGGGTTTAACAGGCAAGAAATTACACCAAATATAACTTGATCAAAATTGAAATTCACATACAACTTTACACAAAATGGCGATTATCTCAAGATATCACGTAACCCTCAATGTCTCGGGTAAATCCCTAACGAACTCAATTAACCAACACAGCTTCTGGGCGAGCTCACGGGGCGATAACCCTGATCACACGATTTCCTTCAAACTGACAAACTCCATTAATTTGATTATTCCATGCCATCGGTTATAACTCGACCATAAAAGGCAATAACCTCGGAGAAGAAGGTATGAAAGAAAGGAAAAAAATAAAAAAGGTGAAAGGAGAACGCCATTAACCACGTGCTCACATAAGACAGGAAAATTCGACTCACCACTTTTCCAGTGCTTTTTTAAATAAAACCAAAACCAATCGGAACCAATCCGCATACAGTCGGTATAACTATCCAAAAAGGATAACTAATAAGCACGATCCCATCGGGATAAAAATGAATGTATTAACTTTTACCAAAGTGCCAACCGGCTGCCTGTTGAGAACTTAACGACGTGCTTTTCTCCCAAACACGCATGCCCGTCTTATCCCAATCTCAGAAAAGCACTCACAAAATACAAAAAAGTTACTAACAATCGTAATCACAACCAACGAATATAAAATACTTAGAGATGCAGTAAATTCATTTACCATAAATAATCAAATAAGAGAAGAAAATAAGATAACGAAAAATGACCCGTTACACAATTTAGTGCAAAAGTAAAAATGCTTATCAAAATATCTAACTTATTCGAATAATTTTATGAATAATTTTGATTATTATTAGTACGTTGTAACTCTAATCTGAGTTGCCATGGAAGTGACATTGATGTCAAACTTATTAAGTTATAGTATATTATTATATGAGCGATTATGACAGCCATTATTCACGAAGATGACGTTTGAGCCCACGAGCCGTCAGGCGAGTGGCACAAATCATCTGAGCGAATAATGGCCATAATCGCGAATGTAATACGATACTTTTTCTACACCTATTAAACAAATATATTAGATTCAAATTAGTCAAATTTGATAACTTTGTAAACAAGCAATATGACAACACACTTGGGCTTGTCACGCGAGTCGATTGTCAGCCGCAGAAGGAGTTGATCGCGGACGATTTAAAATATGATTGGATTAGCGAAATATTTATGTATTTGTGATTGGCCGAAATCATAATTCACTGCAGTGAATTATGAATCCATAATTCACTGCAGTGAATTATAGGTACTATTTTTCACAAAAAAAATGCTAATAATTGCAATATAATTAAATAGGTGTAGAAAAAGCAATATATATTTTTTAAAATTCAGTAGTGTATATTTCTGGTCATACTGTATTATTATTAAAGCCTTTTAACTTCATACTACCGTTCATAATACGATCCCTATGTAATTATTTAAAAAAAAATTGAAGGTAAACATCATCAGGAAAAGAAGTATAGAGTACCTAGTACTAATGAGTTAACATTACTCTACCGATTATAAAACAATTACTGAACCATTAATACAATAAGGCCATGGGGTCGTTAATACGATGAACGTAATATATAGAGAAACCAAACATAAGAAAAAGTTATTCTTCATATATTTAAAACTCAAAGACAATATTAAAAATATATTTAAAATTAAAGATATGGAAAATGCAGTGGTTCAGTTCGAGAGCCTAGGAAAATTACAGATTCCACAATGTAAGAATTGTCAGTGCTAAGGTCATACAAGAAATAGATGTATGACACCATCCCACTGTATAAAATGCGCTGGATTGCATGATTACCGCTATTGTTCAAAAAATAAAAAATATGCTAAATCAGCAATATGGGTACTAATGTAAAGGCGAACACTCTGCAAATTACAAAGGGTGTAAAGTATACATCGTATTATGAAGGAGGCGTTATTCAAACCACCCGCAGATTATCAACTCTACTGGTAATTAATGAACACAATATCCAGCGCAACACAACCAAACAACACAAAGACAACAATAGTCCCAAACATACACAGCGGCTAACAAGCAAAGCAACACTCAAGCATTACATATCGCCTCAGAAATTCGACTAGAGACAAGATGGACAATCCCATGGTGTTTTCCGCAACTTTTAGTTCTCTTTCGCAGCTGCTCATTAGGACATACATATTCTCTTCTTGATACGGTGGCGGTTCTCCTCTGTTTTTTGATGTAAAGGGTTTTCCATTAAGAGGTCCCATTTTAAATTATTTAAAACCAAGTGACAAAATATTTACTTTAATACGAAGTAAAAACACCATGATTAGTTGTGGAAAACGATATCTGGCAAATGGCCACCTCGGCTTCTTCTGCAAATGGCCATTCTTTTGAGGAAGTTTTGCATCACATTTTCGCACAACTGCGGCTCTATTTGACGAATAATGGCTCGAATATTTTCTTTGAGCGCTTGAATTGTCTGTGGGCCATTAGCGTATACTTTTTCCTTCACGTAGCCCCAAAGAAAAAAGTCTGGTGGTGTGAGATGGCACGATCTGGGCGGCCAGTTTATGTCTCCGTTCCGCGAAATAAGGCGTTCGAGAAATTTCTCACTCAGTAGTGCAACTGTTGAAGCGTATATCTTTCCATTTTCTCAAATCGTATACTTTTCACTTGACAACTGTCAAACAATCAAGGCCCTCTATTCAACGGTTTAAAAATGCCAAGGAATTTAAAGTGGGGCCTCTCAATGGAAAACCCTATATTTGTATGTTTCCAGGATTCTTAACTCCGGTGAATGCGAGTGTATTTCTCAGAAGAATTTTTCTCATTTCTCTGCTTCGTGTTTTTCTGGAGCCTGTTTCCTGTTCCTTATGAACTTGTTAAGTTCTTCCTCAATTTATATCTTTTTGCTTTGCTTTTGTTTCTAAAGAGCGCTTGTTGATATTTCACCTGCATTTTTCTTCTTCTGGGGGTCATTGAAGATGTTGTTCTGGTCAATGTTGCCTGGTGCAGTGGTTAGGCCTTCTACAATTTCTGGCCATTTGGTTGGGATTTGGACTTCGATTTTGATCCCTACTTGTTTGTTGTACTGTGCTTGGAATTGTGGGGGTCTTTAACAACTGCATATTCTAGTTCTTCCCCTGTATGCGTTTTCCTTTCTCGTTTTCACTTGATGTCCTTAGATGATAATCGCTCCGGTCATCATCTTGTGGTATGTGCGTACTTCGTAGTGTTTTTTTTTAATTTTGCAAGGCTATGAATTAAATGTGCAGCGCAAATAAACACACATATGACTAATTTTACTCTATCCAGGGGCGTAGGAGGGGATTCTAATCTACCATTCCAAGTATTTTGAACATCACTGAAGGAACTAAAGATACATACTAAATTAATAAATTTAATTAAGGCGAGCGACCTTATACCAAAACACTGGTTGGTCATCAAACTAAGACAAGTTAACATATCTGAAATTTACACGAATAAAGCCACCAAATAAGCAAAATATACAAATGGGAAATTATGTTTTTGAAGAAGTCGATAACTTTAATTATTTAGGATTAACATTAGAAAGAAACAATTCTATTGAAGAAGAAATAAAAAAGAGAATTAGGGCTGGGTATAGATATTACGCTATGATGCACTTTTTAAAAAGTAAGCTGTTGAGCAATGTCACTAAAATAACAATTTATAAAACAATTATTCGTCCAGTAATAGTATATTCGGCGGAAACTTGGACGTTTTCTGCAGCATTCTGCTAAAAGTTGAGAATATGTGAAGGAAGAATCCTACGTAGTATATTCGGAGGGATATCCGAAGAAGGTCATCTCAGGCAAATAAAAAACTTTGAATAATGCAAGGAGAAGATATAGTAAAATATATCAAATGACATAGATTGCGGTGGTGGGGAGGGGACACCTGCAAAGGATGGAAAATAACAGAGCTGCAAAATTTCTATTAAAATGATGCCCACAAATACGCAGAAGAAGGGGGAGACCGAAACTACGGTGGGGAGACTGTGCATCAGAAGATTTAAAAATCCTTATAGTACGTAATGGCGGGGAAAAAATCGAATTACAGGAAAGTGTGGCGTAAAATAGTACAACAAGTATACATAGACACACGCCGCGCTACAAGTCAACATACTGTGTCGCGGACTAATCACCCATAGCACAGTGCGGAGAATAAATGATTGGGAAGGCACTTTATGTAGGCAATAACCCACCAAGGGTTAAGAATCCATCTAAGTAAGTATTTTAACAAACTACAAGAAATACAGGGATAGAAAATACACTAATTTTTTACCCTTTAGCTCTTTAAGTCATTGCGAAAAACTGATATTTTTGTGGGGAGCAGGCTCTGCCAGTAATAATTTGCGGGGGGCGATTGATCCCCCTTACCACGACTCATGTCATTGTTCATCCCGATAATAAATCCGAAATAAACAAGAGATTATAATAATCTTTTACTATCAATAAAATAAAGCATTGACATAACCATCCACCAAGCTTCTCTATCTTACTTAATCTGATTCATTTAACGATATTTACTTAGCTATTGTTTAGTAGTGTGACTTGTAACTTCGAAATTATAATTTCTAAGGCCAAAGGCTTTTGCTTAGCTATTTTGCAAGATAATTTGTTGGATCTTCGTTAACAAAACATCGAATACGTATATTCTCATTAATTTGTCTTGTCTGAAACAAGATTTCTCCTGAAATATGCAAAATATTTTATCTAAAGTGGTCTGTTCTTTAATTAAATTTGGCTTAAAACGAAACATAAACGAATTTCTTTCTTTCCTTTCTTCATTTTCTTTCAAATTTTAGATTTAAGACCAACGCTTATTATAATTAGAGTGCAGTACAGTATGTAAAGAAAAATAAAATGCTAGAATATACTATGTTTTTTACATTGGTATAAAAAAAGTAAAATATGCACTTAAATGTATATTTAAAAAATGCTTGTTTTTAGAATTAATAACATAGTAAAATTATGATACAAACATACACGCAAAGCTTCCGCTTTCAAAAACGCTTGCAATTAATTCAAATTGCCGATTGATTCACTCTCAACCTAGTTTTGTTTAGAGTTCGGTTTAAAAACACTGGTGTTTCCGACTGAGGCATTAGTTTTGTTTATAATACTATACAGTTTTTAACATTAATTTATTTTCTTTAAAACTGTTCTTTTTCTGTTTCTTTCTTGAAATTATTCGTACATTATTATTTGATAAGCATTATAAATGCTTTTAGCAAAATAGATATTTTAAATAACTCCAAATTAGATTTAACATTTAGTACCTAATTGAATAAACAAGGAAGTTAAATAATCGCTAATTATAATAAAAGAGATAAACAAAAAAAAAGTTCTGGATGTTATTTTGTAATTTCTGTTGTGCGAGTGAAATTATGAAAAGGAAAATGTTTCAAATTTCGATAAAATTTTGACTCGTATCAATCACTGTTGCTTCAACAAATGTTTCCGTTGCATCAAAAGTAATTATTAATTTCGTAAAGTAAATGTATGGTCATAATTATATCAGCAAATGAAACTATTTGTAATGCCCTCTGGGATCTTTTAAATAAACACAATTAAAGATAAATAAGTAAATAAGTTATCTGCAACAAATAACCAATGGGCACTGTTTACGATTCTTCAGAATGTTTACAATTTAAAATTCTCCACTGTGTTCATCACAAAGTTTAAATAAACGTTCTACAAGCCGTAATTTAGTTTCTTACCGCTAGTTCCGACAAAACCTTCAAGGTATTGCTATCGTTTCTGTCAAGCATCAAAACTTTCGTAAACAAATCAGTGTTAAAAATGTGGTATTTTCTTATGTTCTTCGTATTTTGTTTCCTACCTGCAAGTTTAGTTGAAGCTCAGTATAAAATTCCTGAAGTACTTCTGGAAGCTCTTTCGCCTAAGGGTTTAAGAATATCAATTCCAGGTATTTAGTTTCGAATTTTGAAATTTCTTTAACGCCTTTTAAAGTACCATAGTATATTTTCTACAATTTTGATGTTAGTTTTTAAACTTTAAAAATCAAGGAATGATATTTTTCAGATCAAAAAGATTTAATAAAATTTAGTGTAAATGCAAATATTAATGTAGTAATCAAAGAACGAAGAGAACCAACATTATTTGGAGATGTTATCACAAAACCCGTTAATAATCGATGGACTTTCTTTGACGAAAGTGCAAGGTTAAAAATTGGTGACGTTATTTATTATCGGATCGAAGTTGTTTTCTTCGATGGGACAGAAAGGATAAGTTTTTACAAAGGAAATTTAACTTTTACAGTTACTGGTGAGATATTTTTATTGTGCAAGTTAATTAATGAATTTGCTAAAAAAAATTGGATAAAATTTAGCATTCGCGGTTTCAGATCATTTAAACCAATTTCCAGAACGAATTACAACTGAATACAATGGTATTATAAACCGTTCAGGTTTTACGACTCCAATACTACCAACAGTCACCACAACAACGACTCAGAAGTATCTCACAGAGGCAACGACTAAACAGCCTGTTCCTGAAACAAGTTCGACAACTCAGCGATCTACTATAGATATACATTCGACGGTTCCGGAAACAAAGTCGTCAACAACCCAACAAGTTTCAACGGAAACAACAACTCAACAATCTACAACGAAGCCAACACAAAAAACCGACTGTAAAAACACCCCCACTACTGTTAATGGAAAACCGAGTTGTAGAGACAAGCTTATTTTTCAGGACATTTTTTCAGAGATATCGGACAAAAGATGGCAAACTGAGATAAGGTTCGCCCAAGAACCAGTAAGTTATTTACATCATTTTCTGCCTTGCTTGTATTCATAAACGTCTTTTTAGGATTACGAATTCGTGATTTATCAAGAGCATGCTGAAAACCTCTACATCAACAAAAGCATGCTATGCATAAAACCTACTTTAGTGGACGATAGATTAGGGCCCGAATTTGTTAGTACATCAACAAGTCTAGATTTGGGTGAAAAGTAAGTATCATGAAAAAAAATTCACATGTTTTTGTTTAGCCTTTTTTAGTGGACGTAAATAAGAACCCTAAATAAGAATATTGATATTAAATAATAAATTATTGTATAGATAAATGTTCGATTTTTGCAGTTGCACAGGAGTTCTTGAATCATACGAATGTATCCAAAAATCTATGGCTTGGGCTATACTTCCACCAGTATTTTCCGCCCAAATTTCCACGAAGGACCGTTTCTCGTTTCTTTATGGGGTTATAGAAATTAGAGCTCGATTACCGAAAGGAGACTGGATTTACCCACGTATGTTTATCAAATTTACACCTTACTTATTTCTAATAATTTTAAATAGGCAATCACCCATACTGCTTTCACAAGGTCGTAAAGTAACGTGTGTTGCCTATTCAGAGTTAGTAAGGTGTTATGTTATGATATATAATGAATTTAAAAATTCTTCTGTAAACTGACGCAATTTCAGAATTATTTTTAAAATCCAGAAGTGACTACTATGGCTCCGGATACGATTCTGGTCTAATTAAAATAGCATTCACACCTGGAAACGCAGATTTGAGCAAACAATTGAGCGGTGGAGGTGTTTTGGGTGAATCTAGAGCAGCGAGGAATTATGGAATTAAAAGTATTCGTTCAACAAGGGATTGGAACAACGAGTTTCATATATTTCGGATGATTTGGGCACCTTGTAAGTTGACCGCGTTTGAATTTTAAAAATATTTTATGACTTTGATTGATTTCTTCGCAGCTCATATCTCATTAACTGTTGATGGACAGACCTACGGCAGTATTTATCCGCCAGATGGAGGTTTTACAGAAAAAGCACAGGAATTAAACGTTAATCCTGCTACGGCCAAAAGGTGGAGAAGAGGAAATACTTTAGCACCGTTCGATAAAGAAGTGGGTTAATTAAAATTGCACGTTGTAACAGATTTGACTTGCTTGTTTTTAGATGTATTTGACTTTGGGCGTTGGTGTTGGTGGTGCTTCGTTTGTTGACAAAAAAGATGGCAGTAAACCTTGGAACAATGATGATCCCAAAGCTAAACTTAATTTTTACAAGGCCCAAAATATTTGGAAGAAAACTTGGACCAATAGTACCGCCCTAATGGTGGATTACGTTAAAATTTGGGCCCTATAATTATATTTATTGTGCGTAACTGGGTGTTTTCAGGACTCCAAATAATAATTAATATTACGTTTGTTCATAATAGTCAAGTATAATTATAAGTTAACCATAGGCAGTGATTTTGTATCGCAAACATAAAGTACCTATTAAAAACAATTAAAATATTAAAAATAACTGTGGTAAATTTTTTTAATTATTAAATAGAAAATCCTGAAAATCTGCACTTGATCTGCAGATATGTAAAGCAACCAAAAAATTTAGCTCCGAAATATGACATTTTCAACATTTTTTAACAACATAACCTACAACAACTGTCAGTTCTGCTGCCAAAATCCATAAGATTGACAGATGACTTATCAAAAATGAAAGAACATGATTTGAGAAATGTTTATTTAGTAAATTAATTAATGGTTTTAGCTAATATTGAATGGATTGGGACTCTGTGTACATGTTTATCTCTTTCCTGCGCCACCCAATTAATAATTACAGGAATTCTAGCGTTTAGTATACCGGAAGTTCTATTATTAACTAGAAGTCACATATCAATAGCTGCTGGGCTGATTGCTGGTTTTATCACGTTGCCCACTGCTCTTCGGTTGAAAACTTCTCAAATGTATAAACACGCTAGTTACTTTATGTAATCTTAACGGAAATTTAAAATTTAGATCTCCGAATATGGATAGAATTTATGGTTATACGTTGTGTTATCAACGACTTGCCGTATGTGTATCTGGAACTCTACATTTTACCGCCATAGTTCTAGCAGTTATTGCCCTAATAACCTCTACGAACCTAGCAAATGAATTTAGAAAACTGATGAAAGGTTATCACGTAAAACATTCTTCAAAAGCATTAGTTGATAATATACAATACGTTCTGCAGTGCTGTGGAGGAAATTCTTATCAAGACTGGTTTAAATTCGATTGGGGAGGATATCAAATAAATAACGAAGGTACACGAATGTGAGTTTTTATGCTATTCTCGTATAATTTGCCCTTAATTTTCCCATCCCTTCAATAAATTTCATATGTATAGCAAGCAATCCATCCCGGAGCTTTTAAAGGAAGACACAGACGCGTATCCCGATTTAACATTGTCCCGATATGACTCGGTTCCATTTTCCTGTTGTACCAAATCAACACTATCTCCGTGTGTTCACCAAAATTTGGAAGTCTTAGGTGTTTTTACGATAAATACGGACGGATGCGGAGTGAAGTTACGTGTAGCTATTCAGTCGATGTTATGGTTTCAATTTGTAATCTACAGCCTGTGTTTTACACTCGAAGTATCTATGTTTGCACGCAACAGTTTTTAAAAAGTTTAAAGCAGAAATTTGTAGATTGCCATTTTGGTGTTATTAAAAGAACCAGCAGAAGAAGTAGGTAGTACGAAGATTAAGAAGAAATGCAAGGCGCGACAATGTAACGAAGAATGGGAAATGTTTTCAAACGGTGGATCTTCGAGCGCCATCATTTTCCCCACTTCTCATTCTGAAGTAACTTTAAAATAATATAAGTAACGACCAGTTGATTAGATATGACCAACGAGCTTGGTTTACCTATAAGTATTATTTTTGTAAACTTCAATAAACAGAAAATTACTGAAAATTATATTTTACTCCGTAGTTAAATACACGAATTAAACTTAACCTAAAAATTTGTACAGAAATCTTAATTGGCAAGGATTAATACTAAAATAGGAGAATTTATGGGGCAGGGTCGGAGTTTATACAGATTTGTGGATGGGATAATATACAATGAACACATCGGAATGGAACTTATGAGTGACGTTCGTTATGGTTTTATAATATATTACATTTAAAAACATCTAAGAAATATGGCAAGGTTCAAATATTGACACTTTGTTTCAATTCTAAATACTGAAAAGGCACGTGGAGGGTGCAATGTTTATGTTCTACAATTAAGTGTCCCCTTTTTGGAGATGCGCCGACTACTAAGACGGTTTCTCCTTTTAAGAGCACTGGCCCTTCTCCCCCCCCGTCTTCAGGATAGGACATCTTCATTACGCGAGTTTGAGGATATCCCAGTTTCGTATTTCCAGCAACGGTATACGATCGGCTGGGCGGTACAGGTGGTGGTCTTTCTAAATCAAGGCCGAATAAGTTACAAGTCTGTTGAATGATTTTGCTATCACATTTTTCGTTAGGATCAGGAGGTGGTGTACCAGCAATAGGTTGAGGTCGCGGTCTTGCGGTCGCTCCATTATTCGTGGGGCGATTAACCGTGGGCTGAGTAATTGCTGGGGTTTGAAGTTCTTTTTCCCTTCGTTTGTTAGCCCACCTACATCGAAACCTGTACCCTCTCCAAGTTGCTTGTATGAGAGTCGCTGACTTTTGTCGAGTTTCATTGCGAAGCTTTTCCAAATGTTGCCTTATGCTTTCGCTTAAGAAAATATGACGTTTTCCAATAGCCCAACTCGTTGATACAAGAACGTTTTGCTGTTTAGACATGCGATCAACTACGTGCTCCAGTATAAGATTACAGTCATCTAACACCTTCTCTTCCGTTCTCTGCAAACGAGCAAAAGGTGCCAATAATCGATATCTTGTATTAAAGGCTTTAAATCGCATTCTATGAGGGAAACCACCAGCCATCAGATTGACGGTTTCCAAAATCTGTAAAGAACGGATCTGCCGCATGACTGTTCCTCGATCAAATCTATTCGGAGTTTCTTGTGAATTACTACGAATGCAACGCACGAAATGAGGCCTCGCGTGAACAAGAGTTCTCAATAAATTATCGAGTCGTGTATGAAAATCTTGCGTCAGTGTAGAAACTGGCTCGTCACCGTTGAGTAAATCTGTATGAGATGTTGGCGATATTCTAAAGCTAACGCCTCGAGGTACGTTTTCGACGGAATAAAGAGCTTTCAATTCGCTTCCAAATAGATGAGTTGCGAAACCAAAATTACAGTTATGTTTGTAGAAAACCGCAACGAGGTCATCTGGAACTACATCTTTGTTGGTATCTAGGAAATCGCTAGCGTCATAAATTACACGCCCAGCAAAATGTTGTATCCCAAACAATCGGGATTCTAAGGATTTTGGATCGAAAAGCCGCGAGTTATGTTTGTGTTGTACTTTCATTTTAGAAACGTACGATTCCGCTGTACCCCTTATAGAACACTCCACATCGAGCATACTTAAAAGACCCGTCCGAAGTGAAGATATTAGATCGATACAAGGAACGTTGTCTACGTAATCAACTTCAACTTCACAATTAATGCCTTCGTCACGACACGATTCAATACTGGATTTGAAAATGTGGGTGTTATAGAAGTGTTGCATTGTTTCTGCACAAAGATTGATGCATAAATGTTCTAGTTGACTGGGCTTGGGATCTTCAAATCCAAACATATCTAAAATACCAATAAATCCATCTGTGGCGTGTCTAACAGCGTTGTTTAAAGCAGCCATCGATTTGCTGCCAGCGTTAGTTCCACCCCCTATAGTTGAGGCGTGTTGACTCGTAATTTCCGCTTGATTGTGAACAGATTCGTTAGAATCCGAACTAAGAGTACCTAAAGTAGAACCTAAACGCTTCAGACTATTCGCTCTACGAACAATGGTGGCAACAGTACGGCAATATAAAGCTTTGGCTAGGCAGTCTCTCGTCATATTTGACATATTGGCATCGCAGACCGATTTGACGAGTTGTCCTCTTGCATTGTGCGTGCGAGTGGTAAGACCTCTAAACAGAGCTGCTCCGGATACCCCTAGAAGACCTGCTACAGCATTCAATTCCGATTCTCCCTTAACATCTACTTCCAGGCCCTTTCCATCAATAAATTGCACATTTCCCAGCAGCAACACTGCAGCTAATACTCTAACCACATCTAGGAAAGGGATTCCTAAGACGCCTAAACACGTTTTCCACGCTTGAAATCTACAATATATAAAGTTTACAGTAGCCATTTGATAATCTGAAAACAGTAATTACCTTGACGAATCCTCAGTCACGTCTTGCCTGGTATCCCCATGTTGTAAGTATCTTAAAGTAGACGGAGAACAACCTTCTAAATTTAATTTGGCACGTTCTTCGCTGGATAGTCCAGCGAGAATTTGATAAAATATATGGTAATTTTTTTCCCCAGGAAGGGGCCTTATTACACGGGTTTGGTCCAGGAAGTAACAATGGATCTTCGTTCGATATAGAGCTCCGTCTGTTACTTGAACTTCAATGAATTGCCCCTGAAATTAGTAAAGTTAAAACGACGTTTGAAGGTTGAACTTTTAATAAACATACAATTCTACTCGATTCGGAATTAGTCGCAGTCTTTGCAGAACCTAAAGAACGTAGGACTGTAAACGCTGCAGCCAAATGTTTAAAAGCATCGGTCTCAGGTCCGCCGCCAGCCACTGCAAAAAGTTGTCGTAATAACAACATAGAGGCATGACTCTTGCCCGATCCACTTGTCCCTGAAAGAAACGCATCAAAGGTTGCTGCTCGGGATGCATTGACTTAATGAGACTTTTAAGTAGGTAATAAGCTTATTTACCAGAGAGGATGATGGCCTGAGGGTAACCCGTTTCAGATTGTTGTCGGACAGCTTCCTGGACCACCCTATTGAGCTGTGAACTCAAGGGCAGACTTCTAGTACTGTTCAGTGTGAGTGGGTTTCCTACGTCTCGATATGGATTTACACAGAGCAAAATGGGGCCCACGTTCGTCTGCAAATAAAACGTACTGTATGTTTTTAAAGTTTTTAATAAAAAGAAAGTCAAGTCATACAGAGTCGATCAATAAACTGTTTGAGCAACATCCTACGGTTTTCTAGAACTTAACGCCTCTTCTGTTATAAATTTGGATAGTCGAGTCACCTTCACCTACATTATTGGGCTACATTTTTGGATGTCACAGATTCTGTATATGTTGGGTATATCGCATTAGACATACCTGTCTAAAGGAATTATGTATTTTAGGAGATTTTCAGAACGTCTTCGTAAATATGGCAATACAGTTTTCGATATACTGTTAAAATTAGATTCTGCCGTTTACTTTTAAAATTGGTTTGAAAGGTTGATATTATCTCAGTCACGATTACATAAAAACGAAGAGAAAATTACAAACTAAATTGTATGTCACTGTAAATCGAATTAAGGTGCACTGATGCATTATTGGTAAAAGTGGTTTTACATAATTAACTGTTGAAAAAACTTTTTATTTTATGCCGTATCTAAAGTGTCAATTACAGTAATGAAAAAGATAAAGTGAAAGAGAAGTTCACCACCTGCTACGGTTAGAAAAAGTACTTTTGCTTGAAGTTTCCATTTCAGTTTTATAATCTCGGTGTCGTTATTCAAAACTAAAAAATTATTCCGGTAAGTCGAATGCCAATTTAGCAACGTCAGTTCCAAGTCCAAGTGTTATTACTTCTTGAAATCCATGGAGATAATTTGGCGTATGTGATTAATGCAGGTTGTGAAATCATTACGCAAGTGGTTGTAAAAATTAATGATAAGAAGGTACGGAACAACACGATATACAAGAGTCGGTACCACATGTGTTATAATTAACAGACTGTTAAAGGAATGGTATGTAAATGTACGTAGCAGTCGTGGTTTTGTTGGCAAGTTCACGGCCAGGCGTGAACAGGGCCGGCCGCAGGCAACGCGACAGGTGCTGCCCAAGGTCAGCTCTGTTCAATGACCAACACTCACATAGAAATTGGAAGCGGCGAACCGCGCCTGAAGGCACTTCATGACTGCATCCTCGGTGAGGGGGCCTTGCAGATGAATGAGATCTTCGAGGTCGGCACCAGCGGTGGGCAACTGGGAGCGCGGCTCTGGTATCGGGACCACCGGCGGGGCAAGAACAGGAGCGGCGCGCGGTGGTATGGCGGGCTGCGCTGCAGGAATTCCTGCTGGAGCTGCAGCGGCCCCTTTCAGAGCTGTCGCCGGTGCTCCTTGCACGTGTAACCGATTTCGCAACGTCACCAACTCCGTACTCAGACTTCGTAAACGCTGCTGCAAGTGGACTGCTTCATTCGACGAAGAGGCATCTGAAAAATATTCAGCAGGTTAGAAAGGATATTACTTCCGGCAGTTCTGCCAACATCACGAAAAACCGATAGCCGGGGAAGAAATGCTCTTGTTATTCATGTTTGAGGAAGTTACGAAGATAAGTTTATTTTGTTTTAACTGACATGATAAATTGAAGTTTCGGAGGCAAATTTATTTGCTAATGAGGCTTACAAAATAATTATGGAGGCCGCTTCAGTTTGTCCAATGACCTTAGATTCCATATTTATTTCTCAAAACATTTTCACAACTCTGCTTAAGAAAGTTGTCCTTCAAACCACCATTTGGTGCAACAGCTGACAAAAGCATACAAAAAGAATTACAGTTAGATCGGAACTTCCTAACATAGAACACATGTAAGGCTAGATATCTGAATATTGATGAACTTTGATGATGTAACCCGCGGTCAAGTACCATTTATAATTATTCTTATATTCACATCATATTTATTCGAAGTGTAATGAACGAACTGAAATTCAACCGTTGAGAAGAATCTACCTGAAGAATATAACACCCATTGGCCCATCTATTAGTTCAGATTGTTCCATGGTTATGTTCTGATTATGTTTTTGTGTTAACAGTGACCAATAAGAATTTTCTGTGTTAGATTGTTTGAGGAAATAGTAGGCGGTAGTATTCTTTTGATCAAAGTGCAGCCCCTAAGTATTGTTCTAGGCCAAGCCAGCTCCTTAGTAAAAACTGCATTTAAAACTTTAAGGGCCAGTTTTTCAATGAACTGAACTGAGTTCAGAAGATTATCTAAGTTTAGATGTTCATGTAAAGATCAGGGGTTGAATGGTTATTGAAAAACCACTTACTATGCCCAAACTAAGTTCAAGTTCTATCTCAGTTTAAATCACGATTGAAAAACTCAAAATAGTTGCACTAAATTCGTAAAAGCCCCAATAAAAGATAATCCTTCTTAATCCCACTTTCAACCTATTTAACAAAATGTAGACAACATCGTGCCGTTTAAATTTAATAATGACAAACAAGGAATTACTTAATAAACATCAAGTAAGTAATATTAATAACTGTCAGTAAATCCGATCGTAGTGTTAAACGGATTATATTCAAATAACATTTTGGCTGACAATAGAATACAAAGTAGTACCGTATGAATACAGAATAAAAGGCTATATAATCTCAGGTTACACAAATGAATCTTGAATGTCAACCTGTCTAAAGTTCAACACACGCAAATTACGACAAACTTACTGGAATTAATTATTTTTATTACACGTACAAGTTCCTGGTAGATAACGGTGCCAAAAAGCACTCTCTACTCATTCACACTTTTTAATTAAATAATAATCCCCGTATCATTAAATTGGATTTGAAATAAGCTATCGTCGAATCAATCAACTTGGGACTAATCCAACCGCCAAAATGAGATTAAAGCAGATAGTAATTCCATATTTAACTACCACGTTTTGAAGTAGTTTAGTTAACTAATAAAACGTGTTTTGTGTAGATTAGTATTTTAATTTGATCTAACGGTCATTACTACGCATTAAAAACAAACATAAATTAAAGAACGCACGGGCCTATGTAGGAGAACACGTTTTCGATCCACCAAAATAAATATTTTTTGTCATTTGAAACGAACATATCCCACCTTTGAATTATTAATCAAAACAACAAAAAGATATCGGATCAGAAGATGCCGTCACGTGAAGTTAAGTAGATTGAAAGAAAATTCCCAGTCATTCCTAAAGGTGTTTAAAAATGTGTTCTTAATCCCTGTCCCTGTACCAGATACCTACGATCGGATCGGTTCGATAACGAATTAAATCTCGGTACAGTTATCGCCCTACCAGACGCGCAGTACTTGAAAGCTCGATATTTCTAGCTTCAAATCCAGTATTACATACGGTGTTTGTAAGGAATGCGACCCTTGATCGACTGGCCGAGATATTTACCGGTTGTGTAATAAATGCTGCAAAACTCGTTGACAGTATTTGTATATTTGTTCTATGAATCGGCCGAGGCATGTAACTACTGATTGTAGTAATCGTTACAGCTGCTGTAATTACATCCGTAATCGATAAAGTAAATAAAAATACAGAAAATGTAGGGCAACTTAATTTGAAATAATTACGACTTTTAAATTAAGTAAACACGTTGGGTAATTAACGGTGATAATTTACTTATTGTTTAAGTACCTTTTGTTGGCTTTTATTATCAGAGTAACTCTTAAATAGCGGTGTTTGATATTAGGGTTAAAACTTCGTTTTTTACTGATAGAAAGGGTGATTCCTAAACATAGCAGAATTTATGCTAGTTTTTGACAGTAACGAACAATAATTACGCCTTACTACTTACAATTTGTAATGGAAATGTAAATATAAGAGTTCAAAGACAGATTTCAGTTGTTTTTCCATGAGAAGTTACTCTGTGTTTCAGAATGAGCACTGAAGTTAAACTCTGTTTTCAAGACTAAAACTTCAGAATTTGAAGCTCGATTGTTTTCATAAATAATAGTAGTTTTAGCTCTGTGAGCTAAAAAATAAATATGAAGTTTATTATTTTAAAATATCAACGTTAAAAGTTACAATTCGTTACTAAGCAGCTTTAACGCATTTTCTTTTTGAGTTTAAAAAAATAATTTTTGAAGTAAAAGTTGTGAATTTCTCGCTACTTTAATTATTTACCGAACTGTTTTCAGTTTAATCGCAAATGCTTCAATCATCCAATTTCTATATATCATCAAATTCATAAATGCAAATGTGCCCTTGTGAAATTTAACTAAGTAAAAGCATAACTTAGAAAAGATAGGAAAATGAAGAGTTACTACCTGTTAGTTAAAGCACCGCTTAACAAACATTTTGCGGTTTCCCCAGTTTAGAGTGTCCAGATCACAGGATTCATTTTGGGTTTAATCAACAATTTATTTAAAAATCAACTTTACATATTTCGTTTTGAAAACAGTTTTATAAGGTAAACAAGTTCTTAAGGACTGAAACTATTAGTTTATATTTGCTCCCACAAATAGATATATAAACTTTAATATTATAAACCTACAGATATACTGAAAAAGAATGCTGATGATGCTGCAAAATTAAGAGAGAAGAATAATTGCAGATTACAATAACGAAAACTATATAAATAGCAGTTGAAAGGCACTTACACGATGCACAAAGTGGATTTCGGCCAGGATACAGTGTCCACGACCATATTTTTACTCTCCAACAGCTGGCCGAAAAAACCCTAAGTAGAAATAAAAAGGTTTACCTTTGCTTTATAGACTTGAGAAAAGCCTTTGATACTATCAAAAGGGATAATATATGGGAAAGTCTAAGAAGGAAAGGGATAAATTCAGATTTAATAGATGTCATTATTAGTACACATAAGATCACGAATAATATAGTCAGAACAGGGAACAACCTATCAGATGCATTTATCACAACCGAGGGTGTAAGACAGGGAGGGGTACTGAGCCCCCTCTTATTTATATGCGTTATGGATGAGATAATTAATGAATGTAAAATAAGAATGAAACCGTACATAATAGGTTATCACAAGCTACAACCAATCAAACTGGAAATATGTGCTTTCGCGGACGATTTAGTGTTATGTGCGGAGTCTGAAATTCATCTACAAAGTAATATTAATATTTGGAGGGAAGTGCTTGAAAAGTTTAACTTAAAATTAAATCTAGAGAAAACTAAAGTAGCGGTCTTATCAAATGTCGATACCAATATAAATATCAGAATTGTCAATAAGCCTATCGAACAAGTACAACACTTTAAGTACCTAGGCAGTACCATAAGTATAAGAGGCACCTTGGAAAATGAATTAAACACCAGGTTAACCAGTGCTAATAAAGTGTTACAAACTATACAGGGTCCTGCAACAGTGCGTCGGTCTTTCCTAGCGCCCTTACCGTGAGAGATAGAAAAAAAAGTTTAAAGCATAAAATTATTGGTTCGAAGAGGTCTACGTCGCGAAATTATTTTCAATAATACAGAGTGTTCAACTTTTGCGCTATAATAAAAACATACATTTTTTTAAATGCAACACCCTGTAACTTTTCATGTCTTCCGATGTCATTTTTTAACCTCTACATAACTGTCTACCCACTTTTGTATTTTGTGTCAGTGTTACCAACTTATTAATTTTTTTCCGAAAAATCTTTCATAAACAGACTTCACTTTAAAAATCATAAGCGACCTTGATTTTTGAAGTAGAGGGATAAATTTTAGCAATAATTGTAGTCCGGTTAAAGAGCAACATTTTGATATGAAAAAAGGGGATTCGGTTGATACAGGGTGTTACAAAAGAAAATGCCAAACTTTCCAAACTTCAAAGTGGCATAGCTCATTTTTTTCAAATGGAACCACCACTGTTTTATTTCGCGAATCGATAGCGTTTTTTATCCTCTTTAATTTTGTATTTAAATGTCCGATACCTAAACCCCGTAGTTTTAGAGATATTAAATGCTTTTCTCAAAAGTAACAATTTAATTACATTTTATGCACCGAAGTGGGCCGTGCTAATGCAAAAAACCAAAACAAAATGTAAGTAAGCCTCAATGTAACATTTTAGTAAATTTAGAATCAAAACGGATAATACTTATGTAATAAAATTAATTGTTTTATTCAAAAACTATGAAAAGTAACAAAATTCAAAATGCATAAAAGACAAACGACTTCAATAAATGTTCGAAATGTCTTCCATTTTCATTCAGGCTAAAGTGGGGCTCACAACGTCTCCCCTACGCCATGACGTTTTACAAGACGTACAGACTAAAAAAGAACTCGAAAAAATAATAGAAAGCGTACAGACAACAGATCACCAGCTTCAAGAACAGAGACTACTACACAGACTACTGAGGAGAATGCAACCCTCAATGGAGAAAACCAAACTGGTGGTGATGCCATGTGTACTGAAGAGCCTTTCACTGCTGCTGCCTGTTGTGTCTGCTTAAAGGAAACTAGTGGTGTCCATACATGCTGAAACTGTCGCCGTAACGTTCACGTTGTCTGTGGACATGCTGCTAAACAGCTAAAGACGACGGAGACGAGACGAGACTTTGTTTCAAGATTGAGAGAGCTATCGAAGGTAGAGAAGAATCTAAATCAACCACGAAAACCAGGCACAAAAATGAAAATGGACTCTGACAATAAATATCCACCTGCACCTGGGAGCCACTGTGTGAGTTCCTGTTGCTGAGACTATATGAGAGATCACAATTCACTAAACTGGAGAGCATAACTATAGCCCCACTACCATTTTCGAAGAATTTGATAGTTTTATTTAAAATAAGTTAATGTTGGTTAAGGAAATGTTAAGGCAAGGTAGATGGAGAGTAATGAACGATTTCTAAGTTAGTCGTAAGTAATGTATTCAAATAATTAACAAAAAACAACAAAACATTGGTGCATTACAATAGCACCAGTTTACTAACGCCAAATAAAAACATAAACCATCAGCAATTAATAATGAGTTGGTCTTCCATTTTTTCTAATTAGCTCGAAAATTCTTGAATCCATGCTGTCAACCAAGTTATTTAAGATTTCTGGCTCTAAATTGATCCAAGCATCTTGCAAAGCACGTTTCAGTTCATTTATTGTCGAGTACTGCTTATTATCTGGGTATACTCGTCGAACCAATATTCCCCAGAGATTTTCAATGGGGTTTATATCCAGGGAACAGGACGGCCACCCCAGTAATTCGATATTTTGGGTTTCAAACCAAGCCCTAGATTCCCTGCTAACATGTATCGTGGCGTTATCTTGTTGGAATATCCATTGTCTATCGTCATTGTTGTTTAAAAATGGTATCAGATGCGCTTCGAGAACGTCAAGGTACTTCCTGCTGTTCATTCGCGTTTATGGGAAAGCCAAACTTAAAATTCTTTCTTTGGAAAAAGCACCACATACAATTAAAGTGCCACCTCCAAAATTGCGTTTCGAAAAGTATTGAGGCTCTTTCCTCAGATCTCACCAATAACAATTGAATCCGTCCGGTCCGGTCTATCTAGTTTAAACCTTTTTCATCGGAAAAAATAAACTAAAACATTTTTTTAACTACAATTTTAAAATAAATAATAAAAAGATAAATTACATGTTCCCAATTTTGGTTCATATTCGCACCAGCAAATTCTAATCGACTTGCTTTATGACGAGGAAGAAGTCTTGGAGCTGTTTTTAATTTCTGACGTACGATATTTTCGTTTTTATTTAAAATCCTTCGAATTGTCCATCGTGAGACATTTGCTTCACATTCTTGAGATATTCTTTTACAACTCTTCAAACTGTTGCTTGTCGAAGCAATTATTCTTCGCTGAGTCCTACGTGAAATTTTCCTTTTTGGGCCTCCTTTCTTGTTCGTTCCGTACTAAATTGGGTTTCTTAAGTAATTTGTCACAACTTTACGCGACCGGTTAATTCGTCTGGCAATTTCTCGAAGACTTAAGTTTTCATCCAGCAAAGCCAAAATTTTACCTTTTTCGAGATCGGAGAGGTAACTTCCTCGAGGCATTTTTGGTAAAGCGTTACAAATTAATGGCAGTGGGTAATGTTTTTGTGTCGCGTACCGGTCATGGCTAACTGTGTTGTCGTTTTTTTTCGGTGGTGCTATAGTTACGCACCAACAGATTTCTAAATTATTGTAATAAATCGATCACATGTTCTCGTAATTGACTTTACTTTGTCTATTGCATTTTTTAGAGTTTGTTTAAATAGTCTCTAAAGCCAACTTTGAGTTATTTTAACTTTAATTAATTAAATCTGAAAAAATACTTGTGGGGCTATAGTTATGCTCTCCAGTGTATATGCCCAAAGGACTTACTGAGAGTTGAAGACGTCCCTGACTATGAAATAGCCCTCTGATCTGCCGCTGCCTCTCAGTCCACAGGAAGCGGCCAAGGATCAGTGTGGTGTATGTGTAAGACCAAGTGCCAAAATATGAAGTATTTTTGTGTGAAGAAGAAAATAAAGTGCAATTCAAAACGCCATTCTAGCCTTCCTTACTGTAACAAGTAGCTCAAAGCCACTGTTGCCAATAAATACGTGTTTGATACTTTGCCTAGAGTGCACTTGTTATTCTGTATAGTACCTATATAGGTAATGTATAGAATGCCTAGGAAAAGTATGCAACATAATCACAAAAACCAGACATTTCATACTTTGCCTACAAACTTCAGGCATTTTATATATTTCATGGGCATTCTATACAATACCTGGTTTTCACACATTACCGGTAACATAAATATACAGTGTGTCCCAGGATTGATGTTACAATAGGTGCGATGGACTAAAAATTTTTGAATTTTATTTTAGGATTGTGGGATTAAGTCCTGCTTGGTCTGAAGAGAATTTTAAGAATATTTCCAGTTTTTGGAAACTATTTTCTTTTCCGGTAAAGTACCCTTTTTGTTCATGATACGGCAAAATTTTAATAAGGAAAGTTGTCCAGAATGAGAAATCATGGTCCTATACAAAATTTCAGGATGAAGAAGATTGAAAACTTGGTAGAAACACTACTGGTAAAGATAATAACATATAAATTAAAATAAATGTAAATGGAAAGAATGGATTAAGAACAAATCCTGAAAATATCTTGAAAAGGCACGAAAGATTGAAAATGGGTAATTGACGAATTGCGTCGAAATAAAGCAAGTTAAAAGAAACGTAACTAGCAGAACTGACGATGCCCCAATAAAAAATCAGAAAAAGCGTGAAGAAGACGCTGTTAAAAAATAATGCAAATATGACTAAATCAAATTAAAGGAAAACGTCTGAAAACATCCCGAAGATAGGTAAAATTTATTATAGTTAGACGAGAAAAATTGAAAATCTGGTAAAAACACACTTGGTAAAGGCAAAAAAGTTTATTAGGTATAATTTGAATACGAAAAAAAAAACATTCAAAATAGGTGGAAATAAAGAAATTCAGAAGAACTATAACCAGTAGATATGTTGAAAAATAATGCAAATATTGAGGAAACATTAAAAATAAAAAGCTAAAAGCAAAATTGATTATGTACAATGAAGATTGAAAACTTTATAGAAGGGGAAAAATGAAGATGATAAAAGTCCCTTAAAAAATAACGGGAGTACAAAGGTATGCACTAAGGGTAAATGCTGAAAATAGCCTGAAAAGAGAAGGATGAAGGAAATGATGAAGGACAAACCACTGAAGACATTAACAAACACTTCCCGAAAATAAAGAAAGTTTGTTAAGGACGAGGAAGATAGAAAACTTGATAGAAACATAACCGATAAAGTTAATAACAAATTTATTGAGAAAAAAAATGTAAATACGAAAGATGGATTAAGAACAAATGCTGGAAATTTCCTGAAAAGGGAAGAAGGATTGAAAATGGCCAACAGAGTTCGTATTTTGGATGGAAATAAAGAAATTTAGAAGAAACATAATCAGCAGATATGATGAGAATCCAACAAAAAATAAGAAAAAAATGTGAAGAAGAAGGCCCTGCGAAAAACGTAATATAAAGGGGCTGCAAACATCCTGAAAATAAGTAAAATTGGTTATAGATAAGAAGATTCAAAATTTAGTAGAATCACAACCGGCAAAGATAATAAAACAATCTCAATTTAAAATAATGAGAATAAAAGGCAAAGGTAACGGCACTTACACTCTGCGAGGGAGTATGGCCGCCAACATGGAGGGTTAATGCCTCCTAAGTCGCTTTCATAACTCGGTTGTCCCGCACGCTATGCGGGCCGGGTGATATGGTAAGCACCACGCCTTCAACAACCGCCTACCTTCGGTTGCCCATTATTTTCAGTGACTGGGTAGGCCACTCGCCGAGCACCCGACTTGGGTTTGACCCCGAAACCGTCCGCGCTGTAATCGAATGCCTTAACCACTCGGCCACTCCGGCGATAAAAATAATGTGAATACGATGGAAAATTTCCCGAAAATGTAAGAGAAATCGTAACTGGACAACGAAATTAAAATTAAGTTGAAGTAAAGAAATTTAGAACCAGCAGATATGATGAAACTCTAATGAAAAAAATAATAAAAGATCATAAAAAAGACGTTAAAAAATAACGCAAAGATAAAAAAGATATTAAAAGAAAGAAGCTGAGCGCGTCCTGAAAATATGCAAAATTGGTTAAGGAAGAGGACGTTTGAAAACTCGGTAGAAATACTACTGGTTGAGATACTGAAACAATTCAAACATAACAGAAATATAAAGAAACGAATTGAAAACAAAGGCTGTAAGGTTCCTGAAAAAGATTGAAAATCGACTATGAAGATAAAATGATTGAAGTAAGGTAATTCTGAGAAAATATAATCAGGAAATATGAAGAAGATCTAACAAAAAAAATAACACAAGAAGATGGCAAAGACTACAAAGTTTAGAATACTAGTAATGTAAGGATGCAGGAAAGGATATCTTTTTAGCAGTTACAAGAGTAGCCTTCCTAGGACACGTTCTTAGAAGGAAGAATGAAAAGAGTAATAAGAAATAGTTGCAAAAGAGAAAATTAAAGATAGCTAATAGGGCCTTGAAACGGATGTTGAGAATTTTAAGTAAATCTGCTCAGAACGATAAGAGATTGTTAAAAAAAGGCAGGGAAAGAACTTAACAGAAAATATCCTGAAAATAAAAAAATTGTAAAAACTGATTAAAAATACCAAAAAAGAAAGAAAAACCAAGACGATAAAAATAGATATAAAGCCAGTAGAGGAATAAAGTTAGAGATTTAGGGTGTAAAATCGAAAGTATGCTGAAAATAAGGAAAAAATGAGGGTCAGAGGAGATGGACCTAAGTAGAATCAAAGAATTGTTAACAAAATTCAGAGTACATCGATTTGATTTATAGAAAATGTTTACCTTTTCAAGTAATAGTTTTCAGGTAAAAGAAATGCAAATAGTTATTACTAGGGCTAGGATTTTGATGATTTTGTATCTTTTTTTCTGAAAGTCTGAGACATTGCTCAGGTATATATAAACGTGTTTCAGGATACATTGAATCACATGAGAGCAACTTGTTGGTGCATTTTTTTGCATTTTTTTACCATTTTTGAGGAATTGGGCATTTTTTGCTAATTTTTATGGTATTTCCAGCATTTTTGGGGGTTTTTGTGTGTTTTTCTTTGAATTTTTTGCATATTTGAGGAATAGCGTTAATTTTTTTGATATTTTGCGATATTTTACTTGGCGAGCTTATAAACTTTTGTTAAAGTTTTATTTTTCATGCAGTCTAGAACAAAATGCAATATTTATCTTTTCTCGGTAGTTCCGGTTGTTCCGGTATTTTTACCTGTTTAGAAATGAAGCCTAAAACCTCTATTGTTAGCTAAATGCAAAGTTAATGTTTTCTGGGAACGTTCTTAAGTCATCCACAAAAGAATGCCCATTAAGGGATTAAATTTCTTTGGAATGCAGTCAGTGAGTCAGTAACTTACATAGCTGTTTTCTAAGACTGGCCTGCAGTGGGTGGGAATGAACCAACAATAATATTGCAGTCTTATTCAGTTTCTTCACGTTCTTATCAACAGATTTATATGTCATCTTTTTAAATTTTTATGTCATTTTTGCGAGATTTTTAAGTCATAATTGCATCTTTTATTTTGCATTTTCGCTGATTTTTAACGTCATTAAAATCCTAGCTCTAGTTATTACCCTTTTCCGCTAATTTATATAAACTTACTTAGTTTGGAATTTTATTAACCCAGTTTTACCACGACAAAAGTGTATTTGTTTCAGGATTTAATCTTTTATAAAAGACAATAAAGCTCTAATCGATTTACATTGAACAATTTCCTTGTGTAATCATTAAATCTACAAATGTTACCTCCTTTCTCTGTTAATAAACAACACGTGCTATTGTATCCACTGGTTTACTTTCATTGATCAAAATCACGACCTGACAAAGTACGAGTACTACAAGTTCCTCAATTATAATTTTTTTTCTCAAATCATTAACTACTCTGGTGCTCGTACACAATGTAAATTACAGAGGATTTGTGATCCGGCCTTCAAGGCAAACAAATTTTACAGAATGCTAGAAAGATAATTGATCCAAATTTTCGGTTAAATATTGATACATTTTGGTCTTTTAAACTGCAACATTTTATGATGGTTTATCTAAAAATCTAAGATAAATCCTCGATAATGTATGCCAGAGTGTCCGTATATGTAGTTCATTAGGCAATAAATTTTAATTGTATACTAATCACGTTCCTGCCAAATTTATTAACGTTGACGTGTGGTGAATGACTTATAGTTAAGGTTAGGTTGTGCAGTCATTTCTGCAACATACGCGGGGGTTTTCAATTTTTTACTTTACATTTATTTTTGTGGCAAGTATCGATTTCCTAGTAATTTTATGCTTATATTAGCTTAAAAATATGTGGCATTTTCCATTTCTATAAAATCTTCTTTTTGGAAACGTTCCTGAAGTACAATTAGTTTTCTTTAAATGGCGAACAAGGTTTATTTGAATCACTTTTATATTATTTATAAGAGTAAATTTAAATTTGTAGCAGCTATTGATTTACCAGATATTTTAAATTTATATTCCTTTTCAGAATGTTTTGTATTTATATGATTTTTTAAATAAGGAATAGAATCTTTAACTTCTTTCACTCTGGACATACACCAAATTTGCTAAAAACAAGGAAATTTGACTTTTGCATGGTGGGTTATTTCAAATAATTCGGACTTTGTGTATAAATTATATTGTACTTCCTTTAGTAAAGAGTTTTGTACATTTTGCTTGAAACTAAAACACAAATTGTTGTCAACATAACAAACCAGAATTACTAAATCTATATTGGCAAATCATGTTATTAAAAGATAATTAATGAATTACAATACAAAATATGCACATTGCACAGTTAAGTTGGTTAAAAAGAAAAAATAAAAGCCTGTTGCCAATCTTGAATCCATATATGTGAAGTAAAATGAAAATGAAAATTGATTATTAAATACATAGAGATTACCTTCACGTACGAGATGATCAGAATAGATTGTACTTTATCAACTTTATTTACTCCCCCTAGAGGATAATTCCATCCCATTTCATGTTGAATGAAACCCATCTAACTAGAATTACCACATGCCATCAACTTTATGAACCAGATACAATAAAGCAAGGTTTTATAAGATAATTTTGACACACGAATAGGTTTATTCCCATAAAATATGTTGTGAATGTTTCTAACCACATCATGTTGCAAACAGTAAACATAAATTGTAAAAGTTAAATAGTCGTTAATACTTTCAACGAAGACTAACTAGGGCACTCAGTTTGAAGGGGTATTTATAATTTTTGTATATGTATATTGCAACGATTTACTCACAATAATTTATGGTTAGTTATACTTTTGATTGCTTTTGGTTGGGCGCCATACATGTTTGATATTAAAATTGGTATTTAAAGCAAGGGTCATCATGAGGTTCCTAGTTTTAAATTTTTATTCGATATTTAATCTAATTTTAAAATTAATTTACTCAAATTCATTAAGGCAGATTTATTACAATTTAATATTGTTTTCCCTATCTTCCCTACTAAACTTATTTGTAATAATTTTACACTCACAGTTTTATATTCCTTTAAGCTTTTATTTTACTCCATACGTCATTTCACTTAATTTGTTCCCCATAATAAGTAATCATCAGCATACAAATTATATCTAATTCGAATTCATTACCAACAATTAATTCTCAGCATACAACTAAATTCAACTTATATTCAGTTCCAATTCACATATTATACTAACATAGTTTAATTCCAATTTATTTTTATTTAGCGTTAATTTTTCTTTAATTCTTCTAGTGGAAGATAAATAGAACTATTCAAGCTTCAATTATTACTAAAACTTTTAATTAATAATAATTATTTTCACTAGGAAAACTTTTTGCTTCCTCCTCGTAAAATATTATTTTTCGTTCTTGTTTATTTAGTTTTCGTCACCCCGGTTTTTCGAAATATCTTTATCCAGTTAGAAAATTGGTTTTTCTTCAAACGTCATAAAAACACGACTTTGTGTCCTTGGATACACACAGTTAAACATTCACTTTTACTCCTAGGAGTAAAAGTGACATAAACATTCACTTTTACTCCTAGGAGTAAAAGTGACACTTAATGAGCCAATGGCAACTCGTAATTTTTATTTTTTATAACAAAGCAACGACAGCTGGTATGACGTTCATTTTTGACTTTTTTTAAATTTTCTTGCTGAATTGCTTTTAATTTGTGCGTTTAAAGAAAAAATAACATGTGTTATTCGGAGTAAAAGTGATTTTGTGTGCCTCGCATGAAATTGTACGACTCGCTAGCGCTCGTCGTTCAAACGTCACGCTCGGCACACAAAATGACACTTTTACTCCTAATAACACAATATACTATTTTATCCAGGACAACGGTAATTACTAAACTTTTCTATTACCATTATAACCCTACTTAGCTACTCATATTTTTTACAACAATAATACATTATTTACATTTGCAACTTAACAAACAACCTAGCTATTTAAATTTTTATATTACATTTTTATATACACACCCTGGAAAAATCAGAAATAATAAATCTTCTCAGTGGTGGAACTCGTCAAGAACTACAACGTTTCTTATTATTTTTTAAATCTCACATTTATTTTGCACGTTTACCCCCTCCTTAAAATAACGAGGTGTTTATGTATTTTCAATATAATTAAATACTGCTAAGCTTAATTTTTAAGTAAGTTGATTTACAATGGTAACCAAAATTGTAACTTTTTTGTTGTATCAAATTGAGTTTTGTCAAATTTTTTGACATTAACTGATTGCTACAAAAAAACTGATTCACTCTCTATCTTTGAAAACCATGAAATGTTCGAAACCGCAAAAATTGCGTTAAAATTACATGTTCAATTTTTGTTGATAAGCTATACAGAATTAAAATAGTGGCCATTGCTCAGAATCTTAAGCTTCCCATTTTATACTAATTGCTAATTGTTTATTAGAATTTACTAACGTTTACTCAGTCATATTTAAAAGAAGATTCATTTTGATTTATTTAAATTAAAAAAAAAGAAGGAGAAGATTTAGTTATGCGGGGGGTGTTTTTTAAGTTATCTACCTATTTAGCTACGACTGAAAACTCGTAGAGCTTCACAAAAATTGATTGTTCTACGTAACTACCGTCTACCCTAATACACTTATTAGTCCAGCACTTTTCGAGTTGTTTCATTCCATCAAAAAAGATTCTTTTGTTTGCGCCTCAAAAAATGACGCAACAGCTGCTTTCAACTCATCATCTGAGGAACATTTTCAGCCCCTGAGGTCTTTCTTCAGATGTTTGAACAAAAAACAAGTCGCAGGGCGCTAAATCAGGCCTATATGGTGCATTTTGTAACTTGGTGCATCCACAGATTTCGATAATGGCTTGATCCTGCAGTTGTCGTGCAATAGCAAAGTTTTGGTTCTCCATGAATTCGGGTGTTTTTCTCTAATGGCCTGCTTCAGGTTTTGGATCGTCCTTCCATAATCCTCTCCATTAATTGTGGACCCTTTTTCCATATATTTAATAAACAAAGTTTCCTCGCAGTCCCAAAAAACAGTCGCCATCAACTTTCCGTAGGTGGAGAGCCCTTATGCAGTCATTGCATCGACTCCTGCTTCGTGGAAGGATCTCAATAGAACACCCAAGTTTCGTCGCCTGTGACAATTCCTGAAAAATAACTCTCATCGTTCTCTAAAGCGGCCAAATGTTCTTGAGAAATTTCTTTCCTCGCCAGATTATGCTTTGGTGTAAGGAGTTTGGGGATCGTGCAGAAACCTTTTTTATAATAATATAAATTTATTTTGGCATAAACAAACTTCAAATTTGATCATGGCCGCTCTGTCTTTTGTGAATTTATTTATCATAGTTTTTAAGCTATTTCTTTCTTAAACAAGCAACAAATTCAAGTAAAGTAGTATCAAATTAGGCGCATTTTTTTGTCTTTCGATTGATGCCACTATCAATCCTATCAACTCAAACGGGGAGCAGGAATCTGCATATATACGATTACCCATGCTATTACCCTATGTTCGCCCCTTAAGTCAAACACCCGGTATAGTTTATTTACAGAAAGTAATGTTTAGTTTCAGGATTAGTTATTTGTTTTTTTCTTAAATGTTAAAATGTGCTTTGTTCTACATACTCAAATCAAAAGGTCAAATAGCATTTTAACCCTAGAAATGCCCATACTAATGAGATTTTAAAACGTGACTCGATTAGTAATAATTTAAACGTCAATGTCAAATGTTATATTCAAACAAAATTTATTTATAATTTTTTTTTAAATAAACGCTATAGAAAAAAATAGAATATTATACACGACGATAAAATTTAATTATCTTCTCGAGCGTAATTAGCGTTTCGACTGACGTCTCGGCGCTAAAAAACGCTCTCATAGATAAAATACAATTTTATCGTCTTGTATAATAAATAACTATTATTTAAATTCAAATATTTAGACGGTTGATTTTCACTAAAATTTAGTTATATTTTGTCATGTTTGAAATTTAATGATATTTACCCACCGAACACCCACATTTCTGAAATTTGTCCTCCTAGTAAAAAACGTTGCCGACCCTTGACCTAAACTATTGCAAACTTTTCTATAAAATATGGGAAGCCCCACATGCAATTCAATTGCCATTCAGGTCTGTGCACGCCTGAGAAAATCTGTCGTTTGCTTAAAATTAGTATTTTAAAGTATTTTACTGAAATCTGCCTAAATAAGTTATTAAAAACCTTTCCATAAAATAAGGAAACCCCCACATGCACGTCAATGGTAATCTAGGTTTGTGCACACCTGTGAAAATCTGTTGTTGGTTTAAACTCAATCATTCAATAAGACACTTTATTTTATTACAATTTCACTTGCCTCATTCCTTTACTAAATTCGACTAAAAGCGGTATTATGATTAAAATAAATGTTATTCTAACGCTTTTATTCAAATTACGTTAAAGCTTTTATTAAATACCGTCAAGGCTGTAGAATTCAGCGGACGGCGATAACAAACACATGCATCATGTGCAGCTTCGATAAAATACCAGCTGGGCGTTTTTAGCGTTTTATAGAGGTTGGCAAACAATGAATTGATAATTTACAATCAATATGAATTTTATAAATACTAATTCAGTCAGAGTTCGGTGAATGTTAGATAAATGCGTGGTTTCAAAGTCCTCTGACGTTATGGTTTAAATCCGTTAATGAGAGATTTTGCGAATTATTGGAATACTTACCAAGTGCTTAAGCAGGACTTGCGGTTGTTGAAGAATCTGAGAATATTCCATACTTGAAAGAAGACATCCAAAAGCCAACATACGCATTTTAAAGGTAGAACAATTTGCATTTTTGTATTTAATTAATTTTATTGTAATGTGAGTAAAAAAAATATTTAGATAAGGGTTGGCAATGAGACATATATTCCATAAATTAAATTAAATTCATTCAAATCCATTAAACAAATCTATTAAAATACCCCCCAAAAACGAAAATAAAGAAAAAATCGCCACAATAAACATGCAGAGAGCCCATCTTACTAATTACAATAATGGTAACGTTCTTGCAAAGAAAAGTACCGATTTTGACTGAAAAAGACTTTCAGACTGCTTTTTTCTGATTTTATTTTAATCTTGGAATATAAACGAACAAAAAATACTTGACCTTTATACCTATTAGTATTATTTTATTACTAAATAAGAGGATATATCTACATAGATAAATGCGTCTTCACATGATTTATTTATTAATTTGACATAGCAAAGGCAGTTTCTTATAATTATAATTAACACTTTGATCTAATACATGTGATATTTCTGTATTGCATATGCAAATGTAAAACTAGAAATAGTAAATCTTGTAAGTAAATGCCGTACACATATGTGTATGTTACAGACTCTACATTTGCATGAATACCTTAAATGGTTAGTCAGTTTTTCGCTACACAGAGTAAACCTAAATAATCTAAACATATCACTTAATATTTATGAAATCAAACTTTGATCATATCACTAAATGCCAGTAATAACCTTGTTTTCACTATTGGGACTATTATCAAAAATTATTTTGGTTTTAACATTTATACCTACTATACTTATGTGTTTCGATATTTCCGTTTATTAATGATGTTGGTAGGTATGTAAAGTTAGAGTCATTGGCGATAGTACAGCAAAATTTCATAAAAAGAAAGATAAATTAGTTAGTGTTTCCATTTTAATCATTAATAAGACGCAGCTCTACCTGTAGGTATAGGTTAATAAGAAGTTTAAGTTATGAAATTAGCGTAATTAAACTTAGAATGGACGCCCTCATCTAATAATCTAATGATTAATAACCAAGAACCATAAAAAAATATTGAAAAGCAAATACGTATTTTGGCAATTAAGCTTTTCCACAGAGAATGCCAACTTACTGATTTATTTTTAATTATTTTATGGTTTAGGGTTATTAAGCTTTCCAAATTTCTAGGGGCGGCTTAAGGGCTGGTCTAGGCGGGTGACCGCCTAGAGCACCAGCTTGTATTGAGCACCAAAATTGTTTTAAGATTTTTTAAACGTTATCAATGAGTGGAAGAGGGGCCTCAAAAGGGGATCTGTACCAGCCCACCCAGGTGTAAAACTTATCTGAAAACTATCAGAATATAAGTTAAAAAGTATTTATGCTCCAACTGTAATAAATGTTAAAACAGTAAAGTGTCCAATTTTGTTTGAAATATAAAATTGGAATTCTACAGACTATTTTGGAAAATTTGAACCAACTTAACTTTGCTTTAAACCTAAACGCTCACAATAGTTTTAGAAAATGTGATTCAAATAACATACTTATATGATTTTAAATTTATCAATAGCCGAAAATTAAAACTGTATACTCCTTTGTTGCAAAAATACTGTTAAGTAGAGTTTTAAAATATATTACCATTAATTAATTCCCTGATTTGGATTTAGTAATTTTCGTGCCTTACATATTACCTGGAATTATTTTTCAAAATCGAAATTAAATGATGTTGCTAAATTGCCACGAAACATAAAATATTAGAACTAAATAATCAGTTATAATTAATATTTTTAAACGAATTTCTAATTATATGGAACGCTGTTGAACCCTGAAAATTACAAAAAAATTAAAACTAAATACGTATTTCAGCAACTGGTTTTCAGGGTTCAGCAGCATTCCATGTAATTAAAAATTCATTCACTTTTCAGGTTTAATAATTATTTTCTTAGACAAAAAATATGAATACCAAATTTGGCTTATTTTATAAGTATTTTTCGGTTTTCTTGAAAAATAAGACCTTTAAAGATTTTTTTAAATCAAACAATTTCAGCAAAAAAGTATACCCAAAGGCTTTTGAATTTCTGGGCGTAGCCGCTATGAATACAATATCTTAATGATTTTAATAGTTTATTTTCAATTCATGAATTCATAAACAAAACCAGGTTATGCTTTGTGCTGAATCCAAAAGCTCAAAGAATATAAAAAAAACTTTATATTAGAACTGTAGTTTAACATTTGAATTTTAAGAAGAAACCTAATTGAATTATTACTTTTTAATAAATTTATTTGGAAAATGCATTTTATATAACTGTAAATAAAAAATTTAACTTGACTGTAATTAGGGTAATATAACTAAAACCTGGCGGCATTTAATACTTGTGTTTAAGAAAAACTGGTTAAAGGGACTTTTTTTATTAGGTTTATTTCAATAAAAGGTACGAGTATTTTACCTTTTATTTTTATATGATTCCGAATTAAAAACAACGAAAAGGAGGACCCTAAACTACAATAATCCGCCCTTATTTATGGGTAAGTATAACTAATTGAAGTTTGCATGCATGCATGCATGGTTTTATGGAATTAGCTGAAGTGATTATCTTCCGAGTTTGGAGTTTAATTTCTGACTATCTTTTAGAAATTTTGCAGGTATCTTCATGACATTATGAAAAATGCATTATATTTTTGACATTCTTTTATGCTTTTTAACAAATAAGCAAGTCTCAAAATAATTTCTTCTTGAAATCTTAAAGGGAAGCCTGATTTAAATGCAATTAATTTGGGTTTCATATTTTCTTTGCTTTTCATATAGTTTTTAATGCCGACTCCTCCATGAGCAATAATATATTTAAGTTTATTAACATTTTAGGGTATGTACGAAATGTTGTATGCGCTTTGTAAGGGTATCCCTTGCATGTAAGCTAGTATACTTGCTTTTTAACGTTTAGTAAATCTCAAATTCAGCTGACACCATCTATTCTACATTTGTACAAGCATACTAACAATGACAAATCAGTATTGTCGAAGAAACTACAAAAGTATAATTTAATCTATAAACGTTAAGATCTGTTCACGTTAAAACTAAACCAAGACTTCTTTATTATTTAATTTGTATAATTTGCTTATTGTTGTTAAAACTGCTGCATTTTATTTCAATTAATACACAGAAAACTGCATCAATGCAGAGACAATAAAAATTTGTCGTCTAAACTACGTATTAAAAAAAACTTAAATAGCTTGCCTCTTTGGGAATCGATAAGATTAATTTGTCAGTAGAAACTGTACAGAAATATTTAATGCAATAAAACTAAACTTGAAGCAATTACTCTGTAAGCGTTGAAATGGTTTTTGTTTACTGATAACTGTATCTCTTTTATTTTCTAAGAATTTTTCGGCTTTTTGAAAAAATCCAATTTCCAACCTTTTTTTAAATCATAAACATTCTCAGCAAAGAAGTAATACCACAAACTTGAGGTTTTTGTATTTCAGGCGTAGATGATACGAATTACGAATACAATATTTTAATGATTTTAGAAAGGTTAAACCGGGTGGTCGTCATCTTGCACACTCAGTTTATCGTAAACCTACACACATAGATAGGTACCTTCACGCCAATTCACATCATCATCTGGCACAAAAGTTCTCCGTAATCAATTCCCTCGTTCATCGTGCGATCGCCTGATAGCATTCAAATCGAGTTAGCTGATATCCAAGACAGTCTCGTCAAGAATGCATATAACAAAAGGGATGTTAGGAAAGTCATCGACAAATAATTACACCCCTCACACCCTGGAAGTCCACAAAATACCTGTACACCCCAGCGTACTGACTTCTTGCCCTACATTCGCCAAGGTACTAATCGCATAGGTACGCTTTTGAAAAACCATAACATCAAAACCATCTTCAAACTCCCTCCAAAAGTGCCACAGGTACGCCCTTCAGTAAAAGATAAGCCACAACCCTTGTCATGAAGAACCGTCTATAGTAACCCCTTTTCTTGTGGTTTAGTGTACATTGGAGAAACTGATCGCTCACTACACACACGTATTTGTGAACACAAACGTTACTTGAAATCTGGTCTACTCTCACACTTAGCTGTTGCTGAACATCATCACGACACTGCTATAAGATCTTGTTCGAAAAACAACAACATTCAAAGATTCAAAAGTTATAAGAGATACTTAGTTGTTTTAATCTTTACTTCATGTAATGACAAAGTTTAATTAGTAATCACATTCAGAATTAATTATAATCCATCTAATAAACATGGAAAGCATTCCGTGCTAGAAGAAACTGCAACAACTTGCTCAGATGTTAACTTGAGCTAAGAAAAAAATAATTAATATTCTTGGAGATTTCAATGCTACATCAAAAGCGAAACCCGAACCTGTAAACTGAAACCTGTTTATTGAAAAAATGTTTGTTTCCTATTGCTAAATATGTCAGATGTAATTATTTTACTGTAGAATTCCGAATTTCTCTTTATCAAAGTCTTTATGCGACTATCCTGAAAGTTTGGCGGTTATGACGGTTTAAATAAAATAAAAAAATTATTTCAGCACAACTTCTCATATTCTAATAATTTAATTCGTGTAAAAGCTCGTAATTCCCCTTTCAAATATGTCGATTAATTGCGTATTAATTTGATTAATCACAGTTTTTCATATTCTTAAAATGCCTTCTATTTAAAATGATAAACGTGGAAAATATTAAGTATTCATTTACGTAATTAGTCAGAAGTGATTAAATGTGTTAAGGCTTGTTTAAATAAGAAGCTTAATTAAATCTAAAACTCGTTAATGATGTTTTTCTTATTCTAAAAATGGAAGGAAATCCATTACGGTTGTTTTACTTACTTGTCACATTGCAAAAAAACCTCGAAAACGTCAATTTAGTGTAAACAACGTCTTATAAAATTAAACATCTGTTTATAATTAAATCAGGTTTTCTGCCCACCCGTTTAAATGCAATTTGTAGAAACATAACTATTGAACTTGAAAGTAAATACGTCGATAAAAACAAACCGAATAATTTACATAAAGGTAATTATTAGAAATGCGAGATTTATTTTCGAAGATAATAATCTTGTATAACAAAATACATTATTCTGTTATCGTTTAGTTAATTGGCCGCTACTACCACGCTTAAGTTGTTTTTATATTCGTAATAAGTCGGTTGTGCTTGTCTTAAAAGAAAATGCTCATATTCCAAATTACCATCGCCGTTACCTATTTTTAAATTATAATAATTAACGCAATCTTTCTTTATAAAGGAACGCAATTATTTTTAATGAAACACTTTATTTAATTCTCTTGATGATCTGAAGCCGAGACAGTCAATTCATCATATTAAATAACTCGTATTTATTTGCTGATGGGGTAATAAATATTTTCAAGAATTAAGCATCAATATAATGCTTTGAAAAATTCGGTAGTTTTTCAATAAATAATGGAATTTTTGGGAAATTCGTTGAAAGCTTTTCTTGAGTCTAAATTTGTTGAGAATGAAGACAGCTAATTTACCATTTCAAAGAAGGTGTATTAAAGACGTAAAACCTTAACGTCTCTAAGAACTTATTAAAATTCAAGCAACGCACGAGTCGTAAATGTGTTGTAGGAAATAAAACGAAATGAAAAACTAGCAACAAAACATCTACGTCTGTTCTAAAAGCTTTAGTTCCCTTATCTTAATTTTGACGACAAACGAAGGACAGTTTACAGACGTAAAAACCAGTTTGGTTTGATCTACAAAGAATAGAATAAATCTTACATGCCACCCTGAAGATACCAATTATCTATTAAGGCCTTGAAGGCAACGGTTTCAACTTTGAGTATAGCTCTTCTCTGTTTTAAGAGGATAGATAGCAAGACGTGTAAGCGAATGTGCTATTAAGGCTAGGGAATTTAAAAAATTTTAAAATTGTGAGCGAATTTCTAGACAGCGCAAGAATTTTAACAACTTAATTATTGAAAAATATGCCACGCATCCGTTCGGTCTAATTCGGTTGATTTATATTCATGAGCGACTTTAAATGTGTGAATTGTACGAGGCAATTCAAAAGGAATAATAACTTGGCCCAAATATTTTTTTACAATTTAAAATAAACCTTTGGTTTATATGCCTTTATGTAAGTAAAAGTAAAATTTGAGGAGTAGAAAGGTGCTAAAAAAAAACGTTTGTTTTTTATATTGAATCCGTTCATGCGTTTTTCTGGGCAATCTGTATTGTACGTAATAAATCTGTAATCATTGCAGACTAAAATTTGAAATTTAGAAAGGCACAAGGAAACGATAAAGAAGAAGAAGAAAAGTAAAATATCAAGAAGGTATTCAATCTAGAAACTAGAAAGAAGTTTCATTTTCAGCAGGTTTCATTTTCATGTATAGTTGAAGAATTTTATGCCATTTTTATTTACTTACTTGATTAGATTCTAACTTTACTGTTATTTATAATTGGATATTATGTCTCAGAAATCTTTTTAAAATATGCACACTAAAAATAAACATACAAGCGTATATGCATTTCACTATCTTTGAGTCATGGATAAATTTAACTTTTGCATTCTTCACTGAAGATTATGTTTCACTCGAATGATTTGAGTTTTACTTTGCTGTAAATATTTAAAGATATGTTGATGGAATATATTTTGTATAGTCAGTTATCACTGTTAGCAGGATATATTTTTGGATGCTTGTTGTAAATCCAAATATTGTTGAAATTCTTTATTGAAACCTTTCAGGCTTTGTAAGATGCATTTAACATCTAGTTTTTTAGGCAATTTAGAACTTTTTATTTTGTCAGGAGTCAATAATCTCAAAGAAAGAAAGATATTTCAAATAATTTTAAATATCTCAGTCTTAACAATACCGTCCATGACACCTTTGTGAACTTAGCAACCAGATCTGGCAACCGATTTTACGAAGATTGCCGAATACCACAGAACTACTAAAAATAGTAGAGTGCCCATTACTATACATAACCACCCGGTCTAATACAAGCGATCCCTTGTATACATAGCATACGGACCATTTTTTCATACAATACTCAAAATGCTTTATAACTGGTGGAAAATATCCACCCTTAAATTATAATGTGTACAGCTATGTGACTGAAATACGTAAAATTCTATATCTCGACCCGTGCAGCGTACTGCACCATCGGACCAACGCAGAAAACTCGATAAAATTATCGGCTTTCCGAATATCCAAACGAAATTACTTGCAAAGCCGTCCTCGGGGGTGCAATCCACCCCCGAATAATTAAAAGTGCTGAATGCAATCGCTTCCGAAGAATTAAAAATTCTGTATCTCAGCCCGAACAAGGCGCTCCACCCTGGGACTGACGTAGGAAAATCGAGAAAATTGTCGGCTTTCCGAATATCCAAACGAAATTACTTGCAAAGCCGTCCTCGGGGGTGCAATCCACCCCCGAATAATTAAAAGTGCTGAATGCAATCGCTCCCGTAGAATTAAAAATTCTGTATCTCGGCCCGAACAAGGCGCTCCACCCTGGGACTAACGTAGGAAAATCGAGAAAATTATCGGCTTTCCGAATATCCAAACGAAATTACTTGCAAAGCCGTCCTCGGGGGTGCAATCAACCCCCGAATAATTAAAAGTGCTGAATGCAATCGCTCCCGAAGAATTAAAAATTCTGTATCTCGGCCCGAACAAGGCGCTCCACCCTGGGACTAACGTAGGAAAATCGAGAAAATTATCGGCTTTCCGAATATCCAAACGAAATTACTTGCAAAGCCGTCCTCGGGGGTGCAATCAACCCCCGAATAATTAAAAGTGCTGAATGCAATCGCTCCCGAAGAATTAAAAATTCTGTATCTCGGCCCGAACAAGGCGCTCCACCTTGGGACTGACGTAGGAAAATCGAGAAAATTATCGGCTTTCCGAATATCCAAACGAAATTACTTGCAAAGCCGTCCTCGGGGGTGCAATCAACCCCCGAAGAATTAAAAGTGCTGAATGCAATCGCTCCCGTAGAATTAAAAATTCTGTATCTCGGCCCGAACAAGGCGCTCCACCCTGGGACTGACGTAGGAAAATCGAGAAAATTATCGGCTTTCCGAATATCCTAACGAAATTACTTGCAAAGCCGTCCTCGGGGGTGCAATCAACCCCCGAATAATTAAAACTGCTGAATGCAATCGCTCCCGAAGAATTAAAAATTCTGTATCTCAGCCCGAACAAGGCGCTCCACCCTGGGACTGATGTAGGAAAATCGAGAAAATTGTCGGCTTTCCGAATATCCAAACGAAATTACTTGCAAAGCCGTCCTCGGGGGTGCAATCAACCCCCGAAGAATTAAAAGTGCTGAATGCAATCGCTCCTGTAGAATTAAAAATTCTGTATCTCGGCCCGAACAAGGCGCTCCACCCTGCGACTGACGTAGGAAAATCGAGAAAATTGTCGGCTTTCCGAATATCCAAACGAAATTACTTGCAAAGCCGTCCTCGGGGGTGCAATCAACCCCCGAAGAATTAAAAGTGCTGAATGCAATCGCTCCTGTAGAATTAAAAATTCTGTATCTCGGCCCGAACAAGGCGCTCCACCCTGGGACTGACGTAGGAAAATCGAGAAAGTTATCGGCTTTCCGAATATCCAAACGAAATTACTTGCAAAGCCGTCCTCGGGGGTGCAATCAACCCCCGAATAATTAAAAGTGCTGCTGACGTAGGAAAATCGAGAAAATTATCGGCTTTCCGAATATCCAAACGAAATTACTTGCAAAGCCGTCCTCGGGGGTGCAATCCACCCCCGAATAATTAAAAGTGCTGAATGCAATCGCTTCCGAAGAATTAAAAATTCTGTATCTCAGCCCGAACAAGGCCCTCCACCCTGGGACTGATGTAGGAAAATCAAGAAAATTGTCGGCTTTCCGAATATCCAAACGAAATTACTTGCAAAGCCGTCCTCGGGGGTGCAATCAACCCCCGAAGAATTAAAAGTGCTGAATGCAATCGCTCCTGTAGAATTAAAAATTCTGTATCTCGGCCCGAACAAGGCGCTCCACCCTGGGACTGACGTAGGAAAATCGAGAAAATTATCGGCTTTCCGAATATCCAAACGAAATTACTTGCAAAGCCGTCCTCGGGGGTGCAATCAACCCCCGAAGAATTAAAAGTGCTGAATGCAATCGCTCCTGTAGAATTAAAAATTCTGTATCTCGGCCCGAACAAGGCGCTCCACCCTGGGACTGACGTAGGAAAATCGAGAAAATTATCGGCTTTCCGAATATCCTAACGAAATTACTTGCAAAGCCGTCCTCGGGGGTGCAATCAACCCCCGAATAATTAAAACTGCTGAATGCAATCGCTCCCGAAGAATTAAAAATTCTGTATCTCAGCCCGAACAAGGCGCTCCACCCTGGGACTGATGTAGGAAAATCGAGAAAATTGTCGGCTTTCCGAATATCCTAACGAAATTACTTGCAAAGCCGTCCTCGGGGGTGCAATCAACCCCCGAAGAATTAAAAGTGCTGAATGCAATCGCTCCTGTAGAATTAAAAATTCTGTATCTCGGCCCGAACAAGGCGCTCCACCCTGCGACTGACGTAGGAAAATCGAGAAAATTGTCGGCTTTCCGAATATCCAAACGAAATTACTTGCAAAGCCGTCCTCGGGGGTGCAATCAACCCCCGAAGAATTAAAAGTGCTGAATGCAATCGCTCCTGTAGAATTAAAAATTCTGTATCTCGGCCCGAACAAGGCGCTCCACCCTGGGACTGACGTAGGAAAATCGAGAAAGTTATCGGCTTTCCGAATATCCAAACGAAATTACTTGCAAAGCCGTCCTCGGGGGTGCAATCAACCCCCGAATAATTAAAAGTGCTGCTGACGTAGGAAAATCGAGAAAATTATCGGCTTTCCGAATATCCAAACGAAATTACTTGCAAAGCCGTCCTCGGGGGTGCAATCCACCCCCGAATAATTAAAAGTGCTGAATGCAATCGCTTCCGAAGAATTAAAAATTCTGTATCTCAGCCCGAACAAGGCCCTCCACCCTGGGACTGATGTAGGAAAATCAAGAAAATTGTCGGCTTTCCGAATATCCAAACGAAATTACTTGCAAAGCCGTCCTCGGGGGTGCAATCAACCCCCGAAGAATTAAAAGTGCTGAATGCAATCGCTCCTGTAGAATTAAAAATTCTGTATCTCGGCCCGAACAAGGCGCTCCACCCTGGGACTGACGTAGGAAAATCGAGAAAATTATCGGCTTTCCGAATATCCAAACGAAATTACTTGCAAAGCCGTCCTCGGGGGTGCAATCAACCCCCGAATAATTAAAAGTGCTGAATGCAATCGCTCCCCAAGAATTAAAAATTCTGTATCTCGGCCCGAACAAAGCGCTCCACCTTGGGACTGACGTAGGAAAATCGAGAAAATTATCGGCTTTCCGAATATCCAAACGAAATTACTTGCAAAGCCGTCCTCGGGGGTGCAATCCACCCCCGAATAATTAAAAGTGCTGAATGCAATCGCTTCCGAAGAATTAAAAATTCTGTATCTCAGCCCGAACAAGGCCCTCCACCCTGGGACTGACGTAGGAAAATCGAGAAAATTGTCGGCTTTCCGAATATCCAAACGAAATTACTTGCAAAACCGTCCTCGGGGGTGCAATCAACCCCCGAAGAATTAAAAGTGCTGAATGCAATCGCTCCCGTAGAATTAAAAATTCTGTATCTCGGCCCGAACGCCTTGTTCTTCGGAAAGCCGATAATTTTCTCGATTTTCCTACGTCAGTCCCAAGGTGGAGCGCATTGTTCGGGCCAAGATACAGAATTTTTAATTCTTCGGGAGCGATTTCATTCAGCACTTTTAATTATTCGGGGGTTGATTGCACCCCCGAGGACGGCTTTGCAAGTAATTTCGGTTGGATATTCGGAAAGCCGATAATTTTCTCGATTTTTCTACGTCAGTCCCAAGGTGGAGCGCTTTGTTCGGGCCGAGATACAGAATTTTTAATTCTTCGGGAGCGATTGCATTCAGCACTTTTAATTATTCGGGGGTTGATTGCACCCCCGAGGACGGCTTTTCAAGTAATTTCGTTTGGATATTCGGAAAGCCGATAATTTTCTCGATTTTTCTACGTCAGTCCCAAGGTGGAGCGCTTTGTTCGGGCCGAGATACAGAATTTTTAATTCTTCGGAAGCGATTGCATTCAGCACTTTTAATTCTTCGGGGGTTGATTGCACCCCCGAGGACGGCTTTGCAAGTAATTTCGTTTGGATATTCGGAAAGCCGATAATTTTCTCGATTTTCCTACGTCAGTCCCAGGGTGGAGCGCCTTGTTCGGGCCGAGATACAGAATTTTTAATTCTTCGGAAGCGATTGCATTCAGCACTTTTAATTATTCGGGGGTGGATTGCACCCCCGAGGACGGCTGTGCAAGTAATTTCGTTTGGATATTCGGAAAGCCGATAATTTTATCGAGTTTTCTGCGTTGGTCCGATGGTGCAGCACGCTGCACGGGTCGAGATATAGAATTTTACGTATTTCAGTCACATAGCTGTACACATTATATTTTAACGGTGGGTATTTTCCACCAGTTGTAAACAATTTTGTGTATTGTTTGAAAAAATGGTCCGTATGCTATGTATGCAAGGGATCGATTGTATTAGCCCGGGTGGTTATGTATAGTAATGGGCACTCTACTATTTTTAGTATTTCTGTGGTATTCGGCAAACTTCGTAAAATCGGTTGCCAGTTCTGGTTGCTAAGTTCACAGAGATGTCCATGACCCATGACTACAAATGTTAACCAATGAAATAATAATATTCGTGTTCGCTTTCTTTCACGAAATTCAACTGAAATCTTACCGAATAAACATTGGATTAAACCAATGATTACGAATGACAAAGCAGGCTAAAATAGATAAAAATCTGCAAGAGATTCCACTAAGCTCTTATAAGTGTTCAGTTTTCGGATTTTAACATTTCACTAATGTTTCGAACTTTTAGTTATCTCTTATCTTCATCTAGAATATCCTTAACATACATATTTTGATTTTGCTTTTACTTGAAAGGAAAGATGAATGAACAATTAAAAGTATTCAATAATTATTATCTGCAGCAACAATGATTACAAAAGTTTTACAAGAATGAAAATTACATGTTATAAATTGTCAGGAAAATGTTAACTTGCGAAACGAATCGTCTGAAATTCATTAATTAAAGTCAGAAAACGATTAGCAATAAACCACTGAATGTTAATATTTTTAAAACACAAATCAAACATTTAAAGTATATTTTGTTCAGAAGCTTAGAATATTTTTAACTTACTTCCAAAAGGACACATATAAATGCCTTGTATTCTTCAATTTCTAACTGTTGATAAGCACTGAGTAAATGATTAATAAAAAAATAATAAAAGATTAACACATATTTTACTTTATTTTAGGGCAAATTCAATAAACATTTAAAAAATACAAACATGACTAACTATAAATAATATTACCTAATTCTTTGGAATAATAACAATTATAAAAGACGAAACTTATGGGTTGAAATTAAGTAGTATTTACATATGGCGTAAGCCACAAAGTCTAAATTTTTGGGCAATTCAACATAAATTAATCTTACTTTATTGGACATGTACCTTGGAACTAATTTTATACTCAGAACTTTAAGCTACCAAATCACTTATCTTAGGTTTTCTAAAGCACATTTCATTTTCAGCCTTTTGTAATATTTACCGAACAAAAAGTAAATTCACATGCTATACTTTGCAGTAGTAAATGAATATTTTGTGACATTAAATTAATGCAACCTGTGGTTAGGAGGTAGTGGAATGTATTTTACATATTACATTTTTAATAAATTGTTCTTTTTCAATATTAATAACAACAAGGAAAATACATATATGATTTTAAAAACTGTTGGGTTTTTCAGGACATTTTCAACTTTTTTCATTAAAAAAGTATGGTTATGATAAACTCAAAATTGCCTTTGATAAGTCAAAACTATCAAACATCATTTTAAAAGCTAGTTTGGATACTAAGTAAGTAAAATACAGACCTTAAACTGTAAATGAAGTTCACATTTGGAAAAGATCTCGTTTAGATCTCATCTAAAAATGAAAAGCTTTGAGAATCTATATGATTATCAAACAAACATATTTAAATAAACTAATAACAATTTTAGTATAATTTGATAACTAGCTCAGACTTAAAAGATGTTAACACTAACTAATAATTCAGAATAAAAACAGAAAATCAACATTTTAAGTAAGTACAAGTGGAAGCAGTTTTTCGTTGTTATTAAATGGGTTTCAACTAAAGAAGTTCTGTAAAATTACTATTGAAATCTTTGGCATCGAGGAAATTAAAAATTTTTAAATTAACAAGCAAAACTCAAAAAAGGAAGAAGACAGAAGGGCATTTGGGAACGAATTTTTTAAAGTCACTGCTGATTAATTCGCAATTTTAATAGATACTGTTAAAACAATAATTCTCTGTAAAATGTAAACGAGATTAAAATGTAACCAAGTTGCAGTGCATCATTTAGCGTATATTGATTTGAGAAGATACTCCCTAAACTAGAATTTTAGAATTTTTGTTCAGCATAGCCTTACTATGTATAATCGTTGATTGAGGGAATTCCCTCAATCAACGGTATAATATTCATACATTTCAGATTTTAAAAGCTTAGCAACATAATTAGTATAACTGAACTGATGAAACTCAATATAGTTATATTCGTAGTAAAACTGCTAAATTTTTATTTATTGGTATTGATAATAAGATGAATTTTAATGCTAATATACTGGGTGATTCACGTAAGACGCGACCCTTAAAATCTTCAAATGCAACCCAACATACAATTTCCCAAAGCTACGTCAAAGTGTCTTAAAATGAAATACACCTAGTAAGCTTTCAAACAATGTAGTGGCATATAAAAGTTTACGTGCAAACAAATTTCAAAGATAACTAAATACCTATAATTCTTTTTAAGACACCTGGTAGAAATACATGCAAATTAAAAAACAATGTTTGATCTAGTAGGATAGATATGTTCAAAAATACTTATTCGCTGAAAGTGACTGTTAGAAATTACTAGTAATAAAAATAATTGTTCATTATGGTAATATGTATATAAGGTATATAAGGTCCCGAGTTGCGGTAGCTAGGTACCCCGTTTCCGCACAATTAGTAAAGTTAAGTATGGTTGTCTCCGGTCAGTGCTGGGATGGGTGACCCGATTGCTCGGTAAACGCGGCACCTCTCCCCCAAGAGGGCCGGTGACTATGGGAGAGTAGACCAAAACCCCTCACAAAAAGTGAGAAGATTTGAAAAAAGAAATTACAAAGGTTGAGAGAAAGAGGAAGGTCTTTGTTCCTTGAGGGTAGTGTGGGTTAATAATAATAAGAATTTGTATATAAAATTGCTATTTTTTGTATATCTTTGTACTAACAATTTATATAAATTTATTTATTATTAATGATTAACATAGATCCAGGTTATTTCTGAATTTGGCGCGTCTTATATGAATCACTCAGTATGTATAAAACTATTATTGAATGTTTTTAGTTTAGAGATTTTGAAGTTTATATTTTAGAGTTTTTAGAGATTCACTCCGTTGGAAATATATGTCTGTTTTTCAGTCTGTTTCAATCAATTTTTGGATATAGGTCTCCTCTAGCTCCATTTCACCCTACCTTCAACTGTTCTTCTCCATATCGATCCCGCGTGCTTCTTTATGTCATCAATCCAAAGCATCTGAGGTCTTTCTGTACTTCTTCTGCTAATCCATGGACGCCATTGCTATAATATTACGTTCCACCTATTGTTAGATTGCCCTGTATTATGTCTCGCAAATTGCCACTTTAGAGTTGCTACTCTTTCCCGTACATCTTTTACTTTAGTCGTCGTCCTTATTCAATCATTTGTTCTTTTGTCACTTAGAGTGATTCGAACCATTTGCCTTTCCATTATGTATTGACTTTTTATTAACTTGTCCATGTTTATTTTAGGTAATGTCCAGGTTTGTGCTTTGTATGTAATAACTGGGAGTACGCATTGATCAAAAACTTTGGTTTTTAAGTGCGGTGGAATCGCTCTGTTCTTAAGTATGCAGCTTAGCTTCGAAGAGACCTGTCCAACATAGTTTACATTTTCTAGAGATTTCTGTATGCGATATGGTCGTGGCTCAGTTGGTTCAGCGTGCGTATGACCACGGAGGTGGCCCGGGTTCAATTCCCAGGGTTACATATACACCGAAAACACCCGATGCTTCGCCCAACCTACTAAGTCTTCTTTGGAGTGGTTCGTGGTTCGGAGCACACGTTAAGCTGTAGGTCCCATATGTCGTCTGTAGCGTACTAGACACTCACAACACAGCCAATGCCACAGGCATATTGGAGAGAAGACGTCACCCTAAGAAGTAGAAGTAATTTCTGTTTTGTGGTGTTCGTCATTTATTGAAATGTTTTTGCCATAGATCTCATAGTTCTTTCACATTCTTATTTTTCTCCATCTCCGTATATTTGTTACGATGATTTCGTCTTTTGTTTCCTTCTTGGTTAGTAAAGAATAAGTAGCTTAAATTATTTGTGTAAACCAGTGTTCTTCGCGTACAGTCGTTGTTGTTCAAGGAAGTTGTATAAGATATCTCCTCTTTTGCTTCTCGTTCCATGACCAAGATTTCTTACTCTTTCTTCATTTGTATCAAGTTTATTTTCAAGCTTTGCATTGAAACCTCCGATTATGAGTGTATGTCGGGTGTAGTGATTATCATACGTCTTAGATAGATGCCTTTATTATAAATCTGGCACCTTCATTTTTGAGAAATATGCACTTTTAATAAATTTGAACGAATTTTGAAACTTTTATATATAGAAATGTATCACCTCGGCAGAGATTTGAACCACTGACCTGTGGAGGAGGTATTTCTCGGTACATCGGTGCTAGTATTTATTGCATTTTAATATTGACTATGCTTTTTATGGATGTTAGAGTATGGTTGAACTTTATACACTCTGTTGATACTATAGTATCTAACTTGAATTTTAGGTAGAAAATGTTAAACAAATTCGAGCAATAACTATGAAGCAAGCAGAAATAGGAAAAATCAGTGTAGCTGTGTCAAGTTATATTTTCTAATGAAATAAAATTCATATTAGTCACTAAACCTGGAATTAAATCCCAAAAAGGTTTCACCTTATAATTAAAAGAAAAAATAGGTACCTGTCAGAGTTATTCACATTGGGTTTTTTTCTACAGATAAAACCGAAACTTCAGAATATTTTTAAACAGAACTGATTTATATGTAAGTCTGTGGCGAGTCAAGGATATAAAAGTTGGACTCCTAACAGGTAAAAACACGGTGTGCGGGATGATTCAGGGCAACTGTCAAGAATACCCAAGTCAAGGTGACTATCTTGGGACGGTTAACACAGCCGTACATTTATACCACTGACTGAGTTATCACTAAAATTCCTATGCTGTATTAGATAGCACTAAAGGAAGTTAGTTGATATGAACCAAGGCCTCCTAATAGGAGGCCTTGTATGAACTCCTAAAGGCGCCAGTAACGATTCTTTGTCCGTTAGGTGACGCTGAATGTGTTTTAGTTCCAATGTTTTAGGGTACTTTTTTATATAAACAATAAACTGGATTTGATTCCTTCTATTACAATTAACTCATTTGGCAGTAATAATAACCAAAGAAACCCTAAGGGTTCGTTGCACAAACACAATTTAAAAGGTTTGGTTAATTATTCTTCAAAATCAACAAAATTGAATCAGAATTCGAATTCATATAACAAATAAATAGTATTAAAGAAAAAATTTTGATCTTTTGTTAATTGATCATTCATTAACTTTACGCACACCATTAAAGTAATTATTGTTAATCTTATAGCAAGGACCCCTTTTGAATTTTTACGAAAATAAAATAGATTAACAACACAAATTGAAAGTAAAGAGTCTTCCGCTATACCACCTGTAACGGCTGTAACTAACTCAGTAAACGAAAGATTATACTTTGAAAATGACTGACCAAACGACTATAATAAGTTCTAATTATACCCCTTTTTTTGAAAATTTAAGCATTTACGTTATGTTAAGTAGGGTTATAAATATAGAACTAATAAGCGTTGAAAGCAGAAAATCGAGAAGCGTTATTATTATTAATAAGTAGCTTAGCAAGCTTAACTTCTTCGAAATAGTTTCTTTAATAGCCGCTTATGTTGGTAAAATTAATGAGGAAGATAAGACTTGAGAAATGTTCCAGTTAACTTAAAAGCATAATATTGAAAACAAAAGTAGACTCATTTGTAATCCTCGAGGCCTCGAGTACTTCCAGAAATCAAGAGATTAACAGACATTCTTTAAGTTGTAGAATTTGAAGGAACATGAAAACAAACATTTCCAAAAAATAAATGTTAAGTAAATTATACCTCAATAACAGCAAAATACTTTTATGCGGAAGAAGAGCAGCATGAGGCTTATTGTTGTTTGTTTATTTATTGGGCAAGGTCTATGCTTTGGGGACTTTCGATTATTATTCATTTATATAAAAACGTTCAGAATGCATAAAAAGAACCAAACATTTGACGGTAAAAGAGCTTTAGTTTTCCTTTCATTCTTAATTACAAAACCCAAGCTTTAGTTATTGTTATTTCCAAGTTTAAACAACCAAATTCCTACCATTTGGGGTAGTTTTCTCAATTTTTTTAAAATTCGCGTTAAGACATTTACTGTCCTTCTTCTGATACGCCTCAACCTTGTAATTGATTTTCGAAAATATTAGTTCCAGTTGACAACAATTATGAATATCGAGTTAAGAGATCTAACGATTAGAATAGTTGTTTAATAAGCTGCTGCAAGTTTAATTTGTATTTTACTGGCATGGTGCAACAAATGCAATAATAACGGTGACATTCTTCGAAGAAAATAAGGTTGGGCAAATTTCCACTTAACAAAAACAGACCGACTTTGAATTATAAACAATTTCAGTACTGAATCAAACACAAAGTTGCTTCTCTTCTTTAATTCAAGTCAGAAATTTGAGAATATTTAAAAAAAAACTTTAGAAGATGCCAGTATCTTGTTGTGATCAAATTAACAATTCCAAGTAACGAAATATAAATTTAAAACAAAAATTCAGAGAAAAATTTATTATTTAAGTTTTAAATACTTAAAACGAACAAGCAATTCCGAAATGCTTAAATTTTGCGTATAAAGCATTTCAAAGAAGCCCCATTTCTGATTAAAAGAATTGTTGGTTTTAATCTGTAATTCATGTAACTCAAACGTTTAATTACCACTGATTGTATTAAAAATTAATTATAATCCATCCAATAACCATGAACATCATGTCGTGCTTGAAGAAACTGCAGTACCATACTCAGATATTAACTTTAGTTGAAAAAAATTAATTAATAATGTTGGACATTTCAATGCTGCATCAAACGCGAAACCCAAACATGTTGTTGAAACCTGTTTTATGAAAAAATGCTTATTTTTTTTATTTGCTGAATACGTCAGCTGTAAGTAATTATTTCTGGTAAATTTTTTGGAACAACTTTCCTTTATAAAAATCTCTATGCAAATATTTTGGAAGTATTATAGTACTTCCGTTTTGAATCTTTAAGCACAATCATAATCCTAGATAACAGAACTTTTACAATTTTGCAGTGGAAATTATAACAAGATACGTCTAGAACTCTTTGAAAAACAGGTGCTTTTCAGGGAATTCTCGAATTTATTCAACTAATCTGAAACAAAACTATTTTTCGGTATAAAAAAGAGATTACATTCAAACAAAACAAATTTTTGAGTTTAATGGGGGAAACTAAGCAAACAAATTTAAATGTTAAAATTTTATCATACGCATCTTACGGACAAACAACTGTAAGGTTTTGATAAAATCTGGGTTATACATCAAGACAAAGATAAAACATTCAGAATGCCAATTTTAAAAATACATACACGTATAACTTGGGGCACAATTTAAATTTGTAAATGTATTCGTTATCAAAGTAATTAAATTTCATTTACTTACTTAAAAGCTAATAACAGAGTGATGAAAGTTTACGCGATGCCTGAGAGATATTAAACGCTAGGTCAAGCGTAAAACCCAGTCATTTCATGGTTTTAATCTCAGAGCGTGTAAACGTTAAACATTAAATTCTTTTACCTTAAAGCGGAAATATTTCATGGATCTTTATGAAACTTATTTAAAATGTATCGTTTTAATCTGTAAAGCAGGTAGGTTATTATGAAGCCGCTGTAAAATGCTTGAATGCAAATTATGCTGCATCTGCAAACATTCTTGACTTTATACTTGTTAAAGTTAAGTGCTTATATAACAGTTATAAGTATTTTAACAAAACTGTTGCAATCTTATGCATTGTTATGGTTTTCTAAATATTATTATTATTATTCTCAAAAAAAAACAAAAAATTAAGGGGAAGTTTATTTTTGAATTCCTGAATCTGTTAGAGTTTTTATGTTAAAGTCTTTGAAAATTCCATGTATGAAAAGGATTGCCGTAAATTTAAGTCTAAAATCGTTAAATCGCTCTTCGGCTTTCGTCGGAGTGAAATTATAAGTTGTAGCAGAAAATTTTGCATAAGACTTGTATGCGTGATGTAAACCGGATATTTCTTTGAAGATTGTTAATTACAGTTGTTTTCCCATATTATGGAAAAGTGAAACTAAATGCAGTACATAAAAATTTATAAATAAGGTATTGGGTTGACCGGTTTTCGAAACGTGCGGATGTTACAAAATCAGGGGACGTTGTTTTAAAAATTAAACGTTTCGACATTTTTTCATTTACTGATTAGTTCTAATTTGTTTAGGTTTTTTGGTTTCTTTTTGAAGTGATTATAAAATTGGAACTTTGGCATTAACTTCATTCAAGAATCAATAAGGTCAACTAGGTTTTAAGAAAATTATGAGTTGAATATAAAAGGTGAAGATTGAATGAAACGTCAAGACCTTTTATATTGTTAGGAAGGTTTTTCAGAAGAGATAATAAATATTAACTGTTGTAATTTGACAGAAAAATCGTAAAATTAAGAACAATTTGTTCAAATGTCTGTTAAACACGGTTCACTAACTAATTAGTTCAAAACAGGGAAGTTGAAAAAATGAAGGGTCTATAAAACAAGGATTAAATCATCGCAAAAGCCGTAAAGAAATTGCTGCTGTGTGTGTGTTCTTTCGAAATAATATACAGCCAATTTCAGATAGTCACGCTTAATGAGAAAAAAACGTTAAATTATTTTATTTATACAATAAGAACAAACTCGTAAAATTTCTAACAGGAAAGTTATTCTCCCCTGTTCCCAGGTTAAAAGGAACTTGTAACCTCCTAAATTTTACAGTATTGTAATAAATTAAATCTTGTTGTATTTTTGTAAATTGGTAGGAATTCCGGTAGCAATAAATTAAGAAAGAATCCGTTCTGTAAATGCAAATGCAATGTAAATCAAGTCTTTTTAAAATGCTTACGGGTCACCACAACAGAGGTGAAAATTCTTTATAAGGTTCATTGTAATTCCCTTCTGTTTACTAAATTCAGCATCATCGAATCTCGCATCGTGTTAGGTTTTCTCATTAATTATTCAATTTAGGTTGTAGTAGGGTCGGCCCGTTACGTGAATTATACGTTTTCATGACAACGTATTTTTATATTGATTAATATGTTAATTTCTGATACGTGACTGCTTGTTCTATAAGTATCTAACAGATAGCTAAGGTGCAGCATGTCGAAACAAAATATTCCTTCCCATGTATAATTCAATCAGGACTATGTGTAAATAATGCCATGGCATGCACGTAATGGGCCTTAAGTCGCACGTAAGCAGTTTATTCAGCCAACGGGTATTTTAACGTTGCCGAGAAGTATTCAGTCGCGTGCTGTACTTTTCGAAAAAAATCTCCCAGTTTTTATTTTGTAATTATAGATCGTTGCTTCTGATGCTGCTGCTGCTGCCGAGAGTGGTGCACCTTTGCGCACGCTGATGGACATCTAAACGTCTAAACCAGCATCCAGATAATTACAAGGTTCTGTTTCCGGGCATCAAACAGAAATTCAAATTCCTTTGGGTATTCAAATAGTTGAGAGCGCAGGCAACCGCGTTGCCAAGAAATCTCAGCCGACAAAGAATTTAGCAGCTCATCGATATGCTGTTTACGTTGATTCCTCGCTTCGAAAGCGTGTTCGGTAAAATAGATACGGAATTAACTAACCACAAGTGTTTTTGAATTAATGGATGTAATTTTCAAGTGGGATTGTATAATTTTTAAATTAATATCAAAATATTTTCATATTTCTTTGATGTAACAGTTTACATCGAACTGTGGAATGTGGAAAATTATTGACATTAATTTAAACCGAAAATATTTTCGACAAATTTAGTTCATTATTTGCAGTCAGAAATAATTTAATAAATTGTTGGTCGGCTTTTAGGCAGCAAAAATTTTAAATAAATTTACGAAATCTTTATTCAGTAACCTTGCAAACTCCTATTAAACCTATTCATCTTTTTAAAAACATGGCTATGAACTCTAATGGACCTCCTACTGTTGAAATTATCTGTTGACTCCGCGAAATTTTAAATTTACGACAATTGAATAGGATCTAAGAGATTCAAACGGTAATACGTTTATAGCTATTATAAAGCGATCGCCCACTCGCATACTCCTAACATTAATTGTGAAAACTAAGTATGTTAGGCTTCAAAATCGTTTTTTTGTGCAGCCGGACGCGAAGTGGTCATTTCGCGTACGCAATACAGGACGCGAAATATTTTAACGGCCGTTACCCTTAGTAACGGCCGCGAAATACGTATTTCGCGGCCGTTACTAAGGGTAACGGCCGTTAAAATATTTCGCGGCCGTTACTAAGGGTAAGGCCGCGAAATATGAATATGTCAGTTGTATGTATTTTTTACGGCTGCACAAAAAATGTTGTGTATACTTCGGCCGCGAAATTCTTTAGCGCCCTCGAGATTGTCTTGCCTCGGCCGCAAGCGGCCTCGGCGACAATTTTTCTCTCGGTACGCTAAAATGGAATTTCGCGGCCTTAGCATACAAATAACTATTATGACGTAGTTATTCGGTTCTGTTGAATAATACAACTTGTGATTAGTTGTTTAAATTTATTCAAATCAAAGGGGTTTTCACTATTTACCTTTGTTGTTTTTTTAAGGACTTTGAACACTTCTAAATGTTTTGAAGTTCAATTCAATTTGCAAACCCATCTTTTCCAGACCAAATATCGAAACTCGAATTGTGAATTTGTTTGGGAACTAATTCTTGTATGGGACTGTTGTTATCAATACAAAATTCGAATTCTCCTGATTTGCTCTTCTAACGGAACTTCTTGGTCATTATTCATTATTATGAATAATAAATCAGTTTAAAATCCAATATTGTGAGATAGTTTAGCTTATATGGATATCAGGTTTGCGTAAATATTAATCTTAGATTCTTAAGAAAATGTACAAGAAGTTCGATGTTGGTTCTAGATTTATGTTTACAAAAAGATGCCGTCAAATTGTTTCATTATCTTCTTGATTTGACTTATGATTAGTTTTAATTCAGATTTATTTGAGCTTTTAACATGCACGTCCTTGTTGTTTTTATTTACAGCTTCATTAAGCATTTCACCAGAATTTACGAAAATTCACAGAACCTTTTGGGTTTAAGATTTGAAATGAAAAAAAATCGAACCAAGTTTAAGCATTCGAAGTTAGACAAAGCTCATTTCTTAAAATCAAAGCCTTTCAACTCGATTGATTCTGACAAAAAAATATGTAGAATATTACCTATACAGGGTGCTAATAAATAAACTTTACACACTTTGGTAGGTGATAGTAGAGATCATAAAAAGAAAAAAAATCCAATACACCGAGGTCCAATACTCCTTGGTTTTCGAGATACGGTTTTTACAAAAACTTTACAACAAACAACGCATTTAGCGCACTCTAAAGTTATCTTCAATAAACAAAACAGGTAACGCACTTTAAAAGTTATCACAACAGATGTTTAAACTGTCGCCCTTGCTCTTGTTGCGAATTTCGATGAGCTTCGCCATAACATGTAAAATGTAAATTGAACCATTGCGAAAATAAGCTAGCTTAAATAGCAATAAGTAATTTCACCGTTAAACTTGTAACAAAATGACATGTATTGTTTCTCCGATTGTTTTTTTATCGCGTTCATTTAGATAACGCGATGTCGCATTCAAATTTGAAGGTGTAAATAAAAATTTAAAAATTCCATTCCTCGAAAACCAAGGAGTATTGGACCTCGGTGTATTAGAATTTTTTCTTGTTATGATCTCTACTATCATCTACCAAAGTGTGTAAAGTTAATTTATTAAGACCCTGTATAGCCAGAGACGTATTTCCTCTTGTTCTCCTTCTTCTTACTGTTTTGTTAGGTATAGCCTATTTTAGTTCGACATCTAGGATGGTGTTTCTATTGACGAGGACTTCCAACTTTGAGGCGGTCTACAGGGAAGTCTTAACAAATTTGAGCGCCCTGGGCTAAATAAAAATGGCGCCTCCATCATATTGGATTCAACAATAATTAAATAATACGTATAATTAACGCCCCCAGTTCTGAGTACAGGAGCTTTATTCTTGAAATCATTCGCTCATTTCATACATTGTTAATGATTTTCATAGAAATTTTTAAAAGTTTTGGTAAAGTTTAACGAAGTTTCAAATTAAATAAAAAACTCAGTTCTTCAGCGCCCTTGGATCATTGGCGCCCCTGGGCTATAGCCCATTTAGCCCAATGGATAAGGAGGGCCTGGCGGTCTACCTACCTCCATTTTCCTTCTGGTTTTCCATCTCTTGCCATTCTTGATAATTTGTCCTCTTGCATCCTCTCTACATATTGGTTCTATTGTTTTTTTCTATGTTTCATAAATTCGATAACGTCCTGTATGTTACATTGTCTTCTTATTTCTTGTATATGTACTCTATCCCTTAGGGTAAGACCTATTATAGTCGCTCTTATTATATACATCTCTGTCAGTTGTTTAGTTTTGTTTATTTCGGCTTTGGTTTCACTCGGGTATGAATGGCCGTACGCTATTATACTTATATTTTAATTTTTTTCGCCACTTTTATCTTTTTGTTTTTTCAGAATATATCTTTCAGATACCCGGATATTCTTGCAGCTTTGGATGTACTTCTTTATCAAATTTTTCTCGCTTCTTATATCGGCTCCCAGATATGTAAACGACATGACCTGTTCTAATGTGCTGTCTTCTGTTTCTAATTTGCATCTAATTGGTTTTTTTGCAATTGTCATACATTTCGTTTTGGTTTTAGAAACTTCCATATTGTGTTCTTTTGCAGCCAACGTCATTTTATAATAGCATTTGAAGGTTGTCCTCAGTGTCTGCAACTAAAGCCACGTCATCGGCGTAGCACATTACGTTTATCTTAGATATCCTTTTCCTAGTTTTATTCTGTCAATTATTTTATCCATAACTAAATTGAATTACATGGGACTGAGAGAATCTTCCTGTCTTAATCCCTTTGTTACTTGAATTTGATCTGTGTGTTCACTTCCCACTCTTATTACGTTATTACAATTTTTGTGTTGGTGCATATAATGTTTATGGGTGCTTTTGGACCTACTTTATTTTCTGGTATGGCTACTACATCTTTTAATTGGATTTTGTCAAACGCTTTACATAAATCAGCAAAGCAGAGTACTAGCTTGGCATATTCAATGAACTTTTCACATACCTGCCTGAGTGTGAATATTGTATCTTGTTGACCTATTTGTTCTAAATCCAAACTGTTCTTTGCTTAATCTTACGTAGTTGTTTAGTTTATATAGTATTATCCTGTTGTAAGTTTAACTACTACACTCAGCAAGAAATTCCGCGGATATTAATACCCAATTTCCATTCTTCTAGTACCATCTGATGTTGAATCACTTTTTGTATTAACAGTTGTAGTTCTGTTATGAATCTTCCCCCTCTATAGTTTAGTTGTTCATTCGCAAATACCATCGTTATCTGGAGCTTTTCGATTTTTTAGAGTCTCAGTGCCTATTCAATGTCTTCTTCTGATACTTCGATGTCCGTTTCTTCTATATTTTATTGACTTTATTGCCTCGGTTATTTTCCCATGTGTATTTGTATTTCCATGAATGGTCAAATTAGGTGTTGTTTATTCCAAAGCTATTTTGAGAGCAACGAATTTATTAATAGTTGAGATTCCCTAAAGTTCGAGAGGTTCCAGCATAAACGTGAGTTTTGAATTTTCGACGCTGGATTCAAAATTCAGTTTTTCGAATCTGAAGGTTAGCTAGAGAAAGTTTATAATATTTCAAGCTTAGATCGCAAATTGGAACTCATAGAATTGATTATTGTAAGTTCGGTTTATTCTACATCAAACGGTTCTCAGATTTACATATAAATCTTGAACTCATTACGTGAGAGTCGGATATTCGGTATTTAAAATGAGATTAGTAAAGCTAAAAATCATTTAAAATCGGTTTACAGCTGGAGTAGGTATATCCGTTTCTATGCCTTGATTTGATTTCTAAAAGTTTCCAAATAAAGGCATTTATGTGTTTTTAAAATGAAAGGGAGTTTTCACTCAATTATTTAAATGAAATATAGCGTCACAGTCTTTTCTCTTCTTATTAGAAATTCGAAACCCCTTTCGGATTTTAAGTTTATAAAATTTGAAACTCGAACTAAGTCTTGATATCGGAATTTAAATTTGAGATTAGAATTTTCCGAAAGTTGCACACAAAAAATAATTTTTTATAATAAAAATCTTTCAATTCGATTCTGATCAAACATTTGCAAAACATGTTATTACCATAGATTTCTTTATTAGATCCTTTAGGAATGGAGATCTATAAATTCATACACAGATTTTCAAGAAATCTTATCGTAATTGACTTGCTTTCCTTACAGGAGAATCGATAATCTTTTCCAGCTTAAAATTTGAATAAGAAATTCTATCCAAGTTTGAGGTTGCAGCCCAATTTGAGGTTCAAAAGTCGAAATTCAATAGAAAAATTAATTTGTGATAATTCAGAGCCTACTTACAACTCCGATTTTAAATTTTATATCTAAAATATTATTACAAATTTGTAGATTTTCAGTTTACATTAAAGCTTATACTTCAAACGTCGATTATTGTTTATTGCATTGATGATTCATATAATAATCTTGAATTGTTTGCTAAATTGGAAGCAAGAGTTCGATATTCGCTATTTATGTTGAAATTCGTTTAAAAATCATTTAGTGACTTTGAAGACTTAGAATTTATCATAAATAGAATTATTTTATTTCAACTTCAAGTTTGATATTAAATTTTAAATCATATTTGCTTCCCGCTTTTAGATACATTGTCGAAACTCGAATGATGTTTAGAACCGAAATTTCGAACTTGCTTTGACAAAGCAAGTTCTACTTCAACGTTAGTCACATTCTAGTTTTGAAAGCGTTCCTGTACCGAAATTTCTAGATTCAGAGTCGATTAATAATTTTACATCTCATCAAAAACCTTCGAAACAAGAACTGTTATGCTGTAAAAAATACTACATTTAAGCTTATTTAAAACACTTTCATGGCGAAGGCCTTTAGCTCAATAAATAGTTTCTAGAAAAATTCGTATTTAGGACTAATTTTAAGCTAAGCAACATCTTAAAAGTTTTCTATTAGGTAACTTAAAGTAAAATTTAATATAAGCTTTTGATTGATTCACGTTCAGATTAATCACCAGCGATGTAAATTACGTATTAATTAAAGTTTTGATTTACTACACCTGAAATCAACACCAAATCGCCCCTTTTATAAGAAGCAAGTGATTATTTATGGCCGGTTGCCATATAAATATTCCACACTTAATGATTCTGACCTTAAGTTATTTAAAAAATGCCAGTAACTGTATATAATTGAATCTTTGAAAGGTTAAATAAACTTTTGTAGTAATCAAACTAATAATTGTAGGTTTCTGTGCGTTTGTAGATGTACGTTTATTTATTCAACAGAGATTAACAAGGAATTGCTTATATTTAATAACTTTCAGTAACGCTTAGAACCAAAAAAAAAGAAAAAAACGTAGCAGCTTTTGCTAAACATATTTCCATTTCAAACCTTTTTTAAATAATTAATAAGCAACAATTTAATCTGAACAAATTAATCATTTAGCCTTTGAAGTCTGAACAACTAAATGTTCTAATAAATTCATGTTACATAATTTCCATACTAAGTAGATTACACGTACGTTTTATGCAACACTAATATGATTTACATAACAAAATAGGTGTCAAGTAGGTTAGTTGAAGTGCTTCATAAAACACGGATTAAATAGAAGACAACTGAACATAGCTGACCTTACTTTTGTAAGACATGTTTAAGAAGAAGGTTAACATTGCAAGCTTTTAGGAAACACATAAAAAGTTTGTCATTTGTAGTGTAAAAGCCTGAATATGTAAAAAATAAAATTTTCAGTTCAAATAAATTAGTGTAGTCCAAGGAGAATAACAAATAATAGAATTGATAAATTAACTAATAAACAAGAATATACTTCAAGCAGTGCTTTCCGACAGTAAACAAAAAAAAATAAATAAATTAGAAAAACACTAACTTGTACATAAATAAATAAACAAATAAACAAAGAGAATCTTACATAACTCTTAAACTTTTAGAATAAAATCAAACTTCTTAAGAAACGACAGAAAAACAGCCAGCAATAAAATTTCACCAATAAATTAAGTGAAAGATTTCAACACCTGATAAGAATTTAAACTGGCACAACTGACCTTAAAATTCGGATCAAAAGACAATATAATTATACGAAAAAACTGTTTAGCCAAAAGATTTTGACACCTGTTATATACGGGCAGCTTAATTTTATGCAGTTAGAAGCAGGTGTTAGCTGCACAACAGAATCTGACTTTTTAACTAACACTCCTGCTTTTAAATGCATAACTCCCGTCCGCAAAAAATGTATATTTTGTGAGGAAAAAAGTTACTGTGAATATTTTAACAGATTTTGATGCAGGTTGGCAGTGTTTGAACGTTTTCAAAGTTTTCTTGCATCTAAGAAAAACGTACAACATTAAATTTAATACAGTTAATTCGTCCCATTTCAGTTTATTTCTTTATAATTATGTTATTTAATTTAACTCATAAATAAATTTGGCGAAAACAGTATTTAAACAGAAAAGGAATTAGTTTGTGTTCGACTAAATTAAATATTCGCCCTGTATATTTCGCAATAAAAAGAATTTTTGTTTAAATGTAACCTAAATAGATATACAAACACAAGCTATTTATAAAATGATCAAAAATTAAATTTTAAATCACCAAAATTTCCGATAAATTATCAATAGAAAGCGGAGACTTCAACGCTCGGTAAGACAACGGACCCGTACGAATCGCAGTGAATCGTAACAAAAACGGAAATATTACAGCAAATCTGCTTCGGTAATCACAAAAATACATCATTTATTTAAAAACTAAACTAAGCAGGCACCTGAGGCAAGGTTTAAAAGATTGTTAATATAAAAGAACGCCGCAAAAACGCTGTAATGAGTTTAATAATGATAAGGTAGGCGGAAGTTAATTCAATGTTTATCGCATTGATAATCATAAATAGAAATCTAATTATTTACCTGGTGTGATTCTATAATCTACGTCTTAACTAAGGTACTTTAACGAACAAAATTTCGGATTTCACGTCGGAAATCTTAAGCAACAAAGTATCTTTCATGAACGAAATTGTAGGAATTACGCTGAAGGTAAATTTAAAGCGGCGATTGATTATGAAAAGTCACGCAAACGAACACAACTCGGTGATATTCACCGCTGGAGTTGCTTCTGATTAATTTCATCCTTATTTTATTAATTTTCCCGTACAAACCCTGATTCTTTTTTTAACAAAAAGCCAATAACGACTTCCCGAGGCTTGTTACAGACCGCCTCCTTTTGAAAACTTTTGCGCGTTCTTAACAATGAAGTAAACTTATTAGTTTAATTTTTCTGATAAGTTCTTTTGAATAACATGTAATTAAAATTTTGTAAAATGTTAAATACTCTGTTGCAGATACTTTTAAAAAACAATTTTCTCTTAACTAGCAGGTTACGTTTCCAATTTAACATTGAAATCATCAACTGTATTTCCTGTACTTACGTTTAACATTTTAAATAAGTCTTAAATGGTTTTCCGTAATAAATGTATTTCTTCACATTTATAAAGATTAATTCAGGTTTAGCTTTACTGCTTTACTAAGTTCAACTTCCTTTTACGCTCTTAAAAAACATCGGCAACTAGGCCAGGTACAGCAGACCTATTAGTAGACTCGCCATAAAAGCTTGTATCGTTTTATTGTGTTGATAGCCTATAAATATAATTGGCCTGCGCAGAATAAAGCGGCAATTCGGACTCTTAACCGCTTCGAGGTATGTTAACCAGAGGTATAAAAAAGGCAACAACTCACGAGTTAAACTTTCACCACCCGCTAGTTAAAATTCGCCTGTTTAATTCAATTCTTAGACCGTTAAAAATATACCTCCTCGTGTTGGAGTCGCCTATACACGCCTTGTTATTTCTAGGCTTTCTTGGCTGGTTAATAAATTTCTAAGTAATGATTTACTTGCTTGCTTAGGACGGTGCATGTCTTTCAAATACGTTTAAAATTATGGCCTGTATCGAGATAGAAGTAAATTGCTGTTTTTCACTTCTTCACTTTGCTTATCGATATTGAGATCGGGCTTAATCGTTTACAGAGGACATTAAAGAAGTTTTCTAGCACGACATGATTTATTACCGATTTTTATATTTCCATGGTCACATATGAAAGACTCGAATCTACTTCTTAATGATTTTAGAACGATTGCACAAAGGTGAATCATATTTTAATATTTTAACTGCATTGGCACACCCACGTTAGAGCTTAGGAGGCTGAAGTCCCTCCAAGACCACAAAATAGTACTTTTATTTAAGCTTTTTTAAGTTAAAGACTTCGAGTGTTTATTATCGTCAACACACCGAATGTTATTACTGGGGGTATTAGGTTCATCTTCTTCTTATCAACCTTGATCTCCCAGTCTCTTCCATTTCTGTATATCATGAGCCACTTGGAAACACTTTCTTCCTGCCGTTTGTTTGACGTCATAAATCCACCTTTGCCGTCTTCTGGCGCTTCTCTTGGTTAGTCTTGGTCTCCATGGGTTTGGCTCTTGACGAGCTACGTGTCCGACCCAGCGACCCATTGCCATTTTATTTTCGGTATTCTTTTGCTACATATATCAGTCACCTTTGTTTTACGTCTAATCTCCTCGTGTTTAATTCTATCCCGGTGGCTAACACCCAACATTATTCTCTCCATAGCTCTTTGGGAAGTTCTAAATGTAATCATATTCCTCTTGGTGAGTGACATCGTCTGCACGCCATGTGCAACAGGGAGAACACAAGTTTCATAAACTTTTCTTTTTAAGCAAATAGGGAGACCAGGATTCCTTATTCTGTGGTTTAGTTTCCCAAAGGCTACCCAACTCAAGGTTATTTATATGAGATATACGTACTCGTGGATTACCTCTAGAGTCGTGTTGGCAACGGTGATATCCACTTCCGCTGTGCGTATGATTTTTGTTTTTTGGGTGTTTATTTTCACATCGACACTTTCTGTTTCTCTGAGTAGTTCAGTTAACATTCGTTTTAATTCTTCTGAATAACTACTTATCAAAACAACGTCATCCTCGAATCGAAGATTACTCATTTCTGAATAATTTCGGCGAGATGGTATCACACTGGCAAATTCCTCCCCTAACTTGAATTTTATCTGTTATCAAGTCAGTGTTAATTATAACTGGTATTGTAGAATTCTTATAGATAAACGTTAGTAGTTTAGAGTATCTTGAGTCGATTCGAGCGTTGTCTGGCGCTGAGATTGACCAGGTTTCAGTAAAGTCAAATGCTTCATGATAATCGATGAAGGCTAGATAAATCAGGATGTTCTACTCTGTAGACTTTTCAATAAGTGACCGAAGAGCCTGTAGGAGATTTGTGGTACTGCAACTCCTCCGCAAACCTGCTTGCTTTACTGTTCCACAGAAGTTTTTCCACGAGTTAGGAATTTCGGCGTTTTCGAGATACTCATTTAAAAGCATTCGGACAGATTCTAATAAAGCTTCTCGGGCCATTTTTAATAGCTCGGCTGTAATTCGGTTTTCTCCTGCTGACTTTCTATTTTTCATTTGACGTGGTGCCGAGAATAGTTCCTCTTTATCGATATCTGGCATATCTTCTGATCCCACATTTATGATGGCTTGTTGTTGATCAATTTGATGTTGTGATGTAGTGTTGTACAATGATTTATATAAGTTCGTTCTTGTCTCTTACTAGTATAACTACTTTCTCGTTTCTTACTTTGAAGGTGTTATTTTGACCCTTAGCCATATTCGATTTTAGTACTCTCATGTTTACATAGTATTCAATCAAGACTGTATACTTTTTGTATTGTGTGCCCTTAGGTTTTGGTATCTGTTTGTTTATAGTTTTGTTTAGCTCTTTATATTCTGCAGTTTCGTTATCCATTGTTTTCCGCTGTTTTATCAGTTTTAGTGTATCTTGACTTACTCTGTTGTTTCTTTTGTGAACATATAGGTAGGTTTTGTAGCTATTTGAAGATTTGATGTAATTCTATCTGTTAATTAGTTTATCCCTAAGTTTTTTGAATCGTTAGTTAGCTGGCCGTAGCTTCTTTTGAATGTGTTTTCGGTATTCTTGTTCATGCCTGTTTAGGTGTCGTATTGAAGGGAATAGATTTAGTTTCCGAATAGGCCTTCTTCTTTCGTTTTTGATGTCCATTTTCATGTTTGCCCTTATTAACCTATGGTCCTTCCAGTGTCTAATTTGTTAAATGCAAATATTTTTGTAGTTAGCAAGTACATAGTCGATCTCATTCTTCGTAGACCCATCTGGACTCCCCCAAGTCCACTTTTGCTGAAGAGGGTTTTTTGAAGAGAGTGTTTAAGCAATACCGATTTTCTTTCTGTAGGAAATGTAACAGCGTTTCACCCTCACGTTTCTTGATCCTAGGCTAAATTCACCGATCTTGTTCTGGAACTCGCCTTTGTTTTCTACTGTTATGTTAGTAAAGTCGTCCATTACTGTAACATACCGTATTTTTTTTTCTTGAATTGCTTTCGATATATCTTCATAAGGTAGTTCTGCCTCAGTTTCGTTAGATGTACTAGTAGTGGATGCATATATCTGTATTATTTGTAGAGTTATGAGTCTCAGTGTTATACAACTATAAAACACGATCATCTTTATTAATATGTGTTTGAAGCGTTTATTGGGGCGGTCGTGGCTCAGTTGGTTCAGCGTGCGTCTGACCACTGAGATGGCTCGGGTTAGATTCCCAGGGTCACATAACTATACACCAAAATACCCGGCCGCTTCCTTCGGAAGGCAATGGCAAACCACCAAGGTGTATATTCTGCCTCGTAAAGTTCTCTCTGGAGTAGAAGTGCAAGCACTTCCGTGGTTCGGAGCCCACGTTAAGCTGTAGGTCCCCTATGTCTGTAGGCTACTTGACACGCAAACCACATGCATATGGAGAGAGGATCGGCAACGCCTTGTAAAGGGCATGGGACTCTAAGAATAAAATGCGTTTATTAATTAGAAGTGCCACTCCTTCGATGTGTGAATCTGATTCCTTATTATTTTGATACAAAACATGGCCTGATTTGAGCAGAGTCGCTTTTTCACCATTTGTTCTAGTTTCACACAGACCCATCTGATAGATTTTAATCCTGTTCCAATCTCGTTTATTTAGTCTCACTGTAAGGATGTTATGTGACGCTATTGAAATGATTTTCTTCGTGGGATTTGATTTTTTGTCAATTTTTTGCCCTCCTCAGAATCCGTTGGGCATGTGATTCAAAACGCCTAGCGCCACCCTCCTAGGGAACTTTCCCATTTGTTTTGTAAATTGACATTTTGGTTGCTGGAAGGTTTTTTGTCATACTTGCCACGCTGACCATGCGGTTTGGCGAGTGGTGGGATGTAGGATATAGGAGAAGTAAGGTAGGGTGGTAGATGGGATTGAGGTTGGAACCTGATTTCTGTCGGCACAAGAGTCGAGAGAAATCAAGTGCTTGAATGGGCAGGATCGCCATTCCTGAAATAGGTTTGACTTCCATCGGGATCATGAAAGCGTACCCACCTGCTAGGTGCATAAAGGTAAAATATAAAGAAAGCAATAAGTCTTGCTTATTGGCAGACGCTTTTGAATGTGGCCCCAAGTTATAAGCACTTTTGAAAATACGCTAGAAGTCTGTAAGTTAAATTAACGAATAACAGGCTGTTATTTTAGTCCGAATTTCGTTCAGAAGTTGGTTAAATGCTTAATTTTTTCATCAAATATAGTAAAGTTTTTGATTTAAATTTAATACATGCAAAAGATATACAGCGATTTCTGATAAAATAAAGTGAAGTTGCGGGAAAAAATCAAGAATTTAAGAATGTAGCAAGCTTGCTACTAATAAAATAAAAAATCGAGTTCTGAAAATTGGTTGAAATCTTCAACAATAGGTATGTAATTAGATAAGATATTCCGAAAAAGCGTTTGACTATAATTTAAATATAAATCAGACAGTCTTACCAAAAATTATAGAATCTACTAAGTAAACCGACATCAAAAAATAGCTTCAATCAAAATTTTACTTTAGTTTGGTTAAATCAAACAATTTTTTCATTTGACTACTTCTTTGCAATCATTATTCCTGTTGAAAATAATTTTCTTGCTTTTATTAATTCCCATTCCTTTGTTGTTACGATTTTCTGAGTGTTTGATTTCATATTTTCCATTTCATTATAAGTTATATCGAAATAATTTAGAAAATTAGATATTCAAAAAGAAGCAACTGAAATGCAAATTTAGGATTTTCTTAGCTCCGAAAGTAATGGGTAAGTTGTGTAAAATTGTTTTACAAACTATTACATACTTATTAAGAAACTTTAGCCTTAAAAGTCATTGTAAATCTTCTTGCCGGAGATTACCTTATACTTTAAATTTTTTATCTGACTTGTAACCTGTATTACTCATAAAGAGGACATTTATTGAAGACGCATGTAATTATGAACGTTCGATTATTAGTAGAGCAAGTTAAAAACGGTTTTCTAAAAAAACTAAATATTTTATCAGCTTTTCGATGATTTTTTGATATGAACAGAAGCAGAAAAGTATATCTACTTGAAAGTTTTGTTAGAAAACAAACACAATTCTGTATAATCTAAACTAAGGTTATCCTAATTTTAGTACCTTGCAAATAATCAACTCTATTCTTATTATAGAAATTGATAACGATTTCTTGATTTATTTTATTAATAAAACCATCTTTTGAATAGTCTTAAAATTTACTGCAACATATGCTTTGCTCTGGTTTGCATATGAATTTTCAACATTTTTAATTTTGATGGAGAAAATATTTAGCTAAGTTAAAAAAACAGATTTTGAAAAATATTAATTCCTCCGAAATACAGAAACTTAATATTGCTAATCTGGCGTTGAATTCACCACATCGTCTGTATAATTTCAAATAATTTTTCCGTCGCTTGAATTTTTGAATTACACCTTCTTCGATCAATAATTATTACTAACAATGTGGGCCGACAATGCAACAAACAAAATGCTAGGTTTATATTTACAGGTATGAAATTATAGAGACTTCAACGCTATGGCAGTATATACTCTTTTAGTTTGTTTATAAATATTTCTATCGTCACTTGAATTTTTGAAATTATTATGTTTTTGTTAATGATTACCAAAACCTTAAAATTATCAGACTAAAACTTAAAAGCAGTTGTTGAATTCGCACTTAGGGCTATGAAAGTGGAGGGATATCAATGCTTCGTCAGAACACAAACTTCCAGGTTTGTTAAGAAACAAAGTGTTAAAATCATGTCCCTAAAACACAATTATTGTTGAACTTGTATTTGACTGGAGAGACTTCAGTACTACGCCGCCAGAACACAAGCTTCTGTTTAGTTTGTCAAAAAATATTTTTCATTGCTAAAATTTTGCACGTCTTCAATCGATAGTTGTGATAAATGTGAAAAATGCGTGCCTAAAATGTAACACACATATCACAGAATACGCATTTAGGGCTATTAAAATTGAAATTTAAGGTCAAGAAATATTTTTTTCGGTATAAAAGCTTCAACTTAAATATCGTTTAAATTAAACCTGCAGTTACATCACAAACCTTAATTAAGAACTTCCATTTCAGCATAAATATAAGAAAATATCAAACTTTATTTTAATCTGCGCCCGTATAAGGATATCCATGTGTCATTATAAGATTTATGTAATGCATTAACTTCGTTCTAAATTATTATCATTATTTAGTAATAATCTTAAGCAAGAGGTGAAAAGATACAAATAAAACGGTACATGTATAAATCTAACCGCAAGGAAATGATGGCATTAGAAGTTCGAGGCGTGGTATGGCAATTTAGTGCAATTAATATAAAATATACCTTGACTTTTCGTTTTAAAAGATGACGGTTATTTACATATTAAAGATATCAAATAGCTTATTATAATAAATTTTTAATTAAAAAGATAAAAGTGGTAAGTATATAGAAACTTCAAACTAGTCAGTCGCACGAACAACAACCGAAGTGTTACTTCTTACCTTTGACATTTAGAAATAGCGGTTCACTTTGAACTGTAGAAAGTTTATATTATTGAACATCAAAATGTTATTTATCGCATGTATAACTGTTGTTACTTTTGAATGTTAAACACGAAAGAATCGGTACTTTAGTGATTTATTAGTTTATACGTAATTTCATTTGTTTTGTAACATGAATTGTGGAACTTGCTAACAATGTTTGTTTTGTAATTGTTACGTTTGCCGTTAACAGAGTTAAGTTTTCGCATTACATGTTAAACAATAGCGGTCCAATCCGCAGATGCTGTGAAACACCACCGTACTCAATTTGGAAATTCCCTAAAATACTTAGTAGTAGCGGTAGTTTCTAAAACCTTATTAAAAGGAAACCGAAAACAGTTTAAGGACATTATTTGAATATAAAAAAGGTTTACAGTTTCGTGTGGGATTAAAGTTAGGCCTCAATGCCCAAATAATAGAGTAATATAAAATCAGCTCTTAATCTAGCATCATCAGTAGTAAGACATAAAATTGAAATTCTCTCCAGATTTGTTTTCCGACATAATAAACAAAGGAACGTGAGAACATAGTCTACCGTTAGATATTTTTTTAAACACAAGACCATTCAGTCAAAATTCGGTAAAACCTGTTGTTCCAGTAAAAACGCCTACCTGGCGGATTACAACTACTTTTGCTACTTTTAAGAAGTAATTTTGACGTCTTTTGTTAAAAGAAGTATTTTTAACATCTTCATTTAGTTAAATATGACTTCCTGCTTTTAATGCCGAGTAAGCTATTTTAACAATAAAATGTTCATTGCTCCTGTGTCAACTTCCTGATTTTATTGTTTGTTAAGGCTTTGAGATACAAAGACAGTTTGGTTTCCATATTATAAGAAACTGGTATTTTTGTAAACATAATTATCCTAATTAAAACGTTCTTTAAGTGCTTAAATTTACGTAAAAGCTGAGGAAACTATTAAGCATCAGGAAAAGCGTTCTAGGTAAATACTAAGTATAAAAGTTTAGGCGTTGGTATAATTAATCCTGAAACTTCTAAAGACTTATTATTAATTACATATTTGAAATATTACAAATTTTAAATTATAAATGAAAGTACGAATTACTTATTTGATCGGTAAAATAAAATTGACCTTCAATTCACCATTAATCTTGTACCAAAATTAGTTGTGCAATTTGCTTTATAATATGCAATAAACGCTAAAAGTTCTTAGAATCTACATGTGAGGTATTTAAACAAAAGCACATTAATCAAATTTTGCAATAATTATCACCAACATCGTTTTGTGACTCACCGACAGTAATTAATCAAAACGCTTTTAAAAGTGGTTTATCTGCGTGCTAGTCTTTTTATTTAATATCGTGATTTTTTCATTACATTTTTGAAAATAAATCTGCTCCCAATTGAACTACTAATATCCATTAAGTAGGTATTAAAGTGATTATATCTAAAAGAGACTTCAGCGCTACATTGGAACACAAACATCTAGTTTTTAAGAATATTTTTTCATTACCTTTATAAATTGCACTGTTTTAAGCACAATTTTTATTTTAAAAACTTTTATTGTTTTTAATGTTAGAACTTATTAGCTAAAATGTATCAAAAATTGCTGATTTTGCATTTAGGGCTATGAAATTGAAGAAACTTCAATGCTACGAGTTTGCTCAGAAATATTTGTTGCAGCCTTTGAATCCATGAATTTTTCAACGTGTAATTAACAAAAAATCTTAAAAATGCATCGCAAAATTTACGAAAAAGGACCTAATTTGTATTTAGGGCAATGGTGTCGCAGAGATTTCAATGCTACGTCAGAACACAAATATTTGTCTTGTTAAGAAATATTTTTCGTTGCTTGAATTATATGTCAACAATTACCAAAACTGTTTGCCTAAAATGTAAGAAAATTTCGCTAATAGAATGATGATATGTCACACTACAAACCTCAGATTTCTTATAAAATAATTTTTTGATCTCTTAAACCGAAGAAGCATACATTTTTAAACCAAATAGTGCCATTTGCTGCCTAAAATTCAGTTCATCAAGAGCAATAAACAACATCTATAATTCTTGTGCTTAACTTTAAAACTTAATCACGCCATCAATTTTTCTTCGCCATGACAGACTGTCAAGATTGAAAGCTTATCATGTAACTGATATTCTATTTGTAGTGTATTAAAATTACTAATTTTGAATTATTACTTGGGAAATAAATAATTGGAGGAAATAAATGTTTTCAAGTTTATCTAATGAATTTTTTCGAATGTTCTAAGATTCATATTTGAAGCATCAAATGACAAATTTATTAAGCCATTTTGTTAAACGTTGTTCTTTGCGAAATAAACGAAAACTCCAAACTAAGCAACAAATAAATAACGGAGTATTAAAAATAAGATAAAATAATTGTCGAATGGATTTAGTTCGCAAACAACTTCCATTAGCACCACATTTCTCGATACATGATAGGAATAATTAGATGTATATTATAGGTTGTCCTGATACGGTAGGTAACACAATTAACATTTAATAGGCGGTAGTCGACAGCTATCAAAGCATATTCAACTTTACTTTTTCATACCTGAATCTAACAGTATACAATTACATTATAACCCCAAGTAAATAGATCGGCATAGAATTATAAACGCTTACAGATAAAAAAAATCGCATTAACTTCACCTGTACCAACATTTATTCCAATAGGCTGCACGTGTAATAAAATAGGCAATCTGAGAAAGCTTGCGTCAACAGAGTACAGTTACACGGGAGATTCAATATGTCTAAGGAACTGATATTTAAGATGTGAAATTGAGAATAACACATAATTGCAGGTAGAATCATACAAGCGTACATAGGTCAATAGTAAATTATACCTCTTCACGTTCCTATGCATTAATTAGAGAAACTAATTAACCAGCAAAGACTTAGAAGAGTCTTTGAGGTAACCATTCCAGCTCATGATTTCACGTTAATGAGGCAGTATGTACACGAAACGTTCTTAATTGAAATGCAAATTTTATATTGTTGTGCTGTTTGATTATTTTCTTATTGAGTTTGCTGGGCTTCCGGGACCCGGGACTACTATTTCTTCGGCTGAATGTTAATACATTCGCATACTGTAACAATTAAGAAGTTTATTGCTTCTATTGAAGAATAGATAAGAAATTTCAGCAGTTTAAGTACAGATTTTAGAGCTTTTCGGTTATAATACACTTAAAATTAAAGGCGTTTAAACTGAATTTAATTAGATAGCTTTATAACTCATTTAAATGTAGATATTTAATCTGACAATGTAATTTGCTGTATATTTTTATGCGCAAGAAACAGCTACGACATACTGTTATTATTTAAATGGCTTAGTTGTTATTAAAAAAATGTTCAGGAAACAAACCATCCTAAATAATGAGGATATCCAGTAAGACTTTTCAAGTAGAATTAGAATGAAGTTAGGTAGAAGGCTTAAATTACAAATAAGAGTTGTTTACAATAGAAGTCTTGTATAAGAGCAATAAACATCTTTAAAAGGCATTTGTGTTAGGTTCTGATATTTAGTACACATTAGGAATTGAATTCCCAAAATTGTTTTAATAACATTGATTGTCAGTCGCATTGCCTGGCTTTCTCTGTTCTTCTTCTTAAGACGAAGAATTTTAAATTCCCAAAATCATTGTTGTTTTAATAACATTGTTTGTCAGCCCCGTTGAGCTTTCTCTGTTGACACTCTCTATCAAATGTTGCAGGTCCATCCATGCTTTCTGCCAAAATGGCGATGTCGTCAGCAAATCTTATATTATTTATCATTTCGCTCCTAGTTTTACACATTCTTTCTTGTCCCAGAGGGCTCTTTGAAATATAACTTGGGAATATATATTGAAGAGTTGTGGCGACAGCACTATACGTCTAACATCTTGTGGTATCTTGATTTCGTTTGTTTCATTTTCGTCTTAAAACCAAGTAAACAACACGCGTCTTATACTTGAAGAAAAGGAAAGAACGGGCCAACAAATACAAATATCTAGGTGTCACAATTAACTCACAATTAGATCAAGATAGAAATTAGAACGAGGATTGAAACAGCTAAAAAAGGGTTTATCAAATTCCCATAAATGTTCACCAATAAGAATTTGAATAGTTCAATAAGAATGAGATTCTTAGAGTGCTATTTCTGGTATCAATTGTTATATAGTGTGAAAAATTGGACATTGGGGGTACAAACAATAATACAAAGAATTAAAGATTTCGAGATGTAACTCTATCGACGCATGCTAAAGGGCCTCTGCACAGCAAAAATTACAACTGAAGAGACAATTGCTACATACCATCGTGCAAGGAAGGATCGAGGGGACCAAATGTGTTGAAAGAAAGAAGAAGTCATAGTTGAGAAACATTCCAGACTGGACCAACATGAACGCAGAACTATTTCATTCAGAAATGGGGCGCCAATCTTCGATAGAAGATGGTATGTGATGGATGAATGAAAATCATGTTTGAGTTCAGTTTTTAAAAACAAATTGATTTTAAAATGTATTTGAATTGAAGGCAGTTTAAACGAACATTCAAAGTTTTGAAAAATCCCAAGTTTTCTCAGTTAAAGCAATCGAACCTGAATCCTAACTTTAATTTTTGCAACTTAAATTTAAATCGTGGGTCAAAATTCTAATTCTTTAAGTAATTGACTGGAATCTCTACCGTGAAACTGGTAAATCTGAATTAACATTTCAAATCAGAATATCAAGCTTAAATTTACAATTCGATTCTTTTATTTGCACTGAAAAAGTAAATTTTATAATCTGAATCTAAAAACTTTAAACCTATGTAATTCAAAATTTTAATTTGCAAATTGGGGATATCGATAAATTAAGCATTAAAAACAAAATTTTATTGAAGAAATCTCGACATTTTATGTATTTTTAGAGATGTTACTGAAATATCAAATTAAGAAAGCAGATTTGAATTGAATTGATTCCCTGAAAAATCATATTTTACAAATGAAATAATATCTTCGATTTGGAATTCTAGATTCAAAGATCTGTTCATTATGTACTTCAAAGAAAACTGCAAGAAAGCTTATGCATTTAAATCGTTTACATTTTTTAAACGCAGATTGGTCTATACAATTTATTTTTAAAGTGACTGAAGCTGAGACAGAAATGAAAGATTCATGGTTAAAGAATTTAAAAACTCTAAGCCCTTTTTTAAATTTGATCTGTTAACCGAACCCGAATTAAAGATTAGAATCCTTTTATTTAAATTCGAACCTTGAACCGGGATTTGAATACCAAGTTTCGAAGCAAAACAAACTTGTTTGTTATCACTGACAATTTAACTTTAGGTCTGAATTAGGCTTTTGAATCGGAATTTCTAACTACAGTTTCGAGCTGGTTTTAGTATTTGTGCTGAAATATAAATTTTATAATCGAAATTTCAAATTATACTGACCGACAGTGAATAACCAGTTTCACACTACAAGTGGAACAAGGAACAAGGGAATTAAGAAGAGCAAATATAAAATACGAATTCAAAAACCAGAAGTTTATGCATTGAAATCTAATATTATCGCCCTAAATACAAATTCAGTTATTTTTGATAAGCTTTAGGTGCATAGTTTTAACGCAATTACTACCTGACAAAGTTATAATTAAAAAATTCAGCAGACGAAAAAGATTTCTTAACAAACCAGAAGCTTTCACGTAATATCAAATCAAATTCAGCAAGTTTTGTTACGTTTTGGGCGTCTTTTTAATACTTTTCGAAGTAAACAACTCATAGTTAAGCCAGGAAACTTAGTATAGTGTTAAATTTAAAATTCAGAATTAAAGTTTCGAATTTAGATGGGAATATTCAACGCCTAAGATGTAAAAGAATTGCATATGAATTCAAAAAATTTCACTCCGCTAGCCGAGTTTCGAATTCGAATTTTACGGGTGCCAGAATGAGATTTTAACGTGTTACAAGTGGGATACTCTTATTTTCTAGCAAGTCTTAAAAATTGTTAAAAAGCCTTTTAAAAATTCAGCAATAACATTATTTCGTTTTGCAGATATAATGTGAATATTTAACTGTTCTCTTATTGAGTCGTCGACCTATTCACAGTTTAGTTTTTGTAGGTGAATAAATATGAAATATCAACAGAACTAATGTAAAAATAAGAAATCAAGTTTAAACGTAATTTCAAGTTTTAGATTTAACCTTTTAAATGCTTACAGTTGACCGGTCGGTCCTTTCCTCAACTTCTTTAACTTTATAGTTTTTTCAAAAAGTTTTTGGAGAAATCTTCACCTTAAAAATAACCAGTCTAGAAAACTCTTTCTGTCATTATTTGCAAAAAACAGACTTTATTTTGATCTATAAATGTATAACAAAAACGAACTTTCCAAATTTTGTTTATGGAAACTGGACCTAAAGATGCTTGAAGATTTATAAACCTAACCTAACGAAGAAAGTAAATATGTTTATTTAAAATGTAAAAAAAGTTAAATTAAAAAAGGATTTCTATAAAATGAATGATTGTTACAGAACACTTGCTCTACAACCTTTGAAGGTCTGCGGAGTACATTATTACCTATAAAAGACAATCCTGAGAAAATTTGGAATTTGTAATAATTCAAGCAAGAAAATTTTAGGAAATTCTTAGGTTATTGCCACTTTATAATAAGTAAAGCCATTTTTTGTGAATAATTAACAAAAACGTTGTAAAAACCCGAAAAACTGTGTGAAATTTAGAAGAATTACATACAAAAGATTCTTATAAAATTAGAAATTGTTGAAAAGTTTTCAGTTTAGAGAAATTGTTTCTTCTTGAGCGTTCGTATTGAAATTAAAACATTTTAAAGGTACACCATTTGAAATATAATATCTCGAAAACACTTATAAAAAACACAAACAAAAACTAAATGGGCAGATTCTTCAAAAACTTAAATTACAATACCATTTTACCACAGTTTTTTGTTAGTACTCTTTCGGTTTCCTTCCAGGTTTATTTTTAGACATTTATTGCTTAGATTACTTACGAGGTAAATAACACTGTTGACAAAGCAAAGCCAACATAGCAGAACCGTATTTACTCGGAGAAATTGGCCCTTGAGGCAATCTGTTGCTCATTAATGGAGCAACCTTAAAGTTTTCTTTAGTCCAAAGGTGTTATATGAATATTCTGAGATATGTGCATAACTGAGATAGTTTGGAGCGTTCTGAGGCAATCAAAGGTATTGTAAAAGTACTCATGATAATAATAAACGTTTTTATTGCCTACAAACTGCATAGATAATTATTCTTATGGAAGAGGAGGCATTATTAAGGACATTTCAAGACAGTGTAAAAGGAAAGAAGTCCTTTATTCCTAAGATCCAACAGTAACCGTGCTCGATCTATTTTATTCTATTCGATTTACTGAGGTTGCCTTGTATCAAATACAATTTACATCATAATCACTTTGTAAGTATTTAACGATTCACCTCATTTATTAATTTAAAGCCTAACAGTATCCCTTTTTATAGAAACTTACACAGTTCTGTAGTTAAAGAGAATTTTTTCTAATTTAATTACCAATCATAAAAGGCAGCGAGAATTACAGCAACTTTCTCTTAATTTGCTAAAGGTCTTCTTTAAATATGATTTCGTAATTCAGTAAGATTTATTTGAATTTTGAGCAAAAACAGAACCTTTAGCTTGTATTGTATTTAAATTCGCCACATAAATGTTTCATGGCGTATTGTAAAAAATAAATTAAAAATTCAACAATAGTCAATATTTTTTCTTACAAAACAAAATTAATTACACGTTTAGCCGGCTTGATTTAAATACAGGTAACTTTGCCTACATTCGACCAACGCAGTTTTAATATTAATTAAACATCTGAGCACTTTATAATAATTCAGAAGGTAGCTACAATAATCCAGAACATACAAACAATACAATATCCGATAAAAAAAAAACAATCCTTGATGTCTCAATTACAATATAAGGCGTTCGTTTCTTATAAAGCATGCAAATACATAATTTGACAAGGCCTCTCCTGACTTTGGTTAATAAGATAAATGTCTTGCTTCCACACATACGTTAACTTTTTTTCAGTTTGTTTCTTTTGCACATCTAAAGTAAATTGCATTAAATATGCACATGTAATTGAGCATGCTCGTGTATTTCCAGTCACGAATCGTAATATTAAAGAAAATCAAGTTCAAACAGAACTGAATGAGTGAAACAAGTTTTAGTCGTGACATTAATTCTACAAACGAAGCCGCGCAATAAATTACACGTCAACATTCATTTTCCATCAGATGGAAAGTACAATAGAACGGGAATAATAGGACCCCGCATCTAACTTGAAGAAGATTTATTAATAACAAACACACACTGTTATCGTTCGCCTTCTTACAACACAAGACGTCTTGAGTGTGTATGTATGTAAAACGTTGATTGGGTTTATGTAAATCACTGAACCAGAGAAATGACGGATAATAGAATCCGACTTCAGTCCCTTTTCTGATTATTGTTAACAGTTCTTCGCGTTCAAAACGTACATATACAGCACGAAAGATCCGAACAGTTTTTTTTAATGTTATTTTCCACCTGATTTATTCCCTAACAAATCGGTTAACTAAATCGAATCCGACTGCATGTTATTCTTCAAATTATAATAAATAAAGACATGTGTAACCCATCATGGCTCACAAACGGCTACAACCAAATCAATACAGTAACGTTATGATCCGCATTAAATCATTGTCTCGCTCAGGTTTCCGAATGTAGAAGTTTTGACCTACATGCAAATTTTCGCCGTAAAGATTACATCCGCCAATTTAGTTTAACTGCTCTTTCGGTGCCTTTTGAATTTTGCTTTTTTTAATGCGATTACTTTTTCTAAGCCGGATTCTTTTTAAAACTTTTCTCATCGTATTCATCTCGGTATTCACCTTTGGCACCGTCGTTTTGGGAAACAAAAGCAAAGTGTGTGTGTGTAAACCTAAAAAGATCCCAGGTGATTATCAAATATTTTCCTTGGTGTGAACTTAATTTAATAATAAATTTAAATAATATTTAATTTAAAATAAAATTTAATTTGAAATGATCTACGAGCCGTTCCCTCGGTTTAATTGGGAGTATATGGACAACCTAACGAAATGTTTTAAGTAGATACGCTGGGAAAAAGATTAATTACGTAAACTTTGCAGTAGATCATATGTGAAGGGTGTGGTTAACTGTAAATAACGCAGACAACACGCTGTTTCAATTTTTCTAACTTGCATGTAGGATATTTTTTCTAAGCAACGTTACAGTCCGCGAGCAATACTTTTTAACTAATTAAGACATAAGATTTTCTCTGTTAGTATTATATTGTATTGAGTTAAAGTATTGCGTAACTTAGCCACGTTATTTTAATGCAGAATGTTATTCAGCAATACAAGAACTCGCAATTTAACGTTTGAATTGTACATGAACATAACGTTATTCGATATAAAGGAAGCCGCACAATAAACGTGGAATATTATTCTGCAAAACGTTTTGAAAAAATTTAGTAAAGTTCTGCTTCAACAGTTTTTTTTAAATTAGCTGCAAAACAAGAAATTTAGAAATTCATTTTGGGTTCTTCAGTAATTGATCGTGGCCTTCTCTTCAGTTTGCGATGTAACTTATTATTTACATTTTCAGATGCTTTAAGGAATTTCAAAAATTTTAAGTTAAAAAGCTAAATGTTATGAACGTCGTGCTTGATCTATTCAAATGTCAGTTTACTGACTCACTATTTTTCTGAAACGTTTAGGAAGATGCTCAACATGACGAATTACCTTTTGGAAGCGCAATTATTTCGTGAAACGCTTGAAGTACCTACTCTATGAGGAATAACATATTTAAATTATTTCCAAGTTAAAAATTGCTAAATTGCAAATAGAAGTTTTAAAAACATAACTGAATCTGCCTCTAAATGCGATGGTAGCAAAAGAGACTTCAATGATGCATCAGAACACATATGTACTTCTAGCGGAAAATATCTAATTCGAACCTTTGACTGTAGTTCATTTATTTTCAGGAAATATGTAAGTTACCTTTATTAAAGTAACTGTCTATAAAATAAAAGAGTGACTCCAGTCAATTTCAGCCCCTCTCATGAATTTACATCTTAATATTGTCACCAAAATTGACTGAAATGTTTTTCAATTTTAAGGCCTTTAGTGTTCAATTAAAAAAATCTGAAACGTTTGGAATTATGTTTCACATGATATACAATGCGTTGGAGACATTATTATTATAATAGGCTTCCAATTCTTTTAGAATTTTAACCGCTCCTTTTCTGGAGCTGTCGCAATCCATTTTTTGGCGTGGATTAGTCCCCATATCTTCTATCTCTTGTACTCTCTTACAGTTGTCGATGTGATTGGACCTCTTTCACCAATTCTCTCCATTGATTTCTATTTACTACCTTTCTTCTCCATTCCATTACCTCAATCTTTCTCAGGTCCTCCATCACCTCATCCCACCATCTCATCTTTGGTCTTCCCCTACTTCTTGATTCTATGGGTCTCCATTTCGTTATTACTTTTAATGTTCTGTCTTTTTTGGTTCTAATGATGTGCCCAAGCCATTGTAATCTCTATGCCTTTATAGCTTTTACTATATCGTATATCCTCTCCTCCCGTTTCTTCAAGAATTTCATGATCCATTTTTGCTCTAAATTCATTTTCCCCTTTCTTTTTTGGGCCTAATATGTTTTGCCATATCCTTCTTTCCCATATTCTTAGTTGATCTTCTTTGTCCTGAGACATAAGGCTTCTGCTGTCTGATTAGACTCATATAAATTCTTCTTTTTGTTTTACTGCCTAGTTTATTGCTTTTTAGGATCTTCTTATTGCTGTAGTAGGCTCCATTTCCATTTATTACACTATGCTTTCTTTGGCTTCAATGTTTCTGTTATTTTTGCTATTTACATTTACTCCTAAGTAGTTAATCAATTGTACTTCTTCAAATATGTGTTCACCCATTTTTATGTTCTATTCTGCGCATCCATTTCTTTCGCATCTCATCTATTTTGTTTTGCATTCGTTTATTTGTAGGCCTCGTGTTTTTCCTTCTTCTTCAATTTGGTTGAGTGTTTCGCTTAGTTTTCTTTTGCTTCGTGCTACTATTACGATATCATCTGCGTAACCTGTTGTTTGCACTTCTTTGCAGTTAATTGTCCCTTTCACGTCAGATTTTGTTACTATACTCTCTAGAACTAGTCCAAACAAGGTTGCGATGATAGTGCGTACTACGACCTGCGCTTCAAATTTTTCTGTCTCCTTCCTGTGTTCTAATTACATTTGTCCTTCCGCTCATCGTCATTTATATCAGTCGTATCAACTTCTGGCGTATGTTAAAATTTCTCAGCTCTTGAATCATCTCTGTTCTACTGACACCATCGAAAGCCTGTTTAAAATCAGCAAACTACATGTTCATGTGTATGTTGTTCTCATAGCTTTCCTATATTAATTGTTTCATCAAGTGTATTGCACCTATCATTGTTCTTCCTGCTCTAAATCCGCTCTGGTAATCGTCTATTATTTTTCTGTGTATTTAACTAGTTTTTCTTGTATAACTATGGTCAAAATTTAATACGCCACGCTCGATAGCGTTATTCCCTATAATCATTGCATGATTCTGGGTCTCATTTCTTGAAGTTTAGTATTATTACCCCTTCGCACCATTTCTTTGGCATTTTTCTGTCTTCCACACTTCTTTTTGTCATTTTATATATCCTTTCCTGTAACTTAACTCCACCGTACTTTATCACTTCACCATATATCTTATCACTTCCCGCAGCTTTTCCTTTTCTTATTTTACTGATTACTTATCTAATTCCTATGTCGGCTTCATTACTATTAATTCTTCCTCTCTTCCTTCTTGCTTTTGGTACGCGTCCCCGTCTTCATGTTTTCTGTCCTCTTCTATATTTAGTAACAGATAAAAATATTCCTGCCATATTTCTTAATTTTTGTTTGTTTCCTTTGACTGTTTCATTTTTTATACATCTCTTTAATGTTGTTGCTTGTGCTATTGTTTTTTATTTCTCCTAGCTCCCCTTCTATCCATTCATCCTTCAGTTTTTACATGTCTTAATTGATTTCTTTTTCTTTTCCTTGTATATTTCCAGATACTTTGCTTTCCCTGTTTGTATCCATCTTAACATTGCTTCTCTTTTTTGTTTTACCTTGTCTTCACACACTTCGTTGAACCACTCGTTTCTTGCTGTTAATTTTCTATATCCGATCTTCGCTTCTGCCGTCATTTTCATACTACTTGGAGACATACGTAAAGGTAACGGCAACAAGGAGAGTTAAGGCCTCCTGAGTCTATTTTGAGATTTGATTTAATTTGTTTGATTAAGTACTTTAAATGAGAAATATAATATTTAAATGAAACATATATCAATTGAATTGGGCATTTAAGTTAAAAGTGCTAAAAGTATAAACCAAAGCTTTAAAAGCGCAGCTGAATATGCTTTTAAACGCAATGATAACAAAAGAGGCTTCAATGCCGCATTAGAATACAAATTTTCAGCTTGAGACATTGTAATTTCAGAGATGCTCGTATTAAATCCAACTTAGGTACATGCATATATCACTTTGTTTCGCTAAGATTAGTTTAAGATTAATGACTTTTCAAAATATTAGATCTTTCTTTTAATTCAAAATTATTGGTTTGTACATCGTGCCCCAAAAATTAGTACCGCTATGTTTTCCTTTATCTATAATTTGATTTATTCAAAAAAATAAGGATTTGAGGAAGATAATAACTAAATAAGTCATTTATTTAATTTGCAATTAATTGTTTTGAAAATATGTTTGGGTATACAAATCGCAAACACAAACCATTTATCTGCATTTAAATTTATATCAACAAGAAGTCAGCATTTGAAGAAAAATATCTTCGGTGTCATTTTGGAGAAGGTTTGGTATCAACTTACGATTGTAATTAAGTATATAAGTACGTACATATATTTAGGAAATAAATAGATTCTGTTTACTACAGTGATTTGGTATAAAATCGATGAAAAGCTCTACAAAATTTCCGAAATTTTTATATAGTTATTTACGAATTATTACTTAAATTAAAAAAATTAAAAATTAAATTAAAAAAATTAATACAACATAAAAATGACAAATTCATCTTTGGAAGCACTGCAAGTAGTTTTAACTCAGATATACTCGTAATAAATTTTATATTTACAAGCTGAAAGTCTCCAATTAAGGAGAGGGGGGTGCAATAAAGTTCTCCATGTCAAATCGTTCAAAAATATAATTAATCACTTTCACCACGTTAAAAGATATGCCACCCGAAGAAGAAAAAACCAAAATTGTTAAAATTATAAACCAAAGTTTTAAAAACATATCAAACAAAAATATGCTTTTAACTCGCCGATAGCAAAAGAGACTTCAATACATATTTCCAGCTTGTCGATACGTTTCATTTGCGAGATACAGTTAGGGCTCGTATCAAATCAAACTTAGGTTTTGTAATGATTTTCAAATAATAAACAAGTATTCGTTTTTATTAAAAACTATTGGATTCTACTTCATATTGGAAAAACACAACGAAAGTAGTTTCAAGCATTTTTCTTTAACTTATTTTAAGCTTAAGTTCATTTAAATTTCATTTATTTCGAAAATAATTTATTGAAGAAGATAATAATTTAATGTATAGTCTTTGTAATTTTCTTGCGAAGGAATTTATACAAAATACAAATGCAGAACATGCTAAACATTTATCCGAACTCAATTTTATATTAGAAGAGCAGAATTTAAATAAATAAATTAAAATCTTCCTTCGTTGTAATTTCTTTCCGGTAGTGTTATAAAGTCTTTGAATATCAAGGAAAAGCAAAAATTATAGAAAAGTTAGGGCAAGTGTTTCCCTTTAAAGTTTAAATTGATGGAAGTCATAGTTTGGATAATTTACTTTTAATTTCAACGTAAAAGCAAGCTTTTTGCTAGTATCTTAAGAGCGTGGTAAAAATTTATTATTATCTAATATAATAGTTAACTTGAACTGCTTTAAATTTCACGTAATTTCAGAAATGTAAATGACAACCCAAAAAACCTTGTATTACGAGTGGGTGAATGTCTTTGGGACGCAAGTATTTCGTAAACAACACAAGCTAATGAGTCTGCAATACTTATACTGTTTTTTAGTAATCTTAATGACTTATTTTGGATATTATAGGTTATTTTAATAATATAAAAAAGTTTGTGTTCTTGTGGGGATTCCACTGCTATCTGTAATTTTTCTTTCGTCCTTATCTGATAGGCAACAAAAACTTTAGTCAACGGGAAACGGCATCTGCTTAATTAAATAAGCTCAATAATTCAATATGTAAACGTTTCATCATAAATAGTAAATTTAATTTTTTTCCATATAACTAATGTTTGTAAAATCGTGAAGAGTGTAAGATTTATCTCAAACGTTTTAACATAACTCATTAGCCTTCAGATGTGTGCGAGTATAATTAATATACCAATTAAGGTCAAACATACGAAGTAACTTTTTTACTTAATTTCAATAAAACAAGGTTAAGATTTCCTAAAAGATTTGTTCAGACCACTCTCGTTTTAAGATTTTGAACAGGAAACCAACGTTATTTATTGAAGCCAAAAATTACTGAAAATTTAAAATATTACATCGTTTTTAGTTGGGCAGTTTATTTTCTGATTTATTCAGATTCGTAAGCTGAATTGTTTCTCAATATTGCCATTTTGATATAGGCGATTTAGCAAATTGAGAAACCTACTAAAATAATATTGGCTAATATTTAAATTTATTTAATACATCCTGTAATCTCTAAGGTTTAAATAAACGCATTGCAGTTCAATAATTCAATGAATAAATTCATAAGAAGAATTATTCAAGGATATACTCGTATACATGAGCATAGATGTAAATAATTATAAATTAATAAAGTTTTTAAAAATTATTATTTCAATGAAAACTATCAGCATAACTTTAAGTCGAAGGCTTCTTTATTTCAAATCCAACAGATTCATTAGATATAAACAACTATAAGTTCTTGGGATCCCCTTTAGGAAAACCTAATGGGTAAAAAAAAATACTTTAGTTGTAAGGTATTTTCGTACTAAAATACTAAAATTTAGTCTACACCAATCAGCTGGCATTTAATTCACATGAATCAACTTAAATTTGCTTGTCTTTACTTCATTTCGAAATGTTTTATCGAACAGTGGGATCAACTTTTAAACTTTTACAAAGCAAATTTCTTACAGATTAGTTTTCAAAATGACATTTTCAGAAGCTAATCGGTTCTTTATACATTAATGGCATTGCAATGGAGTCTGCGATTTTTCCACTGCCGATATGAACTGCTATTAATAATTTTAAAAATTTTGAAATACATAATAATTTGGCATCAACTGTCAGTGTAGTAATCAATTCACTTACTTCCCTAAAGAGGTAAATTTACGGTTATTTCGGTTCTAACAACTAAGAAACAAACGGCAAAATCAAGGTATCTCCCTTAAATAATGCATACCAAGTTGAAACTTTCAAAATTGACAGTAGAAAAACTAACTAAATATTATTCATGAACATTCAAAACGTTCGCTTGTAATGAAATTCCTATCGCCGCCTATAATATCCCTGACAACTTAAACGCATGTTAATAAACATTGATAAACCAGCAGTAGTAAACTAAATAAATACATAAAACGATTTATGGTTTAAAGTTCCGTTATTCGATTAGTTAAACACTACGCTAAATATAAATTACAGAAACTTTAAATTAATACAAATCTTTTACAGTTTTTACTGTCAATAGGTATTCGAAATGTTAAGCATTTGATATAAAAAATAGTAATATAAAAATACTGAATTAATTTGAAAAATGTAGTAGATTTTTAGAGTAGTCAGTTCTACTTAAAAGGTTTAAAGCAACAGTAGCCCTAATAACGCGAGAAACTTAGAAAATTACCAGTAAAGAGGACCCTTTTAAACAAATCCTCTGTGCTTCAATTATTAACAAGTTAAATTAATATTTAACAACAACTGAAAATAAAAATAAATTCAAAGATGTGGTCAGTTTAAGCGAAGTTTAATTAAATAAAAATTAGATTATCTTAATATTTTACAAAAAAAAAAAACAGATAGATAACTGATAACTTCAACAAATTCTAGGAGTGCCAAATATTAATACCTCTTTTTGTTTGTAAACAGGAAGCTAAACAGAATAATTTCGAAAGTAACAGTCAGGTAAAAAGTCATAAATTCAAAATAAGGATATTTAATTAATGAACGGTAGAAAATAATAGTAGGAAAATGTTTAGAGGTTGTTACCAGTTAAGCTTTTGTGATAACCCAAAATGCTTGTTCAAAAAGTGGCGGCCAATTTGAATCTTAAATTAGGCTCTTACAAGAAGAAACCTCAATTAAAAAAATGTAAGTAGAATTGTGGTACACGTTATTATGATTCACTCGTGTTCTTGAATAGAATTCCCAGAAAAAGAATAAATTAAACTATGGGTCGGAACTCTTTAAGTGTTATTGTTATCTAATAACCTGTAGGGGGGGGGGGGGGGGTCGAATTCAAGAAAAAGTGCTTCCCATGGGAGAAATATAAAAACCACGACCTCGTCTGTGACCTTTTCTATTCTTTGCTGAGTAATACAATTTAATATAATCCGACACTGTTCGATTCAATCGACACGCTTCTAAATACACGAAACGTGTCTTCGTCTGTTTCAGAAACTGTTAACGAGGTGCCTCGTAAAAAATTTATCTTTTCTTTACCATGTCCTCAAAGGATTTTATCAAAATTATTGAATTAGAAAATGGTAAGTGTTAAGGTTCTTCATATACTTTGGTTGCGAAAGTAATCCTGTATCTCGAATAAAATTCGAAATAAACCCCAACACCTGAACACCAGGCAGGCAACCGCTCAGGAAAAAAGGACGAAAAATCCAACACAACACATTCAAAATTGAAAGCCACCGGTCGTTACTCGCACAAAACTGGTAAACAAACACACCTTGTAACTTCTTCTCGGTCTCCCAGAACTTTTGAAGCTCCGTAAAGTACTTGTCCAGAATGAAGACCTTAGAAAGCCCTAAGGTAGCCATCTTGTGTGATTAGGGCTAGGAATCACGTTCGGCCATTTTCCGGACATTACACTGAGAACACACACACTCTCCTCCGAAGCACTCAATACACTGGCGGGCTATCGGCCGCTACCTGCGACCTGTTCAGGTGAGTCTCCCCGCTCACCTTATACACCTGTAAAAGCTTCGGGATTTCGGGATACCGCAACACAAGGGCCTTCGATTGAATAACACCTGATCGGATGCCCTAATGGAACGCAATCAAAAGACCGTTGGAATGTAGACTTGAACTTGAAGAAGTTTAAGCCGGAAACATCAAGAACTGCCGGATGTTTCTCGTGCTCCATATCTTATTTGCATATTATGCAAGAATTTCATTATTGTACTCGTCATATTTAATGGAATCGCTTAGTTATTTCCACTGATTTCAAGTTTTCTTACTGAAAAGATTAAAACATTACGTTTAGAGATGGTATCTCAAGAATGCCAATCCGGAAATCTAACAGACGCTCGGAATTGTAACAAAAATGTTAATTAAGCTTCAATGCGATTTAGAATAAATTAAAGCGTCGATATTATCGTTGTTAATTAATAAATACGAAAAAAAAACCAAACCGCGGTAAGCGTAAAATAAGGAAACTTCAGCGAATTGCAGCGAGAGATTTCAACGCTAGATCAGAAAGGAAACTCGTTCAGCAACTCTTACAAAAGATCTTTTAATTTAAATCGGCAAATTCTGTATTGATGTTAATATGATAACGAATTAGTTATAATGGGTTAGTGACAGAAAAACATAAATAAATGAATTAGATTTCAGAAGTTAATTAAAAGTGAAAGATGATTCGAATATTTTCATTTCATAGAATACACATCGACCCAACCTAATAAAATAAATGCTAAACTAATTAATTCCGCGTTTAAATCAAAATAAAAAGTTGAAAACAAAATTAAAAATCATAATTCAAGTTGGAGATTTATACGTCCGATATAAAAACTTGAGTGACATGCAACTAATTGTAGAACGTTAATAAAATTAATTAAAATATTTAAACTGGAAACTGTCAACTTTAGGACGAACCAAAAATAAACTGGGAATCTTTTAGCAAATTTTATAGCATTTTACAATTTTAAGTAAGAGCTTAGACTTGGTTTACTCCAAGTAACCTCTTTAACAATCCCCGCATACTCTTAACTTCTCTTGGAAACAACAATTTGTAACACTTAAAATTCTTAGAGAATGTTTTCATGAATTTGAAAAGCTTTACGGTGCTTCGCATGGTACAAATATGGAATTCTCCAATTTAGGTTCCGAGACGATCTTGGAATGTTGTGTGACTCAGATTTAGATGATACAAATAAAGTGCGTAAGCTTAATACGGCTGAAATTTTCAAGAAATGTGATTGTTTGAATCATATTTAGGGGAACACTAAAACAATTTGACTTTATTTACACTAGATTGGCCTTGTAAGTGCTTTATTTCTTCCTGAAATTTTTATGAAAATGATTATTCGTTGTTCTAACTGAATGAGTGGCCTTCGTTGTTCGAAATGAATGAGTGGACTTTCCAGTAAAAGTTATTAACGTAAAGGAAGTTAATGGCAATTAATTTTAAACGATGATTTAATAAATAATGCTGTCAGCTTAAATCAAATGTATTTAATTCGTAATCATTTCAAAGAATACGTGGCTCAGTCCTATTCGCAATAAAAGTCCTTCTGTGAGGTTTTCTGAAAACGTTTTGTATTTTGAACGGCCTTATTTCTGAATATACTACACACAATAAGTTAAAAATTTAAGAAAAAAGTTATTTGATTCAAGTTAAAGTAAGTTTGCTTCGTTGTGCCAGGTTTTAAAACAGAATTCAAACGTTGCTCGATTTAAAACAACACCGTGAAATTAATTTGGTGGGCGCATACTAGTCTGGTTTGGGATCTAATTTTGTTTTATTAGTTATGGTGATGGATTTTATGAATCTAATTTCAACCTACGATATTAAATAAAATCGTATAAGAAATAACCCGCTTTTACGACCAGGATTTTTTAGAGGTGAAATGAAGAACTATTGACTAATTCGAAGATTTTGGCTTTTATTGCAGATTACTTATTTATGTTCCTATATAAATTTTGAGAAAACTTTTGGTTACATTAGCAGAAAGCTTCAAAAACGAGGATCAGTTTGAAAAACAATTTTTTATCAGCAAAATTTAAAATTCAAAGCCCTATTTATATTTTAGACTAGGATTCTGAAAATGTATTTAATTTTTATGTTTTTTTCATCATAATATTAAAATTGAACATCATAAAATTCAAAATGGATCGTTGAGTTTATCCGTATAAAAGAAAACAGCTCGGAGATTTCAACGCTACGTAAGAACACAAACCTCCATTCCGTTCAGTATAACTGAACAATTTCAGAATGATACATGACTTTCCTAATAAAATATGTTTATATTAGCAGATTATGAATAAATAAAACAATTTTATGAGGGTTAAAAAAACTCATTCGTGTCAAACATAAATTTCATTAGGCACATAACTAAGCATTCGTTTTGAAATAAAGCTTTAAAGAATTAAAAACAGGATGTTAGTAAATTTTTATAGATTTTCTGGATAAATAATTCTTGAATTTACAAAGAATAAACATGTAGAAATATTAAGAAAAATTAAAAAATAAATGTAAATATATACTATGTTCATCTTGTGAAAGCTTTAAGGTCTTTCGAACAAAACCTTAAATTATATTCTACTTTTTGCGAAGATTTAATCAAAGCTGGGCATTATTTAAATACTACATAATTTAGCTGAGATATAAGCACCATTTAATTAATTCAACGCTTATGATATTAAAATTCAAGATAAAATCAGCACATCCTCGGTAAAATGTCTGAAAATTAAAGGAGCTCTTCAAATTTACATTCTGCAAGAGAAACTGATTTTTAATTGCTATTATTAAGCGAAAACTAGCACGTTTTACCAAGCAATTAAAGAAATCCTCAAAGTTCTTGGGAATCGTCCTTAAAAGAAGACGTAACTTTTATCGTTTGATTAAAAGTTAAAAGAAATACCTGCATATAAATATGTCAGTAATTCATTCTAGTCCTACAATATTAATCGCATACAGGTTACTCGAATGCGTAAACAATTTTTTCATCTATAAGGCCATTAAATTTTCAACAAATAAGACGAACCTGAGCCTGCGAAGTACTAATAAAAAAAACTTGTTTTTAGAAAGATTTTCAAACAAGTTTGTAAAGTGTGAGTGAACTCAAAACTAAAACCTTTATAGTAATAATTCTTGTTATTGTTATTATTATAACACTTGTAATGCCAACGTTCTCGGTCTGTTATTAAAGATCTTGTCTTAACATGCTCGTTGAGCTTAATACGCGAGCTGTAAACCTACGTATGCTCTATTTTCGGTCGGATACGCCTCAAAAGCCTTTACAATGGTTAGGCTAAATATTGAGAGTATAAGACCACACACGTCTTATTATATCACGCCTCGGGGCAGATTAAGTTCCATCATTACCGGTGCAGTTACTTGCATGTATCACTCATAATACCTCAGTCACATACCGGAATTATCTTTCTTAAATCAAATTTAACCAAGACCGAAGCAATATTTAAGAAGTGCATTTTCAGTAGGCACTTCCAGTTTCAAGTGACATTTCTGAAAATATCACCCTGAAGACTTAAAAACGAATTTTGAATGATACATAATATTTAGAATTAAATACGCAGATTTAAAACGTTTTATATCAACTTCTAAAGGTAAAATGTGCAGAGTTCATATCACTGAAAATATTTTAATAAAATCTTGGACAGCGCTTCCATTTGATTTTTTATTTAACAGCTTTGCTATCAACAAGAAATGTCAAATGAGGGAAAATAGTAAAACTAATTGGTTAAAGAAAATAACACTAAAATCTGAATTCTATTGCTTTGCCCTGGCGCCTCCGCCATTTTTTTTTTAGCAGCACATATTGTATTTTCCATTGACGTTGATTTAAAGGTATATCTTTGTCTAACATTAACTTGAAAATTTATATCTGTTATAAAATTGGGAAGAGCTGTAAATGATTCAAAGCTATCACAAGCCTTTTTAACACTTTCGCCCTGTTTTCCCCCATCTTCAAGGGTTATAAGCCCATTAATTTTTGTTATAATCTTCTAGAATGGTATCTATGATAAATTATTTAAAGTGAAATTATTCATAATGGTCATGGTGTAACTTGCCAGGGCAAGGATGTAACCGTGGAAGTGAAAATAAAAATTTCCTCATGAATTGAATAATACGTAAATTTACGTGTAATTTCTTTCGGGCAAAGAAATGTAATTTATCCTTTTAATTTGTGGTAAATTTATAATTAAATTAACAGCAAAATTAATGATTAATTCTTCATTCACGTCTATCTGAGGATGAGATAACATATTACAGAATTGCGGTTCCCCATTTGGATAAAGAAATTACAATAACAACAAAGCTTTGAAACCTTGCATATATAATACGAGTAATTTGGATTTTTTGCCAATAATAAATCAACAAAATGGACAAAAAATGTATAATTTGCACAGAAAACTTTAACAAAGCCTTTATTAAACATAGTAAAATTATATACGTATCTTCGTAGATATTTGCAGTTCGAACAAAAACAATGAAAAACCGCAATTGCCATAGGATGCTTTATTTTTAAATATAAATCGTACAATTTATAACATAATATAAAAAAGAAATTGGAGAAAAAGAGTAAACATTTGAATTTGTAATAAAAAAGCTGACTTCAAGAAAAACTTATTAAATTTCTACGAGAAGTCGCACTGAAATTACGAAGCACTAAAGATATAACGATTTTGTTTTTCTGTCAAATTTTCAATTAAAAGTTAATAAAAAGAAAATGTATTCCTGAATTTTAAAATTAATTTTTAAATAACACCGGAAAAATCAAAGAATTAATTTTGAAAAATCTATACCTAGCTGCAAAAGTGAATCTTTAGAAACTGTATTATTAACTTATTATACTTCAATGAAAACTAAAAATGCTTCAAATTCTTTACCTGCCCCATTATTAGTTTTTATTTTGTTAGTTAAATTCGATATAATTTTCTCGCTACTTGTAAAGAACATAGATTAAATGAATAAGAGATTAACTTTTTCTTATTTATTCTGACAATTTATTAAGTTTATTAGGATAGTTATTTGTTAATTCCAGAAGAAAAGAAAGGTGTCCACATAAAAGTTTTTAGAAGAGAATATAGTTACATTACGATAGATTTGGTGAGTTAATTTAACCCTCTTAAAATTAAAACAAATCGTCACTGTAAATAAATTGAAAATATTAATTTATTCAAAACAATCTCTTCTGTATAATTTAGTTTGCTTTACACTACTTCACACTAATTTGTTGTGTGACTAATCAGACAACTGGTTCGTCTGACAAAACATGATGGTATAAAATCCGGATGGTATTTTAATATTTAGTTTACACTATTTGGGGGTAGTACGCGACTGATTGTACCAAATTGACAACTTTGGCAGTTTATAAATATTAGTTAAGCTACCTATGTTCTATGATTGATTGATATGCTATAGTCTGAATCCATTATGTACACAGTAAACAATGTAATACCACCCAGGTACTGAAAGCACTTAGTTACATCCCCAACGACCTACAAACATAATCTTAAAAGTGAAACAGTTGTGTCAGAATCTTTGTGAATAGTATGAAAGGTCGGATGAAAATCGGTGCTGCACTATTTTTGAAAATATGGATTGACGAGTCGTACCACTTGAATCGAACTTGAAATTGAATAATGTAAATAAAAATTTTCATACGATTCGACTAGTTGTACGACTGATCATATGACGAACGCATAGTGTCAAATCACCATAAGGGTTTCAAAAACAATATGGATTTTAAAGATTTTGGTTCACATGTTTAGTTTACAGTAGTTTTGAAATTCTCATTGCAAGGATTCCCTAATTTAGTCATACTAATAGACAAAAAGACCTTTTATAAGGCCAGATTACAGGATGTTATTCGGATCTTAAAGGAAACGAGAACAACTAAGAAATGTCATCACATTATCTTCGATATTAACGCTCACAATACAACTGAAACTAAAGTACGAGGACAATCCGGTATTAAAGGTCTAAATTATATTGGTGCAGTTATTTAAGGCTTTTTCTACCAAATTTAAGAAGTACTCTATTACTAACGTCTATTTTGCCATAATTTTTCCATGAAAGGGACACCAGTGAGCAATGAATCGCAGCACTCGTCGGATTTTTTCAGGCACACGTACTTTTGTAAAAAAATAAAAACCAGAAGTGTGCTGAAAACCTATGTTATTTAAATGGGAAAAAGCAGGCTCCTTGGGGCACCCCTTAACGACGGAATTGAGAGGTCTGGTAAATCTTAAAATGACTTTTTATCTTTTTAGAATCGATTTGGGGGGTGACCCGGTCAAAATTTGTTTCAACCATAATTAAGGGCCACCCTATTGAACACCCTCCTACTACAGTCCAGGTTTGTCCCCTTGTGATTTCCACATCTTTGAGCCCCCTTAAAGAGTCGCTAGGAGGCGAGCGATTCGAGACCGACGAACAGGTGGAGATGTTCGTGCGCACCTGGTAAGACACCCACCCTGCTTCTATCGACGAAAACATAATGAAAAAACTACCAATCCGTTGGGAAAAGTGTATAGACAGAGAAGGGGTATATGTAGAAAAATAGTGAAAATTTGTTTTGTATGCTACTTTGTAAAATAAACTTTGTACGAACAAAGGCTCGTTTATATTTGATCCACCCTCGTAGTAAAGTAGCAATAAATCAAACAACTGTGAGACCAATTATGACATACGGAAATGATCAGAAGCGGAGTAGTGAGAATTATTAGGACAATACATGAGAAAAAACGCTGAGAGACGGAGTAAGGACTGACGACTCATTGGAGAACAGAATCTACAACACAGAGAAAAATGAACAACGAAACGAATAAAAGGCTTGAAAGGACGTGCGAGGAAAATTGATAGAAAACAGCTGTCAAATGGAATGAAGAGGATACCCCAGCAGGACGAAAATCTATAGGCACACCAACAAAAAGATTGCAATAAAGTGGACATGGGCATCGAAAGAACAACCGTAGCTTGAAACAAAGGACCACAGTCCTATCTATCTAAATTCAAGAAGAAGAAAAAATAGTTTTTCACTATTTCGGCATTATAATGATATCATTCTAGTCCGCATTTTGATGCTTTAATGAGCTTCAGTATTAAACGATTTTTGGTAATATTTTGTTTTCAGAAATTGGTGATACTGTATCAAATAATACACAAAATCCCTAGGCAACCATTCAGTTGCTAGGCAACAAAAACGTCAAATGTCAAACTTCTGTCAACTGTCAAGCAAAAATCTCTATTACTAACCTACTATTTTACCAAAATTTCCGCAACTGGAAATTGTCAAGTATTTTTATAAAAATAAACATAAATAAATAATGTAAATGGAAGCCGAAACAGAGAAAATAGTATAAAATACTCGTCACAGAAGGCATTCGAGCACTCGTTCGTTCGGACTCGTACGCGAAAAGGTTGCCTTCTGTAACTTGTGTTTTAATATACTATTCTGCAATATTTAGCCTAAGCGGAGGTATTAGGTCCTAAATAATAACAATAATAAGAAGATAGAGGATACGTAGTTTCTGATTTTTAATTTCTATGGCATAGACAGAAGCACACAACGAAACTGCATATTTACAAAACTTAACTTTTACGAGAGAAACTAAGATTTCACGATAGAGCTGTAATAGCCCCGCACAAAAATAAATCCTAGTTAAGGGTAGGTACATTATCCTTACAGAATTGATAACATTAATTGTGGACAGGGGCGTGCTGGATCTGCCAGATAACTTCAGAAGTTTTTCTTTAAGTGAGTCAAAATACGTTAATTTGTATTTTTGTAAGGTTATAGCACGCCCCTGATTGTAGATAGAATTTGAACCTATAATCATTGGCCCCAAAGAAAAAGTAAGTACGGTAGTTTATTTTCTGTTTTAATTTTTATATTAGAAGGTACAAAAAAATCATTAAAGATCGTGCCTTCCAGGTTGTATAGTTATATCCAATTCTTTAACAAAAAATCTTGATAATAATCATTCGCCCACGTGCATAGCAATTTTAGTAGGTCATATATTAAATGCAGTTATCTTATTAGTAAAGCAGTATATTATCGAAACAGAAATGGTTTAGAACGTTAATTGATACAATTGCCCGCCCAATTAATCAGTCATAATGTGGCAGATGTTTATCGCTATAACCCACCATAATAAATTTATTTCTTAGCTAACACAGAACAAGCTTTTGCAATTACGTATCCTAGATTTTCCCGTCATCCTTGTTATTTTATATTACATTTAGCTGTCACTGTTTCCTACACGGCTCGCGCATTACAAGAGTCAAAACGAAATCTTTCTAAGAACTGTAGATAAAGCAGAACCGGATTAATAAAGCGGCCCCGATTGTAATCTGACGACGTCGGGAACAAAAAGCTCGCGTTATTTTTGTGAAGATCGAATTTGGGAGCAAAACGAAACCGACTCGATTATTGTCCTCAAAGCGTTACATTTTCAAACACGCTTCATTTGCAAATGTTAAAAAGAGCGACCGCTTTTAAGAGCCATTGTATTGTTATTTAGAACGTGGGAGGCTACAAAAGTATACGCTTGAAATATATCGCGTATAACTAGCGGGGGCGATTTCTGAATATATAAATGTATCTGTGGGTAGCTCTGCTATTAATCTGTGGCAAAGGTAAATCCTTTATGTTAGCCGGTTTTTAGATACGCAACAACTTAGTTGCTTAAGGACACTTCGAGTTGTGCTAGTTCTTTTTTTCAAAAAGTGGAACAGTAAACATTCTGTGCATATAACAAGAAAGCCTTTTCAAGTAGACTTTGCAAAATAATTTACCTACTCGTCATTTTTTATGTGTTATCTTCGGGAAGCTAACATTCATTAGTTAGTTGTAGTTCAATATATTTTATGAAAACTTTTTCTTCGAATTTTAGTTTTTAAGTTGTACCTTTTTCAGGATTTATTTGAAACATTTTATTTTTTTAGTACCACTCCGTGCTCTTTTCAAAACGTTCTATTTTTTATAGAGCAGAAATAAAATCCTATTTTCACATTTTCTATTACAAATTCACACCCTATGGTAGCTTCAAGACAATTTTTAAGTATTCTTGTGTTTTGCACAGGAAGAAACTTTATTTATTTTTAAATGGTTTTCTGCTTATTGATATTTGTTTTTAATTTAGAATTTTTAACTGGAAAGTGATATAAAATATTAAACGTTCCGTTTATGATTTTAATCTTCTTCAGGTAAAAGACAATTGTTTTGACTATCTTATGAAAGAATTGAAGATCTTGTATGTTTATACCGTTTTGAAACAAGAATAATAATAAAAATCTATATTGACTGACCTCCTTAAGTGCCCGGAAAAGTTAACGAAAGCTAAAATTACAATGTTTTAAATGGATAAGAATAATAATAAACTTTATTAGTTAGCAAATGCTAATTTTTACATATGCATTACATTTACATTATTCCTTAATACTTATTTTTTATAATACAACTTAAGATTTTTTAAAAGCTCTAATATTATTTTCATCCTTTACATTTTGTGGAAGATCGTTATATATTTTCAACCCTTTATAAAAAAAATAATTTTGTGTACTTGATTTTTTGCATTTAGGTAGCCTGAAGTTACGACAATATCGGGTATTATATTCACGAAAATCGGAATTATAACTTAAGCCCTGTGACATATAATTTGGAAGTAAGTTTTTTATTGCTTTAAACATAAATACCAGGGTATTGAAGTAAATTCTTTGTTTGACACTAAACCATTGAAGAATGTCTAGCATCAGCGTTATCTTTGTAAGCTTAGAGCATTCGAGGATCACTCTCATTGCTCTATTTTGTTGTATTTGTAGTCTTCTTAAATCTATTTCTTGACATATAAATAAAATGCTCGAACAATAATCGAAATGCGGGGCGGTAATTGTTTTGTAAACTAAAATTCTTGCTTGTGCTACTAAGTGAAATTCAAAATAAGGAGAGGCGCCTAAGACGTATGCGTTGTATGCAACCATGCAAGCTGAGATGTAATTGGGAAGTCTAAAGAAAAGAATATATAACCAAACTAATTTGTCTAATAATTTACGTAAATACGCAAGGAGCAATTTCTACTGTAACAATCTTATGGCCAGTATCCTGATGTTCAGCAACAGTTGAGTGCATAATCAGACCTGATTTCAAGGAACCTTTGTGTTCACAGATACGTGAGGGTACTGAGCAACCAGTTTCTCCAATGTGCACTAAACCACAAGAACAGGGGATGGTATAGATGCCTCTTGATGACAAGCGTTGATGTTGATCTTTTACTGGAGGGAGTATCTGTGACCCTTTTGGAGAGGGTTTGAAGATGGATTTGATGTTATGTTTTTTGAGAATCCTACCTATGCGATCAGTAACTCAGCGGAAGTAAGGCAAGAAGGCAGTTGCCTAGGGTGTACAGGTATTCTGAGGACTCCTATCCCTTTTGTTATACCATTCTTGACGAGATTGTCTTGGATATGGGCTAACTCCACACGAAGACTCAGAAGACTGTCCAGCTGAGACACTGTGATAGTACGATGAAAAAATATAAAATTTCATGCCAAAACTAATTTTGTAATGCGAAAGTTCAGTGGTAGTTAATACTGTCATTACATAAAAATCTATTTAGAATTTAGAAAGTGGAAGCAATAAGTTCAGCAGAGAAAATTTAAATAATTCTAAATTCAAAAATTATTCAGTAAACAACCAAAATAACATAAAAATCTATTCTGATATTTTTGTCTAAAAAAATATTGTTGTTCTTTTTCACTTGCCCCATGTATTTCTTTTATATTTATACTCAACACAATTAGTTAACAAGAATACGAAAGAATATTAAAAAATCTAAGAAATGTATCTTATCCGCATTTTTTAAGGATTCAACTAATGAACGAAAAATAATAAAATATTTGTTTCCCAGAGGATGCTAAACTATTTTTCTGCAAGCCTGTACAACATTTTCCCATTTCTAATAACATAAACAATGGCAGGGATTAGTATACGATCGCGTTTTTTATAGAAATTTTTACATTTAGTTGATATTTTTGGGGCGTCTTCTAATTAGTTGTCGTTACTTTTCACCTGCAGGTTATTAAAATGAGCCTTTTTGTATAAATTTACATAATTACGTTGCATATGAGTTCTTAATTACTTCTAAGACATATAACTACACAATCTACTAAAAATCCAGTTAATAACATTTGCTTTTATACAGCCATCTTCGAAGTCAAGTTTTTCGATCGCCCTTCATTAGCACTCACACATACGATACTTTAAATTTAGGTGATCGCATTTAATTTACATTTTTCGAACCAAGAATATTACCTGCAAGTCGCGTGTAGTACAAATGTACAGGGTGTATAGTAAATGGCGCATAATATTCGCACCACGTGAGTCTGCGTTAAAAACTGGACAAAAAATTGCATAACTGTTGTAGGCCAAAACGTGTAGTTTTTGAAGAATTGTTAATTAAAGTCTTGTAAACTTAGCAACACTGTGTGGTCAGTCATACTACGTCACCTGCGATATCACCAATAGCAGCCCACTTGATTTAATATAATTGCATTGTACATCGTTGGAACATTTATGAAAAGCACAAGCACTGCAAAAATTTCAAACTTCGGATGGAAATCAAATTAAACGAAGGGTATGTTGAGTACGATTACAGATTAGTTATTTTTTTTTTGTTGATTAAACTACAGCTAAAAATCATTATTTCATAAAAATATGACACGACAAGCAAACCAGAATACGGCTTAAGGCTGCTAATAACTCCATAACTAAAGAGTTAACAGCAAATTGGTACTGGAGTTTTTTACTTGGATTTTGACGTAGAATCGCGTGATATAAATATTATGCGCCATTTACTATACACCCTGTATATTCAGTTATTGATGGCTTTTAAGATTTAATTAGCATACTATTTTTTAAATAAAAAAATATATAATCAGCAAATTAATGAAAGTTTTGTTCCCATTCTTCAGCCTGTTTCTATTCACCCTGTTTTTATGGCATTTGAACCTTTTAGTTATGTATTTTTGGAGAGTGATTCACATCATCTATTCGCCCCTGTAAATATCTTTGGGTAACTCTAGATAAAAGGACTTTTGACAAAAAACAACTATACATAAACTTAGAAAGTAAGAAGTTACTTTATCTCTAATATTTACTTCGTTCTTTTCATAACCATCAAAAGCGTATTGAAAAGTAACTGGCTTAATAATAAAATTTTCAAAGAAATTGAACTGATAAGTGTAATTGGTATATATTTTTAATAAAATTCCTCAGTCGTTAACATTTATATGAAATAGAGAAAAAAGATCTTAATAAAACGTAACATTTTTCAGTAATTGTTGGAATTCTTTTACATACAATACAGAATTATTTTTAACAATTACTTAAAAAAAAAACTCAATGCCTTAGAAACTTTCTTGGATATATGTACTTGGCTTATAAATAGGTATGTATTTTTCTTAGTTTGAAATACGTACTTAACAGGGTCAAACAAGGGTATCAGTTTGTATAAGTTTTAGTATGGTGCCATTCATAATAGCACATTACAATTTCAGATTACTAGAACAAGGAGTTTACAAAATGGAAAAGATTGTAAATGGTAAAAACATTCAAGATTTAACTTCTTATTACATCGGCTAATCTGAGTGGCAGATTCCAGCAACGATAGACATAAAAAGCGTAACAAGATGCCTTCAGAGTGTATTTCATTTAGGTGACATATCTAAGGTAATAATATTCTTCTATATTCTGCATCTACCCTTTTTATAAATTTATCATTCTTATTTTTTGTATTACTTCACTTATAAGAAGACACAAAGATAACGTTAGAAAATAATATCTAAGTATAAGGACAGAACAACTTTATGATCCATGGAAACGTAAAATCAGTAAAATGTTATTTTAAGTAACTATTAAAACTAAATTATTTCAAAATGCAGATATTTTCTACAAGATTTTAAATTCAGCACATGAATACGATGCCTTTGACTCGAATCCATTTTCAAATTTAAGATTTAAATTTTTATTAATTAGATTCGAATCTTTACTAAAGTAGAGATTCAACTTTAAAAATGTCAAGTTCCGAATCTTCTTATAGTTCCGTCTTCATACTTGAAGATTGGACACAATTTCGGCAAAGTTTTCTCTATTTTTTGCTGCTCTAATTATTAAAGCATGGGTAGACATTGTTGTGCAGTTCCGTATATATTCTGAGTGAAGAGTTTCTTCCTCTTCCTGCCCCCCCCTCTTCCCTTCCACGATAACCTGGAGTACACTGTATTTCGAATTTCGGTAGATGTGCCCCACGTAAACAGTTTTTCTCTTTTTAATTATTGTCAGTGGCTCTTTTCTCCACTAGTCCTTCTTGAAACCTCTTCGTTGGGGGATGTGTTCTGTCCAAAAGATTCGTAAAATTGGTCTGAGTATCCAAAATTCAAAAGCCTTTCCGTATTATCTTTTAACGTCCATGTTTTCACGCTAACGTCAATATTGAGTATATATAGCATTCCATGAATCTGAATCATGCTATGAAACGGGGACAACGGTTGGTCAATAGTTTTTCATAAACGCTGCTCTAGCCAGTTCTAATAGTGGAGAGAGGAGGCAGTCCTGCCCGACCCCTTTTCGTATTAGAAAAGCTTCTGTAGTTTCTCCCTCAATTCTAATTACAGCTGTCTGCTTCCAATACATGTTTTTAATGAATCTAATGTCTTCCTTATCCAGTCCTTTCTGTTCTAATAATCTTATTAGATTTGTATGCCGGATGTGGTCGAAAGCTCGGTGATAATCAATAAAGCATGCGTATATTTCCTTATACGTTTCTTACGTCTCCTCTGCATTTTTATAATATAATATTGAGGCTGTATAATGCTTCGCGCGTTCCCAGTCTTTGTCTAAATCCGAATTGTTGCATTTTTTATATATTCTAGTTTGTAATATTTTTAAGAATAGCTTTAATGCATTATTCATATCTAGCCTAACCCTTAGATTTCGCCCTATAATAAACAAAGAGACGAATCTGTTATAAGGGTCAGTGGCGTACCTATCGTTGGGAGGCGGAGGGGGCAATGTGTCTTGAAGGCGGCTTAGATATTATAAGAAAAAAAAATTTAGTTTGGGCTAATTTTAGTAGCTCGTTTTTGAACAACGATTTTTTTGTTTTTTTAAATATACTAGTTCTAGTTCAGTTAAAACAATTAAAAATACGTTTTAAGCATGGAACATAATATAAGCAAATCTTTACTCTACAATACATTACGTCTGCATTTTGACGGATCGGCGGCTGTTTTAAAAATAAAGTTGCACATAAAAGGGGTTCTTTGCCGCCGCGACGTAAATCGTAAATAATGTACTTTTTTGTAAATATTACCGGGAAAGACGATATGATGACAAAGGACAAAAGTTACCGCTGCCGACGCCCACCAGTGCGACGGCATCGGCAGGTTTCTAGATAATTATTTCTTTGTATAGAAAATTAAAGCGGCCACACCGCCACTATTTAAGAATATTTAAAATTAATGCAGACATTATTTTTCAGGGCGGTAAAAAATAAAATAAATACAAATTGGGGGCTCGGTTCTTATAAGGAATATAAAGATCTTGCTCAATGTGCCATTTTGATTTTATCACGTCTATAGAATTATGTAATAAGAATAATTATATTTTTTGTTTTGGTTAATTAAAAAATAAAATATCAAAGAAATGCACGGCGCCGAAGGCGCCAAAAGGAAGAAGGCGGAGGGGGCAGACTGCCCCCCCTAGCCCCCCCGTAGGTACGCCACTGATAAGGGTGTGTCAACCAAAAATTCCCACAAAATCAATCGTTATAGAAAAATGTAGTCTAGCACAAACTATAAAGATTTCTTTTTGGACAGATGTTAATTAGTATATGTAAAGTTTATTGAAATACGTTAACTTTGTAGAATATTATTGTAGATAGTTAATTGGCGATTTTATAAAAAGCATATTACAAATGGAAGACGTACAGAGAAGCATTTTGAAGGTGTGGGTAGTGAATTCGAAGACTTTCACGGCCAGTGTCAGTATTAACAGAACGTCTTCCGGGTTGGCACCGTGTCATTGTTGAGACAGAAGAACTTCAGTACATCTTTGACCAGATATAGCAACATCACATTGTGCTAGAACCCAAAATGAAGCTATTGCAAAGATATCACAATTAAAGCCAATTGAAAAGTTTTGGTATCAACTCAAACAAAAGATATATGAAGACGGTTCGGCTGCAAAAAAAAAACCGGCGAATTAGAATATAGATTTAGTTGAAACTTAAGGCTGATGGTGTATTAACTAAAGTGACGCAAGTGGCTGATTACGGACTTCATTTCATTATCCCACATTAAATTAAATATTATTATATTTGTTTTCAACAATTTTAATAAATCCCGTTTAATAAAAAAAAAACAGTTGACTCATCCTTAATTTATAAATCAAAATTCAAAAATTTAAACCCGAAGTCAGACACTTGAAGACTTGAACATCGAACTTGAAAGAGGAAATTTTAGTTTTGAATTGGTATCAAAACACGAGATGTAGATCCCAGTCTAAAAGTTTGAAACTCAGAACTCAATATAATTGTGGATATGAATTATACCATTAAATCTTCACATTCGCCATGCAGATTTCAAACATTGAATTGGATTGGCAAAAATTTACTTCAAATTTAAAACCTCTGGTTTGAATGTGTTTAAATTCAAAATTCATTCTACATATTTTTTAATTTTGACAACTCTGTTAAACATTGAAGAAACATAAAATTAAGTTTTAAGGCTCAGTTAAGCGGTTATAAATCTCTAATCTTGAAAATTTGGTACTAAATTCAGAATCAGAGGTTAGAATTTTACAGCTTCGAACCTCTTTCCATTACTTATAATTTAGAAGATTTATTTGTAGATCAATAAAACTGTAATAAAACAACATAAAATAATTGCCATATTCTCGAACGTTAAAAGTCGCTTTGAAGTCCTCTACATTATAATTAAAGTTTATAGCTCACAATAAATTTCTTCTGTGAGGATATTAACATAAGTATGTAGTACAAATACTACCCATGCGATGCATATCACACAATTAATAAATAAATGGGTGCGTAATAGCCTCGAGTGATGGATCACCGTAGTTTTCCCTGGGCGTAAAAACCTAGGCCAATGGACTAAGACGCAACTAGACTTCAAACTTGTAAAAATATATGCACTCCAAGAGCATATAATTTCCAGTCTTTGCATATACTATTTAAATCTGATTTTCTTTGGGCAATTATTTTTTAGTCGCACTAATTTGGTAAACTTGGTATTTAGTACTGAGCTATAAAAGCTTCCATCATGCTAACAAATAAATCCTGTAGAACTTCATTTATCTGCAGATTGGTGTATCTAATAAAATAAAATAACAAAAAGTAGACCTTCAGTATATCATGCAAAAAAGACTGAGTTGTTTTCTCTTGAATAATTCATATTTTCTCCAGAAAAACGATTGTAAGTACCATAACATGACAGGTTCCCTTTATTTCATTTTTCGCCTAAATAAATATTCATGCAAGTTCTAATCTTGATAGAAATATTTGAATGCATATTTACTTACCAACAGTATATTCAATGTTTATCAACTGAAAACATGTTTTGGAGACTTATATGACATTATGCAGTTCTATGTCACCCACCCCGCCACCAAAGTAATTCCAAATGTTTTAAAATTTACCTTAAAAATTCAGTTTCATTATTTTCAGGCTTGAAAAAGGAAATGGAATGAATCAACTGGTCGAATAAAAGAAAATTCAATACAACGGAAGTCGACCATTTCGAAGCTCCTTCGGTGAGTGCTTTTTATTTATTTTTTGCTGGTTTTTTTTGCGGATCTTTTACCTGCTTTACAAGCCCATATTGATGTTAAAATTTCATAATCCTTTCCGACTTTTTATTTTGGCTTGTAATATTCTCATTAGCTTGTTCAAAAGGGAGATTTTCACACCTCGTTTGAAGGTTTTCCGCACACAATGTAATCAAACTAATGACTTTGTGTAATTAATATCCTAATAAATTTAGAATATTCAGGTTCTACAACACTCCAAACATATGCATGTCTTAACATTTGCAAAACCGTATACAACTCAAATATTCATCACGAAACCAGTTATTCGCTTTTTATTTTCCCTCGTAAAAATTCATTCCGCCCAGAAAAAAAATGATCTCGAAAACTGACTAATTACTCATATAATTAGGAAAGGTATGTAATAATCGGTGTAGCGTGTGAGCTTGTAATTTTACGTTAAAATTCTTTTAAAATATTAGCACACCGTGTTAGTTTGTAATATACAGAACTATCCATCCGCATGCATAATAGTCTACGTCTCTACGAGATTATACACCTGTGCAGGTAGTCACAGACGGCCAAGCTCGGTCGATTGTCTCTAGAAATGTTTGTAAAAAAAAGAAGAGAACACAAAACACAACAGTCCCTCAGTAAACGAAAGCCGCGAGAGAAACCTGTTCTCTTCAGCCCTCACCTTGAATTATTTTAGGAGAGTTTAACGGTTATAGTTTAAAGTTTTTTCGTAGGTTAATTTTTACTTTCAATACATGCTGCACAAGTAAGGGAAGGTTTGGAATCGTGCAAAAATGTAAAAATATAAAAATATCGCGTTTTGAGGTTCAGAGATTTTAAATAGTGTTTGATAAATGTGTATCTGTGGGAGGACGAGCGACAAAATAAGTTTGTGACGCAGAAATCCTATAATGAAAATATTTTTTTAGAAAACTCCAGTATCAGAGATAGAAATCAGACATGCTTTTTTTGGGTCAATGTTTTCCCGAAAAAATCGATTATTGCTACAGAAATCGATAGAGCAGCTGAAAATAAATCAAACGATTTTTATCAAAAGTGAAAATTTAATTCTTAACGCCTTTCTGTCTATTGTACACATTTAAGCCCAAATCGTAGTCCCTGGTTCACTAATTATGTATGTAATCGTTATGTATGTAATCGTTAATCTCTTATACCTTTTGGTGTTGAGGCTGGTGCGTTAGCGTATATGGTCTTCACTAATTATAATGATCTAAAATTTGTTCAAAAATATCAAAAAGTTTCTCGAAAGGTGCACTTTTTTCATTTCCTTAGTCAATAGCAGAAACATTCCTCTGTTGGCTATGGCCTCACCCCCAAAACGTTTTTCTGGAGCCCTTTATGATGACTCAAATACACTTTTTCTTTAAAATGGGAATTGCTCCTCAATAAACTTGTTATTACAATGTGATTATACAGACAGTTCTAAGGTTATTAAGACAGAATTCGGCCTGCTGCAATTGAGTTTATAAAAAATCACATTGTATTATATTATATTATTAAACGCGAATTTTGAAAATCCAAAGTACAAAAAAATTAAAAACTTTACAAACTTGATCTTTTATGAGTGCCACAGTTCACAAAAAACGAAAACAAAATAGAAGACATACAAAAGTAAAATCTGAAAATTATGACAACACCACAACGCGTTTGTATTGCACACTCCATAAAGCGTTGAAAAAGTAATATGATTTTAATATGTCTTTAATTGTTTGTACATCTATTTTCTTTAAAATACAGGGCGTAACAAAAATGTTGGCCGCTACTTCAGGAGCATATTATACACTTCAAATTAAAGAAAAAAGTTCATATAAAAATCAACCCTTTTCATGTTACAGTCATGTTTGTGTTTACAATTAAATGATATTATAGTACCTTAGTATAGCAAAAGGGTTAGAACATCGTTACTCAGACGTGCAGAGAGATGTATTTTGGCTAGAGGCGGTTACTTTGAACATTTGCTCTAATATTTGTTTTGTTTAACATTTATTTTATTACATTGTATTCAAATATTTTATTTTATTATAGCTGAAAATAAAATAACGTTTCATTAATTATTATTTAACTATAAACACAAACATGACTGTAACATAAAAAGGGTTGATTTTTGGACTTATGTTTATATGAACTTTTTTCTTCAATTTGAAGTGTAAAATATACGCTCCTGAAGTAGCGGACCACATTTGTAACACCCTGTATATAACAAAATAACCTTTGTTTTCATAAAAAAAAAACTCAAACATACATTATCATCATCATCGAGCCATTTTTTTCCACTACTGGACGTACCCCCCCCCCCCCTTAAATGTTTCCGTTGTTATCGATCTTGAGCTTTTCTGATCGTCATCCAAACCCTCGCAATGCATTTTACATATGTTATTTGATCATTGGTAGGCGTCCTCTATTACACAGTGCGTCTTGTCTTGGTCGCCACTCATTTATTCTTTTTGCTATTAACTGTTTTTCTCAATGTATGACCAGGCCAATTCCACTTTAAACGCCCAATCCTTTCTATTGCGTCTTGCACTCGAGACACATCTCGCAAGCGGATATTAGGTACTCTGTTTTAGAGAGTTATGCCCAGCATGGATCTTTTCATTTTTCTATGTGCTACTTGTATTTTACCTACGGTTGTCCGAATATTAATGTTTCTGATCCATAAGTAAGCACTGGCAAAACACATTAGTTGTAAACCTTCCTCTTCAGGCAAATGGGAAGGTCTGACTTGAATTCCAATTTCGTGCCCCAGATATTTGTAGGAGCTTACTTATTCTATCTGCACACCCTCAAGTCTGTAATCCCACTCAGCACAAGATTTGCCATCTTTACTAACTTCTGCATTTAGCATAGAACTTTACTAACTTCTGCATTTAGCATAGAATGCATGTCTACGACTGCATCTATGCATCTATAATCTATAGGAACTACTGTTAGGGTAACGTCGTCAGTAAACCTTAAGTGGTTCAGTTTTTTCCTTCGATATTTACTCCTTTGTCTTCAAAATTTACTTTGAAGCTCGAAGATGTTAAATTCACCGGTATTAAAAGCCACAAATTACAAGATCGTATAATACCGAAGCAATATGCCACACAAGTTAACCATGAGATAGAAAAATCTATAAAGAAATTAGTAACAACAAACATGGAACAGTTATGGCTATAATTTCAAAAACAATCATCCTAAAGGCAGCAGAAAATTGGTGCGGGGTTACAAATTACAACAGTAGGAAGAAATAGACAGTATGGTGGAACTGTGAGATTAAGGAGGTAATAAAGAAGAAGATATTCTGGAATAAATATATTAAAGAAAAGAATTACGAGAGCTATCAAAGTTACAACGGATCAAAGTTAAGGGATTAATTAAGAGCGAGAAAGCGAAAGCATGAGAAGAAGTCGGCAGAAAATGAAAAAGACAATGAAGGTAATGGGAAGTTAAAAAAAAATCTTGAAACGACTAAAAAAAGGAAAAGAGCAGTTCACTAAAATACATATTTAAAAAACAAAAAGGGGAATTACTAACAATATAAGCTGAAATCGAAAATGGGTAGAGTGGCAGTAAGCATTCAAAATCAAAGTGACACATATTACAAGAACTACACGAAATAGAAGAAACAATAAAGAGCTTAAAAGCTAGAAAGGCCGTAGGCAGAGACAACATAAAACCAGAATTGATAAAATACATGGGTGAGAAGGGGACACATATACAGGGTGACATTGAAAAAACTGCCATGCATAGTACCACGCGATAGAGGACCATAAAATAATAAAAAAAGTTCTTATACGCTAATGTCCGATCGCCTTTTGTTTTCAAGATACAGGATGTTAAAAGTTTGTTAGAAAATTTAATTTTTTTTTTAAACTACAATGCATAGTACCACGCGATAGAGGACCATAAAATAATAAAAAAAGTTCTTATACGCTAATGTCCGATCGCCTTTTGTTTTCAAGATACAGGATGTTAAAAGTTTGTTAGAAAATTTAATTTTTTTTTTAAACTACAATGCATAGTACCATGCGATAGAGGACCATAAAATAATAAAAAAAGTTCTTATATGCTAATGTCCGATCGCCTTTTGTTTTCAAGATACAGGATGTTAAAAGTTTGTTAGAAAATTTAAACTTTTAACATCTTGTATCTTGAAAACAAAAGGCGATCGGACATTAGCGTATAAGAACTTTTTTTATTATTTTATGATCCTCTATCGCGTGGTACTATGCATTGTAGTTATTAAAAAAAATTAAATTTTCTAACAAACTTTTAACATCCTGTATCTTGAAAACAAGAGGCGATCGGACATTAGCGTATAAGAACTTTTTTTATTATTTTATGGTCCTCTATCGCGTGGTACTATGCATTGTAGTTTAAAAAAAAATAAATAAATTTTCTAACAAACTTTTAACATCCTGTATCTTGAAAACAAAAGGCGATCGGACATTAGCGTATAAGAACTTTTTTTATTATTTTATGGTCCTCTATCGCGTGGTACTATGCATGGCAGTTTTTTCAATGTCACCCTGTATACAGTTACCGCAAAGAATGAGTAACACGGCATGGAACTCAAAAACAATTAACAGGCCATTTAGGCCCATAGTTGTGTAATCTTTTTCCATTTCCTTCGATCCATTGCCTTAATCTTCCAGTTTTAAACCCCCTTTTCTTGTAGATCCCTCTTTACCTGTAACCATCTCTTTCGTGGCCTGCCCTTTGATCTATTTTCGACCAACTTTCTTCTTGTTACAATTTTTGTTGGCCTGGTATCTGGTATCCTTTCTATGTGCCCCAGCCACCTTAACCTTTGAGCCTTAATAAACTGACTAATTATTGTTTCTCCATACAACTCTTGTAGTTCTTTGTTCGCTCTTCTTTGCCAGCCTTGTTCACGTTCAGTCTTCCTGTTTCCGAAAATTCGTTCCAGAATTTTTCTTTCCCAGACTTCTAGACTGTCTTGAGTTGCATTATTTACGTTTGACATCCGTATGTCACTAGAGGTCTTAGCACTGCTTGTACACTCGCAACCTTGCACTACGCGACACCTTTTGCGATTTCAACAGTACACTTAAAGCTTCCGCTGCCTTGTCCCCTTTGACTATTGTAGTTTCTATTTCTTTTTTTTATCGCACTCTGCCGTTATTAGCCGTTGTTAACGTACCCAGTACATAAAGGTTTCTACTTTTTCTACTTCTAGTACTTCTCCATTCGTCAAACGGAAATTTATTATAGTGTGAGTTGTTGTTTCCCCCCCCCCCTCCCTGCCATAATTTTGATTTATCCACATTTATTCTCAATCCAACGCTTGTTGCCTTCTTTTTCCAAGCTTTTTACTGTCCCTTCTAATTCCCTTGTTCTTACTAAAAGGGTAACATCATCTGCGTAAGCTAGACACTGGTGGCTTTTAGAAAAAAGAGTTCCTGCTCTTTCTAATTATGCCTTCCAGTACGATATTTAAGAGGGTTGTAGATAGTGAGTCACCATTGTCATTTCAGCTAGCCGTATTAGTTTATCTGGAATTCGCAATTCCCTTATAATTGCATGTATTTAGTTGTTCGTTATTTATGGTATCCTACGAATAAAAAAAAGAGAGGAAGTAGCATAACACCAACAGTATGCAATTTAGATGGTGTATCAATATGGCGGATTTTAGAAGTCATTGGCTGAGAACACTAAATACGTCAACTGTCAAAGACAAAAACGTAAACAAACAGTAGTCTACCAATAAAAATTCGTGCCGGTTGGTGTTTCAATATGGCGTGTGTGACGTATTTCCGTTGCACTTGTAGTTATGCACCATAATACCTTAGTGTCTTTCCTGTTTCTTTTTATTCGTAGATGGTATCATAGGCTTGCCTAAAATCTATGAAAATAATATGAACATCGATTTTATGTTCATAACAGGTTGTCTGTATCCCCTTTAGTGTACAAATTTGGTTCTTCTAAATCCCTATTGATATTGGCCTATCAGCTTTTCTGTGTATGTCTGTATTTTATTCCTTATGATTGTTATCAGTATCTTATATATCGCATCTAAAAGTGCTATTCATGATAGTTTTTACATTGTGCTCTATCTCCTTTCTTGTACAGATGTATAATAATAGCTCTTTTCTACGCTTTCCACGATCAGTTTCAACATCCTATTCACTAATTCTTCCCCTTCCTCCTTTATTAATTCTGCACCTATACTATTTTCCACAGGACCTCTTTTGTTCTTCATCTTCTTTACAGTTTCTTGGGCCTCTTTCTTCGTTGGACTTTAGACGTCTGTTTTAACTGGTTCTGTATACTCCCATTCTTCGTATTCGTTTTCGTTTTCGCCTATGTTTAGCGTGTCTTGAAAATGCTCCTCCCATCTTTCTACCATTCTCGTTTCTTCTCCAATCAGCATTCCGTCTGCATGATTACAGAACAGCAATGTTGATTGATGTCCTCCTTTATACGATTTCTTTACCTCTTGATAGAAGTTTCGTATTTCTTTTCTTCTGCAGCTTTCTTCCATTTCCTTTAATTCATTTTCTTTATACTCTCTTTTAGCTTTTCTAAGTATCCTTGTGTCTCCTTCCTTTGTTCTTGGCAATCGTCGATATGTGATAATTACATATGCATACAAGATATACGAAAGTATTATTGAAGAAAGACTAAGAAGAATACTCGAATCCACACTAAATGAGATCAAACTGTAAGAGGAATACACAAGAAATCTCAAGTAATAAATGTGTAAAATTAAGGGGTGTACTAAGCCCTTTACCATTTATAACCCCGATGGACAAAATAGCAAGAATGGCTAGTAAGAATTTAAAAAAAAATGCTGTAATAGGAGTGAGTAACGTACAGCACGTCAAAATTATCCAATTTATGTATGCTATGTATGCAGATGACTTGATTCTGGTAGCAAACTCAGAGGAAGCATACAGAAGAATTCAAACGCCTGGAACTAAGCGCTAAAGCAATTTGGGCTGAAAATTAATGTCAGGAGCACCGAATCGATGATAATAGTGAAAAAACAGGAAGAATGAAATATTTAGGGGTGATTTTGGACCCGAAAGCTGACTTGGATGCTGAACTAATAAATCGACTAAGGGTAACCACCAGATAGTGTAAAGCTTTAGACTTTAAACAAAACATTTATAAGAAAGAAGGAGGTACCAATAGAAATCAATCTAAAAATATACAAAGCCAAGTCTGGACTTTAAGTAAAAGACAAAACAGTAAATTACAAGCATGTGAAATTCCTTATCTATGTAGAGTAGTTAGATTTAGATTATATAGGTGAGACATCATTGGATGCTCTACCTTCATGCCTTTCAGTTCTTAATTGTAAATGTACGTTAAACCAACTGCTAAATGTCGCACTTAGACAGATTGTAGCGTAATAATAAAAAAATAAAAAAAATGCACAGTAGTTAGAGTTACAAGAAAAGATAAAATAGGAAACGATGATATTCAGAATTAATTAACATGGAAAGAAGACTGTTCAGCTGCTTTGGACATATGTGTTTAGGATTGCAGGTACTGTGAGCTGTAAATTCATACAACCAAATATTTTTTATTAGTTTAGCAAACCTCCTTTGTATTTTTCCACAATTCTTTTTTCTCTTTATTCGGATCGACTTTGTTAAATAAGAATAAAATAAATCAAAATTTAGGTAGCATACTAGAGATCACTTTACTGTGATAACTATAATCTTCATTTATGGCATTTCAGGACAAGCAAAACTTTTAGGGAAGAATGATTTTTTCCAAAACGTTCACAAAGGGTACAGCGCATACGGCGACACAACTGTATCTTACGCGATTTAATAATAAATTTATTAATTTCATAAAGTAGCTGAAGACTGACGCAATAAATGAAATAACAGCTGCATTTTGGTACTCTAGTGAACAATTTTCTAGTTAATAAAAGTTTAAAAAGCTGGCAAAATGTCTTAGATATCAAGGGAAACATTCCACAAAGCAGCAAAAGTAAACTTTCCTGTAAATCCGCAAAGCAAATCATTCAATAGTGTTACATATTAAAACACATTCCATAATATGCAACTTTGAAATTCCAATTTACATTAAATGCGATTATTAAACATGTCTATTTTAATAAAATTTAATGAAATAGTTACACGTGAATGTCTCAATCAACTAAATAATAATACAGGAATTTCTGTTACCGGCATTAAGTACAAATGCAAGTACGACTACTTTTCAACCGCAATAATAAATAATAGAAAAAAATTATGACAGTAAACCATATTTCTGTAATAGTCGGTACTCATAGAACGCCGCAATGATCATAAAGCAGAACTTGATCTGTGTGTGAAATGTGTGCTCTACTATTTACCACACCTTCCTATATGGCCGGTCGTAGAGTAATTGTATTAATGAGTGGTTAAAGATGTAAAATTGAAGTATTCCTTATTGCTTTATAAGATCATAAATTCAGGTGATTAAAGTACTATACTTAAAGAACTTCTATGGGAATAAGTACGGTTTCATTAAAGATTGTCAAGTCAATTGAATGATTGTTTTGGCTTATATTCGAATTTATACTAAAAAAATGTGCGGATCTTAAATTCGACGTATTAAATATTGAATGAATACTCCTTCTTATAATATCAAGCTTGTTTAAACTTAGAACAAATGTTGTGATCAGATGAAATCAATGAAATATGGCAGGTAACCTTACTGAATTAATTTAGTGAATAAAATATCTTCACACTTCAGTCGACTTTTTATTATCCAAATTTATTTGACAACGTTTATCATTTAAAAGTACAAAAAAATACTAGTTTTCATAATTTCAATTCACAGAATTCTTCCAAATGTGTTTGCTTGTATCAAAAATACGTTTAACTAAAAAACTAAATTGTTGCCGTTATTACTTAATCTATGAATAAAGTAACACAATTTTGCAAAAACGGCTTTCTTTTCGCATTTCCAATTTTGAACTTTGAAGGCTTGGCACGAGTTGAGGGAACATTTGGTGGCTTTTTCGCTATAAGAATTTCGCCTTAATATTGTCCAAGGAATAAAGTTACACAGAGCTTGTACACGAGTTTTTACACACCCTGTATATATTAAAAAGCTGGCGCTATATTGAATTGACAAATCTGCTGTGTGTGGCTTGTGGCAATACCATGGACAAAAGAGACGAACAAAAAAGGTGTAAAGCTTTGTATTTTAAGCAAATTAACGAAAAACAGAAATCTATTTGGAACATTTAATGACAAGCTTACCAAACAGGATTGAATGAAGTCGATGAATAAGTATTAAACGTAATAGGAAAAGATTCATAGTAATTTCTGAATTGGGGATTACGAAAATTAGGGATAGTATCAAAAATCTTACAGAAGATAAACCAATATCCATAAATGGAACAGTAGAAATAGAAACTGAAGATAATTTACAAGTTCCACAAACAAAACTGACTAGTAAAGTAAACAATTATTATTTAATAATAACACCATTTAAAGTATAAAACGAAAACAGGATGATCGAAAAAAATCAGTGGACGTTGCTGAAACGTTCAATTACAAATAGAATTACTTGAGGTTCAAATTTATAAAAGTAAATTAGAGATTCGAAAATTAGAAATCGGTTTGGGGCTGCCTAATGGTCGGTACACTGAAAACATTCCCAATAACACAGATTCTGAATTACTATTAAACGGCACAAACATAGTTAATTACTGATAACGATTAATACGTTTCTGTGTAATTTTCCTTTTTTAAAAATTAAACGTTGATTAAATGTATAATTTGTTTTTGCCTCAAGAGTGCTACTGACATGGGAAGTTCACCTTTTTCATTTATTGGTTGTTCATTTAAGAGTTTCCCTCAATTTCTAAGTCTTCGTTGGACCTATTACTCTGATAAGGTTCTTTTAGCTTTTCGGGGTGCATTATAAATCAGTCTAAACATTCGGCTCCTTTTCAAAATTAAAGCTAATACAACGTCGGCGTAATGTTCTCTTACGACAAATCTTCACTAGATGAAGCAAATAATAAATAATCCATAATATTACTCTAATATGACACTATGGGTTAATGTCTCAATTTACTAGTTAACTTACACAAATTGCAACTGAACTTTGATTTGTTGTTTGACTAACTAGTCAAAATTGTTGCTATTATGCAATACTTACTTGTAATTTTTCTTAAAATACACTAATATTTTCAATTTTACAAGTTCTAGATAGCAAAAATTGAAAACTACATTGTGCAAACTTATTTACAGGTTACCTGTTACAATACTAATACTATTAACTTGTTTATAATCGTGCAACAGGACCCAGGTGTAAGTTGGAAGGGAACTAACATGTTTCCATCAAATCTGAGTAGTTTTCTGATTTTACAGTTTGTTTTTAACTAATGATGAGCATCATCGATAACATCCTTTTTTCGAACTTTCTCAAAACTGATAAAATAGACATTTCTCAGTTTAAAATAGACAAAAATCTGGTAACATCGCGCTTATAAATATTTGTTTACAACACGGTATTAATTTCTGTTGGCTGCCTTTAACGTTTCACTAAGAACTTTTCTGGGTTTCTGTAACAAGCCCAAATTAGCAATGATTTTTCTTATGCTTAGTGCATTCAGATTTATATAATTTAAATTTAAAATTGTTTGGATAATAATATAATGCTGTCTAGACTTGGAATTATTTTACTACTTAAGCGACAGAATGTAAGATTTCTCACTTAACAAATAAAAACTTTTGAATTCATTCATTCAATCGATAAAGAGACCCAGCAATACTCCTATCAATTAGCAGAATTTGCCACACTAAAAAAAAAAAAAAAACAAAAAGGAGAAGGACTCACTTGCTAATAAGAATTAATAAGCTCTAATCAGTAGCTTGACTTGAGTGGCTGCTTTTAAAATAATTTGATATTTTTATCTTCTCAGGCGTTAACATTTAAAATTTTATCAAAGGTTTTCAGTCTGCCTATTTCTTGTGACTTTACTGCCATACTAAACCCAAAAGTGGTAACTAACATATAGTATAAACAGCCAATCAGGCAATGCGCGTCATCAATCACATGGTCCACGGTCGGCGTTGCCAATAATCCGCGATAAAAAAATACAAAATGTAATTACTAAATATAAATTATTTTTGTGGTTTGCTAATTAGGCAGTCTTGTTTAATCACAAGGTCTAAACAATTTTGTAAATAATAAAGAAATCGGGTTTTTATTTTCTAATTTAGCTCATATTTATTTTTGGTAAAGTGGTATTATTGTTGACATGTTTATATTCGACAGACAAAGTTTTGACAGATTGTGTTGTGTGTTATTAACATTTGCTGGTTTATTTTTTCCTTCTTGTATTTCCTTCTCATTATTACAAAGAGTTCTTTTGATTTATAGTATCGCTAAAATCGCGATAGAAAACGAAACGTTTTTCATCAGAAAATTTTGGTTATAATTGTAAATCGTTTGAAACTTCATATAGCCATACTAAGTTGTGATGTCATAAAATTTATTGATGACGTGCATTACTTGATTAGCCATTTATACTATATAGTTCGATAGTAGGAACAATAAAAGGTTTTCCCATATTTTGCGAACTTTTTGCTGATCACTGTATATTGACCCATATTTGCAGTGATAGCTAAGAATCTTTTGGGCAGATATCGCCATAAAATACTTGCGCTTAACGCTGGAGTTTACACCATGAAATATACCTCATTTTAAGCACATTTTGTTCCAATTTTTTAAACTCATTTTTTAAGCAGGAACGGCAGAGCATTTTTTTTTTGAAATTCTCCATGTCTTTTCTACCTACTCGTTTGATTGATGCACTCCGGCTTCGCCATCGTGCATCAAACTTCAAACTCATGAAAAAAAGTATTGCTTTCATTACTAGTTGTACAAATAACTAAGAATTTTATAGGTATTATTTAAGAATAAAGTTGTTTAATTTCGAAACGAATAACAATTAACGAATCCTCATCAATTATTAAAAATATATAATTCACAAAATTTATTCTGCAACAATTTCTATTCCTTTCCTTTTGAGATGAGATGAGATTGTTACATTATTAACCTTATTTACTTCAAATAAAACTCTTTTTTTTTTATACAGTTTGAAAGATTATCTTTATAAATTTCAGAAATACAAAATATTTTCTTTAACGCCTGAAGTTTTTAAAAAATTTTCGAAACTTTACGAATCCAAATTTCTGAGATTGCTGATTTTGAAACTAATTTCATTTATTTTTTCGTGATTAAAATTCCCATTATTTTAACTGAAATTTTTAAGAATAAAATTTTCCTTGTAGATTAATTTATTTTATCTTTTGATTTTTTCTGCTCCGACTGCAGAATTCTAAATACCTGAAATTTGGAAAATGCTCCCAAAAAATTTCTTGGCATAGGTAGGTACTGTTATTTTTGGAAATATTTGTTTCTTTGTTTTTTTACAGATTTTCTTTTTAACCGTTTTCATAATTTTGTAAAATTTAGTTCAAATCAAAAGAGGTTCATTCACCTACTTTGCTGACCGATCCTAATTTGGAGGTTGATTGAATATTTTCAGTATTTCAGTATATAAAATGTAACATTTTCTACTTTTTAAATCCTGTTCTTCACAACAGTTTTCCTTTATTTCACATCTTCAGAAATGTTTATAACTTATATCATTAGCAAATTATGTAAATTCTATATATAGAAAAATATCACCTCCGCAGGGATTCGAACCTCTGACCTTCGGCTATACGCACCAATGATCTACCATTGAGCTACAGAGGCAAATCACTGAAGAAGGAGGTGATATTTTTCTATATATATGTATGGAATTTACATATTTCGTTAAAAAATATATTTCCTCGAAGGAGTGAATCCTTTAAAAATTTAATTTCTTTATATCATTAGGCTGAGAATAAACGTTACGTTTTTTGCTTCAAAAGTTTAAAATACCATTTAGCCCAATTAATTTTGCAAAATAATTTAGATTTGTCTAGTATTTTACAGAGGCGGTCGTGGCTCAGTTGGTTCAGCGTGCGTCTGACCACTGAGATGGCCCGGGTTCGATTCCCAGGGTCACATATACATCGAAAATACCCGGCCGCTCCCCTCGGAAGGCAATGGCAAACCACCGAGGTGTATTCTGCCTAGTAAAGTCCTCTCTGGAGTAGAAGTGCAAGCACTTCCGTGGTTCGGAGCCCACGTTAAACTGTAGGTCCCCTATGTCTGTAGGCTACTTGACACGCACACCACAGGCATATGGAGAGAGGATCGGCAACGCCCTGTAAAGGGTAGCCACTCTAAGAAGAAGTATTTTACAAAAGCGTAGCCGAAAAAACATGCTGTTTAGCTTAAAAAAATCGGTAACAAAGTTTATGAATTCGGCTTTCCAAAGAATACAACAAAACACAAAAAATAAATTCTTAACAGCATTTAATAGAATTACAATTTCCTCAACTTGTCATACTTTAGTTTCGTTATTTCATTTTAAATAAAGGTTTTAAAAAGAAATGTTTAGCAATTATATGTTTCAGTCTGTAATTAATGTTTCATATGAAAATTTAAGTCTTTATACTTGTAATTAACTTAAACAGCTACTTGAGCTATTTAAGTAGCAGTTAATTCCATTTTGCCACAAGCAAGGTTGTCAAAAACCACTTTTCTATCAATTATTTAAAAATCTAATTAGCCTTCTATAAAAAAAAAAACTCTTGCAACACACCACTCGTAAAAATATTTATAGCCGACGTCTTCGAATACTTTTCCGTTTGTCACAAACCTATTTATCTTTCTGATTATAAAATTCTGATAGTAAAATAATTCAAGTTTATATTCGAACCTGATTTTGCATAATACCAACGATAAGATTTATTCTGCTTGTAACATTCTGGTTATAAAGTTAAGAGTGAATACGAGCAAGGTTAGTAAAAACTCGAGGAATTCGAGGAAGAAGGCTCAATTAATTTTTTAACGCTGCAATTTAACTTTTTTGTGACCTAGCTTTTTAGCCGTCGGCAATATTTAATAATAAAAATTTGCTGACGTCAAGTATGCGTACAGCCTTTTTCGTACACGCATTAATTTTTCTACGCCTGAGTTATTTAAAAAATTTATAGAACCAGCTGCTTTTAGATACCATCAACAGTTTTGCGTGTCCTTAATATACATTAAATTGATATAAAACACTTTACATATTTTTTTGCTATTAAGTCAAAAGCGGAAACGTGTTCCATGGCTGCTAATTCATTTAATGTAATTTTTGGAAGATTTATAAGTTTTTCTATATTTCTGGTATTTTAAGCATCTTCAGAAGGTTAGTTGGTTTGGTTGAAACTGTTTAAGTGGAATAAGCAGGACTTCTTAATGGTGAGTAAGCAAGGTTCTCACAAATAATAAAATCTACAATTTTGTGTTGTTAACACCTGACACCATCAGCAAAACTCGTCAACATTTTTTTATGTGGTTCACACGAATGACTCGAAACAAGAATCTAGCACTTTCCGTTAAAATTGGTAGAGCAGCGAGTTGTTCGAACGTGGTGTCAAAATACCAGCGTGCTTGTAAACAAATGTAGTGTCATCATAATGGATGGTTGTTGGTAACGAATAAGAAGTTCCAGAGAAGAGAAGAGAAGTTAATGGTGCTGGTTTGGTGGCTATTGTAAGACGGGTCATTGGCTGCAGCTTACCAGGGTCTCTTAAGATCTAATGTGGGTCGCCTAACTTCTTAGGCATGACCGTTTTGCATGTAAATGCATTGCACAAAATGAACATTTGCAATACTCAATTATTTTAGAAATTTTATTCTTTGAAATCCAATCTTTAGCAAATTTTCGGCTGATTTTACAGATGGCCTTCTTATAGTGGAAACAACCCACACATTAACCTTGAAAAAAGTAGTAAATCAGAGTAACACAAGCAGGATGTGCTGATATTATTTACACGAGGAGCTTTAAACAAGGTTTCTAACAAGGTATATACATTGTTTTCATTACAACCAAACAATTTCCTTTAAATAGTCAAGGCCTTTCATTAACTAGTGTGTACATAAAAATGCATATTATAATAACATTTAATAAAAAAAAAAGAAGTGATATTTGGATTTCAATTAAGAACTTTGGTTAGTTTAAAAACAAAATTCAGAGCCCCAATAAATTTTACTCCTTGTCTTTTTTGACCGGGGTTGCCTTCTAATAAGAAGATACGAAAAATTAAAACCATCAACATTCCAAATATTCAAAACGACCGTGGTATACAAGAATTCGAATCAAAACAAACATAAACATAGTGGGCGATGGAATCTGCAGAATTTCAGCCCATTGAACTGATTAATTAATACGTTTTATTGCGGGACCTTCGATGGGCACTTAACCAATTTATTCAAGGTTTAAATAGCATTGCTCGAGCCCTAAATGTAGTATTCTAGTATTTTCAGTTTTTCTCTAACGATTTAAATTTTTAAAATGCAACACATTAGCATTTTTAAGGGTATTTTTATAATAAACAATAATTAAGCCAAAACTATTTTAATTCACGTCAATTTTCTATTTAGAAATCCAACGAGCACGCGATGATCCCATAAACCATTCCGCGATACAAGGATGTCGTGCCTTAAATAGTTCGTGTCGATTTCATTTTCGCTAAGATAGAATCAACGAGATCATCGTTGTATATAAACATACACCTGGTCAATTCCACAGATCGTTAAATTTACTGCAAGTTTGTGTCGTAAACCTTTACTTTCCAGGAAATTGTAAATGAACTACTATAAAAAGAATATTAATAACAGTCGGTTTAAGATTCTGCGGCTTGTTTCTGACGAAGAAAACCCTAATCGAGTTTAAAATAAGCTCTTGTTTAATCATTTTTTTATTGGTTTGAATTTGCAACTGTTTTCTTGCAGAAATTTACGCTTATTTTAAAATGAGATAGTTGATTTGCAAATTATTTATTAAGGTTTACTATAACAAAAAATTAGCTATCACAAAAGCAAAAAAGAGGTTCTTTTAAAAGTACAAGTTCTTAAGCTATGAAAGTCAACAGACTACAGAATGGGATTTTTCGGTTGTTGATGCAGACCTGTACACATTAAGTTTTCTTTTGCAGAAGCATCCCTGGGATGCAGACTGGTTGGCGATGCAGACAGCACGGGTTTATTTTAACTCAGTGGGTCACCGACTGTCTACAAAATGATTAGCAAACAATATTGTTTTGATTTGTTGTTTAAAAAAAAATCCTTGTTGTCTTTCAAGACGCGTTTTCAATTTTCGCTGAGTTGTTTTAATTCCTTACGCCATGCATATTAACATCATTTAAAAATTAGCTCTAAAAACAGTGACTTGTATGATCTTCTTTATCACCTTCTTGAACAAACCCTACAAAAACAAAAGCTTTTCTAACCCATAAGGCTACTATGTTTTAAATTCAATTGCGTTTAGCTAGAGCCATAATTTCAGTGCGCTTTTAAGCTAAACTTTAATCGCTGCTGGGTTATATCTTTTTAATCCCAGAATTTTCAAACTCGACAAAAATAAATTATTGTTAAACGTTTGTAATAATTATTACCACAACCCCTAACTAACTGACATTTACAACCATGATTTCTATTTAGCAGAACAGTAAATATTCATTTAAATTAACAGTAACTTTACCAACTTAAGAATTTTAAATTCCGACAGAAGCTTTTGAATTTTAAATGAAAAGCCGCAAGGAAAATGGAATGTAATTCAAACATGTGAAACCATTCCAAATCCTTGATAGTTATACTATCTGCAAGCATGTTAAATAAACCAGAAAAGCTTCTACAGCTAGAAATCTACATCGTTTTATTATCATAGTATGTTTACATGCGAAGAAACTATAATAAAATAGGTTTCAGAAGCAAACCCAGGAGATTTCAATGATTGGGTCACACTATAGTTCTTTAGGTTTTCAACAACACAAACATTTACGTATAATTTAAGAAAAGATTTTTTGCGAAAAAAATAGTAAAAAGACATTTCTTCAAATTTAGGTTCATAAGTTTGGTTTATTCATGAATTAATCTTCTTTACACAACGCTTGCCATTACCGTAAAAAGGGTTGTTTATTTTTATTAAGTTCAACATTTGAGCCTGACCAATTTTCTGAACTTTAGGCTGCTTTATAACTTACCACTGAGCTTCATATCAGCACTTCCAACAGGGAAATATACCTGTCAGACGGATCAACCAAGTAATATAAAGCTTCAGAAGCAAGAGGATGGTCGAAAACAGCTTCTTGTAAAACATTCAAACATGCCATCTAGAGAAACTGCTGTAAAGCTAAATATTGTGTTGGACGTGTAGTCAGGAAAAGGCAAAGTCTAACTGCTTTACGAGAAAACTGTTCTTTATGGTAGTATTTCTTTGGTGTTATGGATGAGGAAGCTTACGTGATGATTCAAACCAAATGGCTATGTTCGATACATATTTTGATTATTCTAGATCATACACATAAAAAATTATGTTTTGGTTCCATAAACTTTTTGTTCACCATGAACAATCGTCCTTCTTGAAGAAAATAAGATTACGCATGTTAGCAAGAAGCCTCCAACCTGATAGGGGTAGAAAGGCATTAGGATTAAGGAAGTAAGAATGTCAGCAAGACCAACAATCGTATGGTATTTCCACAGAAGACCCCAATCATGCGTTCCTGGGCACTGTGTAAGTATCGAATGATACAAAGACAACTTGTGATGTTTAATACCATTCTTTTTCTTCTTAATCTTTCACTTAGCTTAATGCCTGGTTTTCTTCACACGATTTTAAGGAGATTCTTCGGATGCCTTCCAACTACTGGCCCATTTTTTCGGCGGCTTTCCGGGTTGTCTGTCCGATGGCTTTAGATCGCTTGCGACTCTTATCAAACGAGTATTATTTGCTCTTTCGGTAGGCTCCTTCCACCCTTTTCTTCTTTCTTTCCCTATATCGGTTATCTAACATTCCTTCCTTATTACATCGTTTCTTACTCTATCTACTCTTGTTTTTCCCGTTATTGATCTTAATATGTTCATCTCTTTATTCGTAGTATCTATTTTATTGTGTTAGTATCACGCAATTTAAGAAAATGATTGGAATTTTAAAAGAAAGTACAGATTAGTCTGGAAAACATCTGTTCGAAGGTTTTAAATCCAAGCTTCGCTTGGTTGGCTATAAACGGCCATATTAGTACGTCGGGTACACCAAAGAAAGCTGCACTTTTTGATTGGAATGTGCCACTTTCTGTGGTCATAGTTGATGCCAAAAGGTAACTTTCCAGATAGGGAGCCACTTGAAAATTCGTGTAGAACACCAAAATGGCGGCCATTAAAGATGGCCGCCATTAGCGCACTAGATTTTTTTGTATCTCAGCTCTCTATCTAAAGCACTAATAATACAATTTCTCATACTTTTCGAAAATATATTCTTTTGTTAAACACACGTTTAAATTTAATCTTATTTTATGTTATAGTTTGGTTAATAAACTTGGAACATACTTTACAGTAATAAAGTGAGTAGACCGCAATGAGCGATTCAAAACATAATCTGAATTTCTTTCAATTTCAAATACTGTTGGTCCTTAATTCATAACTTGTTGAGATTTCGTTATTAAAATGTTTGGGAATCAAAACTAATAATTTTCAATATATCACGTTTTTGGGAAAATCTACAAAGCGAAAATTAGTAATTGGAATATTAAAAAAAATAAGAGAAGGTAATTTTATTTGATAGTTAAAAACATAAAAAACGATTAATGTTTGAAAAACCGGTTTATAGAAATCAGTGGTTTGAATGCCAGATAGTTTTCAATACAAAAATTTCCATAAATTAAACCTGAAAGTAACTCAAATTTACATCCAATACGCCCAGGCAAAGACGAGCCCTATGTATATCCCTATGATCTTTCCTGCTGAAAGCACTGGAAAAACTGCTTGTGAAGCATCTTAGGGAAATCTATCTAATAGAAAGGCCATTATACCCCAATCAACATGCTTACCAAGTAGGGAAATCGTGTGAAAGCGCACTACATCAGTTGGTGTCGAAAGTAGAGGCAACACAGGAAACACAGGCTAACCAGGAAATACTTAGTCCTTACAGCATTTTTCTACATAGAAGGTGCATTCGATAACACCTTTTTGAGTTGATGATACGAGCTGCCAGCAACCATGGAGTTAATGACACCCTGTGTAGGTGGATGAAAACTACGTTGCAAGGTAGGAATATCCAGACGACACTGGCAGGTGAGACAGTATAATGTATCTGTGGTCAGAGGGTGCCTTCAAGGCGGAGTACTATCTCCCCTGTTTTGGGATATAGTCGTGGACGATCTATTGGTCTTACTGAACAATTCGGGATATTATACTCAAGGGTATGCGGACGATATCGCAATACTCATAACGGGGAAATTTCTGAACACAATCTCGATGCCCACACAAGGCGGTTTAAGACTTGTTGAAGAGCGGAGAATCTTAGAGTATAGGTATACTTTGCAGAAACAACACTAGTCCCTTTCACAAACAAAAGAATGCATTATAACTGCCAACTCTCTTTGACCAAGTACTGAAGATTACTGGCGAGGTGAAGTATTTGGGCGTATTTTTAGACACCAAATTGAACGGACAATGGTCCAGGAGCTGGAATACATGTGAAAACCTTGAAACATAACATGCATGTATCGTTGGGCAACGTACCACAGTATTCCAAGCTGAAATATTCGCTTTGGGAACCTGCATAGGTGAGAATCTGAGAAGGCGAACCCATGGCAAGCGTATAAACATTCGCATCGGCAGTCAAGCGCTAGCATCTGATTAGATAAGATTAAAACTAGTCTTTGAATGCCTTAAAAACCTTAAAACTCTGGCAAAACACAACAAGGTACTGCTGGTGTGGCGTTGCAATGAAATAGCAGGCCAATTAGCAAGGAAATGATCTGAGACTACTTGTACTGGTCCTGAACCAGTGTTAGGAATCAAGAAAACAACAGCACGTGGGACAATAACTGAGTGGATTAAGCAACAACACCAGCAATATTGGAACCATGTGCAAGGACAAAGGCACAATAAACTGATGATGGCACGCAACTTTTAGCGGCTGAAATACTGAAACTTAACAGAACAAACCTAAGAATTGTGACGGGATTACTAACCGGTCATTGCAAGGAAACACATGCATATAATGGGTGTATATATAGAAGATATGCAGGTTCTGGAATAAAGAGGAAGAAACTACCTCTCATGTAATCTTTGAATGCGAAGCATTAAATCGCGTCGTCACAACCTGCTGAGCGAATTAAACCGACGGTAGGAGATTTCGCAAAAAGATCTGATTCACAGGCTACTAAACCTAGTAAAGGGCCTAACCTTTTCACTTAAAGGCATTGTCAACTTATGAAAAGTCGTTTTTTTTTATTTATTATTTTATAATTTGATTGAGTAAAGTGAGTATTGCACCTGTGCAAAATTTTACGGCCAATTTTAATTTGTTACCGTGTTATGGGAGCTAAAAGTTTAAGATATGACGTCACGAATGTCGGTTGCCAGTAAGAGCGGAATGCCGAGTCGACTAATAATACTAATAACCCGGCAACGCGGGTGCTGTGTTTGTTTAGTAGCCTCAGGAGGCCGACATTCGTGACGTCACGTATCGGGGAAATGAATTCTCTCTACCCGTTTATTGTGGTTATTATCAAATATATTGAAATTCTACCACTGCGGGTAGTTTTACGAGTATTTTAACTAACGTATTTTGATATTTACTAAATATGTTGCAAAAGTTGACAATGCCTTTAAGTTCGCGTAAATAAATATATAAAGATTAATTATTATCGGCTAGTCATTGTTAAAAAATCCAACATTTATGGAAGTTATTAAAATTTGTTCTTATGAAAACTGTAAATTATTTAATATTTAGTAATTCAATCTTCAGTCACAATAAACATCAAGTCTCAGTTATTTATAAATTTAATTTGAGCCCATTTAAAACGTAATAAACTAATAATCGTAAATCAGACCTAAACTTATATGTTATAAATTAAATGGTTTAAATTTATTACGTATTAAAATTACATACAGCGTTGGTTATAACAGGAAATAGATTTGAACTTGATAGTTACATCCACTGCAATAACTTCCATATGAGTCATATAATAACCTTTGCTAGTCTTTTTGATAAATAAATACAATTTAACCAATAATCGGAAATAAAGTTGAGAATTCTTTTTATTTTAAATGGCTGAGGTTCACTTTTAACAATGTACCGTTTTATTTGGTTTTCTATATCGCTGACTTCTGTAGTCATCATTTTTGCCACCATTAATTTTAATGTGGCACTTCTTCATCGAAGAATGCAAATGCCGCATTTTCTGGTGACAGATACTATAGATGGTTGGAAAAACTCTTCACAGCAGCACTACTAATTTCCGGATCTACTTCCTTATACTCGATTAATTTTATTAAGAAATTGTAATCATGATACGGAGCTTTCACAGCTAACTGTGATAGAAATCAAGCTGGTAAATAAAATCGAACAAGAAATATGCATACCCTCCTGATTGAAGCTTTCTCTTTCTTGTTCTATTCAAATTGATCTTGGAATGTATACAGCTTAGGGCTCCAGGAATGCGAAATGAGAATTCTCATTGGGAAGAACCATCACGGAAGATCACGGCCAATTCTAACAATTCGTCATAATCACCTCCAAGCTGTTTTTGGTATAACTGTTTTTGTAGAAAATCCAGCATACTAACGCAGACATCCTCTGTGACATTCTTTGTCGCACCACGATATTTGTCTATGGTCTACCAAGTTTCCCTAAATCTTTGAAACAAATTTCAGCTGGCCCAGAAGTAGCACTACTTCTCAAGACTAATTCGAGGATGTGATGTCAACACGGAGGGTAAAGTAAATCTCGCCCAAACATTTCCTCAAGATTTGTATACGCACCCCTTATTCGACCGGTGTTACTTGGAGTTGTATCGCAACACAACGCCTCTATTTTTTCTTGTATGTCCACTTTTTCCACTGCTTGGTAAACAAACGGCTAGAGCTTGATCTTCTCCTGTAAATGTTGGAATACCTAACAATTGTTCTTTCCTGCGAAAGGTAACAATTCTTTCTGGCTAGTCTATAAACCTTTCCCACGCCAGATAAAATTGGAAGTAGTTTGCCATCCCGATGTAACACCAAGGCATCACAATCGGCTAGATTAAATTTGTCTTTAATTTCTGCTTGCCTCTCTGTTATCTGAATTCCTTTCGTTGATGTTGAAACCAAGTGCGATTAATATTTAAGCTTTCAATATTACAGTCAAAAGCTTCTGCAGCAACCATTAAAATATTAACCGCAGTTCGATAGCTGATTTTGCATCAATCTAAGGCTTCAGACTTTGACTTTGAGATTACAAGGGCAGATTTCGAGAATATCAACGAACATTTATTCAAGTTGTGTATCGAGACCGTTCATAACTGTTTGAATGAAGCAAACATAGGCAAATCGGACGTAGAAAAAATACTTCTCGTCGATGGTTCCATACGAATTCCCAAAATACCAGAAATGTTGGGCGGGTATTTTGGTGACAAAGAAAAACTAACTCTTGGTATAAATCCAGACGAGGCTGTCGCTTGCGGAGCGGCTATTCAAGCGGCCATGATAATAAACGGGGAAGAAATGGACGAAATACGCGAGATAATCGAAGTTACACCGCTTTATTTAGGAACATAACATGTTTATTAAAAAAAAAATGGTAAAGATGTTTCTGATAATTAAGACGTAGCAATTACGCATCTGGGTATTTATAAATATAGATTCAGTAGTTTTGAAAAATGTGCCATCAAACACTGTTTCCTTTACACCGAGCCTAGTTCTTGTGTATAAACTACCCTATTTAACCTAACTGTCATTTAAAACTGTTAATAATTAAATAAAAATTATCCAAATGATCTTAGCGAATGTTAGGTGTGACCTTCTAATAATTAGCAAAGATTGTAGTAAACTACATACGTGTGTTTGAATTTAAAGAAAAAGTGTGTTTAAAACTATATATTTCAAGAATATTCACCAAGACAGGTTCAATCAAGAAGTGATCAACGTATAAAATTCCCCAAACTGTTGATTTGAAAAATACATTAATGAAATGTTAGGTTTGATTTATCACTCTTATAAATCATTTAAGTACCGTTCTTGCGTTATTATTTTCTATTTACCGCCTTCGAACCCAGGACTTTTAACATCTCATGCATTAGTCAAGAATTTATATGCGAGATTTATTGGGGGGAATTATGTTATTAATAAATAATTTGTATAAGAAGCCATCGGTACGAATTTATCAGTTAACCGAAGAAACCACAAAGATGTCTTTGTAATATCAAACAAAGGCGCTTTAAATTCCAGTACCGATGATAAATAAACCATCGTGTACATACTTGTGTTTACAAAAATTTTACAAGAAACGCTTTCATGTTGCAATGATTTAAACCCACACAATTTGCATATAACGTATGAGTACACGACGTGATCCTTCTTCGCATAACCAAATAAGTTAAGCAATTTACAACTTTTTGTAATAAAAGGCGTCTTCCATTACAACACTAAATACCATTACAGTAAAGGAACTTTTTTTTCTACTGAATGAACGCTCATGGGTTACAGTGAAACGCCCCGGGGGCAATCTGCATGCCAGACAACATTTCAAGATTCTCCGGGCACGAGGCAGTTTCGGAAGGAATCGCCGCGTGTCCTCTTGAAAGCTTTTCGATTCAGCTGAAGAAGAAGCCACACTATAATCTTTAAACATCAACAGTAGATACAGTTATTTAATTTCGGGATGACCATAATGGTGAAACTATGTAGTGAAAAACGACGACAAATTACAAGACCAACGGTCATTATAATCGAATTAGTGCAGTAATCAAACTGCTGAAAATCTTAATTTAGCCTTAGGTGGCGTTGATGAAGTCTTATGCTAGTTGCGTTTGTTTTTAATACCTAGTAGTAATAATAATAATAGATTTTGTGCTGTTGGTAATTTTATTCTGAACAAAAAAATTGAAAAAAGCTTGCGTGCAACGTTTCATTCTCATATGTATTTACGTCTTGTGACGTTTAAAACTTCTTGTGTTATCTTGTTTTCTTATAATACCTTAACAGTTAGTTTAGGTTTTTTTTATCATAATAAACACATTATTTTTTTTACGTTACCAAAGAAGTAATCAAAATCAGTTCTAGAAATATTCTAGTCATATTTATTAAATATTTCGAAAATCATCAAAAAATTAAATAACTGTAAATCTGTATGTATAGAAATTTACGATAATATTCACGAAACAAATATGTTACATTATTGCATAAAACACAGCGTATGCTGTTGAGGTTTCGGTTATCGATATTTGCTTATCGACTAACTTTTTGGTAATGAGATAGGAGAGTAAAGCCTTAACTAAAATAGACTTAGCCAAACCATATACTGGGTGTGGCCTGACATGTGAGACATAGGTGAAATTCATGGGAAATTGAACATATGTGAATATTATCTTCTTGGCTAATTGTTGCTTACGTTGTAGCTATTCATCGAAAAGTCCTTTTTTTCCAGTCGATTATAGTACGAAATTTATCTGAAATGAAGGAGAAATGGTATTTTTTGCGCCGCTGTCAACGCGTTCCTAAAGGATCCTTCGTGCCTGTGTCCAGGCTGATGGAGGACATTTCAAACTACAATATTCTGTTGTGCTTGTTATTGTGCAATAAACGTTATTTTTATGGTTCGCATTAATATTCCGTCCCTTTTCATTTTTACGGACTCTTTTCCTTATATTCGTAATTTTGGTTCACCTTGTAGAAACCCGAATTTTTCGGTTTATTTTTGTTTATTTTCTTTTCGAGTTTAATAAGTTTAAGATATTCGAAAGAAAGTTCGTCTTCAGGGTTGGCGTTCTTTAAAGATTTTATTGGTTTCCCAATACAGTATTTAGTTTTTATAGTTGCATAATAACGGAACAAATTAGAAATTTATGGATTTCTTAAAACGAATAAGTACCTGTAAAACATAGGGTATACAATATGTAGAGGGGATAAAGCATATCTGGCGTATTTATTATTTAGAAGAGCACAAAAACAAATTTTAACGAACAGTAAGAAAAATATACTTATAAAGATTTTTTCTGGGCCAGCTCGTCGTGAGCAGTATTTATAAGTTTGGATTTTATAAATATTCAGTATTTAAATCACATAATTCTTATTAATCTTCACTCATACATTTTTCGTTTTAATTCTTCTAATTTAAAAATACGAAATTCTGTAAGTTAAGTTACTAACCACAATTCAAGCCATTGCTTGACAACAAATTAATGTAAGTATTTGTAGAAAAATTGAAAATAGATTTTCCCAGAAATTAGTTTATAATTTTGGATGCCTTTATTCCCGTAATATAATGCCAATTTTCTAAAAAAAAAACAAGTAGATATGCATAATTCTTATTTTTAATAAAATTTTGTAAAACATTAAGAAAAAATATTTTGAGAGAAAGCACAGTTAAGTTAAAGTTTACCAATTTCTAAACAATTCATTCCAGTTATTGTGTTAGTATTATTATATTGTATTATCTGTAACCTCTTATAATTTTCGGTGTCGAGCCCGTATGAGACTCTACGGGTGTAATGCGGGTTACGAAGTTGGTGCGCCGTTTTACCTACATATTGCACCATGTGTAGAGTGTAGAGTGTAATGTGTCTGTATGTGTAAGACGTTGTTACTCTACCTCCTAGGCCTGTATTCGGAAAACAGCGTCGTTGATTTGGTGCCAAACGACGAATGGTCACCAGGGGGCAGTGGCGTGTCGTGGGGTTTGAGTTTGGAGGGGCGCACCAGAAGTCAAACACCAAATAACCTACCAAAAGTTACGGGAAAATTTGTCTCTTTATTTTCCGAACCAATTTACATAAATACAAATCTGAAAATTGGCACATTTAAGTAAATATTATAACCGCAAATAAATGTATTCGGTACTTCTAGTGATTAGTTACTATTATCATTCTAGGTAGTTTTACTCGGCCTTTCACGAGTTCTAATAATTGCTTTCAAAATAATTAGGTATCGATTACTTCATTCTCAGTCATAACAAATATTAGACTGCATGACGGTTATTGCGTAATTTATCGAAGCTGAAACCCAAACAATATTTAGATTTGAATATATCCTTCTTTACCCACTTTTTTAGATATTTTAAATCGACTGTAAATAAAATTGTAAATATTTTTAGTTATCTAAGCAATCGTACATATTTTAGTTTGTTTTTTTTTAAATACCTATATGTATTTTCATAATATGATATTTTTCTTTAAATGTTCTTGAACACCGAATATTGTAATGATATACAAATTGAAACAAACAATTTCATGTAACTGAAAGAAAACCATCTTTTTGTTACAAATTTAAAGTTCTAAAAGGCGCACTAGTTATTTTTTATTTCTTGCAGTAAAAAATATATCTACTAATTGCATTGTTAGGTACCTCCCCTATAATCACTTTATTTTATTGTATTATATTCATATTTAGTAATACTAACTAATTATTGCGTAGAATTCATCTAATATTTCGTTAGATTGCACAATCATCTTAATACGCACATCCTACATTTGCATAAACAATTAGATCAGACCCTTTTAGCAACTTAATCACACTTAATAGAATTATCATGTTCTGCAAGCATTTTAGAAATTATTGTTTATCGACTAAATTGACTTTAATAATCCTTAATCATAAATCTGTCTTCACAATACGTATTTAACGCAAAATTCACATTAAAAATGAGATCATCCCTTAAATGTTTGTACGTATTCCTTCTAGAATGTTCGCAGTAACCTTCATTTAGACTATATAAGCAAATTACTGGATCATGTAAATCAATACGATTCTAACACGTTAATTAGTACGTTACTAACACGATTTTTGGCATCATTAAATAACTTGTAATCGTATTCCTCGTTAATTGTGTTCTCAATAAAACAAATACTTGTAAAAAGTGTTTAATTGAACCAAACTGTGAAAACCTCGTGAAAAGAACCACAACACGAATTTTGGCGCAGTCGGCTGGGATCCACATCGAACAGAAAAAAAATCCAAGAAAAGAAAATCTTGCACCGAGATCCACGGGAACGCTTTGCGATACCCCGAGGTTCCTGCTTGCTGTCGGCGAAAAGTTTCTGGCCCGCACAGCATCCTGTTCGACGAATTTCAATTCATAAGGTGGAATAACGAGGCGAACAACACAGTAAGTCCTTTATCCATTTTTTCCTTTACTTTACAATTGATAAAGTTCTTTAATTAAATTAATTCAAATTAATTTATCAAAATGCTTGGTTCAAATACCAGTCTTACATCTGATAATACAGATAATGAAGTTTCCAATTCTGTACCCGATAAACCAGCTTACAAAATTTCATTTTTATGTTCACTAATTCCGAAATCATTCGATGGCAATCGAACTGAATTACATGAATTTGTTGGAAATTGTGCTAATGCTATGCGTTTTGCTCATACAACACAGAAACATGCATTAATGGCGTATATTATTTCAAAATTAACAGGAAACGCTAAAGCTCAACTTCGCGATAAAGAATTTGACAATTGGGGTCAATTAAAACATATTTTAACCCAATTATATTCCGATAAAAAACATTATATTCAATTAATGGAAGAATTAAATACCCTCAAACAAAGTTATGAAGAACCAATTATTAAATTCTATAATCGAATCGATATTTTAACTACACGTTTATTAAATGCAATACACACTAAAAACGAAACAGAAAGAGAAGGTAGAGTAGAAACTATAAAAGAATTGGCTTTACAAAGATTTGTGTATCATTCATTATCCGATATTTCACGTTTCCTTCGCGGCAGATATTTTGCATCTCTTACAGAAGCGTTAACTTGTGCTCAAGAGGAAGAAAAAGCCCTGCAAATGCATCAATCCCGCATTCGTTGTCAAAACTGTCATCAGACTGGTCATCAAACTCGAAATTGCATCAAAAGAAGAAATTTTCCAAAATTTAATAATCCCATCTCACCTAAAATAAATTTTGCACAAAACTCATCATCGGTTAAAACTTGCAATTATTGCAAAAAACAAGGTCATCTTATTACAGAATGTTATAAAAGGAAATTTAACAATCAAAGACACAATAACGAGTCATTCCAAAAATCACATTCCTCTTTTAACAATTTTAAAAATAACTTCAAAGAGCGTCAAAAACAAAAACAAACTACAAATCAGAATTTAAACGAATTGACGTCCCAGATGAACGTCGTATCTGTGGATTGTGTATAAATCGTAAGAAAACCGACGTAAGACCTCGCAGACAAAATCCGACGCCCTTTAATTTACCAAATCAACCGCCACCCTTGGCAATACCTCCGCAAAATGTTATACAACAGGCTCTTGCATCTATACAACAACTTCAAAATATTATCACACTACTTCAAACTCAAATGCAAGCCGTTGATTTATCTCGTAATTATAATCAAATTCAAAATCAAAGTCGTAATCGAAATCGGTTACAGCCCCGAAATAATTCAAATCGACGATCCGATCGATCAAGTAATTTGATAAACGCACGAATTCAGAGGCGTAGACGTCGAAGAATGTCCCTAAACTGGCGTAATAATAACGTTCTCACTTCAAACTCAAATTCAAATTCAATTCCAATTTCAAACTCGAACTCAAACCCAACCTCAACTTCTAATTCAAATTTGAGTTCACACAACAATCTCATTCGTTGGCACGCGAACCGACCTTCAACTTCTAATATTTCTTCTCGTAATATAAACGAGTCTTCTTTATCTAACTCTACTAATACTGTAGAGAATAGCGAAATGCATCGCTCATACTCACCCGCTTCTAATAGCAGTGAGTCAACCCCTAGTTCATCTACAATTGTAGATCACTCAATTTTCCTCGCAAACTCAAATATGTCCTTCATAGTCGCGAATTATCAAGGATCAGAGTTTCATTTTCTACTTGATACTGGAGCTTCCGTCTCCTTGCTTAAAGCTGAAAACATTCCTGGTATCGAACTTCTCTGTAATACTAAGGATAAACTTACCCTTAATGGATTATCAATCCATATGCCACTGAAAACAGTAGGCAGCGCAATATTAAAATTGTGCATCGAAGATTATTCTTTGCCAATCAAATTCTATCTCATCGAAGATGACAATAATGTCCCTTTTGATGGCATCATCGGCAATGATTTATTGCTTCAAGAATCCTGTCGTATCGATTACAGGAGTTCACAAGTTTATTTCAACTCAATTCCAAATCCAGTGTCACTTTATAATGAAAAACAAATACGAGAACGTCGACAATTATTAAATAATCCTTTTCCTCTTATCAAGCCTAGATCGGAAACAGTCATAGAAATTAATATCCTAAATGACAATCTAACAGAAGGCATCTGCCCTCAATCCAAAATAATGGAAGGTGTCTACCTTGCCAAATCCCTAGTTAAAGTTCAAAACGGAAAAGCTGTAACTACTCTTTTGAATGCCACTAATAATAAACTAAGTCTAAAGAAAATTAGCGTACAATTGGAAGAGTTCCCCAAAGAACAATCCTGTATCTTTCTAAATCGACCCGCATCTTCAAATAAAAACGATAGGCTGAAGTTATTAAAAGAAAATCTAAGATTAGATCATTTAAATCCCGAAGAAAAGCATTCGATTATTAAAACATGCTCAGAATTTAATGACATCTTTTATTTATCCGACGACACATTGACTTGTACAAATCTAGTAGAACACGGAATTCAAGTAAGTGATCCAACTCCAGTTAATACTAAATCTTATCGATTTCCTGAAATACACAAACAAGAAGTTAACAAACAAATATCCAAAATGCTAAAACAAGGCATAATAAGACATTCGGTTAGTCCCTATAATAGTCCCTTATGGGTAGTCCCCAAAAAACTTGATGCATCTGGTAAACGAAAATGGCGAATTGTAATAGATTATCGCAAACTCAATGAAAAAACTGTAGGTGATAGTTTTCCAATACCAAATATCGAAGAAATTCTAGATCAACTAGGACATTCCAAATATTTTACCACTCTAGATTTAGCTTCAGGCTTTCACCAAATAAAAGTCAAAGAAACAGATATTCCTAAAACAGCATTTTCAACCCCTTTAGGACATTTTGAATACACACGTATGCCTTTTGGTCTCCGTAACGCACCGAGTACTTTCCAAAGATGTATGAACGCTGCACTTACTGGCCTTCAAGGTATGCAATGCTTTGTATATCTTGACGACATCGTAATATACGCGAGTTCTGTTGACGAACACACTCAAAAATTAAAATCAGTCTTTGATAAATTACGAACAAATAAACTTCTTTTACAACCAGACAAATGTGAATTTATGAGACGTGAAGTCATTTACTTAGGTCATAAAATCAATGAACATGGTGTTTCTCCAAATCCTGAAAAGATAACTGCCATTTTAAATTATCCAATTCCCAAAAATCCAAAAGCTGTAAAACAATTTCTAGGTTTAGTAGGTTACTACCGAAGATTTATAAAAGATTTTTCAAAACATGCCAAACCTTTAACGCAACTGTTAAAGAAAAATGAAATTTTTGAATGGAAAAAAGATCAACAACATGCATTTCAATTCTTTCAACAAATTTTAACTTCAAAACCTATTCTACAATTTCCAGATTTCTCCAAAGAATTTCTTTTAACTACAGACGCATCAAATCATGCCATAGGTTCAATATTATCCCAAGGCGATGTAGGTAAAGATCTCCCCATTGCTTATGCATCTCGAACATTAAACAAAGCCGAAACTAATTATCCGACAATCGAAAAAGAACTTTTAGCAATAAAATGGGCAATTGAACATTTCAGACCTTATTTATATGGACGAAAATTCAAAATTTTAACGGATCATAGACCCCTAACATGGTTATTTAATTGCAAAAACCCCTCTAGTAGATTATTACGTTGGCGACTCAAATTAGAAGAATACGAATATGAAATTCGTTATAAACCAGGTCGAGTAAATTCAAATGCTGATGCCTTATCTCGAAATCCAGAACTATTTTTAATTAAAAGAAATAACAATGAACCTTATAGTGATTTCATAAAATTCCATTATACTAATGAACAAAGTCCCGATGTCACAATAATAAAAGAAAATATAATAAAAAAATCTCCAAATGCATTTTTATATTCAAAAGACATGCATGAAAGCAACCCTTATTTTCAAAATTTAAGTTCCACATTCGACTTAGATTTACCATCCGGTAGCATTGAGCTATACGAACCCATTAAACTATCAGCCCAAAACCAAACAAGTTACCTGCTAATTTCTAAACTTAATCATTTCGATAAATTATCATATAACAGTTTATTCTATTCTCTACAAAATTTACGAGAACAAATCAAAAATACAAACACATCACAGTTATATTTGAAAAATCCCGCAGAAGACAATCCAAATTTAAAACAAGACATCGTTAACGAATTAATACATTTTCTGTTCAAGAAAACTAAAATCACACCCATCCTAGTAAATAAACCAAAAATTCAACCCACTGAACTTGAAGAAATAAAACAAATTTTCAAAGAAAATCACGAATCTGCTATATCAGGTCATTCAGGTTTTCACCGTACTTATCGTAGAATTAAAGAAAATTACAAATGGCCGAATATGAAACGCGATATCAAAAATTTAATAAAAAGTTGTATTTCTTGTCAATCCAATAAATCAGGAAAAACTATGCGAGCACCAATGGAAATAACGACAACCAGTGAAAGACCATTTCAAAGATTATCCTTAGATGTCGTAGGTCCTCTACCCCAAACAGAAAACGATAATAGATTTATTTTAACAATGCAAGATGATCTAACTAAATATTCATATGCATCCGCAATCCGTAATCATGAAGCTCAAACAATCGCTACTAAACTCCTTGATTTCATTACAATTTTTGGAATCCCTGAAACTATTTTAACAGACCAAGGAACAGAATTTACTTCAAAAGTATTCACTGAAATAAACAAACTATTTAAAATAAAACAAATCTTTTCTAGTCCTTATCATCCTCAAACACAAGGAGCTATCGAAAGAAGCCATTCAACTTTAAAAGAATATTTGCGTCACTATATAAATATTTCACAAACAAACTGGGACGAATACGTACCCTTAGCTATATTTACTTATAATACCCACATTCACAGATCTACAAATTTTACCCCTTTTGAATTAGTTTTCGGAAATAAAGCACGAATTCCAAACTCTCTTACTTGCAAACCCGAATTTCGATACACGTACGATGATTACTATTCAAATCTTAAACATAAATTAAATAAATCATTTGAGATAGCCCATGACAATCTTTCAAAAGCTAAAGCAACCTCTAAAAATTATTACGATCGCAAAATACATCATCACAAATACAAAGTCAATGATAAAGCTTATGTATCCAATCAAGCGCAGAAAATTGGCGTAAATAAAAAACTTCAACCTAAATTCAAAGGTCCATACAAAATCGTTAAAATTAACAATAATAATACAATCGATTTAGAAATGAAACCAAATAAAATTGTAACTTATCATCATAACTTACTGAAACCTTTTGTTTCAGATGAATAATATCAAAATCATCCTTTTGGTATTCATTACCGTATCCTTTTATACTCCTGGCATCTCCAGTAACATCTTCAGTGTCACACCTATCAATGGCAAAGCCGGAATTTTCTATCAACAACTAGGAGTTGCAAAAGTATCTAACGATCAATTCTCTCTTCTCAGTTATACAAACATTAGTTTTATGGAAACTGAAATAAGATTTATTAAAAACATTCTCCAAAAATCAACAAATCTTTGTAAACATCCACAGGATTTATCTGAAAATAAAACGCGAAAATTTAAATCACATCATTATAGTTGCAAAGAAACGTTACAACTATTAAGTATACAAGCTTATCAGCTAGATGAAAAATTTGAATCCGTACGACATTTGACTGGATATCAAACTAAATCTACGCGAATCAAACGCGGAATTTTTGATGGCGTATCATACGCATTTAAATGGCTCTTTGGCATCCCTGATGCTGATGACGCTGAATATTACACTGACGCTATTAAGGCAATTACACAGCAAAATCACGATGTTCAATTATTAATGAAACAGCAAATTCATATTATATCTGAAGCAATCGAAAGTCATAACAAATCTGTTCTTGCTCTTCAGGCCAATGAACAAAAACTTAATCAAAATATTCAAAAATTCAATTCATTTGCCATTGGAACTACAAAATCCATTAATTCTCTAAAATATTTCACACAAATAATGGATCATTTAAACTTATTATCTCAACTAATAACAGATGTAAATGAAAAATTAGACGTTACCACGTCATCAATCCTCTTTGCTAAACAAAACGTGCTACATCCTTCCGTAGTCACTCCAAAACATTTACAAGACGAACTAATGAAAGTACGTTTGAATACCGCTGTCGAATTTCCTATAAATTTAGATGACTATGATAACATTTATCAATATTTTACAATAACTCAATTATCTGTTATTTATGTCGACAAAATTTTAATTTTTGCAATAAAAATCCCTTTGGTCTCAAAGGAACTTTATCAACTATATAATCTAATACCACTTCCTGTACCAGTTGGTGATCCTTCTATGAATACATCCATTTATACATATCTTGATCCAACTTATCCATACCTATTACTAAGTTCATCAAGAACATACTACAGCCGCCTACCAGACCTTAATTCATGCCAAAAGATTCTTCACAACGACTTCATATGTCATCATCCGCCACTCCATTTAGTCAAAGAACGACCAGTGTGCGAAACCGAATTAAAGTTCCAAAGAAGTCAAAGTTTGCCAGCAGATTGTCCAACAAGAACAATTAAAGCAAAAATGGAAATCTGGCACCCATTAACTACAAATAAATGGTTATACATTTTAAGCAGACCCATCACAGCTACAATTAATTGTGACTCTTCGACAACACCAGTTACCGACATTGAACTACAAGGCGTAGGAATCTTCACTCTACAACCAAAATGTAAATGCTACACATACACAACTCTGCTAGTAGCAACGTCTAATATGACATCTAATTATTCCAATTATATACCAGAAATCGACCTTTCAACAGACGATTGTTGTATCCACGAACAAGAGTATCTCAAAGAAACTCACATGGAGGAAATTCAGCTGACGAATTTAAATCTAAACGATTTACGTCATGCTCAACATAAACTCCAGCAATTCGATCAAATACTACAACAAAACATTAATAAACCTTTCATTGTGCAACATGCTAAATGGTACAATGTTCTACTCGGAGTTATTACTCTAATCATCAGCCTGGTATTATTCTACTGCTTTTGCTGCAAATGCTGCAACTGTCGTTACGTTCTATCAAGATTAATAAAATGGTTCACGCCTAAAAACAAATCCTGTCGAACATATATCTGCATCAACAGTCACAATTCGGTCAGCCATAGTTCCTTAGGATCATATACTGCAGATCCACCGCAAAGATATACCGACCTCATAGCAAAAGATGAAGAACAATTGCGAAGAATTTCCGATCATCTACCAATCTCCTCTTCAACTCAATCTTTGCCACATATAGAAGAAACATCAAGAATGGGCCCGCAAACAGCCAAATCACGTTATCGTCTTAGAGTATAGAAATACTAATATTTTGCTATTTAAGTTTATTATTATTTTTATCTTTATATGTTATATTATGCATATTTTTACCAAACCTTAGTGTTTTGTCAACTCGTTCAAATCCTTGTCAAAACACTAAAGGGGGGAAGTGTTAGGTACCTCCCCTATAATCACTTTATTTTATTGTATTATATTCATATTTAGTAATACTAACTAATTATTGCGTAGAATTCATCTAATATTTCGTTAGATTGCACTATCATCTTAATACGCACATCCTACATTTGCATAAACAATTAGATCAGACCCTTTTAGCAACTTAATCACACTTAATAGAATTATCATGTTCTGCAAGCATTTTAGAAATTATTGTTTATCGACTAAATTGACTTTAATAATCCTTAATCATAAATCTGTCTTCACAATACGTATTTAACGCAAAATTCACATTAAAAATGAGATCATCCCTTAAATGTTTGTACGTATTCCTTCTAGAATGTTCGCAGTAACCTTCATTTAGACTATATAAGCAAATTACTGGATCATGTAAATCAATACGATTCTAACACGTTAATTAGTACGTTACTAACACGATTTTTGGCATCATTAAATAACTTGTAATCGTATTCCTCGTTAATTGTGTTCTCAATAAAACAAATACTTGTAAAAAGTGTTTAATTGAACCAAACTGTGAAAACCTCGTGAAAAGAACCACAACAGCATTTATTATGAAATAATTCTGTAAAACGTTTCTTAATAAAATAACAGGATTTGAATAGCTACGAGTAGACGAGTACGAATCTTTGCGATGCTCCGATTAAATGAAAGAAGATTCATTGCTCCAACAATAAGTTACAGCAGGCCGCGCTAAAATCGCGGCCTGCTGTAACTTATACAATCGGCTATTATCGGCTAGTCTCCGGAGTCGTTCGGCGGCAATGTATAATGTTTGTTAAAGGCCGCAGATTTTCCGCGGCCGTTGGTTGAGGACGCGGATAATTAGAGATCTCAACGAGGACGGACAATTAGAGATGGGAGCGGATGTTTGGATAGAGTTGAATTTTTTGTTGAAATTTGAACTTAGTCATAGAATGTATGTAAAATAATTATTAATAATTTAGAAAAAAATTGTGTGTTCCTTGGCATTTCTTAGGAGGGGCGCGCGGCCGCGCGGCCTTATGGAGCAACCGCCACTGCCAGGGGGATTCGAACCAAGGACTAGCGCAACCTCTTGCCTGCCGCTCTACCACTGCGTCACCCTGGGTATCTGTTTTAGTATTAAACAGAGGCTTATAGGCAAATTCTTATAACTTTTGGCAAAAACAAACCGAAACAAAAAATAATCTTCATTTTCAATTTACGAATTTGCTTGATGTTCTTTCTACTTCTGTTGCGATTTTGGTCTCCTAAGGACCGTGATTAATAACTTTACTTGGTTTTGGACAGTTGTTCAGCCTTTTTCCTACGCTAGTATTGTTTCACTGTTTGGCTTCTTGGATCCCGTAGTTCTTGTGAGACTATTCTTTGTCGTACTTTCTTTATCAGCTACCTTCTGTAACTTTTGCCTACAAGTTGTTCTGTCTTATACGTCTTTGAGTTGGATGTTACATGCTTGTAAGTCTTTTCTGCAGTTTGAAATGCACACATTGTTTGTTTTGGGTTTGGAGTTGAAGTGGCCTGTGAGTCTGTTGGGATCCATCCTACTGAAGTGTCCAAAGTACCTTAAACGCCGTTTCCTCATTTTCATGCTCGGTCTTATTTATTTGGGAGTATATCGTGCTGTTGCGTTGTAATCTGCGCCCTTCATTCGTTTTTCCTTGGTCCATAGAGTTTCCTCAGGATTCTCACTTCAATTTTTTCAAGATTTGCAACCTCTCATTTGTTATTTAACGGTGGAGTTTACACCTTGAAAAGTAGTCGATTATATGAAGACTTTGCTCTATTTTTTGAGAAACAATTTTAACGTAGGGGTGGCGGGCGATTTTTGCTTCTAATCATTTATCTTTTGTCTGTCTATAGACACCTAGGTTTTGCCAAATTAAAAAAAAGAAACGTTTTGGCAATAAAAAACGTACAACTCTATTTTACTTCAAAACATTTAAATAGTATTTGCAAAAATTGAGATATCGAAAAAATCTCCAGGTCAATAGGTAGATAAAAACATCTCCTTTTCCAAGGAAATACGGGCATTTTGCCAAAATGCAAATTAATTCGGAAATAATGGAAATAAGATTTTAGAAATATCGTTGTAACTCATATTCATAATGTAGCGTGTAGGCAACTTAACTAGATAATAGGAAATATTTAAAATATGATGCCTGATATTTTTAGTTAAAATAACAAACGAAAAGCTACTTAGTACCAGGTACTCAATAATAAGTATATCTGCTTGGAACTTGAAACGACTTTAATTGGAATCAAAAGACACAAGTTAACCATAAACTGTCGTTCGACGGGTTGTATATCTGTTAAATTATGTTATCAGGAAACATTATTTAAACATCATTAAAAATTACATTATTAATGGCAACGATAGAATTGAAAGCTTGGTATACGTATACATTTTGAAAGTATTTTTAGAACGGATGATGAATATGCCATATCACTTTAAAGTTGTACTTATCTCCAAAATGTTCACAGTGGACAATTTTATTTCCTATTCATTTAAATAACGAATGGCTGTGAGAAATAAAATGTTTGAAAAGTTCACTGTTATTATTGTTCGATGTGGATGTAAGTTCATTTTGTGTAACATATTATGACAAGTTCCCACAGCGAGATTTTCTTGCTGCAATAAACAAGGAATAAAAATGGGTTGCCTGCAGTCAGTATTTCCGTGCAGGTCCTCATTTTCAATTACTTCACTCTATACTGTTACAACTTTACTTCTCTTTGCTGAATATTCAATTTTTAATTGAATACGTTGACGTACAAACCTTTGAAAATTAAGAAAGAGCCAGCGTAAAGATAAGACAGCGACTTAAATAAAAATCATGGCAAATGAAAGTGAAAAATTGTCAGAAATAAAATAAAAGATGACACGACAGTTCAGAAGTGAAAACTGTTGTAATGCATTTGGACATAAGTTCAGTAAACTTCAATAAACTTCAATAAACTACAGCCGGTTTTATTCTTAAACACCCTTTATTTTTCTAGACAGAATTCTTCTCCTAATTAAATTACAATACATCTCCAACGGATTGAACCTTAATAATTAGCTTAAAAAGAATAATAGTTGACAAGTTATGAAGTTTCCTTCTTTTATATAAAAGCCCTACAGGTCTAGAGGTCCAAGGCTTGTTGAATTATGGTTTTCCGCACTTTCCGGTCCAAGGCCTTCTGCTTCCAATTTTCAATGTTAAGTGTTTTCAAGTCCGCTTTCACCGAGTCTAACTATTTATTCTTCGGTCTTCTTCTCCTCCTTTTACCCTCCACTTTAACACTCATTTCGTAGCCCTACCGTTCTCCAGTCTTTGCACATGCGCCAGCCACCCGATTATTTGGGCCCTGATTTCTTGAGATAAGCTTGAATTCCTATAAAGTTCCACCACCTCGGCATTCGCTCTCCTCAACCACTGGTCATTCACCGTTTTGCCCTTAAAAATCCGCTTTAAAATCTTCCTTTCCCATATGTCTAACTTCTGCTGACATCTGGCTTTCGTATAACACTAGTACCGGCCGGATGACAGTCTTATATACTCTCATTTTTGCACATCTTGATATATCATTTAAGTTTCCTTCTTAGTTAAAAAAAAAATGAAGTATTGTCAAATCAAATTTAAATTCAAAAACTAACCACACCTACGCTAACTAAACGCAACCAAACTTGTCTCACCTATGTACTATGTGCTGTAAGCCTTAATTATGAGATTAAATTCCTTTTAGCTAACCAGCCCTACCCACAAATCGCTATATTGCAAATTTAGATTGGAGCAGATACATATTTTACTTTATTACTGTCTTATTTACCTAATTTATTTTATATTTATTCCTCACCTACTTGTATATCCCATTTTATTTATGGATACATTTTGACTATAATTCGGCACGGTTTATTCACGAGAAATAAGACCTTCTCGTTATGAAAGAACCGGGTTATATTTCATGTTCTTTGTAAATTTTGTATCTCTGATCTTAACCATTCTATTGTTCTTTTAAGATATTTGGGTGACTGTTATAAATCTTTCTAAGTGTTAGGTTTTGAAATTAAAACGTTTTTCGTACATATTTATAGCTTGTATAACTCGGGAATTATTTGTTAGCCACATATTGCGACATTTGCGACTTGTTAAATATTATCACGCTAGTTCGACCTAAATCTTCTGATATCAGAACATGTTATCTGGCTGTGTAAGATATAAAACTAAAATATCGATAACTCCTACACTATAAAAAATTTAATTTATCTAGGTCACTTGTAGCATTTATACCGAAGCGAAATGGAGTACTTAGATTGTTAAATGAAAAGCAATTATTTGCAGTTATTATATTATGACTTTGTGAAGACTTGTCGACAGTTTTATGTGCTTAGAACAGGAAGCAAGATTTAATATTTCTGGTCATATTTTGTTAGCCAACGAACAAATTAACATACTAAAATAGATAAAAGATTAAAGCTGCTGACGGAAACATCAAAATTTGCTTTAAAACATTTGAAAATGGCGTTAAGGATAATATACTTTCACTTAAAAATATTGAGTTCAAACAACAGTACGCATCCTTCTTCCGCTTTATGTTCCTTTCAATTAAGATTAAGCTTGTTCTTAATTTTTCAAGTTATAGTAAGTATTTAGTCTGAGTAATTCATGTTGCATACCGTAGGCACTTCACAACTTTTTTAATTTAAAATTTAAAACACTACAATTAAAATCCATTTTAAGAAATGTCGTTGAGAAGGTGTTGTTGTTTTATTTTTACAGCCAGATTTTACAGTCCTCGTGCTGTAAATTGGAACACTAAATAACCCTGAATGATTAAAACACCAATAGGTATTCTCAGTGAAAAAAATTCTTAACAAAGTTGGATGGAATTAGTCTCTAAAGTATGCAACAATAAAGTTTACTGTTATAATTTAATGAAGACAAAATCTTCGGAGACTAACTCCAGCTGACTTCGTCAAGGAAGTTCTTCACTGATACCAGGAACTTGGTTTTTCACACTTTTCTGTTATCTTAAGGGTTGCTAACTGTACGTCTTGATCAAACCACGGGCTTTATATTAGGTTTAATCGAAGAGTATGTATTCTTTGGTTTAATCAAAGAGTATGTTTAATCTAGTATCTAGTATTACAAGTAATGTAATTGAATTCTCAACTTTTAAACACATTATTCTCAAAACAGTAAATAATTGTTGCAAAATATTAAGCTTTTACTATTAACACTTGTTCATTTAAATATTTGAATAATACTTTGACTGAATTGAGTTAATCTGAGTGAAATCTGAGTCTTTTTGTGTGCTTTAAACCTAATTTATAAAAGACTGCAGTGGCGCAACATGAAGACTTCAACGGGCGACTGTGACTGAAACCCGAATTTTTTCTTTCATTTCTTTCCCTTCTTTCTGATTTAAATTTTGCAGTATAAATAGTTTGAAGGCTTGATTGTTGTAATGAAGATAATTTCGTAAAATTAAATAAATGCAAAAACAAAATTTTCTTTAGTTCTATGAAATTTAAAACTTTCTTCTTCTTCTTCTTCTTTCTCTTAGAAATTATTGCCCTATGGCGTAGGACCTTCGATCGATTTCCGGTATTCCTTTGGGTTAACGGCCATTCTTCTTAGCTCACGGATGTTTGCCCTCTTTTCTCCGACATTCTACTAATTCCATCGTATTTGAGGCCTTCCTTGTTTTCTTCTACCTCTTGGTCTTGCTTCTAGAATTTTTCTAGGTATTCTGTCTTCCCCTCCCCCATTCTCCTGGCGTACCCGTACCATTTTAGTTGTTTTCTCTATATTATCTACTAATGGTTGTATCTGAAGTTTTTCGCATATTATATTGCTTCTAATTCTGCCCACTGATTTCCCTCAGGTATCTCATTTTCTTTGCGGTGACCTTACTTTTATGTTTATCTTGTATCATCCAACTTTCTGCTGCATTCGCCAATGTACGAATGTATACGCTGTTGTAAATGTATAATGTAGTTTAGCTTTTATGCTTATTTCTTTCTTGTCTATAACTGTTTTGTGCAACTGGCAATATACTCTACTTGCTTTGCCTATCCTGCTTTGGGTTTCTTGATCTATCCTTCCATCTTTGTTTATAATTGTTCCTAGGTATTCGCAGCTACTGACTTTTTCTTTGATTTATACTGAATACTTCTCCCTCTTCTTCGTCTTTAGTTACACACAAATATTTTATATTTCTCTACCATTAAGCTCCATTCTTTTTCATTCCATTTCGGCAGCCCGTAAACATTAAATGAGCGTTGCAGGTCCCTTGGATTATCAGCTATGACTACTATGTTGTCTGCAAATACTAGGCTTTGCAAGTTCGCTTGGTTCATATTCCGATTTCCTGTGTACGCCTTAGGTGTTCTTTTCTTTACTTTTGTTAACAATTATTCCGTGTATATGACAAACAGAAGCGGGCTTAGGCTATCTCCCTGCTTAATACATTTTTCCATTTGAAATTCTTCTGATTCTGTTCCATTCATCCTAACAACCCCTTTTGTGCTCTTGTAACTGCTCTCTATTCTTTTTCGCGGCGGTTTCGATATACTTATCTGCGTCTTCTAGGGTGTCTACGGAAGTTTCTGTATTGGTACTTTGTCGAAAGCTGATTCTGGATTTTGTATTCGATGCGGAGGGTAAACTTAAGTTTACATACACTTAGGCCATAAAGCGGACCCATTATGTTACCTCCCTCACCGCACCCTGCTTGCCTGCATCACTCAAACCAACCTACCCTTTCGGTGTAGCTGAGGATGTCTGCAGGAGGTATGTTGTGAATTCTGGCCATTTCAAGCCAGAAGTCTCCCAACATGGTTCCTCTTATCGGAGCCAGAGCTGGACATTCAGACAGGGAATGTTCAGCCGTTTTGTCCTCAATATTACACCCTCGACACATAGGACTGCCTGCCAGTCCCATGTTTAATTTACAATGTCCGAAATATGTGCTGATAAAGAGTCGCAGTTTTTCTGTGATAGTTGGTTACAATACCTAGCTAATTTCTGTAAAGGAATTGGAATAATTGCCCTTACATGACGACATTTGTCCATATTTGTCCATCTAGCATGTTTTATCATGGTACTAAGAGAGACCAACGAAAGAGCAACCGCCGGCTCAGATCCCCAGAAAGGTTGTTCTGAAGCTTGCTTATCCAAGATGTCGACCTGTTCATTCCCGTGAATTCCGGAGTGTCCTATTACCCATACGAGTTCTAGGGCATTGGTTTAGCTGCTAGTTCTAGGATTTCTTGGCATTGAAGTACTACCTCTGATACTACTTTGTGATTGTTTAACGCCACTACTATCAGCAGCTATTCTTACAATTTTTCTGTATTCCCCGATCCAGAACTATGCTTGCACCCTGCATGATGCCTGTGACTTCTGTTTCAAATATGGTAGTGTGTTTACCTAAAGCAGTACTTTGTTGAAGCTTCAAGTATATCCCTACCCCTATCACTTTTCTGTTTTTAGACCCATCGGTGTAGATGGATATACCGAGCTGAATTTAGATCTAGAAAACCTAGATACAGTTTCCTGCCTCTGTCCAGCGTTTTTTCTATTGCTAATCTTAATGTAAACATCTGATCTTGGGTTTGTCTCCCTCTTCTGTAGGCGGCTTGTTCCTCTTGAAGATGTTGCTCTATTTCTTCTCTGACTTTGCGTTCTATTACTCCTGTGTAGATATACTTATACTGCTCCATAATTTTCGCAGTTTGTTGTACTCCCTTTTCTATGGATTGGAATTATTAGGTTCCTATTCCACTCCTTTGGTATTGTGGTGTTCCAGGCTATATTATATAGTTTTGTTATGTGACTCGTCAGTTTTTCTCTTATATCTAATTACTTCGGGATTGATGCTGTCGCTGACTGCTGCTCTACTTCTCCTCAGCTTTTTTATTGCCGCTTTTACTTCTTCTGTTATTTCGTCGATAAACCCTTCTTCCCCGTTTCCGTCATTCCACACCTCATTTTCAGCTCTTTCTTCTTCGTTATTTGCGCCTACTTCTTTATATTTATCCTCGTAGTAAACTCTAACATGTCTTCACTACCTCTTTTTCATCAGATATTTTGCTTTCCCTATTTTTGATACTTCTAACCGTTTTCCATACTTTTCGCTCAGTTTATTTATTATACCCCAGAAAATCATCCTGTTGTTCTGAAATTTTCTTTCTATATGGTACATCCCTTACACACTCAACTTTTGTTTTAAGAGGTTTTAAGATAAAACTTAGATATTTGAATATTTTGTGTTGTAGAAAGTAAATCTATTTAATACGAGGGTGATTTGACGGGACGTGAGACTCGAAATGACAGACATGAGTTAAAGCATTAATTGTTCTTTTATTTTTCAACATATTCTCCTCGTACATCAACACACTTGAACCAGTGATGCTGAAGTGCCATTATGCCTGTTTTGTAGTGATCTTCTTCAAGGCCATCAAAATATTGTTCCGTTGCTGCAATTACTTCTTTTGGTGAGTAAGGTTGGTGGGGGGTAACCTGTAATCGAAGTTGATTCAATTTCTCACAAACAATGTGACTGGTGTGGGAAGAGAAATCATCATGACAGAAGAGCACGTTTTTTCGAACCATTCCGGGTCTCTTTTCAGCAATTGCTGCTATTAGTTAGTCTCGTCAATGTTTACTCTTCGGTCCCTCAAAACAATATCATGCACTTGATCGATTGTTTCCGGAGTTTTTATCGTTTTTGATGGTCCTGGTAGTTCTTCATCTTCATGGCTGAAATCACCACGTTTAAATCGTGCAACCCAGCGACAAATCCTTGCTTTAGAAGGCGCATTGTCACACAATGTTTGCTGCATATTGTATTTAAAAAGTTAATACAAACACATATTTGCTTTAAATTATATTTTACAAAGTAAATTTGACAAGGTTTATATTAGAAATTAAAGGTTTTATTAAACTAATCGGCATTGAATTTAATATTGTTAAGAACTGTGGTAATATAGCAAGAAGGCTTCAACGAGTGGTTAAGAAGGATTTTTGTTTTTTGTTTTTTCGGTATAACTACTTAATGCCATTTGAACCTTTGGTATTTTTAAAGTTTCAGAGATTACTTGACACTATATTGCCGTAACAATGGCCAAGAAAAACTAAGATATTCCATTTGAAATCTATGAAATCTAAACTTTCCTTGCTTCTACTAAATCTAAAACTCCCATTTTAAATGGTTTCAACTTCATATATGTATTTAGCAGATTCACACAAATGTAACTATATATTTATACTGAATTCATTTCAGAAATCTAACAATAAATCTAATAATTTTGAAGAAATTATGGCCATAGAAATAACAACCTACTTTTTTAAAAAATTGCAATTACAAATTAAAAAATGCGAATACACTTCAGAAACTGGAAAATTTTAATAAACCTAACTTGGTTTGAAACTAATTTTAGTAAAAATTACGGTATTAGAGTTGAAAGATCTTAACTAGTAATAAAAAAGCGCATATTTGGCTTTTCAAAAGACTTTATAAATAGACATTTTCATTACTTAAATTTGAATATTTCAAGAATTTCTTTTAGCTTAAATTTTTTTAGAATTCGTAGAAAATTTTTTGTTTAAAATACTGTAATTTGAAATGTTTGCTTAAAAAATCAACATATATTTAGATATTTGTATGGAATATTTCAAAGTATTTTCAGTAGTAGGTCTAAAAATTCTTAATAAAGCCGGTTAGAATGATTTTAAGAAAAAGTTCTGTGTAAAATTGTAAATACAAGACTGAAAATACTATTAGGCATAATAAACATTAAGATTTGAATGTATTTATATACACTGAAACAACTTTTATTAACGATTACAATAAAATAACGAAGAGATTTCAACGAGAGGTTTGAAAGAAAACCCAAATTTTTTTTGTTAATTTTGTAGTTAGATATTTATTTTGGAAGGTTTTTTATTCCTTTTTGCCTTAAGTGCTTTGTCTAAATCTTTTGCTTTCAGTTTTCGTTTAATACGTCAATAATTAATTTTAGGCATTTTTTTGTAAAACAAACAGTTTTGATAAGTTCAGTAAATAAAGATACTCGAAGATTTTACAGTTAAACTGTTAGAACGTACAACAGCCTTATCAAAATACATCTTTGCTTTCACAATTACCAAATTGTTTATCGTTTACAAGTATTTTATGTAATACATTTTACTACAACTTCGAGAACAGTTAAAATTAAGATGAAAACCAGAAAACCTGGCGAAAACCATAAAAATATGTAAACCTAAAATTTAAGTAAATATTTTTAATACACTGGTTGAAATCAGGGCCGGATTTACGTATAAGCTAAAAAAGTTACAGCTTTGTGAGCTTAGGGCCTTCGCAATCTGCCGAGGCTTCAAATAAAAAACATTATCTTTCTTGGACACAGACTCAGATACCAGAGTACTAAAAAGACTGTCTGACACTAGGTGGGAAGCAAATGTCAAAGCAGTGTCTGCCATAAATGTGAGTTATAAGCCAATCATAGATGCTCTAAGTCACATTTATGATGAGAATGAAAAGAGAGCTACAAGACAAGAAGCTGGTACTCTTCTGGAAAAAATGGAAAAACTAGAGTTTGTTTTTAATGCTACATTTATGGAATAATTTGCTGCCAGAGTTTCACAAAACCAGTATGGCTCTTCAGGATCCAAATATTGCACTTACCACATGTGCAAATCTGTACAAATCACTTTCTCACTATGTTAAAAACATTCGAGAAAATTTTGATGATTTTGAAGAAGAAGTTAAATCTAGATTGCCTGGTGTAGAATATAAGTCTGCAGTAAAAAGAAAGAGGATGAGAAAAAAACAAGCCAATGATGGAGCTGCACCTGATGCTGATAAACAGCTTTCTCCCAGAGACAAATTTCGAGTGAAATCCTTCATTCATATCATAGACATCCTTGAGGCAAATTTAACGAGAAGAGCAACAGTCTACAATTATGTTGTAAATAAATTTTCATTTTTAGTCAATTTAGAAGTTTCAGAGGTACAGCTACGAAAAGCAGTAGAAACGTTAATAAAAGAGTATCCACACGATGTTGATATTAATCTCACGAGTGAACTGAGGCACTTCCATGAGTATGTCAAGCAGAATTATCCTGAAAAAGAACATTTTCAGCACAACGATTTGTATCAAATCATCTTTCAAGACAAGACTGAGTCAGTTTTCCCTAATATGGAAGCAATATTCCTGTGTTTAATGGTAACAAATTGTTCAGGAGAAAGATTATTTTCACAGCTAAAGAGAATACAAGATGAACTGAGAGCAACTACGTCTCAAGAAAAATTGTCTGCACTTAGCATCATGTGTATAGAAAGCGATAAGTTACGTATCATATCTTTTGATGACATAATTAATGATTTTGATTTTGGGAAATCAAGAAAGCAAATGTTTTAGAGTATTATACAGGGTTACTGGTAATTCGATACATTCCTTTGGAGATGTGATGGGACAGGAGCTAAGAAACAAATTTAACCCTAACATACATTATGCAAAACTCAATAGTTTTTGAGATATTTCAATTTTTGTGTTTTTCTCAAAAAAGTAGATCTTAATGTCTTTAAAGTTAATTTTTAAAAAATCTACTTGACATTTTCTGAACTTTTTGAGTGGGTTACTTGTCCCACTCTATGGTCATCCGTTTCGAATGGAAAATATCCGGAAACATTTCGATCATGTGAAAATTTTAAATAAAAACTTATTAAAAATGATTTCTAAAAATCAGCTACGAAAATTACCTATTCGTTTTTCTCAGAAATTATTTTTTTATTTTTGCATAATGTATGTTAGGTTTAATTTGTTTCTTAGCTCCTGTCCCATCATATCTCCAAAGGAATGTATCGAATTACCAATAACCCTGTATAATATAATTATTTCTATTAAATATTGTTGTATTATTAATTATGTTGTTATAATAATTTAATTTTTACCTTTTATTTTTCTATTTTAATTTAAAAGTTTCTGTTCTATGAGCCTTATTTGACGTTTTAAAACCCTTTAATTATATAATTATTTCTGCGATTTTGTAAACACATCATTTATTATTTTCATATATTAAAAAGGTGTATATATTTTAATTTTTTCTGAGACCAGCTGATGTAATTTAAAACAGTAGGGGGCCCTGGGTTTTGTATCGCTTGGGGTCTCAGCAAGTCTAAATCCGGCCATGGCTGAAATATATAAATATGATAAGTTAGATGTAAAGTTAGTTTCCAATACATTTTTAAAAACATGTTTATTGACAAAAAAATTATATTAGGAGTTATCCAACCGTCGTGCAACATGTGTTAACTTTTATCTTTTAGTGTTTTTGGTAAGAATATCTCCTCAACATATTTGTACGTAAGAAGCACATCATCTCAGGAGAGATACGGTGTCATCAGGTGTACCACCATCAGTTATAAAAAACGCACTAAATCATGCGAGGTATTCTAGGCTATCAAAAGTTATGCATTATACACACATATGTGAATACTGATGAGACCATATCGTCTCATGATTCATGTGTAACCGCATAGTCACTAGATACAAACATAAAATATTCATTTGAATATATAAACAATTCAACATAAAGGTGAATGAACAACTAACAGCATAAAATCTCACAGTCCCGGCAAGGTAAAAACAAAACTAATAACCGCAATATATTTATTGACCTTGCCGAAAAAACACGCTTATATTGTACGTGCTCGTTGTGAAAGCTGCAGGGCAAGTTCCTCCAGATTTCACGACAAAAACTAAGTCGGTAAAAGAATACACGAAGTCGATGTATAACGCGTATTGTTAAAACGAAAGGTCGAACCGTGCCAGATTCGATTAATGTTAGAAAGAAGTCGACATTGGTTTCAGTTTCTGCTTAAAGCCTTAACAAATTATCCATCGGAAAACAATTGAACTCATTATTGAATAATGGGAGACCATTAGTAAACAGTAAGAATATCAGGCAAAATAATCTACTTTTGAAGTCTACTGCAGCCTATCCTTCGAACCTAACGAAATCTGATATGATTTTCGAATAGATATGGCCAGGTGTATCAATCAATAATAACAAATGATTCTTTGAAGTGGACGTTTGCAAAGCATACTAATTTACTATATTCGGTTCTAATTCGATTATAAATTTAAATTTTAAATTTATAAAGAAATGCATTTGCATTTTAAATATTTTGTAGTATGTTGAAATATGATTTTAAAACTAAAATTTTTAATAATTCACCTTTTGAGCGAACGATTTTATATTAAACAAATAATCTACGCTGAAAATTACATTAGATGCCTGAACATATAAGTCATAGTTCCTTGAAAAATATTCAGAATAATCAGATGAAGGTCGATTGTAAAAAAATTCCAGGTGTACTTAATCATTAATTTATGCATTCGCAGAAATGCCCATTCAAATTTAGCCAGGCTTTTAGATATTAAATAAGTACTACAGCTTGCTAAAGATTTATTGGCCCACAGAAAGGAAAAAACATGGAATAATAAAATTAATAAAAGGTGCCAGAAATTAAGAGAGAATTTTTGGCACAAATATAGGTTAAATTTGAATGTTTTTTATTAATATTTACGAACATTACTCTTGAAGATACACTGCTGTATTGCTTTCAAAAATGAATCAATATTATGTACTGCAAAATTACAGTTTTGGTTCAAAATTATACCAATATTGCCTTGCATATTATTTATAATACTCAAATGCACCTAAATATATTTTCCTTTTCTAAAACTCTTTCATATTTCTTACGTTCAGAAAGAATGAAAATCATAAAAACTATTACTGCAATAAAAACAAATTGTCGAACCTGCTGTTATTATTTGGGTTAAAAATACATGAAGGCCTGTAAATCTTAATTCATTTCTGAGATATGCATGTAAACTGGCTTTTTTCAGATTTTCATTTAATTAGTAATAAGTAATAAAATTTAAATAACAAATAAATAATAAAACTAATTGATACAGTATTAAATATTTCATCCTTAAAAAAGCATTTGAAACTTACTATTCTAAATGAATAGGTACTGAACACCAGGATAAATCGGGCTTAATTTGTTTTATTCAATAATATTTCGAGCTTCGTCTAAAATTTCTGAAAACTCTTGTTTGTACAGTGTACAGTTCAAATTTAAAAAATCGCTTAATCTGACCAGACAGATATAAATCAATAAGGATCTAATTTTTTTTACAAATCGGCATTAAATTGAACTAGCTCAATCTATACGATACGTTCTAAACTAATTAACTGGAACATGAAGCAGTAAACTTTTCATATTTTTACAAGAGGTAGGAAAAGATATATGCAACTCCTTAGCGGCCAATGCGTACGAATGGTCGTCTATAACCAGGCGCTTTTATGAATCATTTTGCGGAAGACTGCTTTTATTAACTATGGAGATCTTTTGAATTGACTTTTTATTATACAGAACTAAGAAATAAATTAACTCAAGGTATTTTGTTTAATAGGATAATTATTGTTGTTTGATTTTGTATCGGCCTTTGAAGTAATCAAGCATTACATTACATTAACTAAGCATATTAAAGAAGCTTATGAAAGCTATTGTAAAAACTTAGGACCTTTTGCACCATCTATTAAGTTTACACTAGAAATTCTATAAAATTTGTTTTTAACTAAATAGGTCACACTTTGAAAATTTAAACTTTTGGGAATAAAACTGCTAAAAAAGCATAAAAATTCAGCATTTTTTGTCGTTAAAAATTTGTTATTTGATAAAAACGAAATTAATAATTATTGATGGATTGGATGATTTCAAATAAAAATTAAATTCTTGTCTAAAGTCGTTTTTTATAAATTCTTAAATTACTTGATACTCATTCGAGTAGCTTTTGATTATATTAAATGAGATTACTTTTAATATTTATTTTTTTTAAATTTCAGCTTGGTTTTATACAAGTTCTATGAAAAAGTTTAGAATGGTTTAGTTCAACTTCTTGAAGTTTTATATTCGTATTCGTAACTACAACAATTTTTTAATTTTCACGTTTGGTTGATATAAAATTCCAAAGCCTTAACTTTCTTAAAATAAATATTGCGATATCGCTTTATAAAATGTAAAGCAACAGATACCTGAAAAGCCTTAATTTAAAATATTTATTTAAAAAATTAAAGAAACGTTTATTTGCATTTATGCGCATTTTTAACTATTTATGGAAACAAATTCCATATTTATTAATTTAACTCAGTTTTATAATATTTTAAAAATAAATATCCATAATATAGATATATTAAATGCGGCAGCATAATTTATTAAACGTAAGCGTGATAGCAGCTTAATATTGGATATATTAATTTTAAAGACATGTAAAACATGTTTTCCATTTTTAACTAATTCACTGAAATTTTTTGACAATGAAGTTTTTAGAAGACATAAAAATTTTATTAGTTTTATTATTTTATTAATTTTTGGGCTTTATGGAGCAAAAGCTTAATTTTTTAGTTTAGTAGTAAATTGCACCAAGACATTAAAATTTAAATATTTTCCATCACTTTTAAAAGAGAACATTATATCATATATAAAGTGGCACTACAGGCCTAGTTGGCCCATGACTTACCTAACAAACTATCTCCTTCTATTTCGTTCAATCTTCAGCTTTTTCCTCTCATTTTTCTATTCCTACATGTTTCATATCCATCTTGACAGCGTCTTTGCGTGGACCCCACCATAGAGTAGCAGTCGCGTTATACACATATGACCCAACCACCCAACTATTTCAGTCTTTGTGCTTTGGCTATGATAATAATTATGATTGATGGCCCCCCATATAGCTTAATAGTCTCTTGATTACTTCTTCTTTTCCAAGTTTCTCCAACCTTTACGCCTCCACAGATTCTCCCCAATATTTTTCGTTACCATACTTCCATTTCCACACAGTCACTATTGTTTAGTATCAATGTCTCACACGCATATAGCTCTACCGGCCTTATCATTGATTTATACATTCTCAGTGTTGCCTCCTTTGAAACTACTTTGAATGTAAGCGCTCTTATTAGTGCACTAGCACTAATTCCCTGTGCCAATCTAGTATTCATTTCTACATTTGTAGTTGTTATTTGTCATCATTACACCTAAGTACGTAAAGTTGTCCACTCTTATAAATTTCTATTCTTTGCCATTTGTTGTCTTCACCTTTAACCCATCACTATCTCCTTCCTTTATTTTCCCAGATCTCAGCACTATGTACCTACTTGGTCTTAGCTTCATTAATTTCTGGGTCCTTGGATTCTACCATCTTTTCCATTTAAAAAAATGTCTATAAGTTAGTTTGTTGTTTTTGTCATAAGCGTGATATCAACGGCATATGCGATATACTGATGTCTATGTTGGAATATCGTCCCTGTCGTATGTATCTCGCTTTCTGTAATATTTTCTCTAGAATGATGTTAAATAAAATCGGGGGTAATGGGTCTCCTTGCTTTAGCCCCCACTCACTTTAAAACGTTTGGAAGTTTTTCCCTTCTCCATCACCTTGCTTCTCATGTTCGCAAGAGTAATTCTTGTCATGCTGATTAACTTGTCCGGTGTTTCCAAATTATTGTTGCTTCATCTACTGACTGTCCTCTTGGAATCCACGAAAGCCATTTGAAGAGCCAAGTTATGTTCGTAGCTGTTTGCTTTTATATGTTACAATACAAAAATCTGTTTATTAACCGATCGGTTGCTGCGGAACCCACACTATTGCTCTTTCCGCCCATATATTTAATTTTTGCCTAATGCTAACTGCTATTATTTTATAAGCCAGATATAAGACAGCAATGCCTCTATAATTTTCACATACAGCCCTTTCTCCTTTTTTGTATAACAGGCATATTACTGCAATCGTCCACTTGACAGACATTCTTTCGGTTATCCATATTTCTCGGATTAACTGGAATCTCTTGTGTAAAGCGTCTCCCCATCCTTTAATCATTTCAGCTATTATCTCGTTTTATCCTGAGCTTTTATTATCGCTGAGCTTCTGTATTACTACGTAATATTCTTTTATGTTTGGTGCTTCTTCCCTTATGCCTGGCCGATCCACCGTTCCTTGGTTTACTGCATCTTGCCTACCCTCTTCATGATCCATATTTAAAAGTTTCTTCGAAATATTCAGTTTCTCCTCCCACTGAATTTCCATTCTTATCCTTGTAGAATAAATCCCTCTCCTTATATTCAATCTTTTCCTTCTTGATCTCCTTGTAAAATTTTCTCATCTGTTTCATGCTGAAGGTATCCTCCATTTTTTCAGCTGTTGTTCCATAAACTGGCGTTCTTTTTTTCTACATAACTGCTTCGCTTCCCTTCTCAGTAATTTAAACTTTTCTTTTTCCTGTTCTTTTCTTTGATACAGTTCCAATCTAGTTTGGTTTCTCTTTTCAGTGCCCTTTTACTTCTAAATTACAGCGGACATTAACGTCAACATAAATATTTAGTACAAATAACTTTTACAATAAATGAGGCAACAATAGTATTGGGTGAAAATATTGTCTTAATTCTCAAAATCCAGATTAAGGCACTTATTTCATCATTTAGCCTTCTTCAATCCAACTATGGATGTAGGTCTTCCCAATTATTGTCCAGGTATCTCTGTCTTCTGCTTTTCTTCGCCACATTAAACTCGCATGCTTTTTTATATAGTCGGACCACCTCATTTGGGGCCGACCCCTACTCCGTGTTCCTAACCAAGGACGCCAAACTTGGATGGTTGCGTTCCATCTATTGTCTAATTGTCGAGTGTTATGTCCCGCAAATTTCCATTTTACTGAAGCAACTCTTTCCCTTATGGCTACAATTATGGTTTCCTTTCTTATCCAGGACTTTCTCTTTCGGTCTTCTAATGTTATATGGAGCATTTGTCTCTCCATAGCTCTCTGTGCTTTTATTAACTTGTCCATGATCTTTTTAGTTAACGTCCATGTCGGAGCGGCGTATGACATAACAGGCAATACACATTGGTCAAAGACCTTCGATTTTAGATATTGAGGTATTGATTTATTTTTTAATATATGTACCTTAACCTACCGAAGGCGGCCCTGCGGCCCACCCTAGCTTTATTCTTCTTCACACCTCTGCTTCTTGGTTTTCTTTATCTGGTTTTAGCAGTTGTCTCTAGATATATGTAGTGTTCTCTCTGTTTGGTGTTCGTCATCACTTTCGTCTTTTGTATTATTCATTTTTAGACCTATTTGTTTCGACGCTCCGTTAAGTTCTTCCATTATATTTTGGAGGTCCTTTTCATTATCAGCAATAATAATTAGGTCGTCCGCGTACTTAAGATGGTTCAAGTATTCGCCGTTTATATTTATGCCTCTACCCTCCCAATTTAACTATTTGCACATGTCTTCCAAGGTGTTTATGAAAAGATTTGGCGATACAGTGTCGCTCTGTCTAACACCTCGCTTCACGGACATAGGATTTGCGTCAATGTGAATCTGGACCGTAATAGTTACTTTGTTTATATATGGGCGGTATGTTGGATTATTAATAGTTAGTTTTTTTTGTGTTTGTTGTTATCTTTTACTTTTATTATTATGAATATTATGATATTAATAATTAATTCACTCGTTGGACCAACAACGTTTACTTTTTATTATTTTCCATCCAAGGGTTGCCTTGAACCGCCAATTTTTTATTTTGAAGTTTGTTTGGGTTTCCGGGGTAAAGATTATTATAATTGAAAAATTTCACATTACGTGTTATATTCTGGATTAGTGTCATGTACCGATGGTCAATCTTACTATTCCATAAGCCTTCTAGTACTGCCCAAGTTTTTATTGTATCGAAGGTCTTTTCGTAATCCACAAATGCAAGGAATACTGGTATGTGATATTCTGTGGCCTTTTCTAGTAGCGTTCTAATTGTTAATAAGTGATCGCATGTGCCAAAGCCCTTGCGGAATCCCGCTTGTTCTCTTGTTTGGTATAGTTCTAGCTTGTTGTTGATCCTTTTTGCTATTATTCCTGTGAACAGTTTATAGAATTGGGAGAGGAGTGTTATGGGACGTTAGTTGTTAAGATTTAGTCTATCTCCCTTTTTAAAGAATAGTAAGGTTATCGCATTTTTTCATGAGTGTGGTGTCGTACGTTCCTCTAGGGCTCTAGGCATTTATTTAGCAGAAGTTTCAGGGTATTAATGATCTCTTCCCCACCTTCTAGTAGCAATTTTTTTGTGGGGTTATCTTTTCCAGGGGCTTTATTGTTTTTCATTTCTCTTAGGGTGATTTGTATTTCTTCTTTCGTTATTTCCAGTACCTCTTCTGAGCCAATGTTCAATATTTTAGTTTGTAATTTCTCTTTAGTTGTAATATTTTTCGCCTATTATCCTTATATTTTGTAATTGTACTTTTGATTCGTTGAAGTTCATTTAAGGATATTTGAGAATTGTAAAAAAAATCTGAATATAAATTATACCATGAGATCGAAAAAAAGATGATTCTGAGCAGGCCTTGACTAGTACAACACGATTGGCAAGACTGATTTCAAAATGTGGCAGTAGGTTAGAGGTTAATAAATGTCAAATAAATTAAAATCCAAAACAGTATTTATTTAGGGAACAAACTGAAAACTAAGATGAATACATGTTAGAGTAGGTGTTCAAAATGTGATCCTTCACTAATACTACAACGATAAACTTAAATAATTCTGGAAACAAGATTGCAAAACTGACTTAGGTACATTTGAAATGTCACTGTCACATTATAATTCATAGGCATTCTAGAACCAGTGTAGCCAATCGTGTTGTACTAGTCAAGGCCTGCTCAGAATCATCTTTTTTTTGATCTCATGGTATAAACTTAAACCTAGGCATAAAAGGAACACAAAAAACAATGTCAAATTAAAGCAGCTAAACACCCCTAATCAAATATGATATAAATTCAACCAATTGTAGAAAGAAAGTGGGATTCAGGTTCGTATTCTTACAGGAGTAAGTCGTTTATCAAGAAGATGCTACTATTTAGCAGAAGTGGACAGAAACTTATGTTTAAAAAATATCACAAAGGATTTGATTATAAATGACAAACAAATAACTTACAAAATTATTTCAGAAAAGGATATTTTATCTTTTTAATGTAATCAACGTGCATGAAAGTATTCAATAATTGCTTGTAAAATTCGAAAGGTTAAACATAAATTTTTTAATTATATATGAAAATATTTAATTAGCGTTACAAACAAGCATTTAATTAACTAAACAACTTATACCAAAATACACCGCGTAATAACAAACATTTGCCCAGGAAGCAGTTAGGTATTCGTAATTATTCCTCCTCCAATTCGTTCCTCCTATGAACATGGAACTTTCCCATCCTAAATACTGTAGGTGAGATTTCGCCTGTTTCTTGTTATAATTACAGATTTGTTTCTATTCACATGTATGTCGGAACAAGTTTTTTTCGTGTTCTTCCAGATTTATTTTTTACGCCATCAGATTATTTGCAAATTCGCTTCAAAAACCAGCCATTTTAATTTTCAGTATCGATTAGCTTCCAATTAAAATAAATCACAGAACAATAAAAATGTAAATTATATACGTTTGTTGAAGCGACGCGACGATAAGGAATAAAAATTTTAATTAACTACAGTCTTCGATTACGCGATATAAACAAAATGTTTAAATTAATTACCATGTATGCGGGGCTTATTTAAAAGTTAATTAGCAGTGTTGACGAATACTTGAGATCTACACGAGAGGTAAAATTAAATTACACTCACGAAAATTCGACTTAATTGCCGGAATTTCGGGTTGTCGCTATTAAAATGAAATATCTAAGTGTTATGACATTAATAGGAGTTAATCTTTAACTTATTAAATTACAGACTCCGCATGGGTGGGTTTAATAGATTATAAGAATCGTAAATTGTTATTTATACGCTTATTTTATGTTTATTATTACCGTTAATGATATTTATTAGCTGGAAAACTTGAGCAAAAGTAGGGAAGATGCCTCACGTCTTTAAAACAATTTATTATTAATTTTTGGTTTCGGTTCCGACAGCGAAAGCTAATACTTTCGTGTAATTAAATTTATGGTTTTAAACGTGCTTAGAAATTATGAACTCGGAACCTTCTTGAAAGCTTCAGCAAACGAAAGCCACTAATCTATTAGAACAAAGCTATGAGTAAATTAAATTTACAAAAGGTGACGTATAGTTTGGATGATAAATTACATCCTGCCCATAATTCCATCATAATCAATCCTTTGTGAGTATCAGATTAATCCAACGGGTGTAATTAGAGCGTGCAATATTAATAATTACAGTGCTTCGATTTAAACCAAAGTTCATGAATTCGCTGTTCGTGCTCCTGATACATTCGTTTATACAACTTAATCTAATGCTAATAATTTATGGGTATCGGTAGCCAACTTAGCAACCTGTTATGGATTACGTGCTATCAGTCACACCTTATGGTTATTGATGCTACCAGGAAGTCTTCGATGTTTTGAAATATTAAGACACGACTTTAATAGTAATTCTTGAATAGTAATTTGAGTTGTGGGCACGAAACTGCATGTAAAATAAGTGCGATAATTACGATTTGATAAGAAGAGATGGATGATTTCTTTGATCAATCTATTAAGGATATTTTAGTATACTTATTTAGCCCAACTTCGGAAAATTTTTCATGAGATTTTGGCTTTCACGGTTCTTTCATTTATTGATAATTGATAATACTATACAAAATAGAAAAGCTGGCATTGAAGCTTAAAAAAGGCAAAATTTCGGATGTTGGCTAAATATTTAATCCGGGTCTAGTCCACTATGACTCAAAAACGGTATGTCCTATCTTATTAACTACAATTGACATTAAAAGGTGCAGGTTAGACAACCATAAACTGTTGTAGAATGGGTTGCCTAGCTATCTAGTACATTATCATCCTCCTCCTCCTCCTCATTACGCTATCCTACGTAAGGACGTGGTGGCGTTATGGCAATATGGGCCCGGTGTGATGCGTCATCGAATGTACAGCCTGTAAATAAGTTGTTCTGGGCAGGCCACCTTTGATGGTGATCGACATGTGGATCTTCGACGTTGTCCTCCACAATCAGTCTTCCTAAGCCGGCTCCACGCGCAACATGTCCGATATACCTTAGTCCTTAGTCTGTTACGATTTATGGTGGTCAGTTTATGAGATTCATTTTGGTGACTTTTGTGATGTCAGTATGTTTCCATATTTTTGTTGACTTAATTGTAGTCAATCCGGCCATAGCAAGGCGGTTCGTTTTCACATTTGTTATAGTCGTATATAAGTAATTATAATGACTGACCACTTCATATTGAGCTACATGTATATCAGGCTGACTGACCAGGCTCTGTCAATTATCATCACTTCCGTCTTACCTGTGTTTAATTTTAGACCATATTGTTCACTGACGGACATAAGTTTATTCATTACATTCTGCAGTTCTTCTTTGTATGTAGCAAGTATCAGCATACCTCAGGTTACGTCGGCCTATGGTTACTCCTCCCTGCCAATCATTCAAAACTCTTCGTATTATATGTTCGCTATATGCATTGAATAGCAGAGGTGACAATATACACCCCTGAGGCATTCCTGCGGACCTTTTAAACTTTTCGGATTGGCTATTGCAAGCTCGTACCGTAGTTGTGTTCTCTTGATATAGATTTTTTAGCAGCCATGTTAAATGACTTGGGACCCCCATTTCCTTCAGCACATTCCACATTTTTTCGAATGCTTTGGAGTAATCAACCAAGCACAAATATGTTTCCAGGTTGAATTTACGCTATTATTTGTCTAACATTTACATTTTGATCACGGGTAGTTCCTGGCACGAATTTCGCCTGTTATTCCGCGATTTGAGATAAAAGGTGTGCTTTTTTGTATATCTGTATAAAGATGAAATTACACCAGTTGATTGATCATATTCCGGCAACCAAATTTCCTCAGCTAGTTTATGAAGAAGTTCACTTCCCTCTTCTCCTGTCATTTTAAGTACTTCAGCTGATATTGTGTCTTTTTCTACAAACTTCCCGCTTTTAAATTTATTTATAGCTGCGATAAATTCTGTTCTTAAAATATTGGGTTTATTCTCAAAATAGTCATCTTGTTATTGTTGCTGCTGTGATTTTGCATTGCTGTAAAGTCTTCCACAGTAATATTTCCAAACTTTTGCTGTATTCTCACTGTTTATTATTATTTATTATTATTCTGTTGGTATTTTTAATAATTTGAGTTTGGGGTATGAACTCTCTGATCATATATTTAACTTTATAGTTCCCTAGACCCGTTGCGGTCAGTACGTTCTTGGATGTCACAGAAGATTTGATTTATATGCCTGTTTTCGTCTCTTCGGCTTAACCGTTTAATTTCTTTATTAATATATCGTATTCATCAGTTCCAGCGTTGTTTGTGACTCTTTTCCTTTCTTCTACCAATTCTAGGGTTCCGTTTTTCATCCAGTGTTTCTGCTTTTTCTTTGTGTTTTCCTTGATTGAGGCATTAAGTATCAATTTTTTGTGTTTTTCCATATTTTCTGTGGATTACCCCTAGTTAGCGATACTTGGTTCTTCATAAGCTCCTTCGTATTGTTCATAGTCTTTGGGCTGGTTTCGTAACGACATGCAGTTTGATTTTAAATATTGTTCTAAGTAATTTGTGGTCTGAACCAAAATATGCACTATGCTTTGGTTTGACATCAGTAATCAACGTTCTCCATCTCTTTCTTACAAGAATGTAATCTATCTGATTCTTATATTCCCCATCTGGTGATGTTCAGGTAAACAGTCTTCGAAGGTGATTTTTAAATATTGTGTTTGTGACAGTCATCTCATTCTCTAGTGCAAATTGTAGGACTCGATCCCCTATAGTATTCTATTCAGCAAGTCCATATGTAGCCACGATTCCTTTAAGGTTTTCTTATTTTAATGTTTTATCAAGAACAATCATAAACACGATTAAAAACCACATTAGTTGCATTCTAACGGAAGTTTTAAAAGCTTATATTTAACTTTAAATAATTTGTAAATAATATAATGGATGATGAAAATGCGGCGCCCGCTTTAGAACTTTTTTTCTCAAACTATTCGATGTATTTTCCAAAAATCTTACTTGTTTGGAAATTATGAATAGGGTTGAAAAATAATGTTAATGTTAATGTAAAAACTGTTAATTTTCTGTATGCGTATCAGTTCGTACTTATGTGTTACATCTTCCAACAAATTTCTCCACAGAGAAAGGTTTACTTCCTCCGATAGACAAGTAAAGAAGTCGATGGTGTACTTTTCATTATTTCAGTTGTTGGTGCTGCGATTTCGTTTGTAAGATTTCTAGGCTGATCGTTACGTTAATGATCACATTTTCATGAAAATTTTAGCAAGATGGTTGTGGTTTTTTAAATTGTTGATGTGCAAAGGCAACCATATAAAAATTCTTGAATTCGTAAAACACATTCGAGGAGGTCACTAACAGCAGAACGTATTCACTACTTTAAATGAATTGTTAAAGATAGTTGTAATTCGGCTTTATTTCAGAAATTAAGGTTCTATGTTACTTTAGCATTTTATTCTACAAAAGAAAAACAAAACTGAAAGTGTAAGAGATAAACAGAGCTAAAAATTCTCGTTGCTGCATTTAAAAGTAAAAAATCTAGACTGCACTTTAACTAAGTAAATAAATATCGTTATGTCCTACCGGTATATTAATTGACAATAATGACTCCATTTTGAGGTATGTTATATACAAAATAACGCCCGAGGGCTATTCTTTTTTTATAATGCCCTAGGGCGTATTATGACCAATAAAAACCAGTAAAAACCATTTGTTTCCATGGATACAACTTTATTATGCGCCACTGTCACAGTGAAAATTAATGACAGCTCAGTTAATGTCACAAATCTAAATTACAAAATAAATGTGAATTAGATAAGAAAACTGGTAGGACATAAAACGTTGAACTCTTTTTACAGTACTCGTTTCGAGTTTCAAGACTCGGCTCCTTTCGTCGCCTCGTCTTTAAACATCTCACTCGTACTGTAAAATATGAGTTCCCGGACTTGTGACGTTAATTACTATTACGATATGAGTATCGCAACAACTCGTATTACGATGCAAAAAGTTGCAAAAGTTGACTGTTCCAATTTTCATTGAAATCTAATACGTTAAGGCTTGATTTTTTGTTTATTTGGTGTTGGTTGCTGTCAGTTTGAATGAAAATTGGAACAGTCAACTTTTGCATCAGGCAATTAATTATTGGCAAATATTTAATTTTTTTTGCTAATTTAATGAAAGTAGATAAAGCTTTGTACTATATTCATATCGCAAAAATCGAGAAAAGTGCATAATAAATATTTATAATAAATAAAATAACTATGAATTCTCTTGTCAATCTGTCATTTTTATGTCAAAAATCATTACGATACTAGTGCTGTAATATAGTTCATTACAAAACGATTTTTCGTTTCGTAATATTACGAAATGAAAGTAGATAAAGCTTGTAACAGCACGATATGGCTGATTTACGTTACTAGAGATAGATGGAGACGGGAAATTCGAAGACGTCGTCAGACGTTATAAAACGATTAATATATATTGAAATGACCCTCACGTTGGGGTTCAATTATTGCTATAATCCACCTTTCAAAACTTGTAATATTGTTCAATTTTTAAAATGATGATTTTGACATTTCCAGCTAGCTCAATTTTTTATTATAATTTAATTAATTTCAGAGAATCTCCTAATTCAGGGTCGTAAAAGGGATCGCCTTGACGAATTTCAATATTTAATAAAAATTCACCAAGTTGAATGTTAAAACACCTTTCAAAATTATGATAAACTTTACAAACAACAATAAATTCTAATACTCAAATAAATAATTTTCTAAAAATTAAAATTTATAAACTACCTTTTGAAAACAACTCGAACAAAACAACACTTCCTGGCTTGACTTCCAATATACCAAATGCTGAACCAACCTCTTCGCAACAAAACACCTTCCCTCCTGACTCCAACTCCACCAAAACCTGTCTTATCCTCCAACCAACAACACACTTTCCTTCTTTTAACTTTATTAATACTTGACCAAAATCCAAATTTATATAAATTTTTCCAAAAATATTTTTTCTTTCATAAAACTTTTATTAAATTAAATTCCAAATTATCTTCATTCAATATTACTCCTTTTTCACAATATTTCAATTTATTAAATTACAATTTGCCTTTAGAATATTATTTCTGGTAATTACTTACGTTTTTTCAGAGTTTTCAAAAAAACTCAACTTTTCGTTTACCAAATAATATCCAACTGTTTTTATTTACATTTCATTACCTTAGTTTCTAAATTTAACACACTATGACTATTTTATATGACATATTTACAACTTAAGTAACTAGCAATTCTACCTTATTTATTTACAATACTAAATTTCTAACTTATAACTATTTACATTTTATTAACATTAAATTTAAAATTAACAACTAACATTTTAACATTATTTACATTATTTTAAAAGGTGTTCATTTTCTTTTTTATCATCCCAACCAAATTACAACTTCCTGCATCAAGATATTCCCTAAATATATCATATCAATATATACTGAAGACTCTAAAGATATTAAAAATTGAAACTCTGTAAAACCGAATTTCACGACATATCTAATAATTTATGTAAATTTAAAAAAGTTAAACAAATCCATCAACATTTACAAGCTAAAGAAAGCCAGGAAAACGAGGTTTAATTATTTTTAATGATTTAGTTTTCATTACTTCTATGAAACTGAAAGTACGACATATATTATTCTTCTAAAAATTCTTTTTTTGTACAGTACATCCATGTTATTTCGCAACTCTTTAGTTGCTTTGAATAGGTAATACAAATTACACATCGCAAATTAACCTTAAGTAACCAGTATGGGTGGTTGCCTCTTCAGAATAAATGTATGTATAAACTTCACTTTAATGCTTAAACGTGCTTAAACACAATATGACGGCAAAAGGTGTTGAAGTAGTTATTTCAATGTTTTCTGGTTTTTGCAAATTTCTTCCTAAAGAACTAGTTTAAAAAATGTGCAATAGTATTTGACATTTTATACTTGCATAAAACTTTTTCCTTATGTATTAGTTTTTCTCTAATAATAAAAAAAACACTTTAATGAATATAAATATAATAATAATTGTTATTTTAGAAATTACTTCCAATGCCATGCGTAAATAACTTAAAACGTTCGACTTTAATAAGAACAGCATTTGGTTAATACTGCAATCTATATCGCCAAATTAATTCCAAATTTCAACCGCCCTTAAAGTACAAAATACTAACTATATCCATTTATTGTTACGTTTTTAACCCTCGGAACTAAGCTCCTTAAAAATATAACTCAAGAATTTCCATCGTAAACAAAATTTTTGCAGATTTAATTACACTTTAATTTTTAAATTTCAATACTTTTTATATTACAACCTGAAAGACAGAAAGTAATGTAATAAATGTAATAATTAAAGAAAGCAGTAGTTATCATTTAATAAAAAGCCTTATACGTAACTTTTATGCAAGCCTTCCTTACTTGTATATCAAGGAATACTTAATACTTCATCATGTCCAGTATTTTACTGTGTAAAGCTAGGTAATTAGGTGTACATACAATGTGATTTTTTAAAAACTCAATTGCAGCAGGCCGTATTCTCACTTAATACAGACAGTTCTAAGGTTATTAAGACAGAATACGGCCTGCTGCAATTGAATTTTTAAAAAATCCTACATTGTATATAACCTAAAAATAAAAGGAAAAAATAAATCAAAAGCTTTAAGTAGGGCTAAAGTTTGCTTACATTTGAAATTTATACCATATTTAGAAAATCTTTATTGACAAATTAATATAAAGAAAGACCTTTCTTAAGCGATCTGGATGTATGAATATAAAAATCAACTCCTGGTGATACCGTACGAGATGATATAGATTTATAGATTAGCAGCGATGCAACTTGAAAATGGCATAATTTATAACGAACGTTAAGAACCATTTTTATTACTCGAAGACCATTTAAGAACAGTTAACTACACAAAAATAATAATAATGTGTGCAGTTTAGCACAATAAAAGCGGTAGCGGTTACAAGGGACAAAAACCGGCACAGTTGGTGATTATTGGAATAAATTCTTTCGGTAGAATCCTTGCACAGGAAAACCGCTAATTTATGATACATCAAAAATTATCTGCACCGTTATTAACCGTACAAATGATTAATTATTATTTCAACATTGTATGTTAGAAAAACGGACGAATTGAAACATATCAGGTGCTCTTTAAAATCAAACCTGCGGAAAATTAAATATCTGAAAACATTAGTTGCAATCTCCTGATTAGATAGGCATGTTGTATTTATTTACCGTTTGCTGCATACTTAATTGTTGATAGGTAAATGTCGGAAGTTGTAACAGGAAACTTGAAGTTTCTTTATTTTTCAGACTAACCCAACCTTTCTGAAAAATTTTATTATGAGGGCAACCATTTCGAATATTCTGCATAACTTAATGAAATATGAAATTTAAAAATCCAAGAATCGAGTGTGCTTTAAAAATGCATTTTTGGATGCTTTTGGTGTTCTTCAGGTTCTCATACAAATCTCAAAATATGAAAATTTTGCAAGAAAAATCTAAACATAAAAAGTAATAAATTCTAACTCGACATTAACACGGCACATAAATTCATTTTTCTCGTAGCATGATTCCACACATAACTACGTTCTTTTGTAGGTAAAATTACTTATTTCCTTCGTCGAACAGCTAACATGATTAGGTACTTACTACCGGTACAGCATTTTCTTCATACTGTATTAATTTCCTGTCGGTTGTGGCAAAAATAGCGACATGCTTGCCAATTTTGTCTTAGTAATTTCTAAATCACGTAGCTTGTGTTTGCATTAATTTTGAATTTTATGCAGAATACGGAGTGAAGACGAGTGATGAATAACCATCGCTTCGAATAATTTCCAGGATTCTGAACTTTCACTTGTCAGAACTGCTTAGTTTTTCGTTAAATTTCGTTAAAAATTACGTTTCGATTTTTGAATGATAACAATGTCACTTACTTGTAATTAAAGCTTTGAACTATTTAAGATTTTTTTAAATATAATAAAGCTGTTAATTCTTTCCTAATCAAAGAATGTTAATAAACAGAGCAGTCAACCATTGTCTTTTTTTTTTTTAATTAATTGACGATTAACAAACTTGAATATCTTCAGACTCATGAATAGTCTAAGATTATGGTTAAATTTTATTTTCCAGCAACAATCTAACTTACAAAACCCGCATGTAACTCTTGGTTCATTGAAATTATGATTTACGGGCAAGAATTTTTCAGTTATAATGAGAATCCTGTATCAAACATAAACATAAATCACAATCTGTGACAAATGTGCGTATAAACTGTAGGACTTTTGTTGTGTTGGAAAAATAGCTTCACGTGCTAACAATTCCTTGTTAGCAATAATAATTTTCTAAGCTTTTTATTGGTTTTACCACTTGATTTTATAAATTTTGGTTCAGTATTTTTGTCTAAAAAAAAGGAAAAGAATTTTTAACGATAATTCTTGATAGTTGCTTTAAATTTTAGCACTTTTAACTACAGATTAAACAATTAATGTCTCCTTTTGTGTGTTCCCAACAAACTATTAATTTATGTTGCTTGAGGGAAAGTAGTTTATCATCTTCTTTACCCGAAAATTCTGAAAATGGAACTTCTGTGCAAATAATGTAAATTCCACAACTACGTTTATATAAAACTAAATAACAAGCAATTTGTAGTTAGGTTAATATTAGGTTATATTATTATAAAAACATCTTCAAATATCGTTACAAATTTTACAAAAAAAATTTTAAAAAATTATATCGATTAAGATTTTCCTTAAAAAAATCCTAAAAGTTTCAGCTATTATATCGATCATTTTGTAATATTAAAGTCATGTAATTACAATGCAATAAATCATTAATTACATAGCCCACAGCTACTCTCACATTACCTATCATTCTCGTTTCTTAATACACACGATTGAGTCATTAATAGGCAGGTTTGAATCACAAATTTCCTTTACTTAAGGCAACGGTTTGGAATAAGCGTATTAACTTCGGATTATGAATACAATTCCATTAAAATACTTTAATGATCATATATGGTATTAATAAAACAATAACTCAGTATTATTGTTAGTTTTAATTTCATTTGCGCGTATTTTGGCAAAGTGATTTTTAACAATAAATGCGTGGAGATTTCAATGCTAGATGACGCGAGAAACTTCCGTCTAAGTCTCCTTCCTTCTACCATATATTCAGTTTCAGTTTCATTTGTTTTTTATTTTTTTTTCAATTAAGGGGCCAATCTTTCTTGTTTTCTTAAATTTAAACAGTCAAATCTGAATTGATTCACTTACCAAAAGTTTCAAATACTACGTAGAAGGTAGGCTTAGAAATATTCTGAAAATTTGCTGCAGGTAGAATGCCAACGAAGCTGGTTTAAGAGCAACATAAGTCATTAATAAAATAATTATCGCATTATTATTAGAAATAAATACTTTCAAATCAATCAAACTTCACATCTACAGTTCCGTTACTCTCTAACGTTTGTGTCGTATGTTTGCCAAAGCAGTTCTAAACTTGATATAAAATTCTGCATTTCTGTGGTTTATTGTTATTGTTATTTGCATCTTAAACTTTTGTTTATTATAGTTTTCTTTGTTTCTAAACCTTGATTATTGAAGTGAACCGTGATATGCTTCATTTGACCCCTGAAGATAGTGCTAAAATAATTGCTTTACTAGAAGAAGGAAACACTGAGTGATACGTTGCTAATCATTTGAGCATGAATTCATGGTATTTTGTGTAGTCGATCCATATAGGGAAACTGGGAAATAGTCAAGAAAAGGAGGACAAGGTCTGAAAGGGTTCTACAACAACCCTTATTGCGCCTTGCGGGATAGAACCCTAACGACTCTTAAACTGCAAAAACCGTCTCGCTGAAGTACGAAACATCCAAATAACTGAACGAACTGTTCGAAGAAGATTGATTGAAATTATATTGAAGAGTAGAAGACTCGCTATTGGTTTCTTACTTCTGACAATCATCGTGCAGAAAGATTAAGATTTGTACAACAGCACATTAATTGGGAAAATAACGAATGGTAAAATGTTTTATTTATGGATGAGTCACGGTTTAATCTGAAACTTCCTGATTGACGCCAATGAGTAATGAGTATGCGAAGACAAGGAGAGCGATATTCACAATGCAGCTTTGTCCAAGGAGCAAGTTTTAGTGAAGGCTCCATAATGGTATAAACTCATACTTCGGGACAGAGTTGGTTGTCATAGATGGGGCCGCTTCAAATACGAACGATCTTCTTTTTCTTCTTAGTGCCATATCCTTTACAGGACGTTGGCGAAGGGGATTAAAGCCACATTTTTAAACGACTTGGCATTGTAAACTTTGTTACACCCAACTGTGTTCTTTGAAGTGGTTTCCCGTTGCCTTCTGCAGAGTTTGTGACCGTGTATTAAGTGTGTAGTATATGTGTCCTGTAGTCCTGTTACTATCTCAATCGTTAATTGTAACCAAACGATTAAATGGCTTCACTCGTTCAGGTACCCACCTCGAACAGTGGGAAATTCTTTGTAGAAATTCTTACCATTGCGTGAGATTCTTAACCAAGACTCCTAGCTAGGAGCCCAGCGCTTTTACCATTACGCCAACGAGCTTCTCTAAAAATATATACATAGATGGGAAATTCTAAAACCTCATATGATACCAGCCAATTGTAGTATCAACTGGCAACTGACGGAGCTTATCTCTTCATGCACGATAACGCCAGACCACACGTTGCTATTGGAGTTCGCCAATACTTGCAAGACGTTGGCGTTAATCAACTAAAGTGGCTTGCACGGAGCCCAGACATGAATGTAATAGTATATCATGTTTGGAACATGTTAAGCTTAGTCGAGCTATAAACGGCTTTACAGGAAGAATGGGATTTACAGCGCAAAGATGGCACCAGAAACCAACCGTATGGCCAAGCAATAACGGCAAGACGAGCCAAGAAGAGAAATCAGTTACCTGAGAATTAAGAAAAGAGGCGTTTTATGAAATTAAATGTTTTCGCCACTTCATCGTTGTATTGTTTAACTCAGTTATTTATAATCTACATGTGTTTAAACTACCATGTAGGTTAATGTTTACGATAGCAATTTGCTTTGTGTTTGCACATATTATCGAATAGTCCAAACTATAATAAGTGATGCGACAATTGTGCCGGTAACATTAATATATGTAAGCTTTGATTCAATCTTCAACTTCTGTGTAGTAATTTTTAACAATAAAACTGCAGAGATTTCAATACTAAATGAAGCAAGTAATCTGCAAATAAATATTAGTTAATAGCTCTATCGTCTCTTTCCACTATTTATTCAATTTTTCCTGTCCTCATTTCGTTTTAAATAACCGTTTATTTCTATTTTTAAATTTGACCAGATAGATTAAACTAAATTCTCCTTGGTTAACAACAGTTTCAAAAAAGTATAATGTATAAGTTTGAACTACCGTGGTTAATTTCTGCAGAGAAAATATTCTGTTTGCCAAACAAATTTTAACAATCAGCACGTGGAGACTTCAATACTGAATAAAGCAAGTACACTGCGACATTATATTAACTATTAATCAGCAATCTTGCTGTTTCTTTATTTTCATTATTAGTTTAACTGCCTTTTCCCGCTCTGCATTTTAATTGAAAGTTTACTTTGTCTTGATTTGTTATATTTATATAGGCAGACATTGATTACATATTTTTTTTACTTACCAACGATTTCAGATACGTACAACGTAAGCTTAGAAACGCAGTGATTAATTTCAACATATAGAATGTTAATAATGATATTTCAAGAGCAATATAAGCCGCTTGTAAAATATAATCAAAGTTGCCCTAATTGATTAAATTTAAACGTTTTCTTTAGTTCTTCGAGAACTAAAATTAAGAATTAATTAATTTCATGATGCTTGAGAAATCCAGTTTAGAAGTTATTTGTGTATACAGTTTGATCATTGTCTTGACCAATATACTATCGTGTTAGCATAAAGTTACATTGGGCCTGACGAAAAATTATGAAATATGAAACAAGCCAAGAAAAGTTCATTAAATAGTCAATTCAAACAATTTCAAACAACTTTGAAAGTCTACAATAGAAGGAGAATTTTAGGTTCAACAATTTTTGGATTCAATAGATTGTATTAAAAATAAAACCAACAAAACGTTAGCTATTATTAAGGGTTATCTAAACTAAACAGGCCCACTTAAACAATAATTACAAAATATTAAAAAATAAATCGAAGAAATATCGCCAATAACTTTTGAAAACAAAAGGTATTTTCCATTAATAATATACATATACACATAAAAAGTTTTTACTGGTTCATATAAACTACTTTCCGTAAATAGTATATAAATAATGGTTAGCTTTTTTTACTTTTCAGATTTCTTTAACATAAAAAATACAAACCCTTAAAGTTTTTCCAATTAATATTTTCAATAATCACGCTAAAAATTTAGACACTTTGTAAGAAGACCTTTTAATCAATTATTTAAAGTATGTTATATGAAGACTTTAAGGCTAGCTCAGACTTGGAATGGAGCAACTCCTGCTTCATTTATGTATGAAAACAAGCTTAATCTAAAGATAAATAACTAAAATATTCTACAAAATTTCGTGGAGTAACCGTTTTAATTAATTATTTCACATTATTTCACGTATATTTCACATGGAGACTTCAACGCCAGATCAGACAGAAAACCCGTCAATGAAACAACACCAGTTTCATTGTCTCGTCTGCATTTCATATCTGAAAAAAACACCTAACCCAACAATAAAAAACTAAACATTTCTCAGGAAATTCCTTTAAGTAGACGTACTGAAGGAGATTTGAATGCCAAAATAGATAAAAAGTAAAATGTAAGACAGAACCTGAAGGCTTTACCGATTATCATTAAATATGAAGTTACTGTTATGTAAAGTACTTTAAATTACATAACACTTTCGTTTACATGATTTATTTGAATAATTTTACGCTCTTTAATTCTAACAGTGAACTTATAAGGTCAAAGGTTTATGCTGCGAATGGGCAAAAGAAATTTATAGAAATTTTTATTCCTGTAGCCCTGACTCCAAAATTAAGGCAAACACAAATTTTATTGAACTTAGAAGTGACGTCAGAAAATTTGTGCCCCAAAATATGAACGCTTTGTTTACTGAAATTAATTCTAATCCACTTAGGTTTTAATGTATTTTCTCTGTCAGATTATAATCCTTCATTAAATAGGAAACTAATAATTAAACGCCATTCCAAAACCGTAAAGCATCCATAAGTTTTAACTAAACCTCTTCCCGGGAGATTTCAATGCTAAATCAAGCAAAAAACCTACAACTAACTGTAACCGTGAAACTCTACGCTTTCATTTTATTAAACTTATTTATGACATCGAATTTCTCAATTGTAAGAGCAAAAGAAAGGTGACCTGTCACCAATGGGCAAAGCGACAGAGTCCCTCATTATGGGGCAGTGACGGATCGGAGTCCAGGAGCGACCTGCCAGCTGTCTGATTTAAAGTCGCGAAACTTGTCCAACACAAAAACATGCTGGGTCGCTATTCACTAAGCAACCCACTGACTCCTGGACCACAACCACGTCCACGATGCTGATCTTATTTCATCTCAGAACTGGATCATACCAATTGCCGAAATTTTTGGCATCATTTTTGTTATGTTGCAAGTCGCCGGCTTTAAAAGTTTCGAGTAAAACCGACCATAATTAAATTTCACAGTAAATCTAACGAGGAGTTAAATTATCCTTAAGTAAAGCGATTAAAGGCTTAGATTTACAAACGGAAATTAAAATAACGATCTTGTCATTCAAAATGTCTTTGGGCAAGGAAAAGTCCATTGTTAACAATAGAAACACTTTAATAGAATGAACGTTAACAAGAAACGTGCATTAAGATTCTAGGACGTTCTTTGACTGATAAATAAAGACATGTTTTACAACAACATGCTGTAGATACAAAGGACAACAAAAACTAACACCCGTAATTAAATGATTATTAATTATGAAATTGACGTATTTACGGCTATCTCGTTCTATGATTTATAGAGACGGGGAATTCAATAAGAAACCAGAAACGCCTGACATGAACAGTCAGTTAATAATCGACCTGTTCTGAAACGATTTGATCATAAAATCTATGCCTACTTCTGTTTACGTTGATTACTAGAAGCACGGAAAGAATGTAATAAATGTTATAGCGCTATGTGACAGTCCAGTTATGTCTTTATTAATTCCCCTCTGCATACTTTCACAGATTATTTCTTGGTGGATTTTCTTTCGCTAATGCTTATAAATTATTTACTCCGACGACTGAAGCTTCTTTATATTATTATCTTCAGAAAAATCCTCATTTATTATGAAAATCTTTCCTAAAAGCAAGAAATAATTATATTGTTGTTTTTAGTTCAGGGAAATTTTAATAAATCAAACCTGAAATGACTTAAAGAAATACAAAAAATCGGCGCCTGTAACTCATGTTATAGCATTAATTACAAGATTAGATAACTGTTGATATTTAATCAAGTCTGTTAAAATACCAGAAATTCAAATAACCAAATAAATATAGAACTTGTTCAAAGCCTACCTGACTAACTTTTTTTTGGGCTTAATTAATATACTTTTTAAGCGTATAAATAACCACAAAAAATACGTTCAAAAAATCATAAAAAATGGTGTTTCCAAACATAGCGTGCAATCATTTATATAAAAAGAAAAAACTCAATCCAAAATAGGTGGTAACGGCCACTGAAACATAAAAGGTGGTTGAAATCTATCTTAGCGTACTGGATGTAACGGAAAGTGGTATAATTTATTCAACAGTTGCTTGTAGTATAGTAAAGATGTAAAACAAGTCCGTATTAAACTTAAAACTTCTGTAACGTAGGTTGGGGAAATTTAAATTTTAAATTGAGCTCGTCCATATTTTAATTAAAGATTTAAATTTGACCTATAAATTTTTATATTAACCTTTTGGGTTTTGGTTTGCTCAAGATGAATAACCTAACTATTTGTTACTTAGAATTCAAAATTCAGAATTCATAAACAAAACTCCTGCTAAGCATATTCTTAGAACTGTACTTTTTATTTGTATAATAAAATAACTGTAATTCTCATAGGTACGGAATTTTATTGTTTATTTCTTAAAATTAAGCATTGTTTCGAAAATGTATTCTTTACTGCAAAAATGAAACTTGAGAAATGCAATCTTTGCACAGTGAACATCAACTTAAGAGATCTAACTTTACTGAAATTAATAGCCGAGTATATCTTGTCCTTCTTTCTTTTTTCGTTCTTGATTGGGTTATCTCAAATTACCATCAGCAGGAATTTAATAAAAATTAAATTTTGTTTTGTGTTTAACACGATTCATTTTCTTTTAATCTTAAGTTTTTTGCCTTTTAATAAAGTTATTTACTTCTTTAAAAAGTAACGATTGTGTATTTGTGTTATAATTAGTAATTCAAGTAGCAAACGATAATTATGAAAATATTTTCAGTCGGAAACATTTTGGAAAGATTTCTAAATGTGTTTTTGCGAAATACGAAATATAAAGGAATCTTTCCCATAAAAAAACGTATATTGAATGTTTTTCCACTAATTAATCGAATCGTTAAATTAGCAATAAATTCATACTTTTGATCTTTAAAATAAATTTATAGTTCTAAATTAGCACTAAGTTTCAGATTTGATATAAGAACAAGTATCTTTATTCCCAGCTCTAATTAATGCAAATGCAAAGCAATGCTTCATAATTTCTGTTTTAAACAGAGAACTGTTTGAAATTTACACATAAAGGGTGTACCTGCTCGTGGCAGCTACACTGCTATTATTTACAGGCAGCATGTTGTAGTTCATAAAGCTTCCTGTTAACTTCATTAATAAAAATTAAAATTTTTTACGGCTGTTTAGGAAATACATTTTTAGAAGATAATGCGGAAGGTTTACATGTACAAACAGTACAAACAGTTTCGCTTCTGACATGGTTGACACGTTGAGTTACCGTCCTCTTTTAGTGCCCCTTTTTCTTTCTGATCGAGCAAGCTCCTTACGAAAGCAGGCCAAACGTTGAGTTCTTCTGTCTCAACAATCACACAGTCCCAACCCTGAAGATATTATTCTAATATTGACACTGACCGTGGTAGTCTTCGAATTCAGCTACACACACTTCTTTAATAAAGGGGGATAGTAGGAAGATTCGCTACGCAAAATCGTTTTAAAATATTCCCCCTCCCCAGTAACGTCCGTAGGGAATGCCACCTTCAGAAAAGGAGAAGAAGAGCAGAAATGATATAATCAATGTTATATAAAAAAGCTTTATTGTTTTACTTTCTATCTACTATTTAAATTATAATTCAGCATACCAAATTTCTAGAGAGTTTTCAATTTTTTCTTTTTTCTTCCTTCTTTCGTATTTCTTTCTTTGCCTTTGTTCTTGGCTTGCTTGTTCCGTTTTTTCTTGTTTTCTTAGTGCCTTTCTTTTATTGTCCCTTTATGCCCGTTAATTTGTGCTAACAGACATTTTCATTGTATATGAAGCTAACTTCATATGATCTAGAAATTGAAAAAACAAGGAATGAAAATAATTTTTAACTTATAGAGCTTCTTTTAAAAAACCGTTTCTGGTAAATGACTTTGGATGTTAATTTTTCTGACACTGCCTTTTCGGTTTGCATACCTGCTTTTATAGATGTATTGAATTTCCATTTCAAATTCTGGTTTTTATTAGATTAAGGGTACGCTAAAGATAAGAATTTTATTGTAAATATCATTACAAAAGAAGCTGAATGTTAAAGAATTTGTAGCTTCAATTAACGATTTAAATAAATATGTAATACATTTTTAATTTTACAATTTACGTAAAAATCTTTTGCCTAATACGGGTTTATGGTTAGTAATAAAATTTTTAGTATTTTTAAATTGTTTCTTTATAAAATTCTTTATAAAATTGGTTTCAGTCAGTGATATTAGAAAACAATTGCTTAAATCTAGCACTGAAACTATTATATTAGTTCCTTATTAAAGCTTTCGTTTTTTTGTTTCGTTTCAGTTGACTATGCATGCATACCTGATGAACAGCAACCAGGGCAAAACCACGATCATTTGTTACCGAGTGATACTGTTCAATAGAATGGCGAAAGTAAATTTTTTCTTGTTCTTCTTTTTTGATAATCTCAAAATTTAAGCAATTCTCTTGTTTTTTCGTACATTTTCAAGATTTTTGGATTTCGGCATTTCAAAAACCATAAATATATTTAATTATCCTTCAAGAGCCTGCGGACTTAGAGCATTAAAAAAGATGGAGTCTGGCCCGCTGCTTAATGCTCGCAGAGATATACATAGTGTCTCCCTGCCACTCCTTCACCAGAAATAACGAGAGAACTATCCCAGCAAGGGACGAATGCTCATTTGCTCATGGATCGCGTCAGATCTTCTGATCTACCGTTGATTGAAAACAGACGCAGGCTCAAAGCCTTGAGCCCTATAGAAATCAAATTAAAACGGGTCATGGAATGTCAATGGGGCTTGGAAAGGCTCGGCTCGGTTAACTGGGTTCAACTAATCTGGGTGGCCGGTTACACTAACATTCCAGGCAATGAGAAGGCCGACCGGGCTCCTTGGAACCATTTTTAGGCCCTGAACCGGCCTACTTAAAGCAAGCATTCTGCAAGTAATTAGAGTCTGGACTTACTCTTAATTTATCTCATATTGGGCTTCGAGTCCTGGGCTCTGAAAAGTGAAGCAACTCATCCACATACCTTCAAAGCTAGGTCTAAACGGCTTCATAGGTTCACTAGGAAGCACCTCAGGATAGTCACGGGCTTCCTTGCGGATCATGGCCTCTTTAAAAAACATCTGCATCTGATAGGCCCCTCCGAGGACCCAAGTTGCAGATTCTTCAACGAAGTAAATGAAACCTCGTTTCATCTTCTTTTGCGATGCCCCAGACTACTTGTTCTGAGGCATCGCCAGTCTTCTAAAGCCCAATGATACATGGAGTGCCTCTATGGACAAGATCGTGGCCTTGGGGCTTGGTGCCGGTCTGTATGAAGGCATCCCTTAATTTGCGGCGAATGCACAGTGAGCCTAGGGCGTGAGTGCTACTATTTCGCACCACCAAAAGAAGTGCATTAAAAAAGGTTTATTAATTTTTAACGACCTTGTTCAATTAACATTTGCAGCATGTTATGCATTTCCTAAAACTAAAATAATAATTTTAAAAATCAAACTACAGTTTTTCCTTTAGTTATATTATTTTAATTATTTCGATGTGTTAGAAATCAATTAATAACGAAAGAAACCCAAAAATCCATCGGAAATTCTGAATATTCTATACTACCAACGTAAAAAGTTGTGTCAAAAAAATATAATGTATTACTTTAAGGTCGGGATTTCCTAGCAAATAAATATTCAGCCTATAATATTTATATTCTGTAACGTTTAACATTTAGGTTTTATTTCCTAATGGTGGAAAAGCTAAAATTTTACAAGCCAAAGAAGATTAATTACGCAGATAAAAATGTCTATATAAAGAATAGACTGAAATTTGTTGTTCTGATGGTTTGCATAAATAATCTTTTGCTTCCTCTTATCCCTTGTGGATTAGTTCTTTGGCATATTCTCATTTCCTTCCACCCCTTTTTGTGTCTTTCCAAACTTCTTTTGTCTTTTGAATAATAAAATAACATAATAATAAAACAATTATCTGCAAATAATACAGCAAATGTGATTTTGTTGATATGTAAAGTATTCTAAAAATTTTTCTAAATTGTTTCAGATCAGTTTTCAGCTTCACGTCGAAATGTAAGTCATTCAACTTTTGCCAACTTTTCAGTTTGTAAAATTGATCAGGTTAGAGTTTAAAATTCACGCTATGCGTTGATTAATTTATTTGCGGAATTAAAAGTAGAAATCAAAGTATTAGTCATTTACACTATCTGATCTTAAAGTTATAAATTTGGATAAAAATTTCTCGATTATTCTGCTGTGATTTTTTTTATGTTCGTTCGCAAATGGATCTTAACAGTTTTATTTGACGTAACATTTTATACTTAAAACTTGAGACAGAAGATATCAAAGATTTTGTTTTAAAATCCGAATTTTACTTAATAATTTTGATTGCCTTTAACCTCGATTTTACACGATTTAATCTGGTATAGAATTGTTACAATTGTAATTTCTAATTATGAAATTCTTAAATGAGCAGTCGTAGTGTTGGAATCTGGAAAATCTTGAAGATAGCAACAGTTTTGTTATAAAAACGAAAATCATTTAGGGTTTTCACAATTTTTGTTACTTCCTCACAGGGTGTTAACCTAGATACTTTTACGATTTTTAGAAATAATCGACATACTTAGTAATTTTAAAAATGTTTATTATTAATATTATAAATAAAATATAAGGGATACGCATTTAAATTACCAAATCGTTATCTAGCGTTCACTAAAGTTCTGAAACACTTATGTTCAAGGATTTTTACCTCCGTTTTGTATAAGCCGAACAAATTACAAATTACAAACAAAAGTTTAACTAGTATTGTATTAACAACAAGAAGAAAGATATTAAAGTAGTTGTATTTTTGATTTAATATATTTTACTAATAAGTAACAAAGTCATACTTTATATTTTAAAATCCATCATTAAGAGCCGTGGAATCAAAAAGTTCAACGTAGAAAACTTAAGTAGGTATTTATTTTATTTCCCAAATCTTTAAGTATTAGGATACTAAAGCGTCTATTTTAAATTAAGTATTAAGGATTAACGCCTATGTTTTTAATAATATACGATGTGTTCGTAAATGATATTGCTGGAGGCAATTCTTCATATAAAAGTAATACAAAAAAAATGTTCTTATTACCGGAGTTACAAAAGTTAAAGTTAAATCAAGCAAAATTATTAACAGTATTAAAGAACAGAGTACATAACAAATTATAAAGTTATTTATAAAAGTGTTTCAAACCAGTACTTATCTCGCAATTTCGGCAAGTCAAATCTGCTTAAAAACGACTGACGAACTAAAGAATATTCCCCTCTTTTGCTTAATAATAGCACAGCAAATTCTTCAACATAATTTACTGGGGTCTTGTAAACCCAGAAGAAGAAGTCAATGGGATTGAGATATGGTGATATAGGGACAGATTGCAAAGAATCCCACAGCCTATTGATCTACCAGGGAATGTATCATTATACACTAAAATGGAGTGTAATAACCACATTCTTACTCTCTACTCTTCTAAAAGAAGTGGTAATTGGCTTGTTAAAAACTCTAAATATATTGCTCCAATAAGTCGGTGTGAAAAATTAAGAAAACTAAATGATCCTCAAGAATTCCCAGCCACACGTTCATAGAAAATTTATTCTGGGAACCCTGTTTCACCGAGAGTGAGGAAATTGATCGTCATCGCCAAATTCAGTTTCATCGCTAAATAATAAGACGCTAGATAGAAATGTTTGAAGGAAAATAAAGAATAATTTGAACTTGCTGTAACTTCGTTAATATTGAAAATGAAAAAGAAGTCTTAGGATGACTTTTAGCATTGTAGAATCGCCTCTCGAAAAATTTGCAAATTATTTCCGAACATCGTGTATATTTAGAGTTATTTAACGGTTTATTAAAAAAAAAAATTAGTACCTTTTAAAATCAAATTTAGTCGTTGTTTTCAACACTTTTAGAGGTCAAGCTGACCTCACTGTTCCCTATTTGTAAATAAAATAAAATTTAAACATTTTAATGTTAAAAAACCGTTTTTTTTTAATTGTAATAAATTATAATTTCAAGAGTATCCAATTGCTCCACTGGTATTTTCTAAATAAACCTTTAACGTCGTGTATAAGCAATAAAAATCTCTATTACGCATCTGTAATTTACATATAGTGCCTCAAACACAAGTTCTAAGTTATATTCTATAGGTAAAGATAACATATGAAGACAAGCTATTTTCATTCTTGTAGTGTAATTATTTCGCTACGTACAATTTATGAAATAAACAGCGTTCATATTCAAGTAAACCCACAAGGAAGAGAGCCATTATTCAAATAGAGACCGAGTTATCACGGGCTTATATCAGCATTAACAATTTCCATTGAAGACGTCGTCTCGCATTAAAATTCGCATAACTAGTAAAACCAACGAAAGGAAACGAACAATAAATAAAATTGGATAATGTAATTAATGCTTGTCAAGGTGGTTCGAGGCCACATCCCGACCGTAAGTGGAGATTATACACCAGTGAATGATTAAAAATTGCGCCGAATTGTCATCTCTTAAAACAAATCGGTTGTCAGATTTTCGCGTCATTCTGCCAACTGTAATTATATACTGCCGCCGTTGCTATTATATACGATTATAATATGGGCACCTATACAATTTGGTTTTTTATAAGAGGTCACATTTCCCACACACACACACACACACTTCGTGCTTTATCGAAATTATATACGCCTGCCTTCTTATAGAAAATATTTTAACTTTTGTTGTCGCTGTTGTTAATTTTATCGTACTTCATTTAAATATGAAAAGAAACATGATATTATAGGGTTTTATCTAACAGCAGAGAGAGTCTTAATAAAGACATTTTAATACTTAATTTCTTTAGATGCTTTAACCTATTTGATTTTTAATAACAATCATTATACGGATGTTAACAAAATTACCAAATAAGAAATTAAACGGAAACGCAATGTATTTAAGCTCTAGTTGAGAATTATTTAATTAAATTATTATATAAGTAGTTATTTTAGAAATAAGCTCAATATGCAGCCTTTAAAAAAATACTACATTTGATTAAATAGATAAGGGCTCAACGTTCTTCCTTGCCTCACTCCTGCTGTAGTTGTAAACATTTTTAAAGTCTTGTCTTCTTATATAATTTTTTGTATTATGGTAAATGTGTTTTATATTTCTATTAAATTTTGTTGTATGTTTCTATTGATTAATATTTTCCAGATTTATCTTCTTCCAACTGAATCGAATACTTTCGAAAGATCTAAAAAGCATAAATATATAGTCTCTTCCTCATTTACTGATCTTTCTATTAACTGTTTTAATACAAAAAGGGCGTCTGTAACTCCTCCTCCTGCTCTAAAGCTGCTTTGAGCTTCATCTAGTTGTAACCTTTCTTTCATAATATTTTGGTATATCTTTCCCTGCACACTTAGTAGCGGGATACTTCTGTAGTTACCACAGTCATGTATTAGCGTCTCCTTTCTTATGTATGGGCAATATTATCGCAACTTTTATTTAAAATTAGTAGTAGGGCCTTTCTACCATTTTGTTTCATAAGCTTTATCATTTCCGGAGAGATCTGGTCATGGCCTGGCGCTTTTCCATTTTTCAATTTTTTAATCGTATTATCTAGCTCTTCTTTTGTGATAGGTTCTATGTCTCTGTTTCCGTCGATTCGATTTCCTCTTCTATTCTGTTTTCTCATTCTTTACTGTCTTTCAATAAATCCTCAAAATATTCCATCTACCTTTCCATTATTTTCTCATCTTTCGTTATTAGTTTAGTTTGTTTTTATCTTTGATGAAATGTTTCCCGTGTTTGTCATTATTTCTATTTCTGCTGTTTCTTAATACCCTATAGAATAATTTCTGATTCTCTGTATGATTTCGTTCCATTTTTTGACCGAATTTCTCCCATTCTTTAATTTTTGCAGCTTTCACAATCCTCTTTACATTAGATCTATGTTTTTTATATTCTTCATATTTTTCTAGGGATTTGCTTTCTAGATATATCTTCCAAACTTGTTTTTTTTTATGGCATGCTTTAATTATTCTTCCGACCACTATGCTGTCTGCTTTATGTTTGGTTTCGCTGTTATCTTTCCACACACATCTATAACCATTTCTGTAAGTATATTTTTGAATATATTCCATGCATTTTGCACATGCTACTCTTGCATATTTCACAGGTGAAGTGACATCTTATCTTTGATTTTTATTATGTACCTATCTCTCCTCGAATTCTTTTTCTCTTAATTTGTATGCTTTAATTCGGTGTTGTGGTTTGTCTATTCTTTCTATTTTTCTTTCCCCAATATTCTTTTTGATATTTAATCTTGCTTCTACCAGGTAGTGATCTGTAACTATTTCAAAACCCCTTTTGAGTCTAATATCTTTTATTTGTTTTTCTATACCTTTTGAGGTTATTATGTAGTCAATTAATGACATTTCGTTTCTGATTGGCATCGCCCGGGTATACTTATGTATATGTTTGTGCTTGAATTTAGTATTCATAATTTCCAACTCATTTTCCATACAGAACTGAAGTAGTTTTCTGTCATTTCTTGACCCTGTTTCCTCTCCGTACTTTCCAATTATTGGTGCATATCTTTCTATGTTGTTACCTAATCTCGCGTTTAGGTTCCTCATTATGAATATGAATATAAATATAATGGTGGATGACATAATAAAAGAAGTAAATGGAAAAAAACAAGGAAAACGAGTTGGGAATATTGCAATCTAGAAACGGTTACAGGGAATCACCTAGCGTGTGCTGATGATGTAGTGTTGATAACGAAGAGAGAAGAAAACTTACAAAATAATTTATTGATATGGTACGAGGCTCTGAAGAAACGGAATCTGACGATAAACAAAAATAGAGAATAAAGAAATAGAACAGGTGAAACAGTTTAAGTACCTGGGTGCGTTAATAACGGAAGATGGAAAAATTGATACGGAAATTGAGGAAAGTGTCATAGCAAACACAAGATACTATGTTATTTTTGGTTGTTTACTGACAAACACTGGCCTACGCCGGTAAAGAGAGTATTGATTATGTTATGTTATGTTATTTTTGATTAATTTTAAATAAAAATCAGATTAACAAATATGAGCTTCATATAAAATTGTTCAAGTACTGTTTACAGTACCTTGGTTTACATAATCCGCTAGAAAAACTTCACTTGCTTTACTTTACGGCCATAATCGTTGTAGAAATAAGCAATATATGAAAATAATATTAATTTCTTATGTTAAAAAGTAACATTTTTGACATTTTTCACTATGAAGTATCAACTCAATTAACTTTTATTTCGTTAAAAATGTATTTGATATAGACAAATATCAAAATCAATCGTGAAATATTAAAAATTTTGATATACATAAAAGTAATCAAAAGACAGGTTAATTTCCTTTTACGCTTTAGTCATTTATTTCGAGAGATTTCAATGCTGATACAAGCAATAACCCCGCAGCTAATTGTAAGCAGAAAATTCAGAGCTTTAATATCATTATTTTAAATTTTCCATGTGCCTGAAGGAAAAGCATTTATTAAAAAAATAACAAAATAGTTTCAGTTCTGAAATCAAGTACCTTTGATCAGTTTATTTCGAGAGATTTCAGTGCCAGTATTAGCAAGAAACTCGCATCTAACGGTATGTTCAGCGATTTAATAACATTATTTTATATTCTTCGTGTACGTGAAGGACAGGCTTTTATTAAAAAAAGCTGTGATTCTTCGAGTATCTTTAATCAGTTTATTTTGAGAGATTTCAATACTAACACAAGCAAGAAACCCGCAGCTAATTCTAAGCAAAAAATTAGGAGCTTTAATATTATTATTTTATATTTTTCATTTACCGGCAGGAAAAGCATTTATTTAAAAAAATTAAATCTCTCGGGTTCTTTAAGAATATTTGATCAGTTTATTTTATGAGATTTCAATGCTAACATAAGCAAGAAATTGTTAGTATAAAATTCAGCACTTTAATAGTTATCATTTATCATTATTTTATATTTTTCATGTACCTGGAGAAAAGGCATTTATTAAAAAAAATTGGTTCTTCAAGTACCTTTGATGAGTTTAATCAGTTTATTTCTGGAGATTTCAATGGTAATATAAGCAAGAAACTAACTGTTGGCATACAAATCATAGTAAGAATTCGTTGCAATAAGTTAAATTGTAACAAATATTTTGTCCTAGCATTTACATCATCAACTCGCTAGTGTGGGATTTTTAGCTTCTTAAAATCTTTCTTCGGTTATGTAAATAACGACAAACCCCTTACGCAAGCAATTCTTGCATTTCCGTATCTTAATTGGACAATTTTTCATTAAGCATTTGGTATTTCTGCAAGTTGAAACCAAACAGCATTTCCAAAGGTAATTACCGTACGTTAACATAAAGACCGACGTTTTATTCTAACCATAGTATCTGTTCTGTTTATTTAAATCAACACTCCCGTGTTAAATTTACAAAGCGAAAACAGAACAAAACAAAGTGAAACATAGTACAGGCTTCCTTATCTCAAGTCAGGATGGAAGTTGTTCAAGTTTAAAATTAATAACGAGCCGCTTAATTCAACGTAATTAAATATAAACAGAAGCAAATATGTAACGTGATGCATGCATATTAATAACTAAAATAGATTAAGATTGTACAGTTATAGCGTACGGATGGTGGTTTTAATAGTGTATTTTAATACGGACCGTAAAATAGCTGTTGGATTTACATAGGATACGGCTTCTTGATTACCATATGCGACAGGGAATGACAAACCAACATGGGCTGTCGGTCCATTTCATGTTATGAGCATAAGACATGCAACTGCATTCTTCAAGATTTGCTCGCATAATTTAAATTCAGATATATCGTAAGAAGGTTTGGATTTTAATATCCCAAAAAAGGATTTTCGATACGATGATACAGAACCATTAACCAGATCGTTACTGATATTCAGAAGCTTCATCATTTAGGGACTTAAATGAAGCAGTTAAGAAAGAGATTGTCTGAAACTTACTTACTGAAGGTCTTACTTGTTAACAATGAAAATAAATGTTGATTACCGCTGAAGTTAAATGCAAATACAAACAAACAAGTTATAAATGACTAGTTTGCGTGGCCTTTAATTTTCATAAAAAAAAACTTAAATTTTAAAAGACAACTATCTAGGAAGAAAGGAAGCAAAACCCTTTTAACCTCCCTCCTTCTTAAAATAATGTACAAAACATGAGCAATCTCCCTAAATATTTTCAAATGAATCGCAATTACATCGGGTGCTCTTGGTTTTGTACATACATAATCTATATAATAATCTACCGCGCCAAAACTAAGATATGATTGAAATTATGTTATAGAAAAAATAAACTTTGATTATTGTCAATAATATTTAGTTTGCAGCAAGTTTTAGGCAACTGTCTTTTTAATAAAGAAACAGTTGAAGAAACTCTGCGATCTTCTATTTAATGCTAATGGAGTTTCTCACTTATCGTTTTTTACAGTTTCTGCAAAAGTAAGCGAATGTTAAATAACTGTAAAACAAGAAGAAAATTCGTAGGTCACTGTTTGTTCAAGTAATATTGATGAAAGCCAGAGGCGAAACCCTTCAGAAGGGTTTCGCCTCTGGCTTAGTTGGCAAGTTGAGTTACCGTTACCCTTCTGCCTCTTGCTAAAAGAGTTTCGGCACTGACGTGGTTGACACGTTGATTTACCATGCTTTTTTAGTGCTCCCCGTTTTCTTCTGAAGTAGCTCCTTAAAAAAGTGGGCGAAACGTTGAGTTCTTCGGCCTCAACAATGACACGGTCCCAATCCGGAAGACGTTTTGTTAATACTGACACTGACCGTGGAAGTATTCGAATTCATTAAAGCCAATCTATATTGTTAACATTTTCCTTATTTCGTATTAATTCTAGTTGACTTTTAAAAAGTATTGCAAAAAGAATGTTTCTGATCAAACCATCTTTAGAAAGTATTCAGAAAATTATAAAAAATCGTTATATATTTTTTGTTGTTGATAAAACTACTGATGTTTGCCGTAGATACATAGCAAATTTAATGGGAGGTGTCTTAGGCGAAAACAGTTCCAATAAATCCTATTCAATTAGTTATAATATAACACAATTGCAAGATTTATTCAGGAAGGGCTGAGTAACCTATTTTTACTGGAAGCTATTCCACGTAATACTAATGCTTTCTGACGTAGAACCTTCCATGGCAGAAAGTATAAAATAAATGTACGCATTTTGTTGTCCAAATTAAATTCGTAATCTATGTTTCATTTTACGCATGGATTATATAAACTGGCAGAGGAAATTAGGAATCAGTTTCCTTTAGTCAACGATCTTATAAATGAAGTAGTAGAAAAATATTACCTGATATTCCTCTGCCACCAAAACCTATATTAACTAGATGGAGTAGGTACATGGTTGGAAGTAGCTATATTTCATTCGGAGCACTTGGTGGCTCGTATGATGCAATTACAGAATCAAAGTTTAGCTTATTTAAAAAATCATTTTAGTATATTTCCGAAACTAATTTTAGAACAAAAAAAAAAAATAAGAAATTTCAATGGCCGACTAAGGAAAATTAATATAAATAATTTAAAAGAGGTTATTGGCAGTTGCGTTCCAAAAAAACGTTTTACGTAAAAATGACAACTTTTAAATTTCAAAAAATGTTTCAAAGGTTTTGGATGAAGAATTTATTGAAGGTTTGAAAATAATTCCTAGTATTATATCCATTTCAAATGAGCCTGTATTATAATTAAATATAAGCGACTGGAGACAATAATTTTTTGCCGATAACATAGAAAAATATTGTAACGAAGCGCTTTTTGCATTTATTGATTATGATGGTAGAAACTTATAGCAACTTCAATACGAGTGTTAAAGCTTTGCTTTTGCAAAAGGTTTTATTAAAGTACACGGTTAACTAACATCAGATATATTGTTATAACTTTAAATTCAAACACAATTTAACTGTTCTACAAATATGAAATCCAGATACTTAACAAGTTCTAAGTCTGATGGACCTAAGACAAGATACAAAAATATTATTATTAAGTTACAATAAATCTTTACTTACATGGATAACTTTAGAAACATACACATCTTGAATGTAACCCAACCCTTGGCTGAGGGCCAAGGGTAGGTCCTTGTAAAGGCCTCTCGTCTAGATCTTAATCAGACATCGTAGTGAGACTCTAGTCAGAGACTGATTTTCTTATGGCAGGGTTTCTACCATGAGATCGAAAAAAAGATGATTCTGAGCAGGCCTTGACTAGTACAACACGATTGGCAAGACTGATTTCAAAATGAGGCAGTAGGTTAGAGGTTAATAAATGTCAAATAAATTAAAACACAAAACAGTATTTATTTAGGGAACAAACTGAAAACTAAGATGAATACATGTTAGAGTAGGTGTTCAAAATGTGATCCTTCACTAGTATTACAACGATAAACTTAAATAATTCTGGAAACAAGATTGCAAGACTGACTTACATTTGAAATGTCACTGTCACATTATAATTCATAGGCATTCTAGAACCAGTGTAACCAATCGCGTTGTACTAGTCAAGGCCTGCTCAGAATCATCTTTTTTTCGATCTCATGGTATATCTATACTCTCAAGATGCTTAACATCTGTTCAAACTGTTTACATTTAAACATCTGCTTATGTTAGTAGAAGGGCTTCATTCATTCTTACATTGTATGAATATAGGTCATGATGTTCCCACACACAACCCACGTTAATTTAGTTTAGCAAATGCAACATTGTCTTACAATGTTATGATTGCGCAATATAACCAGCTGCGTCGTATGACTCATATTTATACAAGTGCATCTTTAGTTAGCAAACAGAATTAACGATCCTTACTTTGTAGTGATTGCACAACTTATTATATCAGACCACACCTAAATGCTAACTTAGTTAATTCATTTCTGATGGAAATGCTTTAAGTTATTTATTAATTAATCCACTATCTTACAATATCTTACTATGAGTTTCTACTAGACTGTTCATGATTGTAATTAAATAAAACACATATATAATTGCAAGACTACTATATCAAAATGTTACAACCTACTGATTATATACCACATCAAAATATTTAATTACCGTATTATATCGATTATAAGACGCACGTTTTTTCGTATTTTGGTGCCTCTGTATTCATGGTTCGTCTTATATTAGATGGCGTCTTACCAGTTTATTTTTTTATTTCTAGCTTAGAAAAATAAGGGTGCGTCTTATAATCTGTAATGCATTTGCTTAATATATAAATTTTTCTTTATAATTACCTTTTTACATATTTTGCCATAATTTAAAGTGTATGCTTATATTATTTCCCTTTTTTTCTTGCATATAAATAATAGTCTTGTGCATAACTCATTCCATAAATCGAAGTGTTTTACATAAAAAGTAAATCAAACACTGACAACAACTAAATATCACTTGAGACAGAACGTGCGTCTTCCACCGATATCTTGTTAGTAATTGAGATAAACATAATATGCTGCACGCAGGTTACCAGGGACGGCTGGGAAGATGGGAAATGTCCCGAACGGCCGGTCCTGTTTAGGGACGAATAATTGAATCGCAAGTTTTTGTTAAGATTTCCTCATGCGTACTTTACACCTATTTTGAAAACATAATCATTGATATACAAAGCAACCTGACAAGATTCTTTCTGTGTAGAAATAGGTAACAAATACTGAACATATTGTTTTGATTAATCTCATATTACATGGTGAGAGTTAACCATTCTATTCGAACCACAGAGTTAAATATTTATTAATAAATATTTTTACATTAATTGCACTTATTATTACTTTTGAAAATGTGACAAAAATATAGCAAAAAGTGGTGGCGAATTTGTAAAAAAAAGAAGTCCAAGAAATTACCTGAAAGCTGTATTACTTAATAAAATCCTGTTCCAAGTAGTAAAATAAATGAAACTGAATCGAATTAGTTTCCCAGAAAAGGGCTAACTACATCTGTTTATTAATATCATCCCAAGTGAAAGAGCTTTAAAATTCGAAAACGGAATCCTGAGACAGTGATTAATATACAGCACTTTACTTTTTGGTTTGTTTAAAATTTTCTTTTTCCTCAGTGGATGATTGAAGGTATGAAAGAGTGAGTGGAAACATTTTTACCAATAAATTGAAGACAATGAAAAGACATAGCTACAATGCGAAAGTACAGAATCTTTTTTGATGCATACTCAAAACGAAACCTAACAAGAGTCACACCTTCAGGTGGATACGGGCGTAACCTTTGAACATATTACATATGAATGTAGGAAATAGATTGTAGTGTTTAGTATTATTTAAGTAAAATAGCTCTCATAACCACAACAGTTTATTAAAATATTTCCAAATCACTTGTGTCAAATTACGTGTTAGTCATTAAAAACAGAAAGCTAGACCTTATTCTGAGCACAAAAAAGTTAGTAAATCAATTCTAGGACATATAATAATGTCGAACATCATATTATTAATTTGGACAATGTCCTTTTTCTCTGTAAGTACAAATTTTGTTTTAACGACCCTGTGGTAGTTCAAACAATGGTAGGGACGTTTTTAGCTCCAAATACTATATTTTGCAATACATGAACCTATTTGTACAGGGTCCTGCAAAAATGCACTGAGCAGCTTTAATATTTATATATTTTATTTATTTAACTAAGATGAATTATGTGAACATAATCGTAAACCTATTTTCAGCAATAGACATCTCAAAATTGGAGATGAAATTTGCAAACAAAGTGTGAAATATCTCTTGGTGAAGATAGTTAACTTCATCTTCTGTGATCCTCCTCAAGTCTTCTAAAGTTTCTAGTTTAACTTATATACCGGTTATTTTAAAACCCCCAACAGAAAAAAATGGGCACAAAAATATAAGCAGAGTTTGGGGGCTATTTAGTAAAGTTAACCTGTTAGAAAAGCGTTCTTGCAACGATTCTGCTGTACAATATCTGATATGGTTATAGGAAACTTGACATACATCTTATATACGCATTTTGGTTGTCCGACGTTGACATTAAAGTCAACAACCAATAATTAAAAAATGACAAGAGAGAGGTGCCCCTTTCCGTTAACTTTTTTCAATAAATTTCAATACCACCTAATGGAAGACCATACGAATTTCAGGTATGACGTTTAGTTTACGTAGGTCAATATTTAAGACAAAAAAGTTGGCCTCTATCGAAAATGCAAAGCGAGAGGTACCCTTACACGCCATCCTTTTCTAATGGATTTCTTGATTAGTTACAGAAGGTAAATTCAGACTTTCGTTGACTAAACTTAATATTTACTAAAAAAAGTTATCAGTTTGAGCTATCCCATTCATTTATCACTTCCCACAATTTTTTTAAATGTTTCGGAAAATGGTTACGTTATATTACGCATCATATATGCCGACGAGGCCATAAAAATGGGCAAATGGTGGACGGAGTCTTTAATATGTATTATCGTTTTGTTAAACATTCGTATTGATTTTTAATTCCAAATAAAATACACAGCGTGAGTAAATGTTTAAAATTGTAAGCACTTAATATGAGCCAACATTATTATAATGTAAGGCCGATGGTTCTTTGTAACTCCCGGTCTGATTTAGAGCAACCCATCCGCCCCTGCAGGTTACACAAATAATGTAACAACTTCGTCCAATTAGCCATTGGTTAAAACGAACAATATCGAAAGAAAATTCATATTCATATGGTAATAATGCATTAGTAAACAAAAAATGATTCTTTTACCAACTTTGATCATTCACTAGCTCAACAAAGGTTTGTGCAACTTATCTGGAGTCACACAGAGTTATAGGCTATTTTATGACCAAAATTGATTAAAAAAACTCGTCAGCAATAAATTTTTTTTAAGAACAATTACTGAGAGCCCTAAATAAATTTACGTTTGTACCTAATATATACGAATTTAGACTTGCGAAGGCTACATCCTTCAAATCAATACAAGTTGAGATACAAGTTGTCAAAGTCAAAATTTTAATCTGTTATTTCAAAGGTTTTCGAAATATTTGTATGAAAATTGGGGAAACTAACTTTTTGGAGATAGGAAACAATGTCAATGTATCACTTAAACGAACGTTACTTCCGTTTTATCTAATATCTTAAAAAACTTTTTTATCATTAAAGTTACGGCAGATTTAACTGCAAAAAACAATTGCTTTACCTGTTTTATGCCCAAAGGGTGTACTCTTTAAATGCCCTTAAAGTTTGCCGTTTCCAAAATATTTACTGCCGAAGTAAGTGATTCAAGATTTTATTCATTAGTTGACTAATCTTTCAGACAATAAGCTTGAATTAAAGATTACTTAAATACCAAAAACCATGTTGCATCACTTACTAAAATAGTAAATATATTGTGAACGGTTAACTTTAGCGAGAGTTACAAACTCCATCCTTTTTGGGTGGCAAAAGTAATGTTCTTTTAACAGCTACATTAAAATTAAGTCGGATCATTGTGTCCCATCCTAGAAACGTTAGTTTTACCGATGTTGTTATGAATATTTCTCTAATTTTTGAACTTACAGAAAAAAGTATAATTAAAATGTTGGCCTTGACACCCTGTATCTCTTTTAACATTAACTTTTAAACTAAGGTAATCCTAGGTAAATTGTGATATTTTGACGCCACGAATCTACTGTTGCCCTTAAGGGTCACCCTGTATAGTCAAAATAAAGCTTCACTTAAGTAAGTTTGTTTAATCTTACGATTTTGAAACTTAAAATGATTTGGTACAAGGAAATGGTAAAATACGCGTATAAATCATTACCAAAGCATTTCGAAGATATTTATTTGGTTACTCATTTTATCGTTCAAATTTTTTTTATTAACCAAAGTGTTCTAAAAGTTGAAGGTTCGACGTTAGCTTCTGCGTCAAATACATATCATATAGGTACATTTTATAGGGGGTCTTCTCTGAAAAATATTAAGAAGACCTATGATTAACAAAACGTCTTCCGGATTGGGACCGTGTCATTTTGAGACAAAGAGTCTTTTGTCTCAAAATAACACGGTCCCAATCCGGAAGACGTTTTGTTAATACTGACACTGACCGTGGAAGTCTTCGAATTCATTAGAAGACCTATGACTTTAGAATACAAAGTAACGCTATATACTGTCTTCTTGGATTTCAAGCAGGCGTATGACTCAGTCGCAAGAAACATGCTTTATAGAGCTATGGAAGATCTGAAAGTACCCCAAAAACTTGATGGAACAAACAAAAGGCAGTGTGAGAATCAATGGAAACGTGTCTAATGAATTTAAAATAGAAAACGGACTAAGACAGGGAGACCCACTGTCAACGGATCTCTTTAATTTAGCGTTATAGAAGATAATAAAAGAGAGCGGGATAAACAGACATGGTACAATTTATGGCAATATGCATCAATGCTTGGATTATGCTGATGATTTAACAATAATAGCTACTTCAGAAAATCATTTGAAGAAGTTACTGAGAAATTTAGAAAAAGCAGCAAGAACGTTAGGTCTGAACATAAATGAGCATAAATCCAAATTTATGATTATGGGAAGCACAAGAATGGAGGACAGGGAAAAGGAATTGAAAATAAGAACCGAGGATGCAAGGGAATATAAGTTTAATCGAGTTGACAGCTTTAACTATTTAGGTGTTACAATTACCAAGGATAATAACAACAGCAAGGAGCTACAAGCTAGAGTGTTGAAAGGAAATAAAGCTATTGGATCAGTGAGTGTGTTATTAAATTCTAAGTGATTAACTAGAAACACAAAAAAGCGAATTTATAAAACAGTGATTAGACCTGCGAGACGTGGACTCTTAACAAGAAAGATGAGCAAAAACTCGAGTGTTGGGAACGAAGGGTACTAAGGAAAATCTATGCTGGGAAAAAGGTCGGAGAAATGTGGATGAGAAGAACGAATGACGAAATAAATGCGCTATATGGTGAAGTGGGCATTATAAAAATAATGAAAGCACAGCAGTTACGTTGGTTGGGGCACGTTCAGAGGTTACCGCAAAATAGAGTGACAAAAATGATGCTCAGAAGTGGTCCCTTGGGAGGCAGGAGAAGAGGGAGACCAAGGAAAAGGTAGTTAGAGACGGTGGAGGAGGATATGAAGCCGCTGGGAATAAGAGATTGGAGAACAGTAGCCAAAGATAGAGTCAAAAGGCCTGTTGTGCTTATACATATATATGACTTTAGCACGTACTGTGGCCGAATTTAAAAATTATAAGAAATAAACTAGCAGGAAAATTTGAACGTCGATTTTTAGTTATTTTTACTGCCGTGGCGATTTCATGAATATACCTAATGGTAAATATAACTTCTACAAATCCTTTAGACTTTTCTTTTTTTATATTGCTGTAAGCTTAGAAGGAATTATATCTCTTGTACTGTGGCAAATACGAAGTTGACTATCTAATAATAGAATGCAATCAAATTAATTTTTTAATTTACGTACTTTCATATTTCTACTTCACTCGTTCCACGAGCATTTCTATGATTCAGACGAACAATAAAGATAAATCAGCTTAGACAGAAAAACGAGAAATGATCTACAAAGTTTTACTTTCACCAATAAAACAGTAATTAATGTCAATGCCTTTCAATAATCCGCTCAATTACAACTTCATTTAGTCCAAACATGAGATAATTTCACATAAATTTAAGTTATATGTAGGTTAGCAATGCTAAATAACTAGTAAAACACTACCTTAACGGTGCCTGTTATTTATTATCGTTTAAATTGCGAACCTTTAACGCCGACCGTCATTTAATTAACGTGCTTGTAAATAGCTCTCGGTTATTGCATTTAATCTGCAACTTTTCCACATAAAAGCCGTATAAAACTACGACTTCCTCCTCCATCAAACTGTACGTATTTTACTTGAGCTTGAGTTAAGACAAATTTTAAACGTCGAAAGTTTCAAACTGGGTTTAATGTTTCCGAGAACCACGTTTCGTGAGTTTCATGTATTTGCGTGTGCAAAAGTGCTAAAATTAAAATTTTACACCCATGTCCATATATGCGAGAAAATAGACAGAGAGAAATTAATTTAATGGCACAAAAGCATAACCTAATGACATCATATTTATATGAATGTCAGCCGGGGATATAATAAAAATATTTTCAGAACGGCCACAGACATAATTTTTAATTTAAAGATCGTTAAAATAAATGTGTTTGAATAACAGGATGGTTTTGGTTTGGTTAAAGGATCACAAAAAAACCTTGCAAGGAACACCTGTTTTGATTTTAATACCAACGATTTAAAAACGAATTTAAAATAAGGAAACGGCAGTTACGAGTTTCAAAATTTCCTTTCTGGGCTCCTTGGTTTTTACAAGGAAAAAAGCTGTCGCTTTTATAGCACCAGCAGTAATCATTTGTAGGTCAGTATTATTATTATTCAGGATATAGGATTAATCTGCGGGATGGCAACGATAACGAGAAAAAGTACAAAGTGCGGTGTGTTTTCTTGCAAAGAACATGACAGCCGATCGCTTAGCAGAATTTACAATGGACGCTAGGGGAATTCTTTTAGAGGCTGACTCTTTTCCCAACTTGCCGCACTTTTTCAGCAGAACACAATGGACATGTTGTTCATTTTGCTGAGCCAGTATCTGATCCTCGTTAGCGAATGTCATTATGCTTTGAATCCCTTATTTCAATTCATATTTAACAAGAACAGTTGTTGATTCGACTTATTGTCAGACTGCTCTCAAAGTTTCAATCTTACGTCTATAGACGCATTCTTTTGGCTTTTGTTCGTAGACAACTACGTGTTCTGCTGTAGAATATCTGCATTTACATGCATTTTTTGATTGATCACATGTTTTTGTTTAAATACTACAGGAAAGGTTTTTCATACACTTACGAAAATTTATTTCTCCAACGTCATTTAAAATTATATTAAACGCTTGAGCAATTCTAACATGTTACTAGTAATTTTTTTGGTCTTTATCTTTAATTTTTTAATTTTGCTGTTTACTTATGAATTTGGAAAATTGATAAACTAAAGTGGAAGTACATTTCAAAAACTAGAATCGTAGGTAGACTTCAAAATAAGCAAGCTTGAATAATAGAGTAAACTTAAAAAAATTGATAAATTAAAAAAATTTAGGGTACAACTTAAACTTTTGATAACTACAATTTATATAGGTAATTTTGAATTCATAGAAAAAAGTGCCAATATTTGGTGTTAATAATCGCCTCTTATCCTTTTTATTGCGTTTCTCCTTTTTCTTGTTCCTCTTCTTCTTCTATTTGCTTGCCTTATTCTTCTTTCTTTTTTGTCTACTGGTTCTTGGTCTATCCTTCTTCTTTCTTTTTTCTTATTATTGTTTTTTATCTGTCCATATTTTTTACTTTCGCAGTTAAAATAGTTTTTAAATGTTGGTTCGTTTCTATTTTCATATATTTCTGAAAGAGTTTGAAAATTTTTAGTTGCTAATTGCATTTTAAAAACTCGTACAAACCACTCTTGCTTGCTTCTACTTTATTATTAATTTTCTTTGCTGCTTTTTTCACGTGCTTTCTAGAACTATTCTCCTTTCTCTTTCAGTATTTATTTTAATACGCCTTTAATCTCCTAAAACTGCAAGTCTGTATTACTTAAAACGAATTTTTGATAGGTAGCAAAACTTTAGTACAAAAACATTGTTTCATTAATGGTTTTATTAATTTAGGTTTTTATTGCTTTTAGAAAATAAAGATCTAGGCAGTGTACGCATTAAATTCCCCTTGGTACTGAATATTTAATATCATTTTTATCGTACTGCTTCGACAAGTGTTTGAATTCTTAGTAACTTTTATCGATTGGAAAAACATTCACGATCACGATCTGTCTATTTCGATCCATTGTTGGATGCAGGCTTTTCCTATTTCATTCCATCTTTTTCTATTGTTCGCTTTTCTCATCCAGACAAAGTCTGCGTATCTTTTGATGTCATCTCTCCATCTGGTGTTCGGTCTTCCAACACTTCTACGTCCTTCCCGTGATCGCCATTCTAGTACTCGTTGGGTCCATCGATTGTTGGTTCTACGGGCTACATGTCCGACTCACCTCCATTTTGACTCGGCTGCCCTTTCGATGATGTCTATTAGTTTAGTTTGTTCCCTTATTCAGGTGTTCCATTACTTATCTGCAACCCTAATGTCCAGTATTGACCTTTCGTGGGCTTTTTGAGTTCTGGTTAGCCGTAGTGCAATTTTTTTCGTAAGGCACCATGTCTCAGCTCCATATGTGAGCACCGGAGTATACACTAATTGTAGATATTTCTTTTTAAACTGACAGGATAGATATTTCGTCGTTCATATTGCCTTTCTGGGTTGCTATTTCTGCCCTAAGCAGATACAACTGTCAACGTTTTCTAGCTCTTGCCTTTCTAGTTGTATGCTTATGTCGGTTTGTGTGTTTAACATTTTTTTCGTTTTATTAATGTTCATGGTAAGGCCAACATTTTTTGAGTGATGGTTCAGATCTGTTACCATGTCATGGAGATCTTGGGCATTACTACTTTTAAGGACGATATCATCCGCGAGTCTAAGGTGATTTAAATATTCGCCATCTACCTATGTTCATGCCTTTATCAGAGCAGTCTATTTCTCCATATATTTTGTTGAGAGCGGATATAAACAGCTTCTGTGAGATAATATCACTTTGATGGGCGCCTTATCTTCTGGGGATCTCGTTGTTTTTTTTTTCCAAAGATGGTTAGGTAGAGTATTATATTATATTCGTTGCATTTTTCAGTTAGGCAATTAGAAGAGCATAAATAAATAAAAACTCTAGTTGAAGATTTATTTAGAAAACGTGTGAATATTAGAATATCGCAAACCTTAGTTCGTAGACTATTTGGAAAAAAAGAAAACTTTAGAAGAAGTTAAGAATTTAAAATTTAGACGAATAACTTTCTGCCCAAACCTGAAGGCACAATTTTCAAGGCGAGTCGAAGTATGTTTGTACATTTAGTTGTTTGGCCCTTCGATTAAACAAATATATTTTTGTTTTAGACCAGGCATGGGCAACCTTTGCTAGTTCTGGGTTTTAGGGTCAAGTTATCATTCTGTCTCCAAGTCAAGGGCCGGACCAAATTATTAAATAATAAAATAAATTAATTTTAAATGAATTAAAACAAGTTGCTACTTCTTATTCCATTTATTTATAATAATGCTCTGGTATAAAGCTCTACGTTGGCAGGTGCCTTAAATGCTATGCTACAGCCCTGATTATTCGTGTCATAAAATTGCTATAAGCTATTTCACGTGCGAGGTGGATCAGGGCCGGATCAAATAAAGAAGGGCTGGGGGTTGCCCATAATGCCCATACGAGTTTTAGACCTTTGAATTCAAAAAGTCTATGAGATCTTAAACTTTTCACTTGAATTAAATTCCAAAAAAGACATAAAAATTACTGAATTACTTTTTCTTGCCTGCCTGAATTCCTTTTTTTTCTTCTTCTACTTCTTCGCTTTCTTCTTTTTTCTTTTTTCTTTGAATTCCTTATTTTTTCTCTTTCTGCTTGATGCGATTTTCATTTTTTGGTAATTTTCCTTCTTTACGCTTTCATACATTGTTTTAATCTTGACAATTGTCATTTACTGATTTTGTTTTCAAAATTCTTCAGGTGTTTTTATATATCGTTTTTATTTTGCGGACGCGACGTAGCAAATTGTAATAATTACCGAGGAATATCTGTATTGGACGTCACATATAAGTTAATAGCTACATTAATAAAACTAAAACTGGAACCAATAATTGAGAAACAATTAGAGGAATAGCAATATCAAACCAGCTTTAGGAAAGGGAGAGGAACAACAGACTACAGTCAAATTTTTATAATGAAAGAAGTAGCTATTAGTCACTTGTGTTGAATATAAGATACCAGCAACAATACTTTTCCTAGACTTTAAAAAAACCTACGATCTTATGTATAAAAGCCATCAGACATAGCCCTAATAGTTAAAAATAGAAAAGAGCTGATAAAAGATCACAAGAAGCATAGCAGTAGCCGCACACAAAACTGGATTAGAAATTAATAAAAGTAAGAGCAATTTTGTGACAATAGGAGCAAAAACAGAAGAAGAAGAAAAAATAAAGGTAGAAACACAATTCAAAACAATGGAATTTGAGGAAGTTAGGGAATTCGTATATCTTGGATCCCTGATTACAAATAAGTGTGAAGAAGATAAAGAAGTGGATGTTAGAATTATGAAAGGAACAGGAGTACCGGTGCACTAAATAAGATACTGAGGTCTAGACATACGTCATGGGGTACGAAGATCAGACTACATAAAATAGTGTTAAGGTCAACAGTTCTGTACGGATGTGAGACCTGGACCATGAATAAAGTTATAGAGAAAATACTTAGATGGGAAAGAAAGATGATAAGAAGAGTAACAGGTGAAAAGAACACCGAGGGTATGAAAGAAGAAGCAACGAAAAAATATACAGTAGGTATATAGTAAGGTGAAAATGACTTGGATACCTACAAACGATGGGAAATAGTAGGACAGTCAAACTGCTTATTTGGTAATTTCTCTCGAATTATCTCCGACCTTTTTTTCGTTGTAAGTAGTTTTAGTTTCTAGTTTCCGTAAGTTGGAATTTTGTGTTATTAAAAAAAGATGGAGATAACTTTATTGCATAGAATTTTTTATTAGATTTTTGACGAATTTTAATTAGGTATATTAAAAGCATTTGGGAACTATAAGAGGACTTAAAGTGTAAGACGCAAATTAAAGTCTAAAATACTTATCTTTTGGTTATTTTTAAAATTCCATTCTTCTGGATATTTTATTTGAATCATTTTTTAAAATAAATATAAACATATACATTTCAACTTTTTTTGGTCTTCTTTTTTACCATCATCATCACTTTTCCTTGCTCTTCCTATTCCTTTTTTATCTCCTTCGTTTTTTAGTATGTTGTCTTTTTGCCTTTTGGTTCATTTTCTTATACTTTATTTTCTTCTTCACCCTTTTCTGTATCTCTTTGTTTCTGTCATTTTTCGCATTTCAGTTTTTGTTGGCATTTAAAAAAAATTTAAGGATTAGCAGTTTTCCATTTTGTAAAGTCTTTTACACTATTGTTATCATCTTTTCTCTTTTCTCCTTCTTCTCGCCAGTCTTAGACTTTAAAAAAAGTCTGATAAATTTGAATTTCATTAAATTATCATTAATAGTTCATGTATTTTTCAGTCGATTTTTCTCTTATTTCTTTTGTCGATTATTTCTTGGTTTTATCTTTCTGAAATTGTTTCTAATATACGTCCTATGTTTCCGTCCATTTTTGCTTTATTCGTACGAAATAGTCATTTCTCTTTAGAAATATCTATTATTTATAATCAAATTTATCTTATTTGAATTTTATTAAATCATGATTTATGTTAGAATTCAAAATAATTGTAAAATTTATTAAATATCAATTTCACAGTTCAATTATAAGCCGGTTAATTTGCGAGTAGATATATCTTCAAGCAACAGTTTCTCGAAAGTACAACGAAAAAACTTAATAACAAACTAATTACATAAACAAGGAAAAGAGAATAATTTCAATAGAAAGTAGCTTTATGGAGGAAAGTTAAACTTTTCTAGCACGCCACTAAATGAACATAAATACCTGTTTATTACTGACGTAAATTAAAATAACGGTTGCAGAAAGGATCAAAATAAGGTTTTAATTCCCCTTATTTTTCCATATTGCTTGTTAGGGGAGATTAAACAAAATAGGGCAACATAAATATATATCTCGCTTGTTTAACTACTTAATCCGAAACCTTTCTGTCTTTCCGTGTTAGTTAAGTTGAATTCCCTAACACTGATGGATTCTATAACAGAGTAAACAACGGCTACATTTTTATATAACTTAAATACTACAGAAGGAAAAAATTATTATTAAAAATACGAAAGCCAACACATGATTTTTTCAAATGTCGGTACTTTTTTTATGATTTGTTACTTTCTAAAATTCTCAGGCTTTTGTTAAAAAATGCTGTCAGATATTTCCACAATGATAAATTACGTAATTATATACGCAGACTTTGTTAAATTCTTTTCGTATTTGAGATTCTCAAACATTAATTCCATCTTTTGTAGAAAGTGCCAAGATTAATTGTATCTGGTGAAGATCATAACGTATCATATTTGTTTCCAAATTTATACATTTTTGAGAATTATTTTAATTCGAGGTTACAACCATAACAAAAGTTTAAGGTATGACACTCAACATTCTTTTGCCTGTTGTTATTTTTTTAAGAATTAAAAACAAATATGTATTTGCGAAGTTAACTTAAATTTAAAAATTCAAACAGTTTTGTTCATTTTTCTTGGGGCTCAGTAATAGTATATTAAAGACCAAGGTAGAGAAGACATTTTTCTCAGCCGAGCAGTATTATTTCCCGACATGCGAAGCATGGAGGGAAATAAGTTGTGAGGCTGAGAAAAGTCTTCTCTACCGTGGTTTATATACTATTTTTTTCACTACTAGCACCTTTATTCCTTTTAATTAATCATTTTTACTTAAATAAAAAATAAAATGACAGATGCATAGGTATATTTATTTCTAAATATCCACAAAAATCAAATAGCCTTGCTTGAAAACAAGGGGAGAGGTTAATTTCAATTGACATTTGGGTAAAACATATTTAAAATAGGCACCTGAGCGCAGAGCAATTGTTTCTATTATTAACCAGTAGTCAATAATAAAAAATTATTGACCACTAGGAGAGAAAATCATCTTCTGGGCTCGAAAATAAGGTCAATAATGACATCTTCTGATACTAGTAGTGAAAAAAAGAAATTTAAGGCTTTTATTTGTCCATTGATAAAATCGTCACAAAATTAGACAGTTTCACATCCTGTTTAAGGTCAGAATTTTTAAAGAATTTGCAAAATTAACGGAACAAAACTAGGACGTACACGGTTTATTTAAATTTTATTAATGAACTACGCCTGTGTAAATATCAGTCGAGGAATGTTGCGTTAAATTTTTTAAATAAGAACATCTTTCAGTCTTCTTAAGCTATTTATATCAATCTGTCATTTTGGGGCTGAATAATTGGGCTGCTGGAGTTTCTTTAGTAACACCTTAAAGCAGCTGTTCAGTAACTAAAGTTATTAGTTTATTTGCTATATTATTTTATTAATTAATGTATAATTATCATGATAAAATAAAAAAAAATGTTTTTCTGAAGCAATATCCCCCAATACAAAAGAAAAATCTAATTATGAACTGGAACGATCTACATAAGAGCTCTATTTTAACCATACAAAGTCGTAATAAAGCAACAACGTTAACGTTTCGCATGAAAGTAAAAGAAAATCAAAAATTACATTATTAAACGCACCTATAAAAACATAACACCTGATTGTAGTGCATATTAACTATAATTTACAGTCAGACCGTGATTATGAACGGCATACCTGTTAGTGCTGTGATAATTCAACCAGATGTCCACTTCAATTTACAAGAAATATGACGAGATTTGAATCATCAAAGAATATTATATAATAAAAACTTGATAGAAGACTACTGTAATTAAGTAAGCAATTGCCAGTTTAACTAGATTGGTTTTTTACTGAAAAATAAAAGCTTGAACGAAGCTTAAGAATGCAATGAGGCAAGTAAACAAAAATTGCTAATTAATAACTGTTAAATTAGCTCCATTGCGTTTTAATTAAAGATCGATGAATAACACATAATCGGTTTTCAATTATAAAATGACGGTTGATGTGGTTTCTTGATTTAATTTTGCTTTGCAAGCAGGTTTTCGAATGATATAAAGCCATAATGAAGTTACGTTCGAAAATATTGTGTTGGCGCTCCAGACCAATTGTTAATAAATGTTTTAAGGTTTGTTATTTAATATTCTTTCACTTTTAAAAATTGATTTTACTTGTTCATTAAATAAATAATCATTCTTAGGCTAGGTAGGTCATGCAACGTAGTTGGTACCATAACAACGCATCATTATTGTTAAGCGTTAATATTAATCCCTTATATGAAATATTAAGGTGTAGAAATTTCACAATGAAATCACATGAAACATCTATGGTAAAACCAAAAACGAGCTGTAAACTTAAAAACTGACTTACCATAAGAACTGGAGTGCCTTTTACTGCTCCTGGAAGCCGCTTCTACAACTCTGCTAAGCCTTTTCTGAAGAGCTTCCTTTTCTCTGTATCTGAAATTAAATTACTTCCTTCAGTTTTAATTAGTTTAAAAGTCTTTTAAATACCTAGTCACATGTCACATATTTCAAAAATAATTTAATATAAACTGTATTTTAAAAGGGAAATTGTGCCTATTTAAAAATGTTAATCGTGTCGTTTATTCTAGAGTTGTTATTTAATAAAATTACCAAATTTGCGGCCAGTTTCACCGTCTCTTGGTATCTTTACTTTACAGTTTTTTCTTATGACATCCTTTGTTGCTACAACTATTGTAGCCAACACTTAAAGGTTAAATTTATGAGGTGATGGATTTTATTTTGATTTGATATTGCTATTAATTTTTGATTATTTATTTCTATTTTTTACTGAACTTGAAAGTTCACTTCACGCCTGGAAGAACTTACGCATATAAAAGCTTTAAACATCATTTGAACTACAATGAGCATTTGTATATTAATTTTCACTTAATTTAATACTTTGGGAGTGGATACTCTGGAACCATACGAATTTATATCAAGTGATCCAATTTAAAATGACCCATGAAATTAAAAGTCACGTCTTAACTAATAACTACTAAAATAAATTAAGGTATCTAGATTTCTTTGATTATTATTTGTGTGATATATAGTCAACATTTCCTGAACTAAGCTAAAACATGACTGTCACTGAGAATGACCTTAAATTGGATCACTTGATACACAATAATTTTAAAAAGTATTTTTCAATTTGTAGGCGCACTTAACAATAATTAGAATTCTTTATTTTTCTATAGCTAATATTTTTTTCAAAGAGTCACAAAGGACTTACATCGATCTACTTTTATATGAACTGGATCTATCAGCATACCATTCTCAGGTTTGAGTTGGTATAATACGATTTACAAATCTACAGTAAAATGGAAGATTGATGTTAATCAAAAGTATTTAGATAAAACTACAGAAGACAGAAGAACACTAAACATAATATTTGGGAAAAATAAAGTGGGAGTAGCATGGAAGACAAGATTGCGAAATATAGAATTGTTATGTATAGTGTGATCAAAAAATACTATTTTAGTTGGCAATGAAAATTGTGCTTGGTATTGGCAGCAATGTAATACCTACTGTCTAGCCTTCACAGTAACTTATGTATATAGTTAAAATAACAATTTGGGCAGTGTATTAAAGCCTTTTGTTATATCTTATTCATCACGTAATGTATTAATTATACCGCAACAGTACTTCTCAGTCACACTGTAGAAGCAAACATAGTAGTAACTGTGACGAAGAGAGACAGGTTAAGATAGTCACGACACACAACGATGATAAAAGCAGCAAGAGTGCCAACAAAGTTCTATCAGGAGGAGTTTAGTTATATTTGAAAAGGGTTATATTATTTAGGTTTATTTATTTGTCTAGAAAATCCGAAAACTTTTTTCTTAGCGAATAATTTTAAATGGCAAAGTGATTTCCAAAATATTAGATGAGAAAGAGGGTAAGACTTGTTGATATACAATCTTTATTTTTCTTCATTTTCTTATTTTTTCTTCTCTGCATCTCTTTTTGTTTCTTCTTCTTCTTCTTCTTCTTCTTCTTCCTCTTCTTCTTCTTCTTCTTCTTAGTTTATAGTTTTCTATCAAAAGGCATAAATCATAAGGAATTCAGTTTATTCCCCTATTTTGTATTTTTCTCCTTAAGTCTTTCTCCCCTTTGTCGTTTTCTTAATTCCGAATTTCACGTTTGACCTCTTTTCTCCGCTTCTTATTTTATCTCATTGTTCTGCGTTCTTCTTCTCTTTCTCCTTCTTCTTAATGTTATGTCTTTTTCTTCACATCTCTCCGTGCTGTGCCATTATGTTAATGCCCTCTTATATTTTCGCTCTTTTGTTCATCTCTTTTTTTCATTTTATCGCTCCATATTCCCCTTGGCCCTCCGTGTTTTATTTTTTCCTTGTTTCATATATTCGTTAATTTGCGAGCCTTTCTTTTTACACGACATACGTATCCAAACCATCTTAACCTGTCTTCTTTAGCTGATGTTTTGTGCATCTCATTGTTGTTCTGCCTTTTTCTTTGTTTATGCTCTATTTTCTCATTATTTCAATATCACTTATTCGTATTTTATGTTTCTGTAGTTCTCTAAAAGAGACCATATATCCAACTAGAAGTATCTTCGTAATTACTTTTGTTGGTATTTCTCTTTTTCGTGGATATCCTTTCTGCCTTTTCTCTTTTATTTGTTTATTTGCGAGGTATTAACTATTAGGCATCGTTCCTAAATACTAGCAAGTTGTGGCTTTTTAATCCGATCAGTGCTATCAAAAAACATAAAATACGAGGCCTGTTCAACAAGTAACCTCTTAATGTTTTTTAATCTTACCTATGGACTATTGGTCATTGTCACCTTCGAAGTATTCTCCCCCTCGACTAATGCACTTTACCCAGAGGTATTTCTACTGCTTAGAGCAGTCCTCATAAGCCGTTCTTGGGATGTGTTTGTCATGGTGGGGCAGCCATGAGCTTTCACACTAACGTTCTTCTTTCGGGCCCCCTCTCTCAAACGTTTCAAAACATCAGCGTAATAATGACGATTAACTGTTTGATCTTGAGGTAAAAATTCGTAATGCACAACTCCTTGAAAATTAAAAAATGTCATCATCGCCTTGACAGTTGAATGAACCTATCGGGCTCTTTTCAAACGTGGAGAATGTTCGCCGACCTACTGTGATGATTGAATTTTTGTTTTAACGTCGTAGCCTTAAACCCACGTTTCATCACCTGTTATGATCCTTTTTAAACAAGTTTCATCATTGTTGGCTTATTCCAACAGTTTTTTGGCGCACTTCAACGTGCTGATCTTTTTGTTCTTGAGTCATCAAGCGAGAAACAAATTTTGCGGAGACTCGGTGCATCCCTAATTTTTCTGTTAAAATTTCATGGCATAACCTAGTCGAAATGCCATATTCCTTTGATAATTCCCGCACTGTTAACTTTAAACGCACCAAAATGTTGATTTTTACAACAACACGTCTGTTGACGCTGATGGCCTATCGAAGCGAGAATTATCATCAATCGATCACGACCACTTTTAAACCGGGTAAGTCACTAACACTAAATACGGCTTATCATAGTAAGCTTGTTTCAACATTTGGTAAGTTTCCGTGAACCTTTTCCCTAGTTTTACGGAAAATTTGACATTACAACTCCGTAAATTACTCATCACTAAAATCGGCAAATAATACAGACTACCTCTAATTGAAGTAAACAATAACACAAAAACTAAGCAATGAATTAATAAACAGAAAAGGTGAGGTTATTCGTTAGATTATACTGAACGCAATGCTGCCAACCGCACGTCTCCAGGATGCCGCGCAATTTAAAAAGTTCTGTTACTTTTAGAGCAGACCTCGTATGCATATTCACTACTTATATGTAGTCTTCTTCATATCAGTTTCCAGAATTTGGATATTAAAGTGATATAAATATGTTTTATAATTAATACAGAGGTACCAAGACATGTGCAGTTTTTACTTTCTGTTTTTCTATGTTTATTTTCGTATTGAGTTTCTGAAACTCCTTGTTAAGCATGTCTAAATTGTATTGTGATTTCTTTTTAGAACCTGCCAAATTGGCTAAATTATCTACAAAAACCAATTCTGTTAGTAGGATTTCTCCCAGTTCCCAATTGTTTCCTTTTTTTCTTTGCCTCTTTTATTGCTCCGCCAGTTACTACCTTTTTTTGACTTCTAATTCTATTCGAAATTAGATTCTGCAGTATTTGGTGAACATTTGTTGTATTATTTTCATACATCAATCTTGCCAACTTCACCGTCTTGTAATGTATCCCTTTATTTTTCAAAGAATGCTTTTCTTCGAACTGTGTGCTATTCCAATGAGGCTATTTTTTGTATTCGTTTTTCAGTGGCTTATTAGTTGTCACTAAGTTATGAAATTTTGGCGTCGTGCAGTTTTGGTCGTGCAACTTCGGCTCATGATGTTATTCGTGCTGTGTCAGGCCAGCGATGATAGGTAAAGATAATTAGGTTTACTTTCATATTAACATATACCTATTTAAAGATAATCCTTGTTCGTAAAGAAAACTCTCTTTCAAAATAATTCGACCTTTAAATGTTATACCAGGAAAAAAACAGATTTGACTGGGAAAACTTGCACGTGGAAGATATGCGTGTGATTTGATTAATGCTGCTTTTAAATATTTAAATTATTTTTGTATGTCGCTTTTATAGAGATAATAATTAGAGCAACAAGTATGGCAGTACTTTGAATTAATTTCTTTATTATTGAAGATGCAACATTTACACGTTCGCTTTGTGTATTAATAAGTAATTATGGTCCAAATGGCGAGTCAGGTAATGCGCCTCATCAATCACATGATCAGTGGTTGGCGTTACCGATAATGCGCTATAAAAAATACATACAAAATGTAATTGATAAATATAAATTATTGTTTATATGTGACTGGCAAAGTTTTGACAGATCGTGTTGTGTGTTATTTACCTTAGTGTAATCGGAATCCTCTGTATTTAACAACTATTATCTACTCCTGTCTCTTTATTTTAATTTATAGTATCGTTAAATCCGCGATAGAAAACGAAAATGCGAACCTTTTTCATGAAAAAATTTTGGCTATAAAATTTATAAATCGTTTGAAACTTCATGTAGACGTACTAAGTTGTGATGTCATAAAATTTATTGATGACATGCATTACTTGATTCGCCAGTTAGACTATAGTACAACTAACGTTAAAGAAATGCAGTTGAAACATCGTATTTCACAAAAAAAAGGAAGAATAAAACATGAGAATATTGGAGCGAAAAATACTACGTGCAATATTGGGACCAGTAAAAGCGGAAGATAACGAGTAGTACAGACCTAAAATGAACCATGGACTATTACAAGAACTAAAAGAGAAGACATCATAAAAGTAATAAAGGCACAGAGACTTAGATGGTTGGGACATATCACTCGAGCAGAAAGAGGAAGCGCAATCGAAACAGTAGCGGAATGGAATCCAACTGAAACACGGAGCAAAGGGTGATCAAAGATGAGATGGTGGGACGAAGTAAATGAAGATCTAAGGCGATGGTGATTCAAAGTTGGAGGAATAAAGCTATGGACAGAAGAAAATGGAGGGAAATTGTAAAGCAAGCTAAGACACAGATCCACATCTAGGCCAAAACATAAGAGAAAAGTGAGGACTAAGTAATACCCCTCGTCAAACGCATTTGCCGAAGCGGCAAAAATTCCAGATATGCCATTAATAATAATAATAACGCTAAAGCAACGTAGTAGTTAGTAAATAAAGGTCACAGTTTATTTTATAAAAATGTCCGATTATTATTTGTATATTCTTTTGTATGAATATAGAATTCGGAAGGAAATAGAAAACTACGTTAGTTGGCGATGTTCATATGAACGTGGTAAAAATGCAACAGATACAGAAGGGGATTATCTTTATCAGATGTCAGTATAAGAAGGTTCCAATGACTTGAGCGGAAAGTACACCGAATTATCTTTACCTACTACTGCTGGACTGAAACAGCACGATTGACGTCATGAGCCGAAACCCCACGGGCCAAAACCGCAAGTAACCGAAATCTTTACGTTGAATAATTCGGAAAATATAACAAATCAGAGAATTCTTGGAAATTCAGTCGCCTTATGAAATTTATCGTTTAGGATTAACAATAAACTCATATTACTAATTTAAAGCTGAAAATATAGCAAAACTTGATTTCTACCTTACTTGTTTTGACCTGATTTGATATGTAAACTACCAAATAGAAAATTGGCCTCAACTTTCTGAATGATTTAAAGGTGAGTTTCACTTAGAAAAGTCAAATTACCTCTTTTCAGACCCTCCTAGGAAGATTCATTCGGAAAATTGTTTATCCACGAGCAGAGTTACCTACATAATTTAATGTCAATTGTTAGAATTCTGTTGAAATGTATCAGTTTGAAACCTAATAAACTTAAAGACTAAAAACGGCTATACTGACACAAACCTGCATTACAAAAATCAAAACAGTAACACAACTCTAATTTATTTTTACTTGCTTTTAAATCTCAAGGTTTGCATAAACAGCAAAACTATTACCTACCTTTTTACTACCATTTCAAAACTAGATATTTAAAACACGAAATATATCATTTGAGGTATGAAAAAGATTTTGTTTTTATAAAAATCGTAAAAAATTGCAAAATAATGTTTGACTTTCTGATTTAGAAGAATGCATAGGTCTCAGATACTGTTGATTTTACTGCCTAAGATGAGCAACGCCTTCGTCAATTTTGAGAGTCTTAGATAAATTTATTTTAAACCTCAAGAGCCAAAACTTGTTATTAAAATTAATCTTTGTAGTAAAACAAAAATAAACCTGATTATTTTACAAGAAAGTTGGCCTTTTCATGTTAAATTTCCTTTTATTAATACTTAAACAGCGTTTTCATTTACATTGCCTTTTATCTTGCTGAAATGGCAAATCGATATTCATAAATGTACAATTATAGTAACAAACCCAATTAATTTTTTTAACGACTCGTTATGTTAAGTACAGTCTAGTTTGCCGTTAATTATTATTTACTACTTAAATGAAATTATTGGCACATTAGGTTAGCTTCATCATAAAACTGCTACGAGTGATACTCAAATACTCGTAAAGCCTAGCATAAAAAATAACAAAGCAGCTAATTATCTTAAAATACGGCGTAATTAACACAAATAATAAAAAAACAAAATAAAAACCCTACTTTATGACTAATTTCCCAGGAATACTTTCCCATCGATTTCGTTTAATTACCTATAAAACAATTGCTTTATGGTCATTTTTTACAAAAATGGGCGCTTTTTAATGGGAAAAAAAAGTTTGGTGTCGCATTTTATAACTAACGTGCCTAAAATTTTATGAAAGAACTGCGAATATGTTAACGTAAATACATATAATTTAAAAGATTCGTTTTATATTAGATTTACGAAAGCTTATAAAGGTTGTTAAATTCTGAATTTGGAATTTTAAAGCCTTTATTTAAACTTAAAACTTTAACACTTTAATTCCGGCTTTTAGTCGTAATTTTTCAACCTTTAAAGCCAAGAATGTGACCTGTAAATTCAGACATCCTTTCCTCGGCTGTTAAGCTTTTCCTACGATCAACGCTTCATTTTAAATAAAGGATAAAATTTAGAAATAAAATAATTCCTAATTAAACTGTCGATTTCTTTAAAGGTCCTACTTATCTGTGTGTATCCTATTTACGGTTCATTAACTTTGTTCCGCGCGTTTCATTTAAAAGAAATACAAAATACAAAAAAACTATGATAATCAAGTCGCAACTTACAACTTCCATAGCCTACCCTAATGTACTTTTTATGATCGCGAGAACGAATCCTATTTTACATAAAATTTAAAATACCTGCTAACTGAATTTATCTCAAGAAATTATTACCGCGGAACTGGATTTAAATTTGTACCAACCTGGTTTTATCAGATTCAGCTCGTTCGGTGAATATTTTTAACCGTAAATCTGTACCTTTTTTTTAATCAAATAAAATCCAACAGCTTTAACGCTAATTGATTAATAAATGGATATTTTAACGAAGCGCTTCGGTAAATTAATACACTTCGTCAAAATCTTAAATTATTATCCTGGGTGGTAAATGGCGGGTTATTAGTTTATGAAACGGTAGTGACGCCCGTTAGAATACATGAAATTTAATTGCTCGTTGGAATTACGTTTTGTGTTGACAGTTAACGTGATTCTGGACGACTTCAAGGAATAAACGTTATTGATTTCGAAAGCAAATTAACCGTTAGGTGCAGATCAATCGGTTAATTACTGGTTAATTAGATGACGGCAGTGAAAGAATTTGCAACTAAATAGTTTTCTAAATGAAATTAAATAGTTTTTAAATATTGTGATCTGTGGACTCGTAAAAACCAGATGGTTTTTTACTTAAGAAGCACCACGATAATGGAAATGACTTTTAATTCTGTATAGAAATATAACTTTTAAATTATTTTTTAAGTTAACTGTTACTTCTTCCAAGAAGCAATTTTACAATTATTACTCTGATGCTAAATTCTTTGCTTTGTCTTGTACAGGAGATTTAATTGGATGTTAATTATTGGGCATGATAATCTTAAGTCTAAAAATTAAAAAAAAAAGTTTTCTAATTTAGGAGGGCTGATGTGGATTTAGTAATAAACTTTTTTAAAAATAGTAAATTTTCCATAATTAGTATTTTGAAATGCAATTTATATTTATTCGATCCTGAGTTTTGCTGCATTGAACATTTTATTATCGTTTAAAGAAAGTTTATTGTTTTAACATAACAGCCTTGGCTTAGATTCAAAGGTAGATACTTTTATCAGGCTTGTTTCCATGTAATACAAATTAAGTAATTAAATGATTAAATCAACGTCGCATACATTACTACTAAGATGTTTGTTTTCAAGCATTCTGAATTGTTTTCGATTTTATTAAATTTACGTAAACTATTGAAAACAAATCACAAAACACAAATTTTGCTGATTTTGAAGTATTTTGTTAAAAATCCGTTTACATAAAGTATTGCCTTCGCAAGGCTTTAAACCGCTGACTTTGCAGACCTCTAATAATCTCATTCAAATTTATCAAAAATATGTCACCAAAGTAGTGAATTCTTTAAAGTTAAATTTCTATTATAATTCAAATATCAGCCTTTAGTTTCAACAAATTTCAGAATGCCTAATAATTGTAATCTCATTGCTATTGTAATACACTTTTCAGTATAATTTTCAGTTTCCTCATTGCTATCTTAGTTCTATGCAATTAGCATTAACAAATAAATTAAGCTATTTTCCTCCGACACTGACTTTTTAGGGAAGAACCAAAATTGTAAACACTCGGCAAGACAATAAATCATTCCATGCAAATTGTGATTTAAAATTGGTTTCCCTTGTTACATTTTTAAAGTTCCAAAGTTTCACCAGTGCCTTTTTACAGTAACATCATGTAAGTAATAACCTATCAAACTTAATCTTAAACTTCGTTTGTACTCATCTTATATTAGTCGATTTTTTCAGATTTTGCTTATCCTAGTTCGTTCCATTTATTAAAAAAATTCTAAAGGTTATTTTTAAAATATTTAAACATTGTTGTCGCTGGAATACTAATTTAATCACTAAATGACACATGTCTACAAAAGAATAAAGACACTGAAACAAACAAAATCGCTACCAACGAGTGGGAAGAGTATTTCAAGAAGCTGCATACAGGAAATGAAGAACTAGAAGGAAAACTGGAAAATAAAAAACAGGAAGATACAAACAAATAACAGAGAATGAAGTTGTGGCTGTAGTAAGGAAATTGAAAAACAGGAAACCCCAGGGCCAGACGAGATGACAACGAAATGATAAAATACGGAGGTGAGAAACTTATAAAACAATTGGCAAAGCTTTTTCAAACAATAATAGAACAAGAGTGTATACCATTAAGTTGAAAATCAAGTATAATTATTCCAATTGCTAAGAAGGGAGAGAACAACAAGCCAGAAAATTACAGGGAAATAACATCGTTAAACGGTATTTTTAAGATATTTACAAAAGTATTAAAGCATAAACTGGAATTGAATATACCACTACGAAAAGAACAGCAGGGATTCCGAGTAAACAGATCAACCACTGATGGCATCTTCGTAATAAGACAGGTTGCCGAAAAGGCTTTAGAATTCAATAAACCGTTATATGTGTTTTATTGGTCTGTGCAAGTCTTTTAACAAAGTGAAATTACGGGACGCATAACAAATTATGGGAAATAGAGGAATACATAGAAGTAAATAATCAACTGAGGAGAAGACCCAAACTACTTAATAAAGCATATAGGATACCAGGATGCCTTCTAACCTCGTATGACGCAACAAGCATATATGACGACAGAAACGAAAGTAAGAATTTACAAAACGATGATGCGACCTGTATTAACACGTGGCGGAAAGGCTAGGGATGGCACGAAAAACACAAAGCACGTACTGAGCACATGCGAAATGAAAATACTACGAACAATACAGAGGAAAACTTTACGAAACAGAATATCCAGCAAGGACATCAGGGACATGTGTAATATACAAGACATAATAAAATGAACCAATGACAGATGAAAATATTGGGGCAGATATACAGGGTGTCCCATGACATAATGTCACTACTTTGTGTATGTAATTTTTAGACCAAACAGAATTAAAAATTCTAGCAAAGTAATGTCCTAAAGTTAACCGTTTTCAAAATACAGAGTGTTAAGTTATTTTATTTTATTATGCCTTCACTATAGAAATTGTTCAAAATGACTACCGTTGCTCTCGAGACAAATTCTCGCTCTTCTTAAGAGAGATCTAGTTGCCCTGCGTAACACAGCATTGTTATTTCGAATTAGTTCTGCTGCCTCAAAAATGCGTCTCCTAAGATCTTCAACAGTCTCTGATGGTGCTTGGTATACCAAATTTTTTATATAACCCCACAAATAATAACCTAAACAAGTTAGATCAGGAGATGTTGGGGGCCAGCGGTGTTGTTCTCATCTACCAATTATACGTCCCTCAAACCGTTGACTCAGAAACTGTCTTACACGTAATGGAAAGTGCGCAGAGGCACCATCATGCTGGTACCATATGTAATGAATATCGTCGTACTCTTGTGATGTCAAAGTAAACATTATCAACAATATTGATAAGCTCAAACAAAGAAATTACCTTTTAAGGTATTCTGCCGTTTGATAGCTAACTAAAAAATATCATTTCCATAGTAACGTATATAATTTGTATCAAATACCAATTGCAAGAGAAGATAGACCAACAGATGGAAGAGGGAATCTAGGACGGCTCTCCAAACGTTGGATAGATAGCTGGATTAATCTTCAATTCTATGTTCTTCATTCTTAGTTTTACAAAATCCTCACTAACAGGAAACTTAAGCATTTTTTTCATAAATTAAAAATACTAACCCCATTCAACAACAAACAAAAACAGGACCTCACAATTCAAAATCATTTTCAAAATTTAAAATTTAAAAAAGGGTTCCTTTTTCAGTTATAAACTTATTGGTTTTAATTTCTTAAGTTTAATCCTGGGCCTAATTCTTTTATACGTTGATCTTAATCTAATTTTTTCAGCTTTTCTGTATCTTATTTTCGTTATAAAAACTGAAAAAAACATAAAATATAGCTGAAAAAATCAGAACGTTGATATTTTTTTTAGCTTTGTCCTTCTTATAGGAGAAGTCGAAAATTTATTTTTCAAATATTAAGATTCAGATGCTTACACATTACTCTAAATACCAACGTTTAAATTCAATAAATTTTGTAGAGTTCCAGAGTTTTAACTTTAAAAGCCCTAATAAAACTCCTCGCTGTTACATATCTTTCAGTTTACGCTTTTTACTCTATAATTGAATACAGTTTTCATTAACATAAAGCTAAAGCCTTTTGTTTCAAAATCCAAAAATATTGGCCCGTCTTAACAATGAAAAAACCAAAGACTTCAGTAATTAGTTATTTTTCTATTAATTTTTCTTTGTATAGACTTGGTTGGGGCGGTCGTGGCTTAGTTGGTTCAGCGTGCGTTTGACCACTGGGATGACCCGGGTTCGATTCTCAGGGTCACATTTACACCGAAAATACCCGGTCGCTCCCCTCGGAAGGCAATGGCAAACCACCGAGGTGTATTCTGCCTAGTAAAGTCCTCTCTGGAGTAGTTAGAAGTACAAGGTCCCCTATGTCTGTAGGCTACTTGACACGCACACCACAGGCATATGGAAAGAGGATCGGCAACGCCCTGTAAAGGGTAGCTACTCTAAGAAGAAGAAGAAGATAAACTTGGTTTTCGTTTTTCCTTTCAGTTTAATTTTTAGGTTTGCACTTTTAAATTTTTTATCCTTATCGCGATCTTCTACGAAATTTTCATTAAAACAAAACCAAAAATAGTTTCCTGATTTGATAAGTAACAACAACAGATCTTACAACCTAAAATGCTCCATTTTTAATTTTCAAACTTCTAAATGCTAACGAAGCTCCCTTTTCAGTTACAAACGTATTGGTTTCATATTTTCACATTTACGTGTAAATCTTGATTCTTTCATGCGCTAATCTTTACCAGTTTTTTCAGCTTTTCTTTATTATATTTTCAATTTTAAAATCTGAACATATTTTTAAAAATATAATTTGAAAAATGGAAACTGGCGTCATTTTCTTGTATGAGAAACTAAAAATTTATTTTGAAAATATAAAGGTTGAAATTTATTATTTTAAATTTTAGAAATGCTTCTCAAAAGCCGGCTTATTTCTACGTAATATAAGTCATCAATATCATCTCTGCTTATATCTCATGAAATCGATAACGTTTCATACCTAACGAAGAAACTAACAATTGAAGAAAGTCAGTTTCAGGGAAGTTTTTAAAAACATGCTGGCATTTCGTTTCGTTTTCATCATAGAACATCCTTCATTGGTTTTTACGTTTTTTATTATGTACCTTGGAGATACTTAACTTATTTAAGAAACTTAAAAAGTGTGATCGATACCAAGGAAGAATATTGTTTAAATATTATTATACAGTTAAACCTTTAAGCAAAGCCTAATCTCATTTTATTCGCATTTTAATTTTAAGTTTTCTTGAATCGTTGAATTATTTAACATTTTAAAAAGTCTAATAAATTTCAAATTTAGCATTCAGGTTATAGGTTTTATATTTCTAAAACTTTAAATTGGATTGCTAATTTATTATATTCTCATTTGAGTCAATGATGAGACTTAAACCATCATTATTTTACTTCAAATGTGAAGCAATTCTTGAAATTGTTTACAAATACCAAGCTCTCCTTAATTAGCGAATTGATATTACTAAATCCTGAAAAATTTTGAAGTTCACAATATTTCAGTTTTTTATGTAACCTAAACTTCCTTCAGTTTTGTCCAGTCGAATTGCGCTTTCAGTAGTTACAAAAGTTTTATTACAACAACCTTATTACTAGAACCATTATTTTAAAGATCAAATTCTGTGGGCAAAACATATTTTACCGAAATTTGTAAAATCTGTAAATACTCGAGGTATGTTTAAATTATATACTTAGATTTCTAAAAATAACCTTTAAAAAATACCAAATATTTTGGCTACAAAATACGTACCTAAATGTCAGAATAATTAAGCAATCTCATCATATAAATTCTTAGCCAAAAGCAAAAAATTACATTTACCTGCTTATTAACAAATTTCAGGATTATCAGATAAACATACAAGTTACTGATCAATCTAAACCGCTGAATACGAAGTAAATACCGTTAAACAATTAAAATTTCCACACCGTGTTCCATTTTTTCCTTTAACCTAATCATGTTTCGGTTTAAAATATACAAAAATTAATGGAATTATTATACAAGTCATTTGAGTACCATCTCTGAATTTGGTTAAACGATTAGTTAAAAATTCAATATTGAATTAATAATAAATTAAGATTACATTGGAAATAAATTCGAATTAATTTATTACGATAAAATACATTTTAAAGAAATGTGATTGGAATTTTTGCAAAGACTGGAAGAATATTTTAAACTAAAAATAGGACATAAGTACTTCAAGTGAATTGTTAAATACTCTTTGTTGTTTCTCTTACTGTTTTTAAGTAATTGTGGAACCTTATTGATCTGATATCTTGGTCTTTTTTCAGAAAAACAAAATTTTTAAACGAGGTTAAATACTCGATTTCTGTGTGCTTTTTGAGCATTCTAAATATTGCAGCAAAATTAAAACATAAAAAACCTTAGGGTATAATTAAAGCACGCAATTTATACAACAATTGTACAAAATTGAAAGGCGACGTTGTCAAATTTTGGAAAATTTATTGAGTTTTATGTTTAATTAAAGTTTAAGGTCGCAATTTTCTTTTAAATTTCAATTTCAAGCTAATATTGTCTGAGTATCTTTATTGATCAAGATACTTATTGCAACTATTGGTTTATTATTTGTTTATATATTTTAAGGTTAATTGTTCAAGAGTTTATTATACAAAAGAACGTGTTGAAAAAGGTTAATGTGATTTAACTAGCAAATTTCTAAAAGTCAGGTACAAACCGTGAATGTGAATTAAACCTTGGATTTATAGATCAAAACGTTATGTTTAGTAATTACTCAGAAATGTTTAATTATGTACTGAATTTTAGTAATTTCGAATTGGTCGTTTCTTTTAGTTGAGATGTTTGTTAATTATTCTTTGCTGATGCTTTTCACAAGCACTCACGAAACTCATGAAACTATGATATGTTTCCACCTGTAAGCTTAATCTTAAGTAGGCCAACACTTTCTCAAAGGTTGGTAATAAATTGAAAGTTACGAGTATATTCAAAAATGCAAAGCTCAAATTATGAGCTTTATGGCCTTTGTGTGTTTTAATTGTGATTATTGAACGTTTTTGCTGTTGTCCAATTAATTACAAGAATTTTTAATGATAACAACAAAGATATTTTTAAAATAAGATGTTGCTTTCGAAGGAAGAGCCTTAAAATTAATATTAAGAATTTGGGAAAATAATTTTCTCTATTTATAAATTCCCCAAAAATTCATTAAAAACTTATAAAGCATTTACTTTAAACTTTAATCTCATTTAATAAAGGTATTTGGTTCTTCTGAGCTAACTGGCTAATTTCATGTCTTTAAACGTTGCTAACTTTCCAGTGCTAAGAGTTTTTCAGCCTAGTTAAAAGAGTAATTAAATTAATCGATGTGATTATTTACGACACCGACATGATTATAATGATCATGGTAGTAATTTATCTAATTGAATTGACTACTTTGAAACAACTATTTATACTATTTGTTGCTGCATATTTTAAATTTGAAGGTTAAAGATCGCTTAGAATTATCTTGGAAAAGGTAATAAATCGTAGAAATTTTGTTAACTAATGACAGTAACGTCAAAATCGAATATTAAAAAAGGTTTTATAGTGAGTTTCAGGATCTTTAAACTTATTTAATGTAATAAATAAGTAAGACCGTAACGTCTTCAAGAATACAATTGTCCATTCGAACTGTAAATCCAAATAAAGCATTAGCACAGTTTCCAGTAAACTCACCTGCAGAAAAACTCGGGTCGTATTCTGTGGCGGGCGAGGAAGTCGTCATACACCCGCAGAACCGCCAGCAGGTGCCCTGCGGCCGCAGCGTTCTGCTCGTACGTCTCATCCGGCAACAGCATTCTGAAGACATCGTCCTCGCACTTGTTCTTACACAAAATACTCAAATTCACAATCCGGAAGCTCCAAAACGACCCTCATGGGTGAACTTTAATAAACAAACCCGAACCAAAACTTAATCCTTAATCTCGTAGCACGGCTGTTTATAAATTATCACAAAAACGTTGGTAATTGGGTAATCAATTTGATTCACACGAAAGGTAAACCGTTAGGTTCGTTATTAGCACTTAATCTCAAACGTTTTAGTTTGCGATTAATACCACAAATAGCTATCACTGACGGCACTAAGAATTCCGTTCCCGGAAAACTCACTTTAATTAAGATATCAAGTAATGTTCCGTAATCTTCAGGTTTGTTGCATTTTCATTTTACACGCGTTAATATTGTTTATCATTTCAGCACGTTGTAAATTATCGATCGCAAAGCTCCGGAAATAATATAAAACCAACGATTATCTTGGTTATCATTTTATATTCGTTGCAGTTTTAGAAATTGAACATTCTAGGTTCTCAAGCGTGCGAAGGAAATATTATTTTATCTGTGAAGGTTCTGTCTTAACCGCGCATTTAATTTATGTTGCTTCTTGAGATTTGTTGGCATTTTAACTAATGCACTTTAATAACTTGTTAGTTGTTGCCTGTATTTTCAAGGCGAAAGTTTAATTCTGTCTAACTGTATTTCAGAAAGTTCAACAAAATTATAACGCGAGTACAGTTTTACTTTTAGAAAATCAGAACAAAAAATTTCTTTCTGCAAATTTAACTAGCACATCTATTTTTGTAACTGAATTTTACTGAGTAATATCAAAATGTTGGTTTTATTTTAAGTTAGATAACTGAGAACAATATAACCGTCAGGATAATAAAGATAGTAAAGGTTACTGTCTTAATCTAGCGTTGACATCTCCCATGCGTTTGCAGCAATCGTCATTAATTTCAACTTTTTAATTACGTTAAAATCGTAAGTTTTAATGAAGGAAACACTGCGTCTGTAGTCATCCGTACAGTAAAAAGTTAATTAATCCCTAATTGCCCATAAAAGTTCCATAAACATCAAACAAAACCAGAGCAATGAGTTCGTTTGTTGATCTATCGTTGATATATCTGGCTTAGTTAAAGGTATCCAGCAAAACCGATTCGGCAATTTGTACTTTACGTCAATTTAATTTAGTTAAAAATCGTTTTGACTTGTCAGGTAACGAATCGCGGCAGGGTTCGTACGCTAACCAGCAGTTGAAGTCTCTCCAATTTGTATGAGAAACAAATAATAAATGGCAATTTTGCTGCAATTTGTTACGGACTATTTTAAATCACTCACATCGCCACTGATTTGTTATCATTAATTTTAATTAAATTCTAGCTTCCATTTCGTGTCCCCCATTAAAGTTATTTCGAGGAATTAATCAGAGTCTTCGGTTTAGATTTTATTGCATTTTTTATTGGCGCTATTTAGGGAATTTACTACAACTACGAATGTTTAAAACGCATCGATGTTTCCTTTTAGTCTCCGAGAATTCCAGATCGATTTCGACAATAAATTTTAAATTAACCTCTAAGTCACCAAACACTAATCAGAAAATTGACACATTCCCACTACACTAACGCAATACCACTTCCTTGAACAAATTAGCCGCTTCATAAACCGCATTAGTCCTGTAGAGTACAAGTATTGGCACGTTAATTAAGTTTACGTCTTCGATGAAAGTTATACATCATATTCCACTAAATGCACGGCGCGTTCCTCACGATTTTACGCTCGCAGGATATTTTTCACATTCGAGGCACTAAAACCTCGCACGCACTCTCAGAGCTTTTTGGGAATAAAAGCTGTGTAGGCGTTTGATTGATAAACAATGCGTCCACTGTATGTCGCTGGCAATCAACGTGTGCTGCGGTTTCCTGCAAGAATCAAAAACAGCGTGGAAATGAACGCATGCGCCCGTGCTGCTGAGGCACGCGGTATCTCAAGAACTTTCGAAGAATCTTAGATCTATTTTTATTTTCGAGAAATTAATTGTGGGAATTATGCGTACGAACTAACTTCGCATGCCAGCCAGATGGATTTTCTCTGTACTGATAAAAATACTTCTTAGCCTAATGAAGATCAGCCGATAATCTCACCAAAGAAACATGAAGTTTACTTACCGTTTCGGTGGCCAAGATTAAAAAAAAGGCAGCAGAATCATTCACATCATATCTGGGGTATTCAAATAAGTGCTTTATATTAATGAGTACATGGCATTAGATTTGTGTTTATTTTCTTTATTTAATTATGTATCTACAGAAAAGGCAAACAAGCTCCAAACATGCTTTCAACCGCAAATTATATTAATAGTACGCAGTTCCCTTACTGAGGCGCATAAATTTTACTTTTATTAATTTATAAGTGACTGAATTAAAATGCAAATTAATAGATCAAGTAACGCATATGGAGTTTGTTTAATTCACTCTTTAAAAATACAAATAGGCCTTGAAAATAGTGGGATATCGAGTCGTAACCTTTATAAGTTACTGCCTTTTGGTTTAATTTTACTAAACGGAACAGTAAAGCACAGAAAAGTTCAACATTCGGTTAAATTAATTCTTTGGTTAAAGCTGTAAATAAAATAAGTACCTAAAAACTGTTTTGTGAGTACTCGCCAAAACTCAATAATTTTTTAAAAATATGTTTGGCATAATCTTATTGAATCACGACAAAACTTTAGTAAATAAATCTCTTCGATTTTCTACAATTTTAAGCCTTCTGAACGTTGAAAAATTCCGAAAACTTAAACGTATTTACAAAACAAATACGTTTTCGTTTGTCAACTTCACTCAAGCACCTAAATCTTTTAAATTTCCCCCTTTCCAACCACAATTAAACTTGATTTTTACGCTTCTCATAAAATTTTTACTTAAACAACTCATAAAAATACCCACAAAAATTAAAGAAACAATGATTAATCACCCAGATATCTTAATCTGTCTTATTTAATCCATACACGGCCTATTAAATGAAACATTATGGGGCATTCATCTTAATTAATATAAATTTGTTGATTCAAATCACATACGTAATTAAAAAGATTAAATTGTATGCGTTCCCTTAATCTGTAACGAAATTAAAGTTTTAATATTTCCGAGAAAATATCCATTGTTCTTTTTATAAAAAGTTGAAACTTAATTTTTGATAAATTATGTTGTTTAATACACTCGCCGGATTAATTTGTAAACTTGGTGAGATAGTTAAAATGAGCATTCTAAATAATGAATTTCAGAAGGCAATCTACGTGTTTTTTTAGTACAAATGAGCATTCTGTAATTTTATATTTTTAATTAGACTTTATACAAGTTTGTAGCGAAGGCTAAGTGGGTTAAATTCCTGAAACGGAATTTTTTACGGCAGATTTCATTTGGAGAGAATTATTATCTTAAAGATATAATTAAGGCTTCATTTATTTATTGCAGCGAATTCTTAGAATATAAACAGTAAAAATAACGTAAAATGAATTCAAAATCATTAAAAGTAACAGCCGAAATTCTTGCCTTTTTTAACTTTCGATAAAAAGATGGCAAACAATTCTTATTAACAAAAGAAATTTGGACAAAACTGCCAACTTAGGAATCAACTCCTTACATTTCAAAAATTGTTTTGGTAGAAAGGTTTACTATGAACTTAAATAAAAATCACAGCTTAAATTGACCAAAATGATATAATTCAAATGTGTGGAATCACTTTACTCTAAAATTATCTCTTTCGTTTGTTTTTACTCTTCAGATTCGTTTTGTGGAAAAGCTTCGATGAGTTTAAATATTGCAATATGTATATAATCCAAAATTAGTTTATTTTTACAGAGAAAGCCTTTGATGTACATTTTAAACATTAATTAGAAACCAAATTCTAATTAAATAAGCATCAATCCTAAGAAAACTTTTGTACGGCCTTCCTGTAATTATCAAAATAAAAAACTAGTTCTTTTATTGCTTACAAATAACTTGCAGAACGCTCAGAAATAAATTACAGAAATTCAGAATACTACTGAAAGCCAGCAATTAGTTATAGAAAGCTCAAGATTACATGACAAGGAGCTCAAGAAAAATTACAGAGAGAAATTGTTTTATTGCACGTCCTAAAAGACTAATTTACTTCAAACTACAAGCTAATAAAATGTGTGAAATTCTGAAACGTGATTATCATTTTACTTAATCTCTTTGAAGGTGAATACGCTTACAATTTTTTTTGTTTGCATTTCGGCATGAGAATTTTAATTCGTGTTGTTTAAATATTTATTTATTTACTTAAGCAGCGAATATTTTAACGAAAATTATTCTTGTTTTATCACAAAGCTCGCAAATTTTAAATATTCATAATTTTGGCGTTGCATATTTCCCTTACAATAAATTAAAGTTTCCTAACAAGCCCACTTTGTAAAATTTATTTTAGGGTATTTAAACATTTATTGAAACTATCAGCAGGTTTGACGAAGTCTACTGTATAACTTTTAAAAATCCATTTAGATCTCACCCAAGAAACAAACAAACAGAAACTTGTTCGTGCGGTAAATTTACTGCGTTTAAGTTTACTCGGTTTTGCAAATTACATAACGTGGGAAACTTGAAACTTTTGTAAACGCTACATATTGGTAAACCTAAATTAAAACCAAATTAATAACCAAAAACGTTGTTATCGTCTACTAATTTAATAATAGGTATCCCACTTTTCGACCTTATTTATTTCATCATTTGTTAAGAATCAGTAATAAAACCTTTAAAAAATTTATTTTTTAATAAGTACACGCAAGAGTAGGCATATCTAATTCGAATCTAAGCCTTCAAACCAACGCCGTGTGATGCACGTCGATTAAACTTCTCGGAGACTTCAACGATAGATGACGAAACGAACCTCACACGAATTGTTTATTTCTGTTGTTATCGCTCATATCTATTACAACCACCGAGAATAACTTATTCATCCTTTATTCCTAAGCAAATTTATCGTAGAAATCAGAATGAATTTGTTTCTAATCTACTTATTTCAGTTGTAATTCGCTCAGATTGATCTGTAAATTAAGCTTGTTTTGTTTAGGTTATCAAAGAAGTTAAAACATTCACGGATCATAAATATAAAAAATTTAGTCACCAACTCGTATATATGTGTTCTACAAGAAAAAAGGAAGTTTACACAGCAGTCGAAAATAAATACATCAAACGAGACGTTTTTATATGACTGTATCTATTAAACCATCAGCGGCTTTTCTAATCCTAATCTAGCATGTCACGCCTGAGGCAACATTTCATATTCAATCCAAATGTTAAAACCATCCTCGAAAACTTCACGCATCTAACAATAAAAACGCACAGAATCCAGCGTATAAAATTAAAAGTTAAAGTCTCAGGGAGGACATGGCATTTAACATAACAAGTAGCGAAGTATATACAAGATTAACAAGGTTCTCGCGCCTACCGTTCAATGCAGATTTTTGCAGCAAGATTCACGACCAGACTTTTAAACTCGGCATGGAATGGCATTAACGATCATATTCTTTGCCGGATATGAACTGCAGTCTGACAGCACTCACAGTCAGTATACGCGAATCCCATGAGTTCGTGCAACTGGGATGTTTATTCGGGATTTTAACAACCAATTACCGCAGAAGGATACGAATGTTACGCTTTTTATTTATATTCACGAATTCTTTAGAAAGCTACGTTCCGCTTTAACAAGTATTTACGTCTTTTGATAAATCGTAAAGAATGGAATCGTTTAAATTCAATGCAAAAAATCGGTTTTTGGTAAACACGTTTCGGGCTTTTTTTGGTCGTTAGTGATCTTACACTCTACGTAGTTAATCGCGTACTTAAAAACAGCTTTTTTGCAACTAAGCTTATGTTTTAATTTAGAAATATAATTCTTTTAAAACTGTATACAACATGAAAGCGAAGATTTTGGATCAAATTGTCTTAAGACTGAACGAATGCAAATCCATTTTGAAACTTGGCACTAATTTAAATTACTTCTAAAAGATTCAAATTCTTTTGCTCTTTTCTTACGAGGATTTTCCAAGCTTTCCATTAAATTTTTCCTTAAAATCCCTATAACGGTCAGGGTTGATACAACTTGAAATACTTACCTAAATTTTTGAGTTCTAATATCGTTTCACCCAAGAATAAAATAATGAATATTTCAAATTTTAACCTATAAATAAGGAAATAACACCGTAGGGATAATTTAGAATTTCCTGAACGTTCAAGTATATACATTTTGCTTTTGTTCAATATCTACACGTAGCTAATTGGAGACAATATAATGCAAAATGTCTGGAGCCCGCCCAGATCAAGTGGTGACTATAAAGTGTACCCACGAGGATCATGAGGTCGTTACACGTGATTTAAGAGATCTTTCAAGAAATATCACAATAAATTACTGATTTGTAGTGGGCGGACTTAAGCGTCCGTTTAATGCAGCTTTTATGATTTATGCCCCTTCGTATAATCAATAAAAATTGGTAAAAATTCTAAACCACGATGCTACATGAATATCTGACGGATTTTAGAAATTAATATGCAACAACTGATCAACCGTGTAATGCCGGGAATTTCTGATTCGCACTACACCTCGATTTTAATAAATAATACTTTAAATTGAAGACCTAGAAATAAATTCCAGCTTTTTTGTTTAAATTGTAAATAAAATCACTAATTTTTAAGAATTCAATCTAAATATTTATTTAATTCACAAACTCTTAACAATTTAAAACAACAAAATAGTCAAATGTACGAAATAATTAAGAATAAGTTCGTACATTTTCAAATAATTTTCTTGTTTTACATCAATTACTGAAGTTATGCAGATTTAGCCTTAATAGGATTCAAATTTTTGAAAACCTGACCACAATTGAGATACGAACCGGTGTCTTAGTGTCAAAGCTAACGTCTAACCATTAAGCCATCAGGAGACACATTTCGAAAAATTACAACAAACTCTTCCGTTTTTGGCTTGCCGTTTTAATATTTAAAACTTAATTTGAATGGGTTAATTAAAAAACAAATTATTATAACAAAAACTTTCTTCTTAATAAAATTTTCGAAAAGTACTAATCAACGCCATCTTCCAGTGCGTTCACCAATTTCTTCGTTTTTTTTTTATTTATTTGTTATTTGTTACTTATTTTTTGTTTATTTGTTTGTTTCTTATACAATACATATATCACTATTATTAAAAATTTCCATCATTTAACTTTTAAGAAGTACGTGTAAAAACAGTTCTATCTAATTTGAATCTAAGCCTTTAAACAAATATACAAGCACAGCATGGTGTACAACGATAAAACTTTCCGCAGACTTCAACGATAGATAACGAAACAAACCACACGCAAAATGTTTATTTTCATGGTATATCCTTCATATTTATGACAACTGCTGCCAGTAACTTATTGATGTTGTGTACTAAATATTTAGAAAAAGCAGGAGGTTAAACAAATTGTTTTATTTTTAGTATTTGGTTTTAGTTTAGGTTTTTTTCATTAAAATCCGCATTGGAGGCTCCAAACAAACCACACGCAAAATCTTTGTTTTCGTAATGTATCCTTGATATTTATACACAACTACTGCCAGTAACTTATCAATCTTATGTTCTAAATTAACATATTATAAAAGGCAGAAGGTTAACCAAATTATTTTGTTATTTATTATTCAGTTAGAGCTTATTTCATTATAATTCGCGCTGGAGACTTTAATGGTAAATCATAAAACGGACCATTCATGAAATATCTAATTCTGTGTGAATATTGTAAACACTGTAACAACGTTAAGTAACATTAGTAAATATTGTATTTGTTAACAGGGATTTTATTAATGATATTTCGCAGAAATGGCAGTAGAAGGAAAGAAAAATGACCAAGGCTGGAACATTTTATTTGTAAATGTAAGTGATCTGTCTAACCTAATAAGAAGTAACGTAATTCATGTTTATTAATTGAAATTTTACACTTCTTTAAGTTCAAAAGTTAAAAACTTTCAAATTACAAAAATATTAATTAACCAGAGAACCGCTTTCCCAAATATCGATTAGGAAATTAATTAAAATGAAAACTGCAATTATTGCAATAAGACCTTTGATGTACTTAATAAAAATTGTAAATTGTAACTAACAATTGATAAACTACGAAATACGCCACGGATAATGATAAATATGGGATCTATTATTCAACGACTACTCTTTCTGTAAATATCCTGACAATATTGCTTGTTTTATACCTGAAAGCGACTTCTCCCCCAAACCGATGAAAACTATACAGGGTGATTCAAGAGTATTCTCATTAAATTAAATGGGTATATGCTGACCTTAATAGAAGTACAATACAGCAAAAATTTAAAGCTTATCGCGATTTTTGTTAATTTGAAATTTTGTTACACACTTTTGAGAACCGCTGGCTGATATGCATTTAAAAAGCTTGTGATAGAAATTTGACCCTGCAAAAATAAATAAAACATTACACAATTATGTAATTTACAAGTTTCACTTTCCTCTCACATTTTTCAGGCTTGAGACTGGCAGTAAACAAAAATTAGTGGCATGTTTGAAAAGTCATATTACAAAAAATTGTTGTTAATAAAAAGGTACATAACTTACACAAGTTGTTCAAATGTTCCTCCATTAACTTCTATACAAATACAAACAACTCAAACACAAACACAAATACAAAACTGTTTTTCGGAGCTGCTGCAGCATTTCAAATTCCATTAAATGTTCGATGAATGCACTTTTAAAGCAATAGAATTGGGGTCTTATCAGAATGAACGAGAAGGCCGTTTGATAAAATTAAGCTCCAGTGACCACCAACCAATTTTTGCATTGAATTTTTTAATTTTTTTCTGAGGTTACCGTTTACTTGCGATACATGGTTTATTGTGAAAAGTTGTTTTATTTGATATGCTCTACCTACCCTTAAAATTAATGACAATACTTTAGAATCACCCTGTATAGCTCAAGAATTTGTCCTATTCATTAGAATTAAGAGACAAACAACATATATAATTATCGATCTAAAGCCCTCTTAATTTTTTTTATGGTACTTATATAAAGTCGAAGATTTCTCGTTTTCAGCATACTTTATCCCCAGGTACAAATTTGTATGCTTTTTGAGAGTGTGGGTCAGAGGTTATCAATGCAGAACAAACTTCTTGTTATTTGAGTGCCGCCTTCTCTCCGTATGCCTGTGATCTGCGTGTCAAATGGCCTCCAGACATAGGGGACCTGCAGCTTAACATGGGCTCCGAACCACGGAAGCGAACCCAGAGGAGCCTTACTAGGTAGAAAAGCTGGGTGGTTTGCCATTGCCTTCCGAAGCGGTCGAGTGTTTTCGGTGTATGTACGGCCCTGGGAATCGAACCCGGGCTATAGTGCTCAGATGCTGGCTAAATCAACTGAGCCACGATCGCGACAGGTAACAAACACCATGTAGATTATAGGGCTCTTTTAAAATCTTAGCATAGAATTTTTATAGGGAAGAATTTAGGCTCAGTATTCGTTTCGCGTATTTATTTAATTTATATTTATTTATACAGTTGTAATTAATAGCTGATTTAACTCGTAGAGTGTAATGATCACCAATCCGGACTTTTTATTACATATTTAGGGGCCTCACAAGATTGTAAATTAAGCAGTTTGATATTTTTGTATATAAATAGCTTGTGTTTCCCCAAGATTCCAATTGAGACAAACCCTTTATTGATCTATATGCCAGCGATTTAATATCAATCGTAACTGAGGTTGAATTCATCCTTGTTGCTTTAATAAGTTTATTGTTGTTGCCCTTCTCTTCTCTAACTTCTATTAAGTTTGTTTTTCTTCTGTTTCATTCCTTTTTAGGCTTACGTGTGTTCTTTCTTCGGTTGCCTGATCAAAATTGTCACTTCAGTTCTTTCTTCCTCGAGAATTGCCCCTTACTATTCTTACCACTATTTCTATTCTTACAACCCTCCATCGTTCTATCTATAAATTTGCAGACAACAATTCAAAATGATGCTTTAGGGAACTATTTTTTAACAGCAACAAATACCAAATGATGTATTATACAAAAGAAGCTTTATCATTCCTATTAGAAAGTAAGGCAATGTTCTTAAAGAAAACCCGAAGTGTTTCTTTTTAAATTCTTACTTCAACTCGATTAACTTTTGTAAAGATTTTTGATTCATATTGGCTGAACATTCTTTTAGTAATAATTTGTAACCTGGGCGAAATCTGTCACTTTTAATAATAACAAAAATTGTCGAAAACTCGATTATCCTTTTAGCCAACATAATTAATTGATCATTTGGTTTAATTTTTCTAATTTTTCTAAAAATTAGTTTACCTCAGATTTTAAAATATTTATTTGTACGAATGGCTTTTTGTCATTTGTTGTTTAGGAAGCTTTATTCTAAATTAAAATTATTGTTGACTACTTATCTTATTTATTCGATATGCAGAAGGTTCCTTTGCAACCCTTTCACCCCCTATCAAAACTAACTTAGAGGGCAAGTAGCCATGCTTTTTCTCTTTTGTCTAAGATGTAGTCAAAAGTACGCGCCTTTTAGTTTTTTTAATAAAACACCAGTTTTGTGTTCATTCGTTTTTCGGTTGACAAATTCACAGGAAACCAGCCTGAACAACCTCAATCTTTATTGACTTTATGCACCACTATTTTCCATGTTTGTAGAGAATTGTAATTTTGATCTTTATGGTTCACTATTTCTTTCTAATATCCCTTCTGGTATTGTTTCAAATCCTTTTTTGTGTAGACAAACAGTAACGTTAAAAATTACTAAACATTTTCACAAAAACGAAGCATTAAATGTAGAAACATAAGTTTAATACGTTAAATTTGGAATGGAGTCTGTGGTTAGATCCAGAGTTGTTTAATTTTTAAGCTTGATTTTTTATCTTTATTGTTTTCTGGCATTACCTACATTTCTTCAAGCAACGGAATTATTTCAAATAAAAATATTTTACGTTTTGTTAACTGAAACATAAACAAAGGAGGAATGCCCTTATCAGCAAAATGATTTATATATTTGCCTGTATTCTCGATGCGATATGAAATTAACTTTCTAACAGGTTAGCGACACCCTCGTTGGGATGTTAATTATTTTCTGTCGATAACGATTAAAAAAAGAAATACGCACGACAATATAACGTTTTGAAATAAAAGCCATTCGCTGCGCGATTTGCACTATCTACCGACGCTTTTACATCAGAATAAACAATGCATTAAGAATAAGAACGCAAGTCAATGCTTTCCGATCATTCGAATGCTTAATGGTTAAAATTCGAACATTCAGATAAGCAAGAGTAGAATTTAAAGAAGTACAATCTCCTATCGTGGCAAACTTAATGTAAACAACGCAATAAAAATACTTGTTGCAGTTTTAAGGAGATAATGAGCAACTTATCCTCCGGAGCCCATTTCACTCGTAATTTACAAGCGCGATATTCCGCATCTGCTTTATTGGCTTTACTGCACAATGCACAATGTTTAGAACTAGAGAAAAAGTTAACCAGGTTCTAGATCAGGAATGCGGCGAAGTTAATTGAAGTGCTATTTAATTTAATTGAAATTTAGTAAGAGTAAACAAGCGTAGAAATCTAAACGCATAAATGAAACGTTTAGTTGGGTATTTACCGTCTGCATTTCTGACATTTTAAATTTTTACAAGAAATATAGAATATTCTCAAACCTAAATTACATTAAAAAACTGTTTTCAGAAATTCAGTGGGGTTTTAATTTACAATTTGCAATTCAAATAACCAGTGACGATTCATAAATATACATTTACATACGTTTAAAAATCAATAAAATCGTTTTCTCCTACAGACTGGCACTCTACATTTAAAATCGTAAAATTAATGACCAGTCAACCGAAACGAGAAGTTTTCCACTTGCTTTCGTTTAGAGTATAACAATTCCGTATTCCGTAAATTAATTAAAACCTACAAATCTAAGTTTATTGAAACCGATCGAATTTCAATTGAAATTGCAAATCAACCGTAAATTAACATAATCTTTTTATGTGCATCATCCAGCTATTCTTTGTACCATATGTTCAAATAAAAATAACAATGGCTTAGAAAACATTAATCATAATTTAATTTTAGCTAGTTTCGAAATGGTAATGACAAACCTTGCTTTAAAGAAGTCAACTGAAATTATTTTATAAATTTTAACTGACAATCTATAATATAATCAACCATTATGTTTTATTTATTTGAACGCCTGACATCAAAAGAATATTATTTTATCCCGATTCATCCCCAAGCTATCCTGTCGTCTAACTAGCCATTCTTTTGAAACTATAAACAATAAAGACACGAATCCCAAGAATAAAAAAACGAAAGATCATAAACGATTAAGAACACGTTTAGAATAAACCGAAACGGCGCACGATTCCTTCAATCTGCCACAATTAATTTGCTAGTTCTCCACATCGATCCTATGTTCGTTTTGTTTCCTTTTTAGTAACAAATCTTGTCCTTGAGGGACGGTAAGGTGCATAGAATGGATTTCTCACAAGCAAAGGGGCGTGTAAGTGCACGCCGCACTTGACCCGCGTAATTAGAGCCCCCGCCCGACGAGGTCACTCGGATTCACATGTCTGTTGGCGCGGGCCCTCACGATAACCGCATCTTTAAAAGGTTTCCATCCACATCTCCATTACACGAAACAGAGAAACGCCAGACGCCTTAGTTAGCTTTAGCGGGTTTGTAGTCTAACCCAGCATCGAAATCTCCTCATTTTCTTAAGATTTTACCACGTTTCTAACACAAAAACCAAATCTTTATATTTTCCTAGTAAATAATTTTAAGATTTTACATTATGGAAGCTTGGAAGGTATTAAGATAGCTAAAACTATTCGATGAAGTTGCTAAACCAAACTCGAGAGTGTGTGAATGACTTTAAGTCGTGGTATTAATCGTAACACAGAGCCGCCTTCGAGCTCATGGGAACTAACACTCCCACGTTGTCGATTAAACCACTAACCATAAATGATAAAATGATCATCAATTTAGTCACTACGTTGGTAGGTATGCAAATATCGCCACTAATAGGTCCTGAGACTGCCAATCACAATAATCACGTACAGGTAGTGGTTATAAAGCCTCAAGAGATCTCGACTCATCAAATGCTAATTTGCTTCTCAAATATTAATCTTAAAGTTAGCGATGGTGTGTGATGGTCTTAATGATAGTGAATATAACAATAATGGTAATAATAGCATTGCAATACTTTTAGAAACTAACGTTAGTGAAAACTTTTAAGTAACCTGCAATTTTCTCAGTTGATTGCTCTACATAAACTCAAACAATTTTTAGACACAAAAATATTCGTATTGGGCAGGACAATGGAAACTTAACATGTAAAAAAGAGAATTTTTAAAATTTTAATGTGTTTAAAGCTAGACAAAAATGTTATAAACAGTAAATCACAAATTTATAAAATATCTGTCAACGAACAAATTCCACATAGGAGCGGAAATAAAGCAAGACAGGAAGGTCTATCTTTTTTTCGCGCTTCCATTGTTAGGTGTTATCTTTTTCTGATTTGTAGTGTTTTCCTTTTGACCTGCTCATTTGTTTTTCTTCAAATTTTTCCTTGTCAATTTCTCTTTTATTTATTGTTAACCACAATCACTTTTCACTTCCAATCCTTTCTTTCTGCGTTTATTCTTTTTATCTTCTTCTAGTTCTGTTTATTCTACTTCATCTTCTTTTGACTAGAAAATATTTTATATTTGCCTGGCTTTACTGACTTTCTTTGTCTTGTTCTTCCCCCTCTACCAATTCTTCTTCTTTTTCTTCCTCTTCCTCTACCAATTCTTTTTGTTCATTATGTTTACTTCGTCTTCATTTAACTAGAAAATATTAACCAATCTCTTGAAGGATTATCAAAGAGATATTTTCCCTTGGTGTAGTTCACTTTTCACAAATTTTCGCTCATCTCCCATTTCCTTTCTCGTCGTTGTGTTTTTTGTCTTCTCTTGATTTTTAGCAATTTCGCTGCGTCCTCTAATATTGATCTTCTCCCTACATTTTCATTTATTTGTCTGTCTGTCCAAATTATTCCTGGTACTGATTTCATTATTTTTCTCTGCTTTTCTTGCTTTCTATTTTCGTTCGTTCATTTCCTAACTTGTGTCTTAGAATTCTTAGTAGGTACATATTTGAGTGGCTTTTATTATTTGCTTATGTACATACTTCTACGTTCAGCTATTTTTCTGCCTTAAATAACCTACACGCGGAAGCAGTATCAGATAAGGCTTAAATGCAAACTCTTCTTTAATCGACTTTTACAGTGCATTGAAACTTTTCTTAAAAACACCTATTGTTCAGAATTAATCTTCTTGGTTTGTTTAGAAGTTGGCTAAAAATACTTCAGAACATTATTAGGAATTGTAAACTGCATTGAGCCCACTATTTAGTTGAATTTCTGTACTTTTGTGCTCACAGACTACATTAACTAAGACTTAGGAGTTGTAAACACTTCTAGTTATCACGCCAGACGAAATTATAATATGTACCTATATTGTACAATCCTGTATCGGTTTTGGTTTTCTAGCTAGTAATATAGAGTTTGTTACGGTAGCAACCCACACAGCATAAACGCCTTGCAGCAAACTTTCATAAAGCTTGCCATGTCAATATTGAAGGCTTGTAGCATCCTTGTCACGACAACATTTAAGGTTATTGCAAGCTTGCAGCAAGGTAACTAGTCTCCACCCAACAAGTTTGCAGTAAGCTTGCAGTGAAAGTTTACAGTAAGCTTGCTGGGAAAGTTTGCACTAAGCTTGCAGTGAAAGTTTACAGTAAGCTTGCTGGGAAAATTTGCAGTAAGTTTGCTGGGAAAGTTTACAGTAAGCTTGCTGGAAAAGTTTGCAGTAAGCTTACTGGGAAAGTTTGCAGTAAGCTTGGAAAACAAGTTTGCTGTTAAAACTGATATGACAAATTTGTATTAAGCTTGTGAGCTAAGGTTCACTGCAGACTTGTATCAAGTTTGTTAAACGTTAGACACTGCAAGTTGGTAACGCTAACTTATTATGCGCACTATTACGTAAATCCTATAGAAGTAAACAAGTTACCTGTTCGTATATTGTCACTTACAATACCATTCGTGGTCAAAGAATTGTCGATTATTTTTTTATCACTATAAATTTACACCAAAGGAATGCTCCAAAAGTTTGCCTTTCACAAAAATATTAAGGAATAAAAAAGCATATAAAATAAATATTCTTTAATTAGAAAACAGCATAGGTATATAATAATATAATATGTACATTCGAATGTAGTTTTTACTAATACATTATTCGGGTTCGTCTACTACCTTCTGAGCTCTCTGTTCTCTGTAATCAGAAAACACTGTTATTATAAACTGTTAGTCATAGTCATATATAGTGATGGTTTAAATTCAATATTATTTTTAACATTAATTTAAAACTAACAAGATTTTTAAAGTGAAATTAATAACTTACAAAAAGAACCTTTTTGGTAATTAAGTGAATTTTAAAAAAACAGACAAATACATTTTTTTTGTAACTATATATCCATTTACATTAAAAATAAGTAATTTAGTTCACATCTGTCACAACATTTCAATTCTGCCTTTTCTGTATAATACTATTACTTCTAATGTTATTTTAATTTTTTATTAAAGATAATGTATACATAGTGTGTTTCACTTCTCATCTACACACCTCTGTATCTTCCTTATTTATTTTCTGATCGACTCCAAATTTTGGTCAGTTATACTACCTACTCTTTAAAATGGTTATACAATTTTAAAATAATTTCACCAAAAATAAATGCAAAAGTAGGAAAATCCTAGGCTGCAGTAAAATTATTTAAAATTGGATAACCCTTTTAAAGGGCAATATAATTGATCAAAATTTGAAATCGATCAGAAAATAAATAAAGAAAATACAGGGGTGCGAAGGTGAGAAATGAAACATACTTATGTAAATTGACTGAAATGGTACAAGCCTGATAAACTAGTTTACTATCTTTGTTTTAATGTACTTATGTATTTACATACTTCCGTGTCCTCCGCACTTTTGCTTGCTGAAGCCATTCTGAAATGACCTCTTTAAGACTTGCTTCAGTGGCATCACGATAAATGTTGTGTATAGTTGCTGCAAAGAAGAATTACAGTTATTTTAAATTTTAAAAAAGACCTTTAAATTGAACAATTCAATAAAATCCATTTAAATCTTCTCTATTAGCCAATTTTAAAATATAATTCCTGGCTATCAATAGTAATTATTTGAAGATAAGTGGAATATAAAGTAACGTGTAGTACATTATCACGTGACGCAGATCTTAGGTTAAGGTAATCGGCGCCACGTGCTTGTGTATACGTATGATTTTGTAAAACTGAAAATATTTGTTAACTGAAGGTTATTTCTGAGTAAAATACTTAATACAAACATGTAAATTATATCATATTTTTAAATAAAGCATCATTTAAAAACGCTAGTAATAATGGCCATAAATACAAATGTAAAGTTACACAGGCATTTACCTAACTGAAATTGATTTCATGGCATCGCTGCTTTTTAACGAAGGTATGATAACATGTTTAAAAGTTAACAAAAGACATTAACTTACCTGTTATAATAGGTAGATGAAAAAAATCACTAAAAACTCTGCAACGTAAGATGTTCAGAAACTTTGAACACTTTAAACAACAGCTGTAAACCACGTGTAAACTGCAAAATAGTAGTTTGGGCTTTGGGCCGTTTGGCTGAATCGTCTACCTATCGACAATTACCGACCGTTTACGAACAGACTCGACAATTTTTTTATTTCCAGTATTTAAGGAATAAAGATTTATAATCTTTTGTTTGCTTATTTTATGTGATCTAATATAGCTTCAAAATATAGTTCTGCAAATCTAGAGAGTCATTTTACATACTTATAAAATAAATTTTCAATGTAAAGTTGCATTAGCAATGGCTATTTGCATACCGCGCGCATGTGTATTATACAGCTGGCTGAGTCAATTTCGGACGAAGTTGCAGCAAGCGTGCACCCGCAAGTTTGCAGATGCATGCTTGCTGCAAACTGGTCAGTCACTTGCCAGATCAATGCAAGAATAGCAAGGCAAAATCAAGGAACGTGCAAACTTGCAACAAGCATTCTTGCTGTGTGGGAAGGATTTCCATATTAAGTTGTTTTATGATGATGGTAAACGATGCTATTTAAGTCGTCGTCGCTAGCTGCCGAAGAATATAAATACTCTTTGTTATATCCTATAGTGGATGGACTAAGGAGAAGAAAAAGAAGTCTGCAGTCAGTACTACATCGTTTGCATAGCACACGATGCTGCTGCTCTTGATTTCTATTCTATACACTTGTTTTTGTGTTTACATCTCTTATTTTTCCCACTGCTGCTTTTAAACATATTAGTAAAATTCTTTATTCACAATCATTATTGTAATATGTCGATTCCTAACCTTTTCCTAACTGTAATGACAATCTCTTGGGTGGGAAATAACCAAAAACACTTCTGACCACGATGCTTCGCCTCTCGGTTATACATGAGCCCTCGGCTGTAATGAAGCATTTCCCACCTCGGATGTAATGTACCTACTATTACGCCGCTTCTATTGGTTTCTATTTTAAACTACATTTTTCGCATTTCGTACTGTAATGTATTACTTTACGAGACTCAAAATCGTGATGTAATGGGCCACTTTACAGCATAGCAACCATTACAGCATAACAACGTCAGGTTTCATTAAAATGCAGTTTGATAGCTTCTCGGGCAGCATTTAAAATATCTTCTGATGGTTTTACAAGTTATTTTCGTCACTCAAGTCCATTTCGGAATTAGATTTCCAAAAATAAATGTATTTATTTGTTTGAATTGAATTCTGTTATGTCAAAAACAGTTCCTGTCAGATCGAGAATCCGCCTACCTTTTTCAGTGTTTTTATTAATTTTATTCAGAATGTATCTCAATAAATTTAGATAACTTTTTATGTTAGAATATAAAATGCGAAAAAATAGTCTACGCGCCGCGTCCGAAAAGTGATTTAACTAGACTCGTACGGCATTTAAGTACTCGCTATCGCTCGTACTCAAACCTGCCATACTCGTCTAGTAAAAATCCACTTTTCGGCACTTGGTACGTAATCTACTATTACAGGCTACATTTTACATAGGTTACTGTGGTGGTTCCTCTTTTTCATTTATTTATTTGCATTTATGCGTGCCTACTTTTACCTTTGTTTTCTTATTTCTCTTCCTTGAATTTACCCGTTCCTCGTCAAAAAGGTACAAACTAAGTTTCCATATTTATCAGTTAATTGCCTTTGTTTTCTGTTAATTATAAGTACAAAAGAATGACGAGAAAAAGAAAAATAAGAAGAGTCTACATTGTGATATTTTTGTACAGGGTCTGTGGTAGCGTTTTATACGGGTCTTTTAAAGAAATTCTATACATACGAACCCTATTGCACAACAGTTCGCCCATATATAATTTTATATAATTATCAATGAATACAATGTCAATATCCATTTAATTTTAATAGCAACACCATAAATTATGATTTTTACTTTTTAAGAAACAGAATTTTACAAGATAATTAATTTATTTGTAAGTTTTCGAACATATTGATCCTGCCACAAAGAAATAAGGCTAATTTTGAGATTATTTTAATTTGGAACTCTTTTACTGCAGCGTATTGTAAAGAACTTGTGGACACTATGCCACGTCGGATTGATGCAGTTTTACAAAACAAAGGTGGTGTTACACAGTGGTAAAGCGGTTTATTCTTTGACAAGTATTTTCGATGTCGTGTACTACAATTATTTAACATTCGTTTAGATTAGTTTATAAGTTCAACTACGTTTAAACTCACTCTAAATAGTATGTTAAAATGTAATATCATTTGCTAAATAAAACATTATATTTACATTCATTTAATTTAGACGGAGCTAACACACTAAAAATATAAAACATATAGCAATGGGCGAACTGTTGTGCAATAGGGCTCCTATGCCAAGCTCTCAGTTTTATAAATTACAAACTCAGAAAATAGACAATCATTATAAAAGAGTAGAAAACATATCTCAATCGTACCACAATTAATTAAGCAAGTTTAGCTATTATAAGTTAAATGAAGGGGGTAGTGGAATGAAATACATTTAGAAGAATTTTTAAACAGTTAGTTCGGCATATTCAAGTGAAAGTGTTCAAAATTATTACTTAAAATGTAATTTTAGTTATTATAGTCAGCAAGAATTAAACAATTTAAAAACTAGAAAATAAACAAATCTAAGATAAAACAACAGAAAGTTAAAAAGGGAAGAAGAATAAGTTATTTGAAATAATCTCCTCGCATATACGGGTGGTCCATCGGTCTGTATTTTTTTTTTACTCGATTATTTTAAATATTACCGAATTTTTTTTCAAACAAAGTTTATTTTACATTAAAATTCCCATATATCTGCAGTATAAGTTTTTCTACCGGGTGTTCCATTTTCGCGCAATGATATCCAACTTTATATTTTTTAATGGCATACTTTCTGTGTGATTATTTATTAATAAAAACATGAATAGTTTCTGTACTGATCATTTTAGGACTATAATGAATAAGAACTATTTTAAAGAGAAACAACAAATCTTTAAAATTTTGTAAAAATATATAGGGTGTTCCATTAAAAAATATAAAGTTGCATATCATTGCGCGAAAATGGAACACCCGGTAGAAAAACTTATACTACAGATATGTGGGCATTTTAATGTAAAATAAACTTTGTTTGAAAAAAATTTCGGTAATATTTAAAATAATCAAGTAAAAAAAGAAATACAGACCGATGGACCACCCGGTACTTACTTACTCAATCCAAAACCTTTCTATCTTTCAGTGTAAGGTTATTGTCGAATTGGAGTTCTGTGTTTCTCTCCAACCTTTCCTATCTTCTGTTAGTCGTTTCAAATATAGACACTTTACACCTCCTTATTTCAGTTGCGTTTTTTGGTCGGCCTCTCTTTTTCTTTCCCAGTTCATTGACCTCAAATGTTCTTTTTGCTAATCTATTGTCTCCCATCTTCATCAGATGTCCAAACCATCCTAATTGATTTTGTTGGATAGTTCTTTTAACCGGTATTATCTTCAGCTGTCTCTGAAGGTTTCATTTCTTATTCTTCCCTGCTAGCTTTACCTTCAATTTTTCTCAGAAATCTCATTTCCATACTATTAAGTCGACTCAGTTGTCTTTTTGTTAGTGTCCATGATTAACTTGAATATCTGAGAGTTGGTTTCACGACCATGTTTTTTTTGTTAATTACATACTTCAGCTTTTACTTGTTTTGGAATTTCTTTGTGTCTAAGAAAATTCGATAGTTTTGCAGTTGTAGCAATTATACTGTTTATTTCATCTTACTTTATTTATATTTGCTCCCAAATACTTAAATGTTTTCACTTATTTTAAGGTCTCCCCATCTATTTCTATGTTGTGTCTTTCTTTATTAATTTTCATATTCTTTTTAAGTTAATTATTATGCGAGGTTGATATTTCTCTGTTGGTTTTCTTCGTCTCTCCTATTACAATCATGTCATCTGCGCAGCATATTTCTTACTTACTTATTTTTTCTATATTTTCCAATAGCCGATGGTGTTATATTAAACAGCAAAGGACTCAAAATACAACCTTGTTTCAAACTTGCATGACTAGTGAAGCGTTTTGAGCTTTCGTTTCATACCTTTACGTAATTTTCAGTGCACTTATATTGGCTCTTAACGCATTCAATAAGATTGTTCTCTATACCACGACTTGTTAAAGTTTTCCATGTGTCTTCTCTCCTTATCATATCGAAGGCCTTTTCCATGTCTACAAAACCTAAGTGTATTTGTCTTCCAGTGCCTACCTTCTCGATTATCTGTCTTAGTGTAAATATATGATCTTGTGGTCCTCTGATTTTCCTAAAACCACATTGTGTTTCTTCTATAGATCTATCTAGTTCGGCCCTCAGCCTATTTTCTGTAATCCTTGCAAATCCTTTTATAACCGTAGTTCCATACCCCCTACAATTTTTACAGTCTTTGCTATTATGTTTCTCATAAATTGGACAAATAATTCTTAATTACCGGTCCTTTGGTGTATTCTGCTCCCTCTTTGCTTGATTAAATATATTTAATAGTTCTTGTTTTCTTTCTTTATTCATAAATTTAATCATTTCTGCTATAAGGTCGTCATGGCCTGGCGCTTTACTTAGTTTCATTTTCCGAATCGGTTCATTCAATTCTTCTTCAGTTACATTGTTTGATTCGTTGTTTTCATTGACATATTCGTTATTATTTGTATTACCTATTTCAGTTTTATTTTCTTGTTTATTTTTGTCTTTAAAATATTCCGCCCACCTTTCCATTATTTTATCTTCATTTGTAAGAATGCTCCCTTTCTTGTCCTTTATATTTTATATTGTATTCACTCTCGATTTTTTTATTCTTTTAAGTGTTCCGTAAAATAGCTTTTTATTTCTCTTTATTCCTTTTGACTATATGCTTTACTAGCAATCTTTTCTGTTTATATTTCCTCCTCGTCTAGCAAAGTTGCTTACTTATTTCTTGGAGGTGGTATAACCTCGAAACATAGGGTTTCTATACAGCAGCTTCTTGAAGATTTCTTTGATCTCACTCCGCATTGTTCTCGCTGCTCTGATTTCTTGTTCTACATCTTTTGTCGAACTTGTTTTAAGGGTTCTTCTTTTGGGCTGTCTTTGTGGATTCCAGCTGCGAATTTGTCTTTCGATTTCACTTGCATGTTTTGTGGGTGTGCCCAATTCAGTTCTAATTTCGTTTTTTATTTGTGTACTTATGGGATTTTTGTGTGCTTAGATTTGGAGATAAATATTCGTGTTAGTGTTAGGCCAGAAAATATTTTTAGAATTTGGAAACTTGCTGTTAAGTTATTCGCTACAATTCAGATTTTGAATTGCTTCTGAAAATTCTAACTGACATCTCTATTGTATTGTGCTTGCATTTTATATTCCTCTTCTGTATATTCTCATTCTTCCCTCCTATATTAATTTTTGCACTGTCCAGATATGTAAATTTGGTTACCTCTTCTATTTCTTCCTTATTTAAATTAAATTTCCTGTTATTGGTGGTGTTGATTCTTAGTGATATTCTTTGCAATTGATCTTTAAACCCGGGGCTTCTCTTTCTTGCTTTACCCTGTCGACTTCTTTGCTGATATATCTTTGGGTGTGAGATACGAAGGAGATATTGTTAACAAAAACAAGGACTTCAACTTGTTTTGGAAGATTCTATTTGGTATGCGTATCCTCTTCGAAGGTTTATCTTCTGACTGTAATTATATTTGTAAGTCTACCATCTTTTCATTTGGTTCACATTTTGCCTCTCCTACAAAGTCAAATACCCAAGAATAGTAGACTACCCAATCCGAGCATTATTCCGTGTGACATGACCTGTGGCTGTAATAGCCGGCTTCTTCACTGCATAGTTGTTGATTTACCTTTATTCTTATTCTGTTAAAATAACTTCTCCTGCTTTTGCTATTACTAATATCTCCTTTGTTTGAAATTTTTATTAGACGGCGTTTCTTCCAAACCTGAGTTACTTCGTCATATTTTAACAAATAGTGGGTGTACTATATCCATTGCTTCCTGTTATTGCCTCTACATTTTCTACGTTGTAATGCGTCTCTTCGTCTGCTGTTTCTTCTACCAAGTTTGACATTTTTTGTAGGCTATTCTCTATTCTCCCCATCGTTACATTTATTCGTTTTTGTTGATTAAGAGCATTCTTTCTATATTCTTGAATTGGTTAATTTCTTCGGAGTTTTGTTCACGCTGACATCCGATTTATATTGTAGACTTCTTCAGTCGCCAAACACTTTTTGACAGATTTTATTCTTAAAAAAAAACAAGAAGCAATGGAAACGGGAAGTTAAGGAAATAGAAAATTCAAGAAAAAGTAAATCAAACGACAAATGCTAGTTTTGCATTAATCACTTAAACTTAAATACGAGACATTTTAACGAGGTACCTAATCTACGAGTTTTCAATGCAAATAAGTGCCCTTCCTGTAACTTTATTTTCTTAATTGCTCTTAATTCAGCTGAATTATAACGATTACCATGTACGCCAAATTCCTTCACAGACTTATTTTTTGATCAGCTTGTGGTATATTAATTTTTAATATAGAGAGTTACGTTATGATAAGTTTTATTAGTTTCTACAGAATATCAGTATGTACTATGTAATCTTAGTAATTATACATTTGATAAAATAATCTGTGCATTTATGTAAAGAACATCGTAAAAGGCAAACAGATAAACTAGTAAATTTAAGAATAAATTAAGCTGAACAACGAAATTAAATAAAAACCGCTAGCCATTCGGCGACTGTAGATACCCAAATTCCCAGGTTTTACAAAATTGACAGTTATTTGTAAAATGTTATATTTTAAAATTATTGTTCCGTTTCTCCCTTGGCACCGAATTTTTACTTTCTTGTACGTATATTCAATGCTTCTATTTTCACCTTTTTTGTTCTTCTTCTCCATATTTAATTAAAAGTGAAATTTGCTATGAAAATAACAATAGCAAAACGCAAAAAAAATCCAGTTGTATAAGAAAAAGTACTTTATCCTTGCCTTGATTGTACGATAACAACAATGTTAATAAATGTATATCAAAAACCATTAATTACTGGTTTAGAATTAATTAAAAAGCCCTCACGCTACATAAAACCAGTTAACGCATAGTAAAATCAATATCGTTTTGTAAGCACTATCTCAAGATTTTTAACTGTTATAGGTGCCTTTTGTATGCCGACATACTGGCATTTATATGGCTATATTGGTCATGCTGCATGTATAATATAAAACTAAAATACCTCCTGAATGCAGATACTAGTATACCTGAAAGAAAACACCCAATAATACTTTAATAGTGACTCAGGCCCTTTGTTGCACCTACGTTTTTTGCGTGAAAACGTATTAACAGACAACAATAGCCTTCTAAGCCCACGAGATTATACGAAATCGGTTTTCAATTTACACATAGCCAGCATGAAATTAAGGCTTCCTTTCCAGACTGCGGGGTTTAAATTAGTTGGCAATTTACTGTAATTCACGCTGGGAATTTTTATTATTGATTCGGTTAGTTTTACGAAATGCGAACGCAAATACAAGAGAAACCGATAAACCACAAATGATTGCCTGCAGATTCAACTAATAAAATTTTACTCGAACAAATTCTTCAAAGAGTATTAACTTAGCATGAATTTAAGAATGTTCAAAAGTATAGTTAATTGGTTTATTAGTTAAGTGTTTTACTCTATCTGGTAAGTCATGGTTACGATAGCTTTTATTTTATAATTCTACCAAATCTGTCTTTAGATTGCTATGGTATCACCATCAGACTGCAATCTAAATACCCAATTATTATGAATACTTTTACATTTTTACGAAATATTGTAGCTAACTTTAAGCGAACTTGTTGGCGATTTTGCTTTACAGAAATTGTAGAACATACCGAAAAAGAAGTTAGTTTTAGTTGAAAGCAAATTTAACCCAGTATTATTTGGTGTAAAATCAAAAATATAAAAAACGCTAACAAAAGGCGCATTCATTATCCAATTAATCCTAAAAACCGTTGTCTAATACATCCTTCCACAACATCCTTCATGCCACCAAAAAGTACGTCGGAACAATAATTTGCCCAATTAATTCAGTTAATCAAATTATATCATGATTGCAGCAAGATAAATTAGTTGAAGTTCAGCCCGCGTTGTACTTGATTCTACCTTTACTCTTTTTGGTTCACTGTAATATTTTAATAATTTTAGAGATTAAAGTTTAATATAATACAATAATTTAAATGGATCTGGATGCTGTGCTTTCAGATCTCGGTGAATTTGGAAAATACCAGAAGTTAGTATTATGGTTTATTTTATTACCAGGCGTATTTCCATGCGGATTTCATGCTTATAATCAACTGTTTATGGCCACTAAACCTGACTATTGGTGTAAAATACCGGAACTGGATCATCTGGATCAGGAATTTATTAAAAATATAAGGTATTTAGGACTACGACAGTGATTAGGATTTTTATTTAAGCTAGGAAAACATTTTAAATTGGCTTGTTCGGTTTTAAGTTAGGAATAATTCACTTCGAAGCGAATTTACTTAAAGTAAGTAAGTAAGTAAAGTAAAGCATGGCCTAAACAAAAAAAAATGGCATAGCAGGACAATAGTAATAAAAAAAATTCTTTAAATTAAGCTTAACATTTTCAGAATTGACTGTACAAATTGTCCTAAAATCGAAGACTTGGAAAACAAAGACACGGCAAATAATACCATGAGATCGAAAAAAAGATGATTCTGAGCAGGCCTTGACTAGTACAACACGATTGGCAAGACTGATTTCAAAATGTGGCAGCAGGTTAGAGGTTAATAAATGTCAAATAAATTAAAACGCAAAACAGTATTTAGTTAGGGAACAAACTGAAAACTAAGATGAATACATGTTAGAGTAGGTGTTCAAAATGTGATCCTTCACTAGTATTACAACGATAAACTTAAATAATTCTGGAAACAAGATTGCAAAACTGACTTACATTTGAAATGTCACTGTCACATTATAATTCATAGGCATTCTAGAACCAGTGTAGCCAATCGTGTTGTACTAGTCAAGGCCTGCTCAGAATCATTTTTTTTTTGACCTCATGGTATTTAACAAAATTAGACGGAACTATTTTCTTTCAGCGTCGGACTGGGTCTGAGGGGCCCGGGTGGCGTTATGACTTTAAGGGCCCGCCGCCCACCTAGGATCAGGGCAGATGATACCATCAGGTCAACCAACAAACCAAATGATAATAGTAATCAAATAGGCAAGAGTTTTTGGAAGTTTTTATTTTCAAAGGCATACATTTTTATGTAAAAAGTTCCAATTAGTTATAACTGAAGTTCGTCTTAATGCGCTTCAGCGCGGAAAATCGTCTCTCGCAAGTTACTTGCGTAAACGAGATTGTGAGGATTACACAATAAGCGGCGTATAAGTTGGAGTACGTACTGATGTGCATGTTATATTGGGACAAAAGTTTACATACATGGTATGCAACTTCGGCAGGCATCCGAACCTCTTCGAGACAAACAAATAGCGTTCTTTGCTGTTTGATCTAAACCGATCTCTCCCTGCTCTTCGTCTTCTTCCTCACTCTGAGAATCTGAATCATTTGGCAGCAGCAGCACAGCCTAGGTGGAACGTTTTTTCTTCCCAAATAGTTTTAGAAAGTTCATTAAAACTTTTTGAAAAAAATTCGAGTTCTTTTGAAAGTAGTTCTCGATCGACATTGGCAATTAATGCGATTGACTTTAATGCATCATTCTGTTTTCGTCAATTTCGTGGAAGTTTTTCGGATCCAAACAAGCGGCATCCTTCATTAAATGCTCGTTGCAGTTGAATTTTTCATCAATTTTAACTGAAGCCGTGTTTTTGATGACTTTGTACGCGGTAATAGAGTAGAATCTCTTTGGGTCCTAGACAGTAGTCCCACTTCGTCTTGGCATAACTCATCGTGTTGTTTCGGTTTCCTAGATGTTCTCCGTAACGGCATCGGCAGTGTGGTCTGTATTTCAACATCGATGTTTTCGGCTTGAATTAATTCTTGAACTTGGGATGCAAACAAACTTGCAGCACTGCAAACGTCGTCAAAATAATCTAGTTGTTTCCGCAAATTCTTCTCCAAAGTTTTGATAAGTTCCCAAGCTTTAAGGTAGTCTAGTGTAGGAGTTTTGAGGTATTGACTTACCCGGGTTGATAAATCAAACATTTTCTTGAATGCGAAGGCTGTTAGAATAGTTTCAAATTTCAAAAACGAATCCACCAATGCCTTTGCTTGAAATGAAACCATTGGCTCGACCTCCGTGCTCGAAGATATGGCACTTAGGGTCTTTAACAACGCAACGTATCGAGTTTTCTCCGTGATGGTAGTCAAGGCTCTGTCTTTGGCCCACTATCTCGTTTTTCCGATGTTCTGCAATCGTCTCAACTTGTCTCTACCAGCGATTTTGTCCACCCACACATTTTTTTGCCTAAGACGTTCTTCAACATTTCCTTTCCTTTTTACTGATAGGAAGGCAACCATGGCAACTTGAGGATTGTGGCTTTCCTCGTGCTTAATATTTATTTAAAAAGTGCTGTGTTGTACCCTTTTCACTCGAATATCTCGAAAAATACGCTTCGTTTATCGTGGCAAATTATTAAATAATAACGAATATTTTGGGCCCGCGTAGGCTAGGGCCCGGGTGGCAAACGCCACCCTGACTCTATGGTCAGTCCGACACTGTTTTCTTTTATTTATCGATTTTAATTAAACCTTTGCATCTCCTTCTTGAAATAATATAAAAAATACGAAAAATTGGCCAAATTTGGCTGCTTTGGACAACTCAAATATCTGAAATATTAAGCAGTAATTTAACATTTAAATAAAATTCTGCAAATTTCAAAGTTTTCTATGTAGTATGTGATCAAATAGAAGCCAGATATATTTTTCTCGAGTTAGAAGGGAGTCAGGTTCCAAAAGTTATTTCCTTTCCAGTTAAATTTACTACTCTAAATACGTATACAAGACATAAATTAACTCGAAATGAATCTGTTCTTAAAAACATATTTGATGGAATACGACGTTTCAACAGATTATTATTAAAAGACCGTAAAATTATTTATTATTAATAATTGTTTGGTATTTGTTTTAATTCCAAATATCTGTGCATGTGTTACTTCTTTCCTGCGAATATAATTTATAAGCCCAAATAGTTTAGTAAATTTTTAAAATAACCGAAAATTACATGTCGTATTTTTAGTTAAAATCATTCCGATAGAAAAATTGTACAGTATTGCCAAATTTGGTGAAATTTTGTCAAATCTTATACCTAACAAACAACCTCCGAAGTGCGAGGTCTAATTCGCTGCCGGCTTACACAAGTTCAAATCCTGATGTTGCTTACGAAATTCTTATGAGCCGTCGAGGTTTGAGCTTTATTATTTAGCAAGACCACATAATTTTAACAATCTGTGCCTTAAAAATTAAAAACGGCCCATTTAAACTGAAAACTAAAAAAAAACTGAAATTTTACTTAGTAGAGATTGTTGTTTAAATGCTTTAAATACGTACAAATATAATCAACTCTTTTATAAAGATTTTGTTATTCAATATTACTTCTTCAACTTCTTCTCGGCCACTCCTGGACGTAGGCCTCTACCATAAAAAACATTCGATATCGACATGATTTTTAATTGGGAGGTATTCGCATTTAAACGCCACGCTTGCCAGGCGGGTTGGCGAGTGGGTGTACGGTTTGGGAAGGATAAAATAGGTTATACGTAGAATTTAGTTTAGGTCCCGATTTTTCCCCGGTACCAGGAGGTGGAGAAGAATCGAGGCTCTGGTGGGCAGGGTCGCTTCCCTGAAGTAGATCTATCCTCCACTGGGGTCGTAGAGGAGTATTTACTTGTTACCCTATTGGCACTTACACTCCGCGAGGGAGTATGGTCCGCAAGGGTAAAGGCCTCCTAAGTCGCTTTCATACTCGGTTGACTCGCACGCTAGGAGTATGGGGTGATGTGATAAGCATCACGCCTTCGACATTATTTTCAATGACTGGGTACTCTGGGTAGGCCACCCGCCAAGCATCCGACGCGGGTATGATCCCCAAACCTTCCGCATTGTAGTCGAATGTCTCAACCACTCGGACATTTTGGAGATATTCAACATTACTTACAACTTACAACATCTTAGTACTTTGTACGACCCCCTTTAGTTTTTTGTAGGACTTTAATTCTAAATGGCATTCTTACACATTTCATTAATCGCTTTGTAATTATACCATACATCTAAGCCATGGTTTATTAAACTTTGCTTGGTAGTAAGCTTTTGTATTTTACTTTCTTTTTACTTTATGGGGTTCACGACTGGACTGTTTGCTAAGCAACTTAGTACACTGATGCAATTTTCTTCTAGCTCTTTCTTTATTACAATCTTTACCTTATAGCAAGCCGCACCATCTTGCGTGAAAATACCATCTCCACTTGGAAAAGTAACTGAGTAAAAATTACACGAAGAAGGAAGAATAAAATTAAAATAAACTATGCAAAAAGAGAACGATGCCAGAAAAAGCAAAAATATTGTATATTATTTATGAGTTTCTCGCGTAGCGAGTAAGCCAGGTTCCAAAAATTAGGAGTTGTGCTTGGAAGTTACTCGTATAAATTTTTCACTGATATGCTTATACCTTATCACAGAGCTTTTGCATGCGAGAGATAACAAACGCCTATTTAAGATTATCTCTTTTTAGAAATACATTTTTTCAATTCAATTTACAAATATTATAACACTTCAGTGGGCAGGGGTTATTTTGAGGATAGATAGTTTGGCTAGAAGGGGGGAAGGGGGTGACGGTAAATTTTTGATTTCTGAAAATTTAAAATCATGCAAGTAATAATTCAATAAAATCGAATAATATGTTTATTAAAAATTATGATATACAGGGTGATTCTTGACTTATACGCATAATTGCCAGGAATGATAGTTCGTGATGTGTAGAGATGGGTAATTAAAAAAAATTGTATTGTGCTTGATGGTGATAAAACTAGGCGAACAGCAAGTAGCCAAAGCCATTAATTTATTTTGATTTTAAAATTTTTAATCATAAAACTATTTTTATTTTGTACTGCCCAAAATTAAAATTAGAACTGCACATTTGAAATTTAGAGCTGCACAAACAAGCTAGAGCTGCACACCAAAATAACCCCTGTCAGTGTAATTACTAAAAGACCATAGAATTATTTCCTTTTTAATGCATTTTGTAAATAATTAACTAAGATTTAAATCTGAATTAATTAGGTACATAAAAGTGACGTTTATCTCTCACCTATGGTTTACGGTTTAACTTACATACATAGTACAATTATACTAAAAATAAAACTGCTTTTGCTTATTTTTTTAATTTTAAGGATTAATAAGGTTTTATTTGTCGTAGTTATAACAAACTGAACAAATCAAAATCATGATCATTTATTAACCCTAAATTTACTCTAACAGGATTTGAAGATTTGAACAAATAATTTTTTTGTTTGTAAAACGAGCATCTTGTCTAAAACTTCCCAGACATTTAGGTGTTGCTATATCGGTTTTCCTTTTAAGGAGAAATGTAAATAGAATAAAGGAAGATAAAATTCACTCCATTGGGGACAAATTTTTATTTATTTTAAATTTTATTTAAATTCAAAATTGCTTATGATAGTCAGAATAAATTACTTAATCTCAATGGTATTTACAAAAACTTTGCATTGATTTTTAATTCCGGTTTTTCTACCTCGGAATATAAATTTATTATTTTATGCACGATCGCATTATAATGTGTCAATTATGTCTGAATTTGTTTGACATAAACGTCTATTTATAGCCCGTGGGTGTCCTTATAGGCCGCCGGTCTATAATGAAACGTCAAAAATTGATAAACATTTTAACAGTCTTATAATAGCTATTTATGCAACGAGTTGCAAAATGATGGACTTTTTATCACCAGGCGTGAAATTGTTCGTCGAGGCGAAGCCGAGATGAACAACACGCCATGTGATAAAAAGACATGTTTTGCAACGTGTTTCATACAAGATTTTATCCAATTAAGATAACAAAATGTAAATGCCACATCTTCTTAAAAAAGGAGTTGGGTCATCGTGATAAAATGGGAGCATATTTTGTAACTAGTTACAAAATGAACCACTTTTCGCAACTCAAATCATCTTTTTGTAACTAGTTACAAAATGGGAGCATATTTTGTAACTAGTTACAAAATGAACCACTTTTCACAACTAAAATCAATGTCGAAATGTTGACATTTCGTAACTGAATTGGATAAAGATTTTTTTAAAATTAAAATCGAATTTCGAACCAAGATATTCAGTAATACAACCAATTAACATTAAAATCGAATGTATGCTCTTTATTAGAACTCTATTTAGGGTAATTTGTATTAACAACACAGTTAACACAATTATTTATGAATATAAAATTGAAAATATGGACTAAAACGAAGTTATATACAAGTGGAAGAGATTATTGTAGTCCCAATTATATCGAAATAAATTAAGATTTATTTCATTTGAATAAATTTTTTATTTATCAAACGTTTCGAACGTTAAAGTTCTTCGTCAGTGGGTTTAAAACAACAAGATATATCTAAAAATGAAAATACATAATTAAAATAATAAATAAGTGAAAGAAATTTAATTTAAAAAGTACTTACAAGTAATATAATATAATAATATATACGAAGATGACAATTATGACATCTTTTAAAAAATTTTTATTTTGTGTCAAAAATAATAATTGGAAAAGCACATCATATTAAAATTTTGAAAAAATATAAATGTAAGATTTAAAGTGCTTGGAAATTTATAAAAATGTAAGTGTATGGTTATTCTAATAGATTATAATATATTGTGTTTAAATTGTCTATATCTGTTTTGTAATTAATTGCATTATTATTTTTTTTAATTTCTATGCTTTCTGTAAGAATGCGTTTTTTTAAATTGGATTCATATTTCAAAATTTTTGGATTTATTGTATTAAAACTGTGTAGAAATTGATAAGCATGATCAGCATAGGCAGTATTAGGTTTATTGGGGTTTGTTATTTATTATTACAATTTAATTTACCAATTAAATTGTAATAATTGTAATGCTGTTTACATTGGACAAACTAAACAATACCTAAAAAACAGAATTAAACAACATCAACATTCAATCCAAACAAAAATAACAAACCCCAATAAACCTAATACTGCCTATGCTGATCATGCTTATCAATTTCTACACAGTTTTAATACAATAAATCCAAAAATTTTGAAATATGAATCCAATTTAAAAAAACGCATTCTTACAGAAAGCATAGAAATTAAAAAAAATAATAATGCAATTAATTACAAAACAGATATAGACAATTTAAACACAATATATTATAATCTATTAGAATAACCATACACTTACATTTTTATAAATTTCCAAGCACTTTAAATCTTACATTTATATTTTTTCAAAATTTTAATATGATGTGCTTTTCCAATTATTATTTTTGACACAAAATAAAAATTTTTTAAAAGATGTCATAATTGTCATCTTCGTATATATTATTATATTATATTACTTGTAAGTACTTTTTAAATTAAATTTCTTTCACTTATTTATTATTTTAATTATGTATTTTCATTTTTAGATATATCTTGTTGTTTTAAACCCACTGACGAAGAACTTTAACGTTCGAAACGTTTGATAAATAAAAAATTTATTCAAATGAAATAAATCTTAATTTATTTCGATATAATTGGGACTACAATAATCTCTTCCACTTGTATACAATTATTTATGTGAAAATTTCATACATCTGTCACTGTCACCTAAACAACCAATCACATTCTAGATATGAAATTATTTTAACCAATCAACATTCAACAAAATTTAATTACTCGATAATTTTTCTTGTCAAAAAATTATCGATAATTGCACATGTGCAAATGCCGATAATTTTTTGACATTTAAGTTAATATAATAATAATATATCTACCTACCTTAATTTTGGCATTCACGCCAAGTATCAAATCACCTATGCTGTTCAAACAACGAATAAGTAATGTCAAAATGGTTCCAGTTTAATATTTTGATTTATGAAATTTTCTTACCAAATATAATACGTGCATAAAAAAATTATTTATAATTTTAGATAAATGTTCATTCAAGCAAGTTCAGGCAGAAAAAAGCACTCATACACTTCGTGCATTCGTGCTTTTTTCAGCCCAACTTGCTTTCATGCACATTTTCCTAAAATTATCGATAATTTTTTATGCACTTATTATATTATTACTGAATATTCCTAGGCGTAAATGCTTCAACAATTTGACAGTAGTCAGTAAAAAATTAAAATAATTGAGCAACTAACTACTCGATGTGGGTAGAAAATTAGTTTATTTTTTATTTCAGTTTTAAAATCTTCGATCGTGCATAAAATTATGTATGTACCACTGGCGTAACTTGCTTTTATGGCCTTCGTACATAATAACTATTATGTCATACTAGTTCATTATTGTGTTTTTATTGCTTAGTTACCAACTACACAATAGTGCACTTTATGGCCCGCACGGGCATAAAGACACAAAAAAATACACAAAAAAATAACCTTTACTAATAAAATTACAAAATATGACATAAAAGTTTGTATGCACCGCGGGTATTAATGGATGTGTATACCCTCGGGCGACTTTCAAACCCTCGGGCCAGAGGCCCTCGGATTTGTAAGAACGTCGCCCTCAGGGCATAAAGATCTACTTAATACCCTTGGTACATAAATAACTATTACGTGATGACAGTATACTTAATAACACCGGGATTTGTTGATTCGACATTTCTATTTCTGAATTATTTGGAGGAACCTGGCAACACTGGTAACAGTCGAATTTAGCTTGTACAGTACTTACTTCAATCTGAATTCGCTATATTTTACATCAAAAATTTGATACAGAAACGCTTAAATTTTCAGTTAAATGTGGAATGTATTAAAAACGGTTTAGTAGGTTACTGGAAAATACTATTAAAATAGATTTGACATCTCATTAACACTACTCTTATAATAATAACTCGGTCAATCTTGTACAAAAAATATTAATTACAGATCATTTTAATAAGGTAGTATAATTTTATTAGAAGTTTCATATCACTATTACTTATTAGATTTACATTTTCAATGGATTTTATGGTTATTAACTGAGCTTTATTAGAAACTGCTATGATTTAAAAATATGCAAGTCTAACAAAAATACCATAATGGACTTCGGTAGACCCGTGGCTTGAGAGCTTATTTCGTAAACAACTTACGCGGGATTGAGTCACGAACCGTCGACGTTTAAATCCTGTTAGGAAGACCATACGACCAAAGCAACAACGTAGAATCTGAATTTTGGATTTTATATAAACAACCCCCAAAAATCGTATCTTTAGTAAGGCTGTTGAAAAGAAAAAAAATTATCCGGATATCCGGATATGAACTTTTATCCGAGTCATCCGAAATTTCCGATTTCGGTTAACAAACTAATTTTTTATCCGGATAATTAGAAATATCTGAATAGTTATAATATCCGGATAATTTACAGTATCCGTAAAATTTACAGTATCCGATATTTTGAAGTATCCAGATTACTTTTAAATCTATTATCAATTAACTAGAAAGCTGAAAATGATATGAAAATATTGAAAATACTAAAAAAGGTCTGTTGCTGCTCTAAAAATGTATTATGCAGTAGTAATGCAGTAATCTCCTACATAACTTGCCTACAAAATATTCTGTAAGCAGTTTAAAAGAAATCTTTAGAAATCATTAATTCTATTCTTAGTATTCTTATCACATACCGCATTAAATTACATCATATATTTGATGTGAATTCTCGTTATTTATTTCTGTTATGTTTTGACTGCTGTGTTAGTGTTTAGTCAGCAGTCGCTAACTAAAAACTCTTAATAAAATAAACAATCTCATAGCAATTTATAAATTTAGTATTGCGTATTCAGCGATAAATTCTTTTATCCGGATAATTCTTTACTCGGATAATTTTTTTATCCGAGTTATACAGTTTATCCGGATATTCTGTCTCTCACGGATATCCGATTTCTTTCATTTCGGATATTTTTAAATACTAATTATCCGGATATCTACGTGAAAATTATCCGGATATCCGTTTTATCCGGCTCGGATCAACAGTCCTAATCTTTAGAATTCGGAGCATTTTAAAACTGTATTTCTTTTTAATCTAAAGTAAGACGTCCTGCAAAATTTTTGTCAATTATTCCATAACAATTTTAAAATTTAACTTTAAAACCTTGTTATCAGTTATACATATAGTTGTTCTTTACATACAAAGAATAATTTTGTATTTAATAAAATAACCATAAAAACGTGTCATATTATGTGGACTACTTTGATTGCATTATAAGCTACTGAACTAATTTTTTAATAAAAACAATTTAGGTGCCAACTCTCCACTATGCAGGCCATACTCCTTCGTGAAGTGTTATGGGCTGATACCTTTTTATCTCTATTTTTACCACTAATCTTTACATTACAAACTGTGTAACTTAGTAAGTTTTTAAAAATGTGCTAGAATATATCTAATAAGTAGAATAAATGTACTCAGACTCAGATAATGTCGCAACGAAATTTTCAAAATTTCGTAAATTTTCTAACTAGTTCGCTGATAAACTAAAGTTGAATGAATTAAAGAAACGTCTTCCGGGTTGGGATCGTGTCATTGTTGAGAAAGAATAATTCAACATTTCGCCCATTTTCTTAAGGGGTTTCATCAGGAAGAAAAAAGAGCACGATAACTCAACGTGTCAACCACGCCAGAGGCGAAACTCTTTTAGCAGGAGGAAGAAAGGCACGGTAACTCAACTTGTAAACCAAGCCAAAGGCGAAACCCTTCTTTTAGTGCCAATTTTTCCTTCCGATGAAGCCCCTTAAGAAAGTGCGTGAAACGTTGAGTTCCTCTTTCTCAACAATGACACGGTCTCGACCCAAAAGACGTTCTTTTAGCACTGACACTGACTGTAGAAGTATTCGAATTAATTTAAAGTTTTACATCATTTTAAACTTGAAAAATCATTTGGTAAAATAGGATGAAAATGACACCAGGGGTGTTTTACATGACGAGAAAATAATTTTCTGGGGTTTCTGAGGAAGAGAGATTGTAATCTAACTAAAAACGACGTGAATTAAAAAAAAAGCTAATGATGAATTAACAAATAGGTAGGTATGTTACATTACGTTAATAACAATAATTTTTTTTCACTACTAGTATTAGAAGATGTCATTATTGACCTTATTTTCGAGCCCAGAAGATGAATTTCTCTCCTAGTGGTCAATAATTTTTTATTATTGACTACTGGTTAATAATAGAAACAATTGCTATGCGCTCAGGTGCCTATTTTAAATATGTTTTACCCAAATGTCAATTGAAATTAACCTCTCCCCCTGTTTTTGATCAAGGCTATTTGATTTTTGTGGATATTTAGAAATAAATATACGCATCTGTCATTTTATTTTTTATTTATGTAAAAATGATTAATTAAAAGGAATAAAGGTGCTAGTAGTGAAAAAAATAGTATATAAACCACGGTAGAGAAGACTTTTCTCAGCCTCACAACTTATTTCCCTCCATGCTTCGCATGTCGGGAAATAATACTGCTCGGCTGAGAAAAATGTCTTCTCTACCTTGGTCTATAATATACTATTTCGTCGAGTTTGAGTCGTAGGTGGGGAAATTACTTAATTTAACTATCGATGAATCTTTCCTGGCACTCTCAAGATTTTTGCTCAAAGATTTTACAAATAATAATAACATTAATAATAGCTGATGTTGCGGCGATAACGCCGATAACAAACAAAAATAAGGTTTTCAGAACTGAAACTAATATTAAATTAAAGAACATTTTCTGGCCTCAAGCTCCCCCTCGTCGTACTCCATTCCCCCTCCTACCTATACGCTGAATTCAACACTGAATATATTATTAATTTAATATAAATATTGTAACTGCATTTATTTGCTCTTTAAATAGGCAACTTTTATCTTAAAAAACTCAGATTTTTGTAAATAGCGCTGGAATACATTTCTACTGATTTATTTCATGGATGTACTTAATATTTATTAAGATGATTGCCTTTTTGTAAAGAAATAAACTCAATTTATACAGTATGTCCACGGATTGAGTTACAAAGAGGTATGATTGACAAAAAAATTTTAAATTTAAATTGCATATTTGGGGATTAAACCCTGCTTGGCTTGAAAGTAATTTTAAGTATATTTTTGATTGTTTCAAATCAAGGAGGCTTGGTGGTAGATAAAAAAGTATTTTGTATTTAGTTAAAGTAGCTTTTTTGTACTAACTATGGCAAAACGTCATTAAGAAAAGTTTTTCGCAATGTAAAATCATCGATCCATGCAAAATTTCAGAAATATTGGCTTACTTTTATGAAATCGTGTCTGCTTATTGTTAGACTTAATCAGTTTACAAAACGTTTAATTTAAAATTTTATTTACAAAAAATTATAAAAAAACAATTTATTCAAATAAACCACCTCCTAAATTAGCGATCATGTGAATTTGAAAATAAAATTCGGCTACTCAAGTTTTTCATGATTTTTAATAAAACAAAATTTCGAGATAAATGTGAATAAAAAAGGAACTTTAACAGTTAGCCCAAAAATGAAAACTGCTTTAGGGACCCGAAAACAAGCAGACAACTTTATCAAGAGTGACTTTTTCTGAAAAATTTAAAATAATTTTTTTCCTCTTTGTAACTCAATCCGTGGACATACTGTATATATTACGGCGAATGGATTGCTTGTTTTCAATTTCGTGACTTCAAGATTAGCACAATTGCTTTCTAAATCAAAAGTCTTGCGTTTGACCCCGGTCGGGGTCAGGTGAGATAATATAAAAAGATCTTAAACTTTACTCTTTCTTCTTTTAAGTAAGAGATAAAACCATAGGTCCCGTATCAACACAATGCTTAACACGATAAAGGTCTCTTCCAAGGCTGAAAATACCATGGGTTTGGTAAAATTCTAATCGAGCAATGCCAACGGTCACAGCAGTCGACTCGCGTTGGGATACTTAATAAGTACTCCTAAGCTTAAATCTCATTCGAAACATTCTGAATTTCACTGCGGTTGGATGTGTTTTTTTAAACAATTATGTCTAATTCACAACTACTCTTTCTTCAAAGTGTCGAACTTTACGAACTCATTCAATTATTCTTGGAAAAAATTAAGGTATAAATAATTTATATGGTTCATTGAAATGATCAGTTTCTCTTCTCCTTAATGTTGAAAATAAATATAACGCTGCAAATGTGAATCCAATATTTGTTTCAAAATGTTTACATTATGTATGAAAAATTGTATTAGGCGAACAATCATCCTTTCTTGCACAGGAACTTGAATTCGTCTTCCATTTCAGCTTGCAGAGTTTCTAGAATGAGCGCTGCTATCTCACGCCTGATAATCTGTTTTAGGATAAATCCGTTGACCATGGTGACCAATACGTATCGCCATTTTTCAATATGAGGTGACGGAAAAAAAATTGGCTTTGAGAGTCTCAGTGACGCAACAGGTTAAAAGTTTGTTTCGAGACCGAGCATTCACGTTCAAATCCCGATGTTGGTCTGGAAAATTTCCATTTTTTTCCTGTCGAGGTCGGTTTGAAACCTGGTCATTAAGCAAACCGAATAATCCGAGCAGTTGGTGCCTCAACATGTAAAATAAAGCTACTTGCCAATACCTATACTTGAAGAGGTTTTTTTTTTAATGTGGTGTAGTGGGCACAGCCTTTATGTTGACTGTTAACCCAGCAAGTGACCACGCTGAAATCTCCCAAACCGGAAGTACTTACGCATTGCTTCAGTTTGAAAGTTCACCGTTTTATTTAGCCATCTACTGGTACAACAACCAAAACTAAAACAATCTTTGCAGCATACTCAGAACACTAACTAGACTTTGTTATACAATTAGAAACTAAACTAGTCCAATTCTATCTTACCCTCGCCTCTTCTTCGGATTGTCTTTGTAGGTATCTGTTCTTTCTCCTTGTTCTCTATGATATTCAGTACCATCCTAGCCACCTGTCCGCAATTTACTTCGCTTTCCAGCATTAATCCTATCATGTTAGTTTCGTTTATATTTTCGCCTATCTATTTCCATAGTAGCTCTATGTCTCTGTCTATCCCATCTCGGTCATTCAAATAGCGTGTTTTGTTTTCTTCGCAGTAATCACATTTACCATTGTTAATAATTTAAAACCTTTCCAGATATTTATTAATACATCCATGGCCCGCCAACGCTTGTATCTAAAAATAAGACACCTCTTCATGCTTCCTGTTAGACCAATTTCCGATATCTGTGATTAGCGTTTTTGTCAATTTCTATTTCACGTCTAATTTCCTTCTTATTTCCATTTGCATGTCTTCTTTGTCTTTCTTTCACAAGAATTTCTATGGGTGGAATCCCTGCTATTACGAGAGTCGTAGCCGCTCCTGTTGAGATCGTGCCGTAATCGCTACATATTCTTAAAGCCATTCTCCTGAGCGTTTGCTTAATCCTGTTGCGGTATTTCCGTTCTTCTATGACTTTCTTCCAAATTGACGTCCTGCAGAGCAGGATGTTACTACGGCCCCCATCACTCTTCTTTTACCTGCAATTGGTCCGCTTGTATTCGCCATCAGTCTGCTCAGCTTCGTCTCACTTTCGTTTGATTTTTTAACTGTTTTTTTAATATGATCTCTCCTAGTCATATTTTTGTCGAACCATATTGTGAGATATTTCATTGCCTCTTTTGCTTTGATTTCAACACTTCCTCGATCTCAAATCTTAGTTCTTTTATTTTGTTGTGGTGCGCCAATTTAACTCTACTACTTGTCATCTAGTCCTGTATTTTCTGCAGCCCTGTTTCAGTAACTTTCTCCGGCTGTGAACCTCTGTTTTCGCCGTTGCAATCACTGCCAAATCATCCGCAAAACTGCTTTTACGCCTCCATTACTCCATTTATAATTGACGTACCATGAGAGTGGACCGAGGATCGAACCCTGTGCGGGGTCCGCATGTTATATCAAGTTTTCTATCTTCTGATATTTTATTATTTCTATAACTCGGTCATTAAGGTAGCTGCACATAATTTTGATGATATATGTAGCAACGTTGCTTCTTTTTAGTTCTGCTATTATCTCCTTCCACCTTGCGCAATTGAAAGGGTTTTCCACATCGATCATGACTAATAGGCAGCATTTTCTGTTCTTGTTGCTGCACTGCCTTGCAGATTCCGCTATCCTTTTAACTCGCTCCATAGGCGCTCCGAGGCGGTCGTGGCTCAGTTGGTTCAGCGTGCGTCTGACCACTGAGATTGCCCGGGTTCGATTCCCAGGGTCACATATCCACCGAAAGTACCCGACCTTGGAAGGCAATGGCAAACCACCGAGGTGCAATCTGCCTAGTAAAGTCCTCTCTGGAGTAGAAATGCAAGCACTTCCGTGGTTCGGAGCCCACGTTAAGCTGTAGGTCCTCTATGTCCGTAGGCTACTTGACACGCTCACCACAGGCATATGGAGAGAGGATCGGCAACGCCCTGTGATACCCTTCACTCTACTCTAAGAAGAAGATAGTTTGTATGGTCGATCGTCCTTTGCGAAAGCCAAATTGCATTTCCGCTAGACCCCCTTTCCTACTTACTTCTTCTTGAAGTCTGCTAGCTATTAGCCGTTCTAATAGTTTTCCCAAAACGTTTATTAGGCATATCGGCCTATACGACACGCTGTTTTCTAAATTTTTGGAAATTCACCTTTTCTTAGAACATTATTCATCACACGAAGACAATATTCTGGGTGCTTGAAGAGGTCTAGTGTAAGGTGAATGATGGAAGCCGTGGTTCTATCATATTGAAACCACATATTTTGATTTTCTGGTAGCTATAGCAGCAAAAAGTTTTCAATTTCAATCACTCCCTATTTTGCTCTGCAGTGGCCATTTGGATAAGCGAAATAAAAACAGAAAATACCGTAATCGTTCTCTAAGAAATATGCTTTTAAAGATAATTTATTCTGCGGTACCTATCATTTGCAAATACTTTAGTGAATGTTTTTATAAGGTTTACGAGAACGTTAATTTGTGCAGATCATTTTAAAGGGAAATCTTTTTCTTTTACTCTTATACCTTTACAGTGTCGAGGAGGCCGAACACACCGAGCTGCAGAGTGGTCACCCATTCAAGTTCTGACCAAGCAGGTCTTTGCATAACTTTCTATATTGCAGTACTATATGCGCTCCCACTCTGCCGTACCCCTGGCTTTAAAGGGAAATAGATATTTAAAAACTGTTATGCTTTCAAAATATACCACATATACTACTTTACGGTTTTTAAATCGAACAAAATAAACCAAAAATTTTAGACGTCCACGCACGTTGGGATACCTGGCAACCGCAAAGCTAGATCTGGCACAATAAATGAACAAAAGAAATTGAACAGTGTTTCTATTCGGAGTCCAAAACAAATATTTTCAGCTGTGTAAAAAAATGTAGTTGTTATTTACGTGTAGATTTTCTTAATTCAAATTACTTTCGTATCAACGAAGAGAAATAAGGTCCCAGAATTATTAGCAAAATAGTAAAATACTAATTTTAAAACCCAAAAATAAGTAAGAATTAGGCTTTCAACATATGGTACCAAGGTCATAACTATAGTCCGTCCGCAAACGATGCGAAGTAATAAATTAAGCTGACAGCGGGAACTCGTAGGCGTCGGTATTATGGCAAGCCAGGTAGCGAAAGGTAAGCGGATTACTACAAGGGTTTTCTATTATCATTTACTACTTAAAACCGTAAATTCTTAAAACTTAACATTACTATTTCTTTTAATTTTGATTTACAACTTCGCATCGTTTGCGGACGGACTATAGGAGAGTTAAGGAAATTAAGAACTTCCTTGGAATATTTTTATCTATCATGGGTTTTACTAAACTACATATTTTAGTAATAAAAACAAAATAAAAAAATTCTATAATTTTTTATACTCTTCAAAAATATTTCGAACTTAAAACATTTAAAAAATTAACAAAAAAATATTAGTGATGATCTTGGGTTTATAGGTGTTAAACTGTTAAATAGCTTGCAAATAATTCGCTAACATAAAATTACAGTTAAAAAATGTATAATACATACCTACAGCAAAAGCAGTGTAAAATATTTCACTATGTAAACGAGGTTATAACTGAAACCTTTATTACAATTGTGCATTGTTAATGTTCCGGCTCATAAAGTTCTTTGTCACATAACTCATGCGAAAAACTGACAAATCATTATACACATACATAATAAAACGCTTTTGAATCAGATGATCACACTAGAAAATGTTAATCACACATTTACATATCTCAGTGTCAATGATAAGAGTCTTTGTTTCCTTAATTAACAGCATTTTTAACTCTCAAAATGATATCTTTATTTTTTTACTTTTGAAGTTGCCGAAATTTTTTTAACATATTTTCTGTTATCTGAAAGAATATTTCTCACCAGTATCCCCCTCGAAGAAAAAGATGGTAAATGGGAATTTAGCCAGTGTTTAATGTATGAAAAAAATTACACCGATATTACAAGAGGAAATGTTAATATTTCAAGCATTCAAACAATACCTTGCAAACACGGATGGATTTACGATCGTTCCCAGTACGAGAGTTCCGTTATAATGGAGGTAAATTGCTTTTAAGTATTATAAAAGACAAAACACATAACTCAATGTTCCAGTGGGATTTGGTATGCGATAAGGATTTGTCTCCGACCTTAGCGTTGGTATTACTAGGAGCAGGCGGCTTGGTTGGAAATTACATTTTTGGTTACGTTCAAGATGGTCTCGGTCGAAAACCTTCGTTTTTTATTTATTTATTCATACAATGCGTTTTTGGTGTTGCAACCGCCTTTGCGGGTAATTTCTACATTTGGACGCTTTTCCGTATTGGTGTGGGTTTTACCGTGCCTGCCATTCTTGGAACGCCGTACGTTTTGGGTAGTTTTAAATTTCCTTGGTGTTCCCAAAAGTTAAGTTTATGTTTCAGCTATCGAATTGGTGGGGCCGCGTTACAGAACAACGGTTACAGTTTTGATAAACGTAGCCTATTCTCTTTCTTTGATTACACTTTCCGTGATAGTATGGGCAATAAGAGACTGGAGACAATTGGCAATTCTGACAACTTTACCCTTCTTACCTTTATTTTGCCTATATGGGTTACTTCCAGAAAGTCCTCGATGGTTACTTTCGCAGGAAAAATTTGCCGAGGTCGAGAAAATCCTAAACACCATGTCAAAGTATACAGAAGCTCCTATCCAATTTATTTAAATTTAAAAAGGTGAGTTTCAGGATAAATGGAAGGAAATTAAGAGCGGATGCCATGGCGAACTTAAAACAAGGAGCGGAAGATATGAAAAGGAAAATCGTCCACCAGAAGAGTTACGGGGTTTATGACCTTTTTAAAAGACCAAATTTAAGAATGAAAACCATCATAATTACATTTATATGGTTTACAAACACCAGCGTGTATGTGGGGCTTTCTTACTATGCGCCAATTCTTGGGGGCGACGAATTTTTAAATTTCTTTTTGGCAGGTGCAGTGGAATTACCCACTTATTTGTTTCTGTGGCCCGCCATGGAACGCTGGGGAAGAAGATGGACTTTGTGTGTTAGTATGATAATCGGTGGCTCTGCTTGTTTGGCCACGTTTTTGGTCAGAAATGGTAAATTCTTGTTTTTTGGCTAATTTTATTGGCAGTTTTCTGTTATATAATTAATGTTTTTTGGAAGTCCCATTAAAAAAATTAGTTAAAAATACTACTAGTAGGATGGTAGAAACGTTAAAAGCACAATAAAATTTCTTTTCAGATTCAATGATAACTTTAAGCCTTTACTGCATAGGAAAAATGGGCATTTCTTCCTCGTTTGTAGTGTTGCCTTTAATGGCATCAGAATTATATCCGACAGTAGTAAGGGGCTTAGGAATGAGCATCAGTTCTGTTATGGGAATGTTAGGGCCCGTTTTTATACCACTCGTTAACTATTTGGTAAGTCTTCGGGCACTAATTAGTGCCTCGATTTGCGCTAATAAAAATCGTCTTTACGCGTCTTTAACAAATTAACGAGGTAGTAGCGACGCAGAGAACGAGAAAAATTAAATGCTTACCTGAAAAAAATTATTGGTTAGACGTGCTTTCTGCTCGTGAATGTCATGCTGTAAGCCTGTTTATAGACAATCAGATTCTATACCGAATGTCATATTTTACAGGGATCTGATATGCTAACTCTGCCATTAATAATTATGGGTACTCTGTTGGTGGTTGGAGGGGCATGTTCTTTACTACTCCCGGAAACATTAAATCAGCATCTTCCGCAGACGCTGGAGGACGGCGAAAAAGCGGGATTAGACTGCTTCGCGTGCTGTACTCCTCCGCAAACAGACACGAAAACTGCTGCTGTTCACGAAAGTGTACTCTAACAATAAAGTTTACTTTTACATGTAGACTTATAAATCGAGCTTCATTCTAAGTTATAGATTTTCATGTAGCAATGTACAATAAAAGCAGAAATAAAAGTTAACGAAATTCTTAATCACAATGTTTTAAACGAGGAAATTTTTATGTATTCTATTTCGTCGTAGGACAAACATTAATATCAACTAGGTAATTTTTGGCAGTTAGGTAATATTTAGAAGGTATATGCTAAGCTTCATTTATCCTATGTGATTTGTAAAAATGTTAATTCTTTACTTATAGCGAGTGATATCACATCGGAACCAAAAGTACTTCCTTACTAAAGAAGAAAACTGTTCAAAAGCTGTACATACAAAGTATATTCAGTAGTTTTGAGCATTGAAACACTGATAAATAAAACTCTAATTCTTGAAAAAAACAATATATCAACAACTACTACTGTAGTTATTTATACAATGTGTTCATTTTATCTTCTAACCCTTTACAGCTCCGAATAAGCAACATTACATACTACTGCCAGTATTCTTTCATAGATACAAAATACGAAAGTCATTCTAACTTTATGCCTTAAAGGGTTTTAATTCCAAGAATACATATATGTGGGCTCTCGAGGTCCATCGCTTTCTTAATCCGCTGTTTTCATTTAATTCTCTTCTAAGCAATGTTTTATATTTTTTTCCTTTTAATTATTGAAGATTTTGAGTGTAATTCTTTCCTTGCATTTTCGGACGCCCAGTCGCCTTCTTCAATTGGCTTCCTTCAGCCCTTACTTTTCTAGTTTTTTTTTGTTGTCTTTGTGTTACGTCCCAACTATCTTAAACAATTATGCTTGATCACCATTTCAATTTCAGGTTCATTCAAATTTAGATCTTCTGCGACAATGCTCTACCTCTCGGATATTGTTAAAACCTTCTCATCTGCTTCTAGAACCACCCTTATTTCGCTGTCAAATAACATTATCGTCCTAGTTATTGTTTTATGCAGTTTGTTTTCAACGATGTATTTTTCTAACGTCTTTGTATTCTTTTTTTGTAAATTTTGTGATTATTGTATGTGATTAACATGCCAAAATTAGTACATTGCCTACTTCTTTAAACAGAACTAAAGTTTTAACATGAAGAAGATCAAGTTTGCAATACTTTTGCGTAGCATGGGATTGGTGAGAGCAATTAAGCTAGAACAACAGAACACCGTTACAGCCAACTGCTACACCACAGTTTGTCTGTTTGATGCTGGAGGAGGATACTTTGAACATAAATAAAGCCATTTTGCTTATACACCAGTAGTTTTCTTGCATTTCAAAATATACAGAGTGGCCCTCGTACAATGGTTTCAATTGAAGACACCGAAGAACATCTTCAATGCTCAGTGGTACATATCGAATCGTATAATTCACACTGACTCCAACAGTCCAACATAGAATACATGTGCGAGACATAATTAGTAAGCTACAAGTCACTACGACGTACTCCTAAGACATACCATAACATAATTACCCCAATAAGCAATGATACGAAAGTTACAACGCAAGTGGCCGTGGGAACTAAAAAAAATAAAATAAAACTAATTATATCACCCTTACCTCTTAGCTTTAAGAAGGAACAGCGAGACGGCACTACAGGGCGTTTGTCTCTTCATATGCCAAACAATTAACTCATAGAATTTGTTATAATTAATTCTAACCATAGCTCAAAGTGGGGGGGGGGGGGGGGGTAGGAATGTAGCATACCATCGCCTTTTTAAATTACAGAACAGAAGTTATCCTAACTTATTTGGAAGTTCGGGGCCCACAGTTTAGGGTACTTTTTTTAACATGAATAAATTTTATTATTATGAAGTAGGTATAATAGTTATACCCCACTAATTATTTCTCTCTTTGATCACTAGTTATTCCACGAAATATTATTTTGTTCAGTTTGAAAAAAATAGTAAGGAAGTTCTATTTTATAAAAAAAAATAGCCTTGATGTTATCTAAGAAGCTACTTGAATTATACACAAATACGGTACAACTTGCTACTTTACTATTATCAATTTTCAGGTGTTCATTTGTAGTTATAAAGTATTCATTGCTATTTATATTAGATAACCGCATGCAATCTAATTTTGAGCCTTATCACAACAGACAGAACTTGAAAGATAACTGTATCAGGCATCAGTTTATATAACTTCACAACAAAAGTCAATTTTATAACTCACACATATTCGTAAATTTATTAGCAATGTGGCCAATTATCATTGCTGTATTCATAGCTAGCTTTACTAGTTTTGCTCTTTATTTGCAAAGTAAGAAAAAAGATCCTGAAAAAATCTGTGGTGTTTATTCTCGGCCAGGGAAATGGTTTTATTTAAAATATATTACTTTCCTAAGTCTGTTAGAAATAAGGAAAGCAAAGGCAAAATTATTAACTTTTCTAAGAACTGAAGACAATGACGATACTGATAAATCAATAGATATAATGCAGTTGGAAAAATTGCAGACACTTTCCGATCATGAAAAAGTAAGTACGAAGGTTTATTATATCACACATTAATGTGGACAACAAATTAAATATTTCAGGGCTTCGATGCTGTATTTTTCCAAGCAGTTAACATGAATGGTTATTCGTTGTGTGGTGGAACTGAACGCAGGCATGAAGGAAAAACTTTCGGTTTATTTTACATAGTTGTATGTACATTTCATCAGAATTTTAGAAGTCTTTTAATATTTAACAGGTTCCAGGTATAGGGCTTTTAGGCAGCGAGCGTTTACCAAGTACGCTTTTAGAAACAGATTCTGTTTCAATTCATTTAGGCAACGCATTTGCTGCTGGAGGTATTCGTTTCAGCCCTATAAAGCCCATGGAAATATGGAAAGTATCTTTTAATGGTAAAATGAGGTATTAAGAAATTTTCCCCTAATGATTTTAAAATAAATTTTAATTAATGTTTAAGACTGGAAGGTAATCCAGAAACTACATTTAATGTAAGACTGCAAGCAGATTGGACTTCAGATTTGCCATTTTTCCTTTATGAACGAGACATGAATAGTAAATCGCTAGCTCGAGCAATTGCAAAAGAAGTGTGGACTGACGATTATTTTAAAACGTTAAAGAAGTAAGTTTGTTAGTGTTTAATGGTTTTATACTTATTAAAATTAATATACAGGGAACACCAAACTCATTATGAACAAATGGGAAACTTGAGGGGCACGTTAATTGTAAATGATCAAAAACACGATTTGAATATGTGGGCTTTCCGAGATCATAGTTTTGGTAATTATTCGAATTTTACTTTATAAAAGTAATCTATTATTATTAATATGTATTAACAGGATACAAAAGGGATTGGTCCCTTCTACATCGTTATGCTTTTCATATGATTTATTTAAGCAATGAAACACGGATAACAATTGGGGTAATCAGTCATCCTAAAACGATGTCTCATTTTGAAGTTGGTTATATTGTAAATAAGAATAAGACAATTGATTCGATAGAAAGCTGCGATTTGCAACTTTATCAACATGGTGAGAAAGGTAAACCTGGAAAAGAAATTGCCTTCACTTTTGTTGCTAAAAATAAAACATATGTAGTAAAAGCCATTGTTGAATATGAGGCCGAACATTATAAAGGACACAATAAGGAAGCACGACTTATTGAGAGATTTTTGCGATATGATGTCAATGGTATTAAAGGTAAAGGAATTGCCGAATGGCATTACAATGTTGGGGAGAAGACATGTTAAATGATGTTCACTTATAAAATGAATAAATGAAAATAAAAATTATCTTATATACCTATTTTACAGTTTTTCTTAGTAATGTAAATAATTATATATATATATGTATATCTAATCGGAATCACCCCCCCCAATTCCATCCAGTGTGAGGGTGGAATGCTGTTGTTTCATCCATACATGAAGCTATAACCTTGACTTTATTCCATGACGTATTCTTGTTCCTTAATTTTTCTCCTATTACACTATCCCATGTTTCTTTTGGCCTTCCTCTTTTTTCTTCGTTTACGTTTTTGCTTCCCATATCTGTCTCACTGATCTCTTCTTGTTCATTATATATAAGTGTGCCCACCAACTTAACTGTCTTTTGAAGTTATTCTGATAAAGGTTTTGAATATATTTCATGAGCTTTCTGTCAACTCCTCTTCTAAGTAAGCTTTCCCAAACTCTTTTCCTAGGAACGCGGCCAAGCGCCTTTTTTAAGTCTATGTACGCTGAGTATGCCTTGTTTTTTCGTTGTAATGTCTTGTTAATTATTTTTTTAATGGTGAATACGTGGTCCTGTGTACTTCTACCCTTCCGAAATCCACTTTGCACCTTCATTAATGTTGGTTCTATAATTTCTATAATTTGTTTTAATCCTCTCTCTACACTCTTCTTTCGTAAATCTTCAGAACTGAATTCAGCAGAGTAATACTGCAATTCTTGTTGTCTCAGTTCTTTGGAATGACTTCCTCTCTCCAAGCTCTGTTAAGTATTTCTAATACACACACAACATTGTACTGCTTTTTGGTCTATAAGCTTTTCATTTCTGTACTGACTTTATGGTGTCCTGGGGGCTTCTATGAGTTCTTCTAGGGTGATTTCTTCCGTTACCTCTTCCTCTTTTAACTTGTACGTTTTTATAGTTTCAACAAATTTTTTTTCTTCTTATTTCTGGGTGGATGTTGTTGTTCTCTTCTTTCTGTATTTTTATGTTTGCTACTAATAAGTAATGGTCACTATTAATTTCTGCAATTCTTTTCACTCTTACATCTTTAACCATGCATAGGTATGTTCTCTTTCTCTATTAATAGATAATCTATTATAGATTTCTCTTTTCTAGTAGGTATAGTTTTATTCCATTATTGTTTCTAGTTATTTCACCGGTTTACCTATAACTTCTGTGTTCATCTCACCTTTTTTTGCTACTCTTCCATTAAAATCTCCTAATAGGAATAATCGCCCTTTACTCCCTTCAGATACCATCGTTAACTTTTCCCAGAATTTGTCTTTCATTTCTGCTCTTTAGTTCTCGTTAGACCATAAACTACCTACAATAACTGTTTTTAGATTTCCAGTTTTTTCTTTGCTTTCTATTGTTAGTGTTCTCTCAGACCATGCTTTCCGTTATGTATTTTATTCACAAATTTTTTATGTATCATACAACCTACTCCTGCTTCTACCATTTTGCTTTGTCCACTCCGCTAAATATTAAGATATGACCTTTCTCCAATCCTAGTGTACTTTGTCCTTTCTTCTTAGTTTCAGTTATAGCTAAAACATGTAAATCTGCCTTAACATATTCTTCTGTTAATTCATTTGCTTTGACATATATGTTCCATATGTTTTATGTTCTTATTTTCCATAAACTATGTTTCTTTTTCTTATTTCGTGTACCTTTTCTTTGTGCTGTTGTTTCCGTATTTCCATCATTTTCTGATCTCGTGTTTACTTTCGCCCGTTCCTGGACTCTTTTCTATTTCTTCTAATTTTTTTCTAGATATTCTAAATTATCTATTTTTGACTTTAGGTCTTTGACTTCTTCTTTTAGTGTTTTGTTCTATTCTGGAATTAATTTTACCGCTTCTCTGTATTCTTTGAGATATTTTCTCATTTCCTTTTATTTCTATCATAAGTTCAGTTTGCATGCCTGCTACTTCTTCCATTTCTTATATTTATTAATAATCTTCTTTGGTCTTAGTATTCAACCAGTTTTATCTATTTGTATTGTGTGTTGCCTGTATGTACGTGCAGAGCGCCCCCGTCGTCCGTTCGGAGGCGATAAAATTCTTCTCTCACCACGTAACTGTCAATTCTTTTAATATTTATTTATGTGATTCTGTTATTAGGCCACCGAGCTGCGTGGCCAAGTGCATTCCTGTCTTTGCCTCCTTGCCTACGCGTAGCATTCAGGAGGTAGCGGGTTCGAACCCCATTGCCGACTGCCTTGAATCGGGTTTTTGGGTGGTTTTCCCAATTCAAGAGAGTTAACCATCTCCGCGGTAAATACCGGCGCAGGTTTTTTTTTTTTTTTATATTAAAGTTAAGCCAGATCAACATACAAAATGTTATGCATGACTGAGTTAAGTTAAATTATATTTCATGTTTTAATATTTCGGATTGGTGTGGAGGTATATGACTCCTCGAGAGATGCACTGTGTTGTCTCGGTATTAATCTTCGTGGTGGATGGCTTGTCAGTTATTATCTTCCGGGAATAGATCTTGGGGTAGTTGCCTCTTTAATCGGATATGAATATTTTTACGGCCTAATTGTTGAATACTGGTGTTGTTTATGGTTCCAAGTTTTAACAGAAAATTAGTGGTAAGTTTGTGGATAACCTTATCAATTGTTTCCATCTTCAGCTCATGATGTATTTGTCTGTTTCTTACGTACCAGGGTGCATTTATTACTATTCTGAGTACTTTGTTTTGAAAAGTCTGTATTTTATTTATGTTCGTTCGTGAAGTGGTGCACCAAACTGGGCAAGCGTACGTGACGATTGGTCTTAAAAGGGTTTTGTACAGAAGTAAACAGCATTCTTGTTGGAGTGGCGTTTTCCGGTTTAATAATGGATATATCTGTCTTAGTCTGGAATATGCGACATTCAATTTATTATTGATGTGGAGGCTCCACGTCAGTCGGGTGTCTAAGTGAACGCCTAAGTATTTGACAGCTTCTTTAGGAGAGTTCCATGGGATATCTGTTCCGTCTAGTTGAATGTTTGAATGCTCCTTGACGCGCTTTAAAGTAAATATTTTTGCAACACATTTTGAGGAGTTTAGCGAAATGCACCATTTTGTGAACCATCTGCTGAGTAGATTAGTTGCCAGTTTAAGTTGTGTTATTGCCGCAGTGAGGTTGGTATGCTGTGTTATTATTATTGTATCATCAGCAAATTGGGCTAGTTTACAGGAAGCGGGTGCGAGAATATCGTGGATGTATATGTTAAATAGGGTGGGACCGAGCACGCTTCCTTGAGGTACGCCAGCGCTAATGTTTTCTTTTGTTGATAATGTTGCATTAATGCGTACTGCAAACGTTCTGTTCTCCAAGAATGAAATTAGTATTGACAGGACGTAGTGTGGCAGATTTAAGTGTAATATTTTATAGACTAGACCTTCAATCCACACCTTGTCGAAGGCTTGGGATATGTCCAAAAACACTGCAACAGTAAATTGCTTGTTTTCATAGCCTTCTTCGATAATCTCTGTTACTCTTTTCAGTTGCAGCACAGTAGAAAGGTCTTTTCTAAATCCAAACTGAAAATCCGGTATTATTAAGTTGTTTTCCAATGACGCATTTAGCCTATGATTTATTAATTTTTCTAGAAGTTTAGATAGTGCCGGTAGTAGACTTATTGGACGATAACTACTGCATTCGTGTTTGGGCTTCCCCTGTTTGTGAAAGACAATGATGTGTGCATGTTTCCATGATGCCGGGAAGTATCCTTGCCTTAGGCATGCATTGAATACTGTGGCTAAGAAGGCTACTGCCTTCCTGGTAAGGTTTTTTAGGATTACGTTATTTATCAGATCATACCCTGGGGACTTCTTTAGTGCCAGGGTTTTTATATAACCGGTTATTTCGTTTGGTGAAGTTGGATCATTAAAGTCATCTATGATTGGTAAGTGGGTTTCGTTATAAGTTGTGATAGATCTTGAGAAATTTCTATTTGAGTTGAGGATTGTTGGAGTGAATGTTTGCCTTAGATGTGTTGCAAAGAGATTGGATTTTTCGTCATCGCTGCTGTATGAGGTATTATCAGCTGTAGTGAGTGTTGGTATTATTTCAGTCTGTTTAGTTATGTGCTTGGTGACTTTCCAAAGATCTTGGTCGTTAGATTCGATATTGCCAATGTATTTTTTGTACCTTGTAATTCTATAATTATCAATTTCCCATCTTATTTTGTGGGATATATTATTTAATCGATTTTTTACCTGGGGATCTCTGCTTCTAAGCCAGTCCCGTCGCAGTTTGCTCTTTTGTGTGATTAATTCTAGGATGAATCGAGGTGGGATGTCAGGATTTGGTTTTCTTAGGTTAGTTGTAGGTTTGGTTGTGGCGTGGACCGCTTCAGTTATGAGGTTTGTAAACTGTTCAATGTTGTCGTCGATATCCTGCTTATTTTTAATATGTGATGGATTTATTAGGGTGCTATCGAGTTTTTCCTGAAATTTATCCCAGTTAACGTGGCCCTGTATTAATTTAGGTAGTGTGGGTTTATTTGTGGAATTTGTGGTAAAGGATAGGATTATTGGCAGGTGGTCGGAATCGAGTTCTGCTATTACTTCTTGCTGAACTGGGTTTCTAAAGTTTTTAGTTACCATGATATCAAGAATGTCTGGTTCTTGATCACTTCTGTAAGGAAAGTAGGTATAATCCTTGGGAGCCTCGATTTGCAACTGGTGTCTCGCGGCAAAATCATTCAGTCTTTTTCCATTAGGGTTGCTTACTCGACATCCCCATACAGTATTTTTGCAGTTTAGATCACCAATGAGAAGCGTGGTTTCATTAGGATTAAATAAATTGATTATATCTTTTTCTGAAAGAGATTGCCGAGGTTGTTTGTAAGCACTTATTATTCTGGTGAAACAAACAAAAAACTAATAAACAAACCGACCGAAAACAAAACGATGACAAAAAAGGCAGCGGACATGGACAACGATTTAGGACAAAAAATATGGAAAATTGCGACATGGAATGTTAGAGGAATACAAGGAAAAGAAATGGAAATTGCAGAAGAATTAGAGAAGTCAAGTTTAAAATTAATTGGACTAACAGAAACTAAAAAGAAAGGTAAGGGAAGCCAAATATTAGGTAATGGTGCACTGTTAATTTATGGAGGGGTCAAGGAAACAGAAAGAGCACAAGCTGGAGTAGCATGCATAATCCGGAAGGAAATTATTGGAGCAGTTAGGGAATGGGAGTATATCAATGAAAGAATTTTAAAAATAATGCTGGAGGCCTACAAATCCTTTCCATTAACAATAATTATAGTGTACGGCCCGAATGAGAACGAAACAGCGGCAGGAAAAGAAAGATTTTGGAATGAACTTCAAATTACCATTGAAGATTATAAAGGATTTTTAATTATGCTTGGAGACTTCAATGCGAGAGTTGGTAACGAACACAATAAATGGAACGGGGTGATCGGTCCACATGGAGAGAACACTCTAAATAATAACGGTAAGCGGTTGTTAGAATTTTGTTTAGATAATGGGCTAAAAATAACAAACACCTTCTTTAAACACAAATTAATACACAGCATAACAAGAGAAGTTATAAGTAGAGGTGAAAGATCTATAATTGATTACGTAATTGTACCAAATAAAAACTTGCAAAATATAAAGGACACAAGAAGTAAGCGAGGGTACTAAATTGGGAGCGACCATTTTCTGTTACAAACAACAAGCAGATTTAATATGCCAAAGGAAAAGAAAGAAATACTTCAACAAAGTAGAGACAAGGAAAGAATAAAAAACTACAGATTACGGGATAAATGTGTTAGGAAAAAATACTCTGATGCATTAGAAAAAGAATTTGACCTTATTAACCAACGATATAATATAGAAGAAGATGACATAGAAAAGAGATGGGAAGTTTTCAAACGTGTGCTAAAGGAAACTGCAGCAAAAATTTGTGGGTCTTCTATAACAATTAAAAATAGAAAACAAACTGCTTGGTGGAATGAGCAAGTAAAGAAGGTAGTGAAGGAAAAGAAGAGGTTATGGAAAGCTTATCTTAGGGCAAAAAATGACGAAACTTATGAAGCATACAAGGTACAAAGAACCTTAGCTAAAGATGCTGTGATAGAAGCCAAAAGAAAATCGTGGGAGGAATTTGGTAGGGAACTGGAAAAGAACAGTAGATATAACTCGAAACTATTTTATAAGGCTCTGAAATCCCTCCAAAATAACAAAGAAGTGAGACTAAAACAAATAAAAGACAAAAAAGGGAACATAATAACAGACGATAAAAGGATACTAAACAGATGGAAAGAGTACTTTGAAGACTTATTAACTGAGGATACACATAACACCATTGTGAATTTAAACGATAAACAAAACACGGAACAACTTGACAGACGCATAGTAACGGAAACTGGAAATTGCATAGAAATAAAAGAAGTACAAGAAGTTCTAGACAAAATTAAAATAGGAAAGGCGGCCGGATATGACGAACTTACCCCTGAAATGATAAAATTTATGAGTAAAAACGGCACACAAGAACTTCACAGGATTTTTAATATGGCGTGGAAACTAAAGAAAATACCCAGTGACTGGACATCAGCAATAATTCTACCGATCCATAAAAAGGGTGACAGAAACGACTGCTCAAATTATAGGGGGATTTCTTTGTTAAGTGTGGCTGCAAAATCTTACGAAGGAATATTAGAGAAGCGACTACGTGCTGAAGTTGAAAGGCACTTACACGATGCACAAAGTGGATTTCGGCCAGGATACAGTGTCCACGACCATATCTTTACTCTCCAACAGCTGGCTGAAAAAACTCTAAGTAAAAATAAAAAGGTTTACCTTTGCTTTATAGACTTGAGAAAAGCCTTTGATAGTATCAAAAGGGATAACATATGGGAAAGCCTAAGAATCAAAGGGATAAATTCAGATTTAATAGATGCCATTATTAGTACACATAAGACCACGAATAATATAGTCAGAACAGGGAACAACCTATCAGATGCATTAATCACAACCGAGGGTGTAAGACAGGGAGGGGTACTGAGCCCCCTCTTATTTATATGCGTTATGGATGAAATAATTAATGAATGTAAAATAAGAATGAAACCGTACATAATAGGTTATCACAATCTACAACCAATCAAACTGGAAATATGTGCTTTCGCGGACGATGTAGTGTTATGTGCGGAGTCTGAATTTCATCTACAAAGTAATATTAATATTTGGAGGGAAGTGCTTGAAAAGTTTAACTTAAAATTAAATCTAGAGAAAACTAAAGTAGCGGTCTTATCAAATGTCGATACCAAAATAAATATCAAAATTGACAATAAGCCTATCGAACAAGTACAGGGTTATCCATTTTTGACACTTTTGCTGGGTATCTCGGTAATTATTGAATATATCAAAAAACTGATGCAGGTGTCATGAGATGTTTTTGGGAGAAATTAAAAATGGTAAAAGCAGAATTTAAAAATATTCGCTCTTATAGAAGATACGGGGGTAAATTGAAAAATTGGCGATTTTAGAATTGACCACTATAATCTTTATTACTAATAATAGAAGAAATTGTTTAATATAAAAGTTTCTTAGTTTGCTAAGTAGAATATGAGGCCGCTTGAAAATCGTATCTACGGGGTCAGGTCAAAAAGTTATCGAAGCTAACTTTCTTATTTTAAATGGCACACCCTATATATTTTCAGCCAAAAAATATGCATTTTTAATTCTCGTTTCAAACATATAACATACAATATATTTTATTATTTAAATAAGTGAACAGTTTCAATTTTTATATTAAATCGATAGTAGGCCGTGCATTATGAACTAAGAAACCGAAATAAAAGATCCCATTTTTCGTAAAAAATAATTATTGTTAGATATTAAAGTAAAATAACTTGCATCTAAAATAATTTTGGCACACAAATATCAATATCGTTATCATTACTGTTTGACCGTTAACTTAAATTATTTTTCCTATGGTATAAGTAAAAGCAATAAAAAAAATGTCAAATTGGTTTTTATATTATATTAATAACTAACAATAATTATTTTTTACGAAAAATGGGATCTTTTATTTCGGTTTCTTAGTTCATAATGCCCGGCCTACTACTGATTTAATATAAAAATTGAAACTGTTCACTTATTTAAATAATAGAATATATTGTATGTTATATGTTTGAAACGAGAATTAAAAATGCACATTTTTTGGCTGAAAATATATAGGGTGTGCCATTTAAAATAAGAAAGTTAGCTCCGATAACTTTTTGACCTGACCCCGTAGATACGATTTTCAAGTGGCCTCATATTCTACTTAGCAAACTAAGAAACTTTTATATTAAACAATTTCTTCTATTATTAGTAATAAAGATTATAGTGGTCAATTCTAAAATCGCCAATTTTTCAATTTACCCCCGTATCTTCTACAAGAGCGAATATTTTTAAATTCTGCTTTTACCATTTTTATTTTCTCCCAAAAACATCTCATGACACCTACATCAGTTTTTTGATATATTCAATAATTACTGAGATGCCCAGCAAAAGTGTTAAAAATGGATAACCCTGTACAACACTTTAAGTACCTAGGCAGTACCATAAGTATGAGAGGCACATTGGAAAATGAATTAAACGCCAGGTTAAGCAGTGCTAATAAAGTGTTACAAATGCTATATAATAAATTTCTAAACAAAAAAGAAGTGTCGCGCCAAACAAAGTTAACAGTTTATAAATCGATCTACCAACCAACACTACTGTATGGGGCAGAAAATTGGGTTCTAACGAAGGCCGATAAGCAGAGACTCCAAACTGCTGAAATGAAGTTCCTGAGACGGATAAAGGGGATTAAAAGAATCGATAAAATAAGAAATGACGATATAAGGAAAGAATTAAGAGTCAATCCTTTAAATGTTACAATAGAAAACCAAAAATTGAGATGGTTTGGCCACCTACTGCGAATGGGTGCAAATAGGCAAGTCAAGGAAATCTGGCAAGCTAAACCTTTAGGTAAAAACAAGAAAGGAAGACCAAGACGTACCTGGAATGATAGTGTACTGGCAATATTGAACGAAAGAGGAATATCATGGAAGGAAGCAACACAGATGGCAACGGACCGTATAAGATGGAGGAATTGGGTAAACAAGTAATTCAACCACCTCGACACCTACGGGTACAAGAGGACCTGACTATGTATGTATGTATGTGTATTATTCTGATTGGTTGTAAACTTTGGGGAGCTATGGTTATCGCGATCGTTTCAAGGCTTGTCGTAAATATTTCAACAGGTGTGCTGCATGATAAGTGCTTTTTAATAAGAATTGCTACTCCACCCCATGCAGTTTTTGATGGGCGATCCTTTCTGAAGATGTGATATCCATTAATTCTAAATGTTTCGTCCTCCGTGAGATGAGTTTCAGTCAAACATGCAACGTCGATGTTATACCTGGCCAGGAAAGAAATGAATAGAGATCTTTGGGGTTTTATCCCGTTTGCATTCCAATTCAGAAGTGTTATGTTTTGTAGAGACTTGTGTGTATTAACCATTGATAATGTTAGGGAGGATTTGTTGGATTAGAAAGGATTTAATTTTAGGTAAGTATGTAGTAATTATTTGTTGGATTATTTCGAGAATGGAGTCGAATAAGGTAGAACTAAAATTGTTGGGAGAAGTGTTGGTGTTTTTGGGTTCAGTTGGCTCGTTAGGATTAGTATTTTTAAATAAATCTGCGTAAGAAATGTTAGGACGACGAGCTGATGTATTATTTTGTGTTCCCCAGCTATTCCTAATAGGGGTTCGTGATTTTAGAAGCTGCTTGTGGTGTGGACACCCTCGGTAACTGGCTGGGTGAGCTCCTCCACAGTTAACGCAGTAAGGAGGATCATCAGGTTGTTTTTCACAGGCATTAGGAGCGTGGTCTGATTTACATTTGACACAGCGTGGTTTTACTGCACAATAATTTTTTGTATGCCCAAACCTTTGGCATTTATGGCATTGCGGGATGTTATGCGGCTTTTTTCTCGGTTCCACTGTTATAATGGCGTGACAAAGTGTATTTATTTTATATATATCATTCGCTGTTTCATTTGCTGTTAAGACAATTGCACAGACGGGGATAGGGTTTTTATCCTTGTTTAAAAGTCGTGTTACTGTTTGAACTGGTAGTTGTTTGTCGAGTAGTTCTTTTTTTATTTCTTCGTCGGTAATGGAAAGAGGGACATTTTTGATTACAACTGACAGTGGTTTTTTGTTGGGGTCCTGGAATGTATGAAATTCGACTTCATTTTCCGTATAGAATTTTGTCAGTTTTCTATAGTCGTCGTGGGTGGATAAATTATTTTTTAGGTAGTGGTTATTATACAAGGTTGTAAATTCTCTATTTTCGGTGAGTTTTGTAATATCTGCTACAATTTCTTGGTGATTGTTTACTTTATGTAGAAAAATTGGAGGAATTTTAAATTTTACCTGCGTTAACGGAGTGGTTTGGCTGTTATTGTCTGCCGGTGATATGTTGGCCGTTGATACGTTGCCATCGGCGTGCTCGGTTTCGATTTTGGATGATAGAGGATAATACGGATTTTCTTTTATTAGTTGGTTGTAATTCCATGTGTAGCGTTTGACGACATCGTCGACTGGCGGTGTTAATTGGTCGCTCCCTCTTTTGCTACCCATGATTAGCGTGCGTGTCCTGGGTTATTTTGGTATCCACCCCTTTGGGGGATTGTCTTGATTTGGGTTTTACCCGTTCTGCTTCGATTAATGTTATTTTCCTCTTAAAATAGACTGATAAATAAGTGATACCGCACTACGCGGAGCGGAAGTAAACGTTCGCAAAATCGAGAATCGCCCTCTTGTTATGCGTCTGCACTGTTCAAGAACTAGCACTCGAATTGCCCCGGCGCAGGTAATTTGCCAGCTATAAGCTCTTTATCCTAGTTATCCACATCCTAGTTTAGCCTATTCTTACATATCCGTTCTCCGTGGCTGAAGAGGAGTTCTGCCCTCCTAAAAGCGGCCCGTCACCTCATCTCTTCGGGGTGGAATGAAATAACGTTGAATTCCCTTTCTTTTTATAAGGCCAGCCGGCAAGGGGTTTATTGTGGAAATAAATGGTGGTAAGCTGGAGTAGATTTTATTTTCTTTACTGGGACCTCCAAAAAGACACATTAATTTTGCACGGTCTAGCGACCCCGGATTTTGCCGTGAAAAAGACATTTTTATTGATTTTCGTGAATATCTCAGTTTGGATTAACTTTAGAGCAAAATAATTGGTTACAGAGTTACATTCAAAGAACGCAGCATATATTTATTGTTCTTAATATTTCTTTCATTTCAACATCCCGCTCGTTCCAAAATATTTTTAATAATTTTAAATTAATGCTAACGTAGACTTGGTGTCTAGAAATATTTTTTTAGAATATCTTGCTTTCTGTTGTGCCTATTTCCACGCCACCTAGCGGTAAAGCACTCGGCGTGTTTGTTTTTTTAAATGGTATCTCCATTATATGGAAAATAGTTATTGTAATAAATTATACATTATCTAGTTCTTTTTGATGTTGACGGTTTATCTATAATCTCATTGGTGATCTTATCGGCACTTTGAACATCCTGCTCCTGTAATTCGGATTCAAAATTCACCTCCACAATATGTTCTTGGAAGAGGAGGCCCTATATTTGCGCGTCGATTCCTTCATCTTCGCCCAGTTGTTCTATGACTTTTTCAGCATTCGGGCAAGCCTTTCCCTGACATGATCCACACATCCGCGAAGCCCCCCCGGGGGCAATTAGTGCCCCCCCGGCTGCTTCCCCTCCCGCGCGTAGCGCGTGCGCTACCGGCTCCTTATAACCACGTCCTGTCCCCCTTAAATGTCCGAAAGCCCCCCCGGCTGAAAAATTCTGAAAGAAACACTGCTGAACAGACCTTCAATCGACGAACACGTTCAGCAGTTTTAGTAGATTTTGAGTTGACGTTTTCCGGATATCCATCGAAAACTATTAGTGCGTTCGTTGAGTAATGTTTTTTACGTATTCAACGAATTTGTCCAAAATTACTGAATAAATTTCTTGTTGGTGCCACACAACTCTGTGAATAAGAAATCCTTCGTCTACTATGTATACAGGGTCTTCAAAGTTTGTGTTTCGGAAATCGGTACAAATGCTTCGTAAAGAGCAGATTTTTTTCGTTTTGCGCACTCCTACCTCATCGACTAGTAAGAGCGGATAGGGAGCTAGCTCGTACTGAAAGTACTCTTGAAATTGTTTGTTGGATTTCTTGGAAAATGAAATTCTTTGGAGCAGCAAAGTAGGGTCAATTGGTATAATTGTATCTTCTATTTAAACTCCTAAATTTACTGCCCCAATTGGTGTAACTCTTTTTTTTTCTGAAACTTGACATTGCCAAAGTTGCTTCCAACAATACCCGTAATTGCAGATAGGCATAAACACACAGAGAAAGTTCAATATTGTAATGGTTTTAAAACGTCTATTTAAAACTTCGGTTCGTGGTGTGAATTATTTATTAACAAATTTAAAAAATGTAACAATTAACACGAAATATCAACTTAAACACTAAGAACACAAACTAATATTAAACCGTAACACTAACTAATTTATTTAACAACTGATTATACAAGTTATGAAGTTATTTATTTCTCGCACGCACTTCTATTACACGTACATTTATATTAACCGATCGTTTAATTATTACGCGTCACGTACTTCGTACAGTTGTTAGTAGTCAACTAATATAAACTTCGCTCAGAAAGTGCGTGCGCCTTATACATATATAGGCAAGCCTTCAGTCCAGCAAGTTCGACGGGCTTCTCGAACACACGCGAATGCAGTAGAAACTTCTAGTAGCTGATGATGCATACGATCTCACAGCTGCACTCCGCAGCTGCTGAGTCATTTCGTTACAATATGAATATAATTCAGTTAGATAACTTAAAAACATGTATTAATAGCGTTTTAGGACACACAGAATATTAAATAATGAAATAAATAGAGAATGGCAGATATATGCTGCGCACTTTCAATACCTATCTGTAACTCAGTAACCAATCAATTAACAAAAAAAAGTGTGAAATACGTTTTGTAGACAATTTTATCTACTTTATTTTCGATAACTTGATATTTTGCTAAAGTTGATCCGAACCGAGATATTCACGAAAATCAATAAAAATGTCGTTCTTCACGTGGTTTTTTCAATCTCTCTTCTTCTTCATTAGCCTTTCATCGTCCATCCTTGGACATAGGCCTCTTCCAAATCATGCCAATGTTTTCGGTTCTGAGCTGTTCTCATCCATACAAAGCCAGCTACTCTTTTCAGGTCATCGACCCATCTCATTTGAGGTTTTCCTCTGATCCTTTTACCCATGTATGGTCTCCATCTTTGTATCACAGCATTCCATCTTTCATATTCTGCCTTGCATTGTGGCCTGCGAAGCTCCACTTCAGTTTTGCTACATGTTCAGCTACATCTTTTACTTTTGTTTTTTGTCGGATCCAGGTGTTAGTTTTCCGGTCTTTCAAACCGATATGCAACATAGATCTTTCCATTGCTCTTTGTGTCTTAATGAGCTTGTCAATATTTGCTTTGGTGAAGGTCCATGCCTGGCAGCCGTAGGTCAGTACTGGCAGCACACACTGATCAAAAACTCGAGTTTTTAAATATTGTGGTAGTTTATTGCTTGTGAGGATGTATTTTAGTTTTCCGAAGCTTGCCCACGCGAGTCTTGTTCTTCTTTTAATTTCAGCCGTTTGGTTTTCTCTGTCGAGCTTTATTTTATTACTTGTCCCAAATATACATATTCCGGCACATTTACAATGATTTGATCTTTTACACTGATGTTTCTTAGATCATTGGTATTCGTCATCATTTTTGTTTTTGTAATATTTACGTTTAATCCAACTTTCTCAGAGGCTTCCACTAATTGTGTCAACATGATTTATAGGTCCTCAAAATTGTCAGTGGTCAGGATGATGTCATCGGCAAATCGTAGGTTGTTTAGTCGTTTACCGTTGATTTCTATGCCTTTTTGTTCCCAGGGCAGAGTCTTAAAGATGTCCTCCAATGCCAACGTAAAGAGTTTTGGTGAGATTACGTCTTCCTGTCTTACACCTCGGTGGATTGGTATAGGTTTCGTAGTTATCTCTAGTTTAATTGTCATACATGCTTCTTTATAGATATTATGTATTAGGTCCCTGTAACGGGAGTCAATTCTACTGTTGTTTAAGGCACATTTTATCGCCCACAGTTCCACCGTATCGAAGGCCTTTTCATAGTCGACTAAGGCCAAGTATAGTGGTAGGTGATACTCATTCGTTTTTTCTATAAGGATTTTTACAGTTAGCAGGTGGTCGGAAGTGCTGTAACCCTTTCGGAAGCCAGCCTGTTCAACTGGTTGGTAGGCATCCATTTTATCACTTAAACGGTTTGTAATTATTTTCATGAACAACTTATAAATTTGCGACAGCAGGGAAATTGGTCTGTAATTTGTTAATTCGCGCTTATATCCTTTCTTGTGTAATAGGATGGTCACTGCTTCGTTCCAACTGCTGGGAATCTTTCCGTAACGTAAGCAGTCATTGAATAGTTGTTTAACATTTCCCATTAGTTCTTGCTCACCTTCCTTAAACATTTCTGCTGTTATTTCACCCTGTCCTGGTGCCTTGTTGTTCTTCATTTCTCTTAGGGCTTTTATTATTTCGTAATTCTCTATGTCAGGTAAATCCTCAGAGTTTACGTTCATAATTTTTCTTGTTGGTTGTTTTATTTCCTCATCTGGAATTGTCTTAGAGCTATATAGATGTATAGATCCGTGTAGTACTTTTCTGTTATTGTGGTTATTTGTTGTTTGCCCCTGTATTCTATACCATCTGAACTTTTTAACGCGATTATTTGTGTTTTATCTAGTGTTGGCCGTAGGCTTTTCATTCCTCTATTAATTCTGTATTACTTTTTCTATTCTTTGTTCGTTATGTTTTTTAATATCTTCTTTAATCATTTCCTTTATTGTTTTGTTCATTTCTGTAAATTCCGCTGTGTTTCTTTCCCCCTGTTTTATTAATTTTCGTCTTTGTTTCATCATGTCTTTTGTATTACTGCTGATTTTTTCTTCCTTTCTTCCTTTCTTTTTTGCTACTTTCAATCCCGCTTTCAAAATGGCGTTCGTTAATTTCTTATTTTTGTTGTTTATCCTTTCAGTGGTAGTTTCGTCATCTCCTTCTAGTTCTTGCTTTAATGCTTCTCTGTATTCGTTACCTTTTTCTTTAAGTATCCGTGTGTCTATGAGTGCTTTCCTTTTGGTTAGTTTTAATCTTTCTAATTTTTGATTTATATGTATTTTTGCTCTAACTAAGTGGTGGTCGCTCCCTGTGCTAAATGATTTTATTACCGCAACGTCCTCAAAAATCTCTTTTCTTGTTGCCATGATGTAGTCTAGGTTTTTTCAATATGGCGGCAAATCCGGGGTCGCTAGACCGTGCAAAATTAGTACCTATACCTTTTTGAAGGTCCAAATTAAGAGAATAAAATTTATTCCAGCTTGCCACCATTTATTTCCACAATAGCCTCCTTTAAACGCCCTGCCGTGATTATCATATCGTTGTCAATACAAAACTCTATTAATCTTTTCCCCATAAATGTTTAAGGTTTGTTCACCACGTTTACCTAGCACTTGTTCATTGTTTTGAGTTCTATTACCTACTCTGCTATTAAAGTCTTCAATAATTTGCACCTCGTCTTTACTATTTTCAAATAAATAAAGCCAAACAAAGTATATGGTAACAGCAAGAAAAGAAACGAATACAAATCAACCACTGCGGATAAACTACAATTTTGAACAAGTATCCTTCACTTATCTAGGAACTCAATTAAAAAGAAACAATAATTTGCAAGAGGAAATACAAGTACGAATTAGCGCAGGATTCAAAAGCTACGATAGATGGAGACATATGATATAAAATAAACAACTCAGCTATACTACAAAAACAAAAATATACATGATAACCCACTTTAACTTACGGGGCCGAAACATGGATGATGAACAGCCAACAAATGAACCAACTTAGAGTATTTAAATGGAAAGTGTTAATTATCATATGAAGACCAATAAAAGAGCGAGACCAATGGAGACCGAGGATGAGCCACGAACTTGTAAAACTAATGAAGGAGGAAGACATCATGAAATACATTAAAGCACTACAGATCAAACTGGTTGGGCCATATAATGAGAAGCCACGAGGACTGTGCAGTAAGAGTATTAACAGAATGGACACCAAACACAACCAGAAGAAGGAGACGACCAATAACAAGACGGTTGGAAGAAATTAAAGAAGACCTACAAGCCATGGGAGTCATAAGCTGGTACCTACTTAACTAAAAACAGACTGTAGAAAAACATGGAAACAAATAGTAAGCCTAGCTTAAAGTCCATCGCTTCTTATAAAATATATTACCACACCACGGCCTGGGATGCATGATTTACAATGGTAACAGGATTATGAAAACTCAGTGGAGTAGGCCACAATCCTCGGAAGTGTTTTAGAGCCGCCAATACAATACAACACAACTGCCCAATTTCAGTTAGACTACCCGGCACTTACATACATATGTGCACAGCCTGGCTGTTTCACTCGAACTCTTATAATGTAAATAATCATAAACAAAAAATAAAAAAAAGATAATTTCATTAATAAACATGTATTATAAAAAAAACTCAGTAATAACTCAATCATATTTAAATCTTAATAACTAATTTAAAATTAAACAATACAAAAAATACATAATCAGTCAGAAAGTGGTAAATCGCATCCACAATAAGCACCATTTGAAACGCAATGTCTAATAACATTACGCCAATGAGGGTCATTACATAACAAGTGTGGATTCCCAACAATAATCATGAGAGCTTGCGCTCTGCTAATAGCAACATTAACCCTTCTTGGATTGGACAAAAATCCTATTTTATGTTTTAAATCGTGTTCCACGAAATTTTCACTAGATCTCACCGTCGTCAATAGTATCACATTAAATTCTTGCCCTTGGAACTCCTCAACCGTTCCTACTTTAGGCACATCGAATTCAGCTTCTACCAGCAGGGCTCGAATTTGTTTCACCTGAAGCATGATTACATTTTTAGCTGTACATTCTACTAAATTTTCGTTGTTTAATTACCTGTTTGATATACGGAGAAATTATACCAATATCAGTACTTTTTAGCCCTAATCTGTAGAGCTCATTAACATAATAAAATATCTGACTGGCTTCGTTCGGGTTAAACCAAGAGGGACAATCAGGAGTTTGATAATTTTCACCGATTACTCCATGAAAGACTACAGCAGGTGGTTTACCATCTTTACCCTGTGGTAAAATTTCTTTCAGTCTATTTAAAAGCTTAGCTTCGTCACTATCCTCTGGGGAAATCTAGAAACCTCTAATATTAGCCAAAGTATTAATACAACACCAAAACGACTTACAGTTGCAACTAACTGCCCGTTATAAAACATATTACTAGACAGCACTAATACATCAGGAAGTGAACGGTAATTGTAGACTAATCTCGTAATAAGCCGCGAATCATAACCTCCCGTTTTAGGAAAACCTTCAGGATCCCGCACGTATGGGAATCTACCTAACATACGGTCGAGATATGTTTCTTCTAAGCCATAAGCGGTTGCTGCTTTTGATGCAATCACAGGTCCAAGCTGAAGTGGATCACCTATAAGATTAAGTTTGGATATTATAATTTAATCGATTAATCTGAGTTTCAATTATTACCTGCTAAAATTACTTGTCCCGATAGTACATCCAACAAAGTCAATGGAATCATAACTTCAGGTTCGGTTGCTTGTCCTGCTTCATCCACGATGATATGTGTGAAATGGCCTTTCGAAAAACCCATCGTGAATAAAACTCCTAAGGAGGAGCAGGTTCCTACTGTTATACGGTGTCTGCCGATTACGGAAGAGTTGCAACCTGTTAAAAAATAAACACACTTTAAATATTGTTTTTGCCATAACAAGGCTTTAGCCTTTTTTCGCATTTTTGTTTTGTTTCATACAATTACACAAGTGAACTTAACAGTTATGATTTGTATTAGTTGCTTTCAATATTTTTCTACTATCAAAATAAAAACTTGTAACTTAATTACAAAACAGTTCCAAGGTTTCTGTTTTGGTTTAATCCATAAAACTCTAAGTAATCAAAAGGTTACTTTTACAAAATATTTCTATTCCAATAAAGCTTGTTCCAGAAAAAAATATTGCTTTTCTATTTTTTTCTGAGACAAACTTTATACTCTTAACCGTACTGCTTTTTAAAATAAATAAAAGAATTACCTAAACTTAATCCTCGGTTAGTCACATTAGCAGCATGTCCATGGGTTCCTTCCCTTGCAATATCCGCAGTTGCACAGTATGGAATAAGTTTAACAGGTAACATATCTTCAACGACACATCGGTAAGCAACAAGTCGAATTAAATCACCAGGTTTTAACACGCCAGAATCTATTAAACGCAGAGCCATTAAATCTGCAGCACTGTTTGAAGGTGTGGCCACCAATAACCGTGAATGAGGTATAAGCCGCAACAGTTGTAAAATAGTTTCAACTAATGTAACCGTTTTTCCAGTTCCAGGTGGGCCGAATATAAAATATGGTAAAGGACGAGCTTCCCCCACTAAAATGTTTCTTACGGCCTCTTTCTGGTAATAATTTAGACTCGTATTGTACCACTCCAGTTTAAACGGTCCTAATGGCTTTGTAAGTTCAGGTATTGTTTTAATAAATTTGTTTTTTCTTGGAGTAGACTTATTTTGATTGTCTTTGCTGTCTTCCAAAAGTAGCTGTGTCTTAATAGCGTTTTCTTCTTTCGATGATTCCAAATCTGCCTGCGTTTTTAAATCCTCATTTTGTGTTTGGTTTGAATCTATACTCTCACTATTGTTCTTTTCTTCCGCGGATCTACTTTCAGAATTGCTGTTGTTTAATAATGCATGTTGTTTTAATCTGTCTAATATTTCTTTATTTCTGTTTTTCTTCAGCGGTGCACTGCCGTTTGTAGCGCTCTCACCTTTGTTAGCATCCATTTGTCCTTGTAAATTTAAACGTTGTTTATGTGAAGCAAACAACTTCTCAAACGATGCGTTCATACTTCCTGTTGTGTTAGCACTACTGGTGCTACCGCCATCGGAGCTTTCATTTTCAACGCATTGATTATCAAATTCCTCAATTTTCTTATGGACTGTGTGCATGTTATCGTCGTATGGGTCATAGGTAAAGTTGGCTTGGGCTTTCTTAATGGGAACCTTGGCAGGAAATAAAAATGTGTTCCCTAAATTCCGGATAGCTAAACCGACAGCCTGATGCATTCTGCGGTAAGTCGTTCGAGAAGCCACTGCAACCATTGACATGTCTTCTCCTTGATAAACATCATGAAACACTTGAGCAAATTTTACAAAAACATGCTTTGCTCCTACTTTATGAATAAAACCTTCCAGTTCTGGAGCATTTTGTTTATAAGGATCTCGCGCTATAATCCTATCACCGATCATTAACGAAGGCCGTTTTTCTGATAAATTTTCAATTTCTAGCATCATATACTCTCCGTTTTGAATAAAACATGCTTGATCTTGCGCGTAACTCCTGATGGCAAGAAGCTCTTCTATTTCTTCTAAATGCAACAAGCTGTGAAAACGATCTTCGTAACTACTAAAAGCGAGAGCTATATTTAAACAAGGCTTTGCTAAACGAAGCTCTTCTAATAATTCATAGTTTCGTTTTTCCCCGTCGTATTTGTATATAATTTTTATAAGTTTTTCTGGTACAGGATAATCGGGAAGTCTAGCAGATATAAATCGGGGTGGTACTGACAACCTCTGACCTCTAATTAGCTCGCTATCATTTTTTCTAAAAGGCATTCTTGACAGCATCATGCTACCTCTATCTGCACTTCTAGCTTTTTCGTAACGATATCCGTTCTTTGATTCTAAATTCACTGTAATCCATCGACCAATACAGAAATTTGGAAAAGAAAATAACACAAGTTCTCTTGTCGTTCCCATGCTTTTAATTGTACATAAACCTTCCAATTTAATATTTGCACCAGGTCTAATTGTAATTCCACTTAAAGATGCTGGTTTTGTAATTATACACTGAGAATTGCTTGAAGGTAAACTTACACTTAGTAGCACTAAATCAATTCTCGAGGTATTTTCAACGTTCATTTCAAATCGATGTGAGTCACCTAGTTTAGTGGCTTTAATAAAAATATCGTCACTTACAGATACACCTTCTTTTTTAACTTCGAATTCAGGTAAAATAACATCCAGCAGTGATAATTCCTTATCTGTCTGTTTTTCAGGTATTATTTTCAGAGACCGACATGTATACATTCCTTGATCGCTTTCGATAACTTCCGTTACAACTCTATCTCCAATAATCGGCATATACCCGGATGATAAGGCATCCTCGCTAAAAAACACTACACGATCGATTGCACCAGTTCTTGTTTCGTCATTCCATTTTCTAACACATCCTTCTAAAATACGCGGTCGCAACGGTCGAATCTTTTGTACTTCCAAAACTTTACCGAATAAGTCCGAAACATTTTCATCGACTTCAGCTTTTACTTCTAATTCTATCCAGTCACCTATAATCGGTATAAACTCGGAAGAGACAGTATTCAGATCAATATTTATATCACCAGGAATCACAGTTACTTGTCTACCGTCACGTTTATTTACTTTACAAATTAAACTTCTAGTACACCACGATGATTTCTGTTCGGATGACCGGCAAGACCAATCGTCTCGAATTGTAACGTCACTAATTTTTACTTTACCATCGGAGGTGAAAATCGTGAAAGATACTTGCGAGCCCACTTCGAGATTTTCTATTTCCGATTTAAACTCATAAACACCATCTATAATATAGCGCCCATTTTCTTTGGCCGTAACAGCTCCTACTTTATGAAAACACGAATACTCTATTGGTTCATCAACTACAACCTTTTCATCGGCGGATTCTTCGACTTCTTCATCCTTCGCGTTGTTCAACACTTCGTACGCTTCATCTAACGACAAATCTGGGGTGTCGTCGCCCCAAAAAAACGACCAAATGAACTTGAACATTTTTGGTGGTTTATAATTAAATGTCAATAGCTAACTACAGAAAATGCACACAAAACAATAAACCACAAAACACGATTTAAAAATTAGGTTATGTTATTATCAACACTACTACAAAAAACACCACAAACCACAAGTTATACACGACGCTTGTACAACGACGCAACTAATCGCCAGGCGAGCACAAGTTAAACTGAACATTAGTACAACTAGGGAGCAGCAAATAATTTTAGGGTAGGGATTTCCTGGAATTAACGTATAGATTTCGCTATTTCACTAATTATTTTTTAAGTAAAGGGAATATTTTTATTAAAAAAACAAAAATAAATAAAATTTGAGTAACATCTTTTAACACATGATTGCTATGTGTAGATTATTACTATTACTATTAATTATATTAGTATAATAAGTTAGGTACTACAAATACAAATTGGCATTACATGATTACATTTAGCAGCAAAGATCATTTTTAATCAGATTTACTATTAAACTGTAACAGAAAAGTAAACTGAGGAAAACCAAGTGTTTTGTTTCACAAAGAAATTACTTTTTTGTTAAATTAGACTCTCCTCAGCTGTGAAATTTATAACAAAACAATTTTTTGATGTTAGATTATTCTAAAAAACAAGGTAAAAGAGGTTACAGATACAGATACAGGTACCTACAGAACTTTGCTTTTATTATTTTCTGCACAAGGAATTCTTAAGTTAAGTCTTTAATGTTAGTTTTATAATAGTTACTTAAGCTACAAGGAATGTAAGGACGTATTAACATTTGAGGTAGGCGAGAGCCGAGGCGAAGCCAAGGCTCGTCGCCTTTCGTAAATCTCCGAACAAACTCAAAATATTACCTGTTAGCAGTGTTAGCACGAACACCTTTTGGCTTTTGATAACAATTTCAAAATAATTTAATAGTACTAATAGTAGGGTAATTTAAGCTGCATATAATCCATTCAGTTAACTCCCGTGACGTTTACGCTGTCAAATGAAAATTTTTGAGTGTACTTTATGTACAGAACCTATCAACTTTTTTAGTGAATGTACCTACTTAACGTCAAACTGAAAGTAAGGTTATGATAAATCATTTGTCATTTTCATAAAATTAAGTAGAACAAGGTAAAAATGGGTTTATTAATAATACAAGTATGATAATAAACTTCGTTGGTGCTTCTGTTCATCCATTTCTCTAAAGATTATAAATTCTAATAAATAATTTAAGTGTCAAAATGAAAACAAAAGCATTAAATTTAAATTTAAAAGGTGCGCCAATCTCAAATCTAAAAATTGTTAATAGCCTAATAGGGATTTTCACATTAACCAACACATTGTGACTCCTATGTCGCGGGAGTTAAGTGAATGGATAATACATTGGCAGTATTGCATTCTGTTTTATTATAGGTGCGTTCGTTTATCTGTTCGGAACGCTCTTTTTACTCCAAAAACTCTGTTCCGCGTTCGTTTATTACGGAGTCCGCATTCGTTTATAACGGATCGGAACATTTGGAGTTTGCTCGGAACATTTTTTGGAGTAAAAAGAGCGTTCCGAACAGATAAACGAACGCACCTTATGTCGTCTTCATGGCTGCGTTCAATGGCGGGTCCATCGGATTGATTGAACTACTTCAACCACAGCAGTATAGTATTCAACGTTCAACTAAACTGTCACTTTTTATTATTTTACTGAAAGATGCTGAAGGATTAGCTCAATACTCAGCATGTATTTTTTAAGTTACCATGTTACCAATAGTTATCAAAGTATTTCATGTAATTGTAACAATGTAACAATCTTCTAGTTGAACGCTTTGTAGGGTTCTAGATAAATCAGATAAATGGCCAGAGTTAACTGAACGTGCCCACTGACAGCTCTTTACATAACCCCACTTTTATGTTTAGATCTCGTGATATTATTTAACACATTTTATGCAATAAAACCTTCAATATAGTGGTGTATTTTTCAGTGTAATCTCGTTAAAAATGGGAAAATTAAATGTATCACTCCTGCGTTACTTAACAAGCGAAGATTTTCGTGTTATGACAGCTGTAAGTAGACTAAATTTGTGGTTAGTTATTCCTAATTTGGGTAATTCTATTGCGTAGATTGAAATGGGCATGAAAAATCATGAACTAGTGCCAGCTGCACTGGCAGCAACTATTGCTAATCTTCAACATGGTGGGGTACATAAACTACTTAAAGAATTATGTAAACATCGCTTACTCAGTTATGAACGAGGAAAGAAATGTAAGTTGTTACGTTTCCTAATGAACAGACATCATATGTAACTTTATAACTGTTTCAGTTGATGGTTATCGATTAACAAATATGGGCTACGATTATTTAGCACTTAAGACTTTAGCCAGAAGGGACGTCGTAGCTTCGTTTGGTAATCAAATAGGTGTTGGTAAAGAAAGTAACATTTACATAGTTGCAGATTCAGAAGGCCAGGAAGTTTGTTTAAAATTACACAGGTTTGTTATTTAAAACAAGTTTACTTGATGTTACTAAATATTTTATTTTTGTAGATTGGGGCGTACTTGCTTTAGAAATATTAAAGATAAACGAGATTATCATAAGCATAGAAAAGCTGCATCATGGTTGTATTTATCTCGAATATCTGCAACAAAGGAATTTGCGTATATGAAAGCACTTTATGACCGAAATTTTCCTGTGCCTAAGCCCATTGATTTCAACAGGCACTGTGTAGTTATGGAACTCATCATAGGAAAACCTTTGTAAGCCTTTGTAATAAAATATTTGCATATTGTTATAACTGACCAATATTTATGCAGGACTCACATAATGCAAGTCGATAACGTGGAAGCACTTTATGACGAACTTATGAATTTAATAGTCCGATTTGCTGATTCTGGTGTTATTCATGGCGATTTCAACGAATTTAATATAATGTTAACGGAAGATGAGAAACCCATCATAATAGATTTTCCACAAATGGTTTCAACGTTACATCCCAACGCGGAAATGTATTTCGATCGTGATGTAAAATGCATTCAAGCATTTTTCAAAAAGCGATTCAGTTACGAAAGTGAACTTTACCCTAAATTTAGCGATATTGAAAGATCCGATAAATTAGACGCTGAAATCGAATGTTCAGGCTTCACTAAACAAATGGCAAAAGATATTAATATGGAATTGGGCGTCGATGAAAATGAGGACGATGAAGAAAATGAACCTGAAGAAAAGCACGATTCAGCAGAAAGCGATGGTGAGGGTAAGAAAAAGACCTTTAAATATACTTTACAGCTGGCGGCTGACGCATATGAAGAAGATGAACACATTGAAATCGATGGTGTTGAAATAACTACGCATAAATCAGAAAGTGAATATAAAACCACAGATTTCATTTTTGAGCAAATAAAAGCACCAGATTCGATAGCTAGCGAGATTGATCGTGTTCGTTTGGATTCACTTTCCTGTTCGGGTGAATCAGATGACGTGTTTGAAAGTCAAAGTATACGATCAACAGCGACTACGATAGCTCCGGAAGAAATTAAAAATAGAGTAAGAAAGCAAATGTTCCGCAAAGAGAAGAAGGTACAACGTAGGAAATGCGTAGCTAAAGGAGAAGCAAGTGCAGTCACTAGAATTAGGCGAGAAAATAACGATAATATCAAGGACAGTAAAGATATTTGGGGTTAATTATATAAAGTTGTTATAATTTTTAGTTATGTAGTTATAATTAAGTATAAGGTTGAATTTGTTACTAAATAAACATATAAAATCGATAATGGTAATGCTATTTTGGTTTTTATCAAAAAAAAATGTTAAAAATAAGGTTGCCACATTCCTGAATTTCTATGTAGGCATAAACTGATAAACATTAATAGTATTTTTCATCGCACGACTTTATGATACTTATCCCTTATCCCCCATACACATTACAAAGCTTATGTTTTTTATATATTACAATTTAACAATTAGAAGAGTGGTAACATGCGCTATTAATTTTAACTACCTACTTTGTAAGCGGATTGTGTGACGGTTCATAGTCACTAGAAATACTATTTTAGATTGGAACACCTGCAATGATTTTGGAGTAATCCCAGCATTAACACGTTTGCTGCCACAGCGTATTCGGCAACCTAGTGTTACATGGCGACCTGTTAATTACTGTTTGGCGGCTAGACTCTCTGCTTGTGTCGGCATTATTGTGAAGGCCTGAATTTGCCGACTGCGGACAAAAGCAGAAAGTCTAGTCGTCAATGCCAGACAAACAAATAGCAAATGTGTGTATTATGCCTCACGGCGTTTTCAGCATGTAGCACTAGGCTGCCGCTCAGCGTGATTGGCAGCGAACGTGTTAATATTGAATGTGGCAACCCTAATAAAAAGCCAGTTTTACTAATAGAAAGAATCACTTTGTCACAATTTTCTTATTAATATAATTGTTATTGTAATTATTTTTAAAAATAATAAAGAATTTATTTTTCAAATTCTTCTTTTTAGTCTCGAACTAACTGCAGTTTGATTAGTGAGTGTTTATGTATTTGGGAAAAAAAGTTACATTTTTGTTTTAAATCTTTTAGTCTAATGCCGGGTTTCCACCAAGCGGACAAACAAAAACAAAACATGAACTGTCCGTTTGATACAAAACTTGGACAATTTGTTTCTTGCAAACTGTTCTTAAACAGTTGTGTTTTGATGGGACACTTATTTACACCAAACGAACAGAAATTGGTTTCTGTTTTGTCTGGATTTTAGTTCAGTTTACATTAAATAAAAGTAAAAATGTTTTGCGTAAAAACTGCAGAAGAAGAAAATAAAAATTTATTTTTATTGGGTATCTACATAGGTATATCATATCTTTTGTTGAAGAAAAAGAAAAGCAACTGTCGATATTGCGGGGGGTGGTTTTGGCAACAAGGTGAAGTGGTAGTGTTGTAAAGGTGCTTTAACAAAATAGCGAATTTAACGTTAATGTTTGGGGATATGAGCTGTTGGGTTTAAGGTGAATGGTGACGTATTGTTCGTGAAATTGTGAAAGTGTTCGAGTTAGTTGAAAGGAGAAAAGCGAAATTAATTGAATAAGAAGCGTATTGAAGAGGGTAGGAAGAGTTAGGGTAGAGGTTGACCAAAAAAACAAAGTGCGGGAGTGAAAGTTAACGTAAAAAGAACCAAAAAATCAGTAAATAAAGCGTGAAGCTTAAGTGCGAAAATTAACACCAAGATAAAGTGAAAAGCGCAGGATAGATACGCCGCGGTCGCCGTGGTTGGCGCATTTTCTGAGTAAACAAAAGCGACCTCGTCGAGTGGACGGTGTTATAACATAAACAATATAAAGAAAATCTAAAACCAAAACTAAAAGCATACAAAAACCTAATCGTAGAAAAAAAAAGAACAAACACAAAAGAAGCGTCTTTAAAGATTTAAAGAAGATACAAAATGAACGACGAAATAATTAAATATCTAAAGGACATGAAAAAAGAGATAAGTAGCGTAAAGAAAGAAATGGGAGCAATAAATAATAATATACGCGAAAAATTCGAAAAAATCACTGAAATCAACTATAAACACGAAACAACAATAAGCCAAATGGAAAAGAGACTAAATGTAATAGAAAAAGAACAAAAGAGCAAAAACATTATAATAAAAGGAATCACAACAGAAAAAAGAAGCTATTTCGACCTAGAAGAAATTATAAGAAATTTTCTAAAAGAAGAACTACTAGTAAAATGCGCAGAAAATGATATAGAAAACATAAGAAGACTGAATGCAACAACAAATGATGGGCCAATAATGGTAAAATTCGTAAATATAAGACTAAAATACATCATTATGAAACAAAAACATCTGCTGAAAGGGAAGAACATATATATTGAAGAGGATTACACAAGTGAGACGATGGCAGAGAGAAGAAAACTAGTCCCACTGATGAAACAAATAAGGAAACATGGGAAACACGCAATAATCATCCATAACAAAATAATAGTAGATGGAAAAGCCCTAAATAAAGATGAAGTACAAAAATTAACGGAAAACGAAGAAGAAAACAACCAAGATACAACAGAAGAGGAAGAGGAGATCCAAAAGCAAACTCCCAAAGAATCAGGAAGCAACAGAAAGACAGATGATAATAACCAAATAGAAACAGAAATAAATCAACCGAATGTAGAAAATGATGACAATGAACAAACCAAGAAAACAGTCCAATCAATACTCGCACCGATAAAAGAAATACCAAATACTAGCCAGAAATTGAGTGAAGCAAAAGAAAGGAAGAAACCAAAAAATAAATAGCAACTAGAAACAAGTAAATGGACGGAAAAGAAGAAGACGACCCAGGCAACGAACAATGAATATATGAAAAAAGAAGGAAATAAAAACACCGAAAGACGAATAATAAACCTAAATATAGAAAAAATGCAACAAATCAGAATTACCAAACCAAAAGAGGATATCATAGACAAAATCAAAAAACTAAAAATTAGTAAAACACAGGAAGAGGAAAAAATAAAGATGAGGCAAACATATAAGAATAAAAAGAACAAGAATAAGGAAAGCGTGGCTAATAAAAACACGAAGGAAGAAATAGCAAACACCAAAGGAACAGAACCAAAAATAGACAAACATAAACAAAACAAAATAAACATAAACAAAACATACATAAACAAACAGGATAAAATACATAAAGATAACACATCAAAAAATAGAGTGGAAAATATCAGGATAGGGACATGGAATATAAATACGATTAATGGTAAAGAAATAGAACTAACTGAGAATATGGAAGAACTAAACATAAAAATGCTGGGATTAAGCGAAACGAAAAAACAAGGCGAAGAGAGTTTTGACATAACAAAGGAATATAAACTCTACTATTCAGGGGTTAAAAAAGATCAAAGAGCAAAAGAGGGAGTAGGATTAATAATAAGCAAAGAACTCCAGAATAGAGTGATACAATACGAAGCAATAAGCCCAAGAATAATAACACTAAGTATATCATCATTACAAAATAATATAAACTTCATACAAATATATGCACCAGTGGAAGGTGAAGACGAAGAGATACTAGATGAGTTCTATAGAAAATGACAAGAAGCAACAGACAAATTTAAAGAGGAAAATGAAAAGGGAGACTGGAACTCAAGGGTAGGTAAAGATAAAGAATCAGGACTAGGATGTATGGAAGAATATGGGGAAGAAACAGAAAACAGAAATGGAAAAAGAATGAAAGAATTCTGCATAGAAAACGAATTAATAATAGGTAATAGTTTCACTAAACAAAATGTAGAAGATAAACTCACCTTTGTAGCAGAAGAAAGAAATGCAAAAAGTATTATAGATTATATAACCTACACAAACAATATGAAACACGAGATAAACCAAGTGCTAACAATCCCCGAATACGAAATAGGCTCAAACCATAGAATAATAGTAACAACTTTAGAAGTATTAGAGGCGGAGGAAATAAGAGACATAGAATATAAAAAAATAAAAATATACAAATTGAAAAATGAACAGATTAGAAGAACCTACCAAGAAAAAACAGACGAGGAACTAAAATATATAGAAAGAAACAATAAGATAGGGTGGAACATAGATGTAAGATGGGAAATGTTTAAGAAAATAATCAGTGACAAAGCAAGAGATATCTGTGGTATGAAAATAAAAAGAGGCTCCGAAAAATGCACGGAATGGTGCACACCAAACATCAAGGCAGTGGCGGCTCGTGGCTGGAAATCATGGGGGTGCTGTAGCTTTCGAAATATACATACCAGTAACGATCCTTGATATTTTTAATGTGCTTTTTAAGTAAAACAAAACAAATCGAAATTGTACTCAATTCATAAAAAAAATTAGCTTACAGGAAAATGAAATAAAAAGAATTTTTATTTAAATATAAAATCCATTCTCAGCCACACTCATTCCAATACAGTATCGTAGTCAAAAAGTAAGCAAGGAAAACAAAATAGAGCATTTCTAATTTGGCAACCAGGCAACCATTTTATTTTTTCATGCCAGTCCTTGTTAAAAGATCTAGTAATAGTTATTTATCCAATTCAGTTACGAAATGTCAACATTTCGACATTGATTTTAGTTGTGAAAAGTGGTTCATTTTGTAACTAGTTACAAAATATGCTCCCATTTTATCACTCCCATTTTATCACGATGACCCAACTCCTTTTTTAAGAAGATGTGGCATTTACATTTTGTTATCTGAATTGGATAAAATCTTTTATGAAACACGTTGCAAAACATGTCTTTTTATCACATGGCGTGTTGTTCATCTCGGCTTCGCCTCGACGAACAATTTCACGCCTGGTGATAAAAAGTCCATAATTTTGCAACTCGTTGCATAAATAGCTATTGTACAACTAGTAATGAAAGCAATACTTTTTTTCATGAGTTTGAAGTTTGATGCACGACGGCGAAGCCGGAGTGCATCAATTAAACGAGTATGGTATGGACACATCACCAGAATGACCCCGGAAAACATAGTCAAGAAGATAACAGAAACTAGAAAAGGGAAAAGAAAGAAAAGAGGAAGACCGACCAAATCATGGCTAGACAGAATTAAAGAGATAGGAGAGAAGAGAGGAAAACAAATGAATGAGATGAAAACATTAGCACTGGATCGAACTAAATGGAAGAGACGGATAAAAGATTATAAACCAGCACCATAATATCCGACGCCGAAATGGCATAAGGATGAAAGTGAAGAAGAAGAAGAAGTTTGGGGATATAAAGACTTTATAAATTGAAGTGTGGAAAAGTGCTGTTATTAATAAAACAAAGGGAAAGGACCAAAAACATTTAAACAAAATAGGGGAAATGCAACGGACTGATAAGATCTGGTGACATCCAGTGTTGCTATCTAATATTTTCTGGTTTCAGTAGCTTTCGGTTCTATTTTTCGGTAGACATTTAAGCTGAGAAAAATTAAGTTTTTACCAAGTTCTGTGACGAAAATTTACGTTTACGTAGAAAATTCAAGGAAAAGCAACTACATGCGGTTTAAAAAATGAATTTATGTAAGTCTGATACGTTGGCTTCGTGAAAAAGGAATTGCCGGTTAGGAAACGAAGGCTATGGACAGGAAGCAGTAGTGAGACATCTTAAAGCAATGGGCCTAAGGCCTGCCAAAGCTTCACATATAGGTATATACCATTATACCTATATAATAATAATAACTGTCGATATTGAGTAAAACCTTTTTTACAACGGAAGGAAAACAATGTTACAGAATAGTTATTGCAAGAAAGACAGTAAAGAAGACGAAAAATTAGATTCCTACAATAAACTACAGGAAATGACGGAAGGAGAAAGAGAGAAGTGTAAACACTTTATAATTATGGGAGATTGGAATGCAAGACCTGGAAAAAATGAAAACATAGGCTTCGGTACGATTGGCAAATATGGAGGAGAAAACACAATAGGAATGGGAGAAAGATGAAAAAATTGATAGGGAATTCTTTCTATAAACATAAAATTACAATTGAAGCACCAGAGAGAAACGTTAAAAGTATAATAGATTACATAACATTTAGTTTTAACTTTTAACCCTAAATCATCAATAAATGATATAAGGGCGTACAGAGGGGCCGAGCTAAATATGGAACATAGACTGGATATAGCCAAATATAAATTTAACATTACTAAAGAAGAAGAAGGCAAAAAGTAGAGAAGATAAGAATAGAGAAACTAAGAGATGACGGAATCAGACAAAAATATGCTGAATTATTAGAAAAAAAAAACTAATTGAAGAAGAAAATAAGGTAGAGCATATTAGTCGAGACATAAATGAAAAATGGAAAGTGCTAAGAAAAATCTTGCTGGAAACTACAAAAATAGTACCTATGTGGGACAAAAATAATAAAATTTGGAACCAAAAGAACAAGACGGTGGAACGAAAAGGTAAATAAGAAGGTAAAAGAAAAGAAAATAGCATGAAAGAAATATATGAAAACCAAACAAGAACAGGATAAACAGGAGTATGTAAATAAAAGAAATAGTACCAAGGAAACTATAAAACAAAAAACAAGCCAAAGCTAATTCGTGGATACAATTTGAAGAAGAAATAGAGAACACCTCAAGAACAATCACAAACAGTTTTGGTACTTCATCCAAAGATTAAAAGGGAACAAAAAAGCGTACATAAGAAACATAAAGGATGATGAAAATAAACTAGTTATTGGTAAGAAAATGATAGTATGTAGAGGTATGGAGAAAATATTTTGAAAGGAAGTTGGAGACATTAGAAGAGGAATCAGAGGAAAAAGAATACGAAAACGATAATATACAAAACGAAATAGAAAATACACAAAATAAAATAACAATAGAAGAAGTAGAGTATGCTGTAGAAACAATTAAAATTGGAAACGCCGCTGGGAAGGACGAGATTACTCCGGAGATGATAAAAATGGGAGAAAAGAAGGTAGTGAAATGGATTGCAAGAATTTTTCAGTTAGCATGGACACAAGGTAGAGTACCCAAAGAATGGGAACAAAACATAATATTACCGCCATATAAGAAGGGCACCACAAGTAATTGTGAAAACTATAGAGCGCTATGTCTTTCATCAGTCATATTCAAACTTTATACAAAGATTATGGAAAAAATTTGACGGTTGAAATGGGAGAAAATTTAATGAAAGAACAAGCAGCATTCAAACCTGGCAGACAAACACAAGATACAATAAGAACGATTATCGAGAAGAACTTAGAAAAAGGTAGAAACGTACGACTGGCATTTCTAGATATTAAGGCTGTATTCAATAACGTTTCCAGATTAAAAGTATGGGAAATCCTAAAAAAAGTATGTTGTAAATCGAAATCTAATTAGAGCTATTAAGAGTTGAAGGATATATCAGAATTAACCAAGAAACATCAATAGGGTTTAAAATGATGAGAGGGGTGAAACAGGGGCCACTATTGTTCTTAATCTTAATGAATGAAGTGATCAATCAATGCAACAGAAAACTCACTAAAACAAAGATAGGAGATTGTCGTTCGGAACTAGTATACTTAGAACAACTTATCTACGCAGACGATGTGATTTTCTTACAAAGAATGATAGAAAGTTACAGGAGGCTATTAACATATGGAATGAGGACTTTTAGAAAAAGTACACCTATCTTTAAATTGCAGTAAAAGTAAGGTAATGAAAATTAGCAAGGCTCAAACACCAATGGGCGATATACCTAACACTAGAAAATAACAGATTAGAAGAAGTTGAAAAATACTCATATTTATGGACAATTATCACAAATGATAGAAAACTGGAGCAAGAAATAATAAACAGATTAAACAAAGCTAATTAAGTGTAGTTTGCTATTAATGATACCATCATAGGAACAAGAGAAATTAGTAGAGCTACAAAGAGACAAGTTTATAATATCATATTCCTACCTGTCTTTTGTACTTGCAGTGCGGAAAACTAGGTATTAAACGATAAACTAAGATCCAAGATAACATCAACAGAAATGAAATTTTTAAGAAAATCAGTGGGTTATACCAGGAGAGACATGTTTAATAAAAGTACCACAAGGGAGGAAATGGAAGTAGAGCCACTATTGAAGAAAATCGAAAATAAACAATTAAAATGGTACGGCCATATATGCAAGATGGGTGACGAAAGCATACCGAAAAAAGTTACAGAAATGAAAGTGGATGGAAATTGCTGCAGAGGGAGACCAAGAACATGGGAAGAACAACTTAATAAGATAGTGAGTGAACGTGGTAAATTTTCACGACAAGTGAAAACTTTAGCAAATAATAGAAAGGAATACCGGAATTGGGCGAGAAACAATAAATAATAAAAAGTGTTAAAAGTAATGCAGTGAAATTAAAATTACCCGACGCCCTAAGGGCATAAGGAGTTTTCGACAAAAAAATAAAGAAGAAGATTTTGCATTTTTTGCACTTTGTACATATCTTTGTTGTTGGCTGCAGATTCTAAGTTAACGAAAAATACATTTAATGGCTCTTTTGTTATTCGACTTCTTTCTAACTTTATGACCTACCTTGTTTAGTTCTTGTTTAATGTTTTCTATTTCAGTTGTATGATGCAGGTACAGAACAACCAAGTAGGCTCGTTCCTCCTTAGCTGATATGTATGGTGTCCAATATTGTTTTCTAGCATGAAGGGTATTAGTTTTCGGTAAGTGTCTATGATATGATAGTTAATTTCTATTCCATTATCAGCCAAAGCTAAATGAGTGTGTACTCGTATGTAGTTCATTTACTGGATGTATGGCAGCTGGAATTGATTGATGGTTGTCATACGCGGTGCAGCCAGTGTAAGTCATTTCAGTTTCGAGCTCTTTTGCGACAGTGTATCTAACAGTATGCCCGTATTTGTTCAAACTTTTCTGCTGTTTGTCAGTGATTTCATTACAAAGTCTAACATCATGTATTTGGCTGGTTTGATGCGCTCTTTGGATATAATTTAGATTATGTCTTGACATACGGACTTAATTCTGACATAATAATCTGTATAATGTTTACGCCTTACATCCGGACCCTGAATAAGATTACACATAAAATTAAATAAAAGTTCAGGGATCTCACCTTCTCCCTCAATAATATCATCAACATGAACTATTTCGGGAATTCGTTTTTTTACCGATTTTTTAACTGTTGTGCTACATCCCATTTATTCATGTCAGACATTTTATTAATTAGCGACCTTTTTTTCCTCTTGTTATTGTCTATTTGCGAATATAGAGTCGTTCCTATCCTATTCTAAATGCTACATAGCAGCGTCAGCAATCGAGGAGAGCACGTGCGAGATCGAATGCGTCATCCGCCAGTAGAAATTTCTGGGGTTACCGCGAGTGATCGAGATGAGCGTCGAACTTACTGGATTGAAAGCCCGCATTGATATAAATAGGCGTGTTCCCTGAGCAAGTCTACCAACAACAAGCCTACCACTGCGAATACGTAACGTGTAGTGAACGCTCGTAAATATAAATAAACTATAAACTGTATACATAAATTAGTTAGTGTTTCGGTTTAATATTAGTGTTATGTTTTTAGTGTTGAAGTTGTTATTTCGTTACATTGTTTAAATTTGTTAATAAATAATTTACACCACGGACCGAAGTTTAAAAACCGGTTTTAAAAACGTTGCAATATGTATAATATGATACCTACAAACACCTCTTCTACTTTCAACGTGAGACTGCCTAGTATTGTGGCAAGATAAAACAGGGCAACCCCAGAAATTTGTTTAGAGAAAGGTACAAGCTTTGATTACATATAAATTTTATTGATGTGTAAAAAGGACGGGGCGAGTCAACCCTATTTTTTCGAATTGTTTAAGTAATTTACTAAATTTTGACATTATTTTTTTTTGTTTTGTTAAAGTAAGATGATTGTAAAAAAAATCGAAAATTTTAAAATTCTTTAATATACCGGTAGACCTGTGGTAGGCAACCTAAGAGCGGTGTGCTTCACTATATTCACGCTTTAGATTTTTTTAGAAATTTCTGCCTGTGTTTTATGAGACTTTTTACGGTCGCCTCTTACTGTATTAAGTGATATTTGCGATTTGATTTTGCCTTAAAAATGGTTTAGCTACTGACGTGCAAACATTAACGATTCTGCCATTTTCAGATCTGTTCCTTAACTGTTTATTTTTTTAATCTGTACGTCTAAAATTGAAAGGATATAAAATGATGATAAAAGCAAGTAATGCTTCCATTTTTTCAAAAGCCAATTTCATTTCAGTTGACATAAAAATTGGAAATTTACTGCAAAATTTCCATAGACTTACATTGAGGCAATAGTCAGGGTGTTTGGGCTGGTTGCAAAATGCAGCTCTTAAATCTCCAGAGACTAAGGAGATGAGGAAGGATGTCATTGTCATGGCAACACCCTGCCACATGCCACTGCAGATTTAAATGTGCCGTGAAGTAAAACCCAAAAGATGAGTTTCTGTCTAAAATACTTCCAATCACTTAAAACAATGAAGATAATAAAATGAATTATTTAATTTAATTGCGCTGTTTTAACCCTCCTAAACGTTCTGTTCAAATTTATTTTATGGAACCAATTTTATTTAGGAATACATTTAATAAAGGTTTTGAAGGGCATTTTTGGAGCCTTTTAAAAATAAATTTTTATTTTAATAAAGAAAATGAGTTGCAAATTAGTGGAGGTAGGAAGAATTAAAAAAATAAACAAAATTCAAAGTGAACGTCCTAAATCGATTTCGTAGTAATAATAAAGAAATTATAAAGTTGGAAAGAGTGGTAAGAAAAGCGTATTTCACACACGCCTGGGTTCCATCAGATATTCTAATAACGTGCGACACAATCGGAACAAAGTTCACTGGAGTAGAAAGCCTGAAATTGACTAAGCTATATGTGATAAGGGCCCCATAGGTGCTTGGACTCCGTGAACAGTTTCTTTATGATTATTTTTTTAAACCACAAAAAAGTTTTCTTGTTCCGTTTTTTGTAAAACGATGTCGGTATTTATGACTTCCTTAATTTGGGCATTTTTGATTAATGAAATATTTGCACGTAACTTTCGCTTTATATTAATTTTGTCGGGGAATTAAAAAGGTTTCGGTTGATATTTTAAGGATAAGGCTTAATTAATTTCTGCTTTCATTGAAAATTAAGTCTTTATCCTTAAAACCGCCGTAAAATTACTTTTGTTCATTTCAAGGTAGTCGTCCTCCGAGAGTATCTTTAAAGAGTTCTCAGTCGGATTAGTATAAAAAATACAGGGAAAATTTTCCCCAACGTGTTTCCTTATATTTGTTTCCCCTTTCGTTGATCTTTTATTCATTCGTGCCCATGCTTAAGTGTAAGAGGAAAATGTAAAAGTTTTGTAAAATGCCAGGAAATGTAGGTAGGCCCCGTACAGGTCGTAAACCATGACATACGACATCGTCAGTAAAGGATCGCTGCTGCCATTTGCTAAAATGACACAATTTTTATCCAAGGTGCAACAAGATGTGAGGCTATTCTTTAGCGTGATGAGTTCAACTTAGGGGTTGAGTTCAGATAAAGCTCAGGTGGGTGTTGGAATAGTTTCCGTTTTTCATTTTCATTCTTGGTAAATTGAAAACGTTGGGGACGTTATTTTTCTGTACACATTTTTTTCCCGAAATTTATCCGCAAACAAAATGGGACATCTTTGTGGGAATTTACTAAGAAACGTTGAGATTTTGTGGGCTGGAAATACCCCAATTTTTTTCTTTTGGTAGCAAGCTTCATTTTACTGAATATGATTAAGCCCACCTACACTAAATGATGAAGTTTGTGTGTGTGTAAATACATTTTACCTTTGAAAAGACTTTCTCATAGAAGCGTATTCGACGATTTAGAATTCAACAAAGTATCTGTTAAAGTTCGAATTTTCATCTGCGAAAATTTAAGTTGCAAAGTTCGAGCATTCGAATTTTGATTTTAATCGTAAATCTTCAAATCAAATTTTAAATTTTAAACCTGCCCGTTCCTAAACTTGAACACAGAATACGCACTGAAGTCTTAAGTACTAAAATTCATGCATAAAAATTAAAAGTCGAAGTCTACAGTTCAAAACACTTTTCCAAGTTCTACGCTCAGATTTAAATTTCCAGTAAAACGCCACAACAAGCATCTTACATTTCGAATATAGGACAGATACTTCATTAACCTTAGCTTTAAATTTCAAATTTGAGCTTAGAATTTTGATTCGAAATAGTAGTTTGAATTCCAAACATACGAAATACATTTCAAAGCAAAACAAAATCAAAAATGCAAGCCAAAGTTCTAATTTCGAAGGTACACTTTATAATAAAGACGTGTAGGTAACTCGAATCCGAATCAAAAAATTTGGAGTGCGAAATGAAATAAAATCCAGATTCAAATTTGAATTTTGATATGACAAACCCTCGAACCTTAGTAACGAAGCTTTTAGCTTCGATTATTAGCTCGAATCTTAAGTTCTGAATTTCAAGTTTACAAACTTTGAATTACACATCAAAGGTTTGTCAATAATGGGGTGAATTTTAATATTCAGTCATTGGTTCGCTTTCAAATTGTTGATATCAACCTATAGTGATACAGGATGCCCATTTCATCATGCAACCCCTGAGCCATTCTAAATAGGCAATCACCCATACTACTTCCATGAGGTTTCCTTGTTAGTGTAGTGTGTGTTGCCTAAACAGAAAGGAGTTACGAGCATCAGATCTTCTAAATCAAATTGTAGATTTGTTTATAAATTTCCAAATCGTTAATTCGATGTTAGAATAGCTATTTATAGTACAAGTGGATAAAATGCCTTTATTCAAGTGTAGCATACAACATTTTTTCCAATTCCTACATTAACATTTCTAAAAAACAGTTAATTATCAATTTACTGCTTATTTACATAAATATTAATACTACAGTAGTTTTTAAACCATGCCTAAAACAAGTAGTTTATGGCCGGTTTCACCAACCACACTTAACGTTTAAGGATTCCCTAAAAATTTAAACTAGCCCTATTTTGTTTCACCAGTCAAATATCTCCACTTAAATTCTCCTAAGGAGCACTTACCCTAAACCTTCAATATCGGCCGCTTAACATTCACTTAGTAAAGTTGTGTATTTTTGACGTTTCGTGTATAACTTTCAAAATGATTAATTATTATTTAGACGATGATGTTGATGATATAAATGATATAGATGAAAACGATATTATGAATTATATACCCAGAATGATTTATGAAAGGGAAGATCATTTCCACAATTTCTCGGAGAATAAATTTTTCGAAAGATTTCGTTTAAAAAAAATACAGTTTTGCAAGTGCTGCAATTAATAGAAAACAGATTGGAGTATCCACACAATAAGTATATATATACAAAATATATAAAATTAAAATGATAAATAAATAATAACTGTCAATGTATATTGAAGAAACAATAGTGTATCACCAATAAACCAGCTGCTTGTGGCATTACGAGTATATGCTACAGGAGGTCATCTTCTGGCATTAGCAGATTTTGGAGGCATGTCAAAGGCTAGTGTATCTAGAATTGTCGTCCGAGAGTCTCAGAAGCCATAGCAGCATTAAGGCCTATTTATATTAAATTTCCTCAAACAAACGGAAGAAGAAATTAGAAAAACACAACAAGACTTTTACGATCTTTACTCATTTCCACGAGTAATAGGAGCCATTGATGGGACTCACATACGTATTCAATCGCCTGGTAAAATATTGTTTATCGCACTCTGTACTATGAGTGTCAGTACAAAGAATAAGTACTAATTTTATATATTTACAACAGGAAATAATGATGGTGAAGTTTATCGAAGTCACTAGTTCACATGTCTGCACTAAAATTAAACCAAATATTACTAGAAATATGTCTTCTTCATATTCTTTCGTTTTTAGATCTACATTTTAGAACAAGTACGTGTAAGTTAAGTTGCTCTTAACTAAGGACTTGTATATTTTTGTTGGTGGAACAAAATATAAATTTAAGTATCACTTAGTATTAAGTGTAGTTTAGTTAAGTTTCATTTTAAGCTACCGTGGTGAAACTGGGCATTAATCACGCTGTCGAGGAATGGGTGAATAAAATGTTTCTAGCAACAGTGTCGTCATGGAAAGAGTGAATAAAATGTATATAGCAACACTTTATCCACTAGTCACATTAAAATGTTGCTTTAATAACTAGATTTGACACATTAAAATGCCACTTCATATGTAGGAATTGGAAAAATTTAATTTATCCAATTCAGTTACGAAATGTCAACATTTCGACATTGATTTGAGTTGTGAAAAGTGGTTCATTTTGTAACTAGTTATCTGAATTGAATAAAATCTTGTATGAAACACGTTGCAAAACATGTCTTTTTATCACATGGCGTGTTGTTCATCTCGGCTTCGCCTCGACGAACAATGTCACGCCTGGTGATAAAAAGTCCATCATTTTGCAACTCGTTGCATAAATAGCTATTTAGACACTGCTTTATACTAAAGCTTGGATTTTATCCCGTATTATGTAAAAATTAGAAACTTTTCTTCTTCTTCCAATGGCATGCCGATCCTCTCTCCATATGCCTGTGGTGTGCGTGTTAAGTAGCCTACAGATACAGGGGACCTACAGCTTTACGTGGGCTCCGAACCACGGAAGTACTTGCACTTCTACTCCAGACGCACTTACTAGGCAGAATACACTTTGGTGGTTTGCCATTGCCTTCCGAGGGAAGCGGTCGGGTGTTTTCGGTGTATATGTGACCTTGGGAATCGAACCCTGGCCATCTCAGTGGTCAGACGCACGCTGAACTAACTGAGCCACGACCGCGAAACTTTTAAAGAGGTTTAAATTAAATCTGGGAAAATAATAATTTATTAACAGAACAATCATTTATTATTTTAATTTCAAGTTTAGAATCTTAACTATACCGGATGTGGCCTGACATGTGAGACATAGGTGAAATGCATGGGAAATTGAACATATGTGAATATTATCTTCCTGGCTAACTGTTGCTTACGTTGTAGCTATTTATCGAAAAGTACTTTTTTTTCCAGTCGATTATAGTACGAAATTTATCTGAAATGAAGGAGAAATGGTATTTTTTGCTGATTATTAGACTGATATTAATTCTACAAAAACTTGATCAACTAGACTTGTTCTGATGAGCTGCAACATCACTATGGAAATTTCAGAATTTAGTACGAACAAATGATGCGCAGCAGGCTTTAAGCAAGATGCCATAAGGTGCATGTGTGACTTTTTATTTAAAATATTTACTTTATTTTACGTTTAGGAGCTAAATTTTCCTAATTAGTTAAGAATCAATTGCTTAATAACGTACTACTCATCCAAACAAGAACGTACAAAAACTAAAAGGTTCAGCCGGAGAGATAAAATTAAGCAATTATCAAAATCGCATGTATTTCTCCTATGTCTCACATGTCAGGCCACACCCGGTATAAATATTTAACTCGATAACCTTTGACAGGTGTTTGCAGTGCTGGATTTTATTTAAAATTTTTTGAAAGTAAATTTATACACGAAAGGAGATAAAAGTTTTAAATGTATTTAAAGACTTTTCATGTTTAAAAAATATTGGTGAAATTTGATTTTATATGTAAATCTGAAAACCGAGCGAAAATTTAGTTTAATAACGAATTCCAATTGATTTCTTATGTCTTTGTCAGCAAAACTACTTTCGATTCTACTTAGTTTTTCTTCCATGCGTTTTCGTTTCTTATTCCTAAATAGTTTTTTGTCTCTCTCCTTACTTCTTCGTAGCCTTTTGTTTTTATATCCGCATTGCATGTGATCATCCTCATTCTTGCTTCATTTCTTCTTCTTAACATACTCTTACATTTATCATCGAACCAGTCATTGTGTAGGTCTTCTTTTTTACGATTTTGTTTTCTTACTACTGTATGTTTTGAAATACGAGAAAACCGAATATTTTAGGGGCAGGCAATATTTTTTTTCTTAAAGCTTGTAGCTTTTGGCGTATATACCCAAAGAATTGTCAAGCAGGCATCTGTCATAGTTGTTAAAACAAATTCAGTATAGTTCAGTAAAATTGGTCTATTACGCGAGCATTTTAGGGGTATGATTTTCTACAATTTTAGGAGTGGACTAAATGAGTGCTTTGAAAGACCTCAAAATGCATTTGAACAAGAAAGAAAGTTGGTTTGTTGAATTTAAAAGAGGTAGATAATACCTAAATGATGAAAATCGCGAAGGGCGTCCCAAATGGGCTGTTACCCCAGAAACCATTGAAGCAGTAAAGCGGATGGTTGAAGAAGATCCAAGATCTAGTTATACGAGGCGTCAGATCTGCACCAGTAGCAAACATTCTACATCACAAACTTAAAATGAAAAAAGTGCTTTGTCGGTGGGTGCCGCATCAGTTAACAGATTTCCAAAAGTCAGAACGTGTAAGGATCAGCAGAAAAACGCAACAAATGGCGGCCATCGTATTATCTCAAAAATAGTGACTGGTGATGAAACCTATACAGATTGTCTGCAGGTACTAGATACAGAGACGGTTTAAAATTTTAAGTGGTTGTTAAGCAACACACTTTTTTATTTCTATTTTATTTATTTGTATCTAGTTACCGTGTGTACAACCTGCAGACAATCTGTATACCGTTTTATGACGCACCAATCCGTCAAGAATCTACGAAGATGATGCAATACCGACTACGCCAAAACGCCAGCGATCAATGAAGAAGATTATGTTTGCAGTATTTTTTTGTAGCACGGGATTGGTGAAAGCAATTAAGCTAGAACAACAGAAGACAAACTGGTACACCACAGTTTGTCTCCCTCAAGTACTTAACGAACTTCGTGATAAAGGTTTAATGCTACACCATGACAATGCATCATCCCATACAGCTAAGGTGACGATCGAGTATTTGACTGAAAAAAAATCACAGTTATCGAACATACACCTTATTCACCGGATTTAGCTATGTATGACTTCTGGCTTTTTTTAACTCAAAAAACAGCTTCGCGATCGTAAATTTTCCAGCGAAACGGAGATTGAAGAGGAGACTTTAAATTATTTTTAACAGTACCTATTGAAAAAAATGAATGGCGTTTGGCTTTTGACTTATGGAAAATCAGATTACAAAAATGTATTGATGCTGGAGGAGAATACTTTGAACATAGATAAAACCATTTTTGCTTATACGCTAGTAGTTTTCTTGTATCTCAAAATATACATAGTGGCGTATTACTACTAAAAGTAAATCGTAAAATATTTTTGATCTTTGCGCATACTTCAGGAAACCTTCCTGAAAGTTTCTAATAAGAGGAATCAGCAGAAAAATGTTTTTAATGAAAGGTATAACTTCTGAGTTTATGCGGGCACACTGCCATAATTTCCGTATTCCATTTTCACTTTTCTTGCTAACACAGAACTTTCTAGTCAAATATTGTAGAGTTCTTTTAACTTCTCGAATATTATTAAGGTAGGTGGAGAATCAAATTGACTTTTCCTAAAATTCTCTAGGGGCACCTACAAAAGCTGTTTAAAATTAAGACATACTTGATCGTCGGTACAATATCCAATGTATGGAATAATAACAAAAGGAAGGAACAAAAGCTTCTTATTGTGTTTTTCGTAGCAGAAAATAAGGTATTCCTGTGTTTCCTCGAATTTTTATTTTTGTTTGTAATAACAATCATTTTAATCCTTCAGAAACGATCCTTGGAATTATAAAATCCCAAATAATACAACACAGGTCAGAAGAGAAAACAGATCAATTTTTAGTTATACCAAACCAATCAAAACTAATGGAAAACATTCAAGTTGGAATAATAAAGCCTCTGTCCTGATACAACAACGTCAATTTGAAGTTCGTCTGGGGCTTTGGAAAATCCGGGACGCTTCATTTCGCCTTCGGATTTTTCCACGCAGCGCCAATTCATTCGACGAACCATGCAATAAAACTTCTAAAGCACAATGCTTTCTTTCTTTTACAAGTTTTATTTTCCGTGAAAAGAGTCTTGTAGACAATGCGTGCTAAACTTAGTTTCTCGGTGTTCTTAGACTGAGGAAATTCGTGATTTATTAGTTCTTTGTCTCGTGTTCCCTTTTTTTTTAAGCCGACGGGAGAACTTTGTGAAACCCTAAGGTGAATAAAATAACTCTGCCGTGACAAACTGAATAAGGCGACCGGTATTTATAAAAAGTTAATTACGAATAATTGCCGGTATGGTACCGGCGTTTCAAAATAATTCTTAATTAACTGGTTAGTTAACTGTACGCACATGCTGATCTATAAATATTAAATTATTTTATGCGTTATTGTTTCTACATCGTTTAATTATGATTTATGAGTCGTAATTCAAACGTTTTAACAAATTTAAAACTATTGTTATTATTATATTAGTACGATTTTCTTCGGTGCTTTACAAAGGATTAAACAAAATGTTACTAACAATAGCTTGTATTTTCATGGTTAGTTTTAACATTTTTAGTCTTAAAACCTGAAATGACCGGCAATGTTAATCGTTTCATGTTTCAGTTAGCTTTACCAATGATTTCTTGTCAACTTCTACCAACAGCCGGACAAGAATATTTGGTTCTGTACGAGTTGTCGGTGAGAAAATACAAAATGCAAGGAAAAACAGATTTTCAGGCAGCTCAGTTGTCAAATAAATATCTTTTAAAATACATAAACGTCGTATTGGAGAACTCGAAAGGTTCTAATCAAATACCTCCTTTACATCAACAGGCACTTCTTAGATCCCACAACCCATGGAGAAAGTAATGTTAAGTTATATCTTACGATTTAATAATTTTTGTTAATGTTTTACATAGCTTAAAGAACAAATAAACGTTTAAAAATATGATTTAAATGAGTTTTGCATAGCTGAACTTTAAAGCAGCATTGACGAATATTTGGTGCTAGAAACGGGATGGTGCAAAATATATTTCTTTTATTTCATAAATAATTTAAAGAGATCCACTTTGGAGAAAGAATTTAATTATTTTCAACTCAAGGCTTGGTAAATCCATTTAAATTAAAATAAGAAGCAAATGACCTTCAGTACGTTTAAAGGAAAATTCATTTAATGTAATCTATATTTAATACAAAAAAATAATAAGAAAAGTCATAATAACCTTCTTTATAAAGCTTAAAGAAACAAAAATATCTCCGAATTTAAAATTAGGGATTCCACGTACGTCTTCTACGCCTGAATTTTAATATTGAAAAGTTATTCCGAAATTTAAAATGATAACTCGGACTGAAAATATTGAGAACTCGAATCTGAACTCGAGAATTAAAAGTCGAATCCAGATCGAATTTGTAAAATCGAGGTTTGAATTATATCTTGAGCGTAGATTCAAATACGGTTTTGAGGTATAATTTATTAATCGAATCTATAATGGAATTCGTTTTTAATTGGGAAAAAGAAGCACACATCTCAAAGTGTATTTGAATTGTGAATTGAAAATTGATTTTACCAAGAATTCTTAATTTAAAATTCGAATTTAGTAGGTAACAACAGATCAATAAAAATACCAATTAGGGTAGGCTGTGAAATTGAATTATTTTGAATTGGTACTTTAACAACATCCACAGAATGACAATTTATAACGTTTGTAATTTGACATTTTTATTGTAAACAAAGTTTATAACCTTAAATTGAAACTGAAACAAAAAAATGAAAAAATTATTAATTTACGATATTGAAATTTACATAAAACTATAGGATTTGTTGAAAATGTTGTCCATTTACGTCTAAACATAAACGAATTCTTCTTTGCAATCCAGCAAAAACATTATGTAACATTTGAGGTGAGTTGTTGATTTCTTCACACTTTTCTGTTATGCGATTTCTCAGTTCTTCCAGATTATGAATTGGCGTTGAATAAATTGAATTTTTAATGTAAGACCATACAAAAAAATCACATATTTATGTTCAAATCGCAAGACGTAGTTGGATATGGGATTTCAGCGTTCCTGCTTATTATTCTGTTACCGAAAAATTCTGCAAGATATCGGAGTGTTTCTCTGGTGGTATGTGCTGTAGCACCATCTTGTTGGAAATACCCATTTTGTAATTCTTCGCCATCTAGCTGATTGATGAATTGGTCGAGTATCTCATCCCGATATCGTGCAGCAGTGAGTGTGCCTTAAAAAAAAAAATGGGACCCACCAATCTTCTTCGACAAATTCCAACCCAAACACCAACTTTTTGAGGATGCAAAGGTTGTTCAACAAAACAATGAGGGTTTTCACTTGACCACCACCTCATATTCTGTGAATTGACATATCCAGAAAGATAAAACCAGGCCTCATCAGAAAACAATACAGTGTTCAGAGCTGCTTCATTGTTGAGATTATTTTGAAACCAATTGCAGAATTCTATTCGTCTTGGAGGGTCTATTGGTAAAAGTTCATTAAAACATTGCAGTTTATATGCATGACGGTTTAAATCTTTTTTTAGGATTGTTCGAGTTTTGCCATAAGATAAATTTATTTGTTGAGCCAATACTCTAATCGAAGTTTTTGGCTGTTCATCCATAATCTGCCGGGCAGCTTCAATCGTTGCTTCTGTTCGTCTAAGCGGCGGTCCACTTCCACTTTTACGAGCGACACTACCACTTTCTCTAAATAACTGCACAGATTTAGTTACAACGTCACAAAAATAATTGTAATTGAACACTAAATCGGGGTATTCTTCACGAAAATCAGTCATGCAGTCATGAAGTGAATATTGCCACTCTACATTTATTCTTACGCCGGTTCGAAAGAAACATTCAATAGCTTTCGCTTTTTGTTGTGTAGTGAATACCATTTTTTCAAACTTTAAATTTTTTCACCAAATAAAAAACTTAAAAAATTTGACAAGCGCGTTCAGTTTTAAATATTCATGTCAGAAATGTCATTCTGTGGATGTGGCTAAAGTACCAATTCAAAATAATTCAATTTCACAGCCTACCTACCCTAATTGGTTTTTTTATTGATCTGTTGTTACTTCAAATTCAATAAATTATTTCAGATTTTACACTTGAAACGAATAGATGTTTCTTTGTCTAGAATTGAAATGTCGGTGCGGAAATTCAGCCTAAAGTTGCAAGTGCTCAAATTCAGATTCGAATCTTTCCAAAATCAGGATTTCAGTTTTGAACGTTGTAATAGTAATTAACGTCACAAGTCCGGGAACTCATATTTTACAGTACGAGGCGACGAAGGAGCCGAGTCTTGAAATTTCGAAACGAGTACTGTAGAAAGAGTTCACGAAGGAATGTCATTATGTATTTTATTTCATACTGTAAACAATTTGATTTTTTAATTTTTACATGTGACACTTTTTCAAAACGTCAACATGTGACATTACTGTGTCAAAGCCGGTAGGTGTGGCTTGGTTACACTTTTACGGGCTCTGATTGGGTGCATAAAATAACAGCCCGGAAAGTGTTGCTTGGCAACACTTTCCGGCTCTGATACCGTAATATCTCACTTTTCGGACTCAAAATGGCGCCGGGAAATTGAATTTACCAGACAGTATGAAATAATAGTATATTGTAATACAAGTGTTGAAAGTTTATGTTTGTCACACGAATGTGAAGTTTGCAGCACGAACGATAGTGAGTGCTGCAGTCACATTAGTGTGGCAAAAACAAGCTTTCAACACATGTATTACACGCTAGTTTTTCTACAACCACATTTCCATAAAAAAATTTAAATATTTCTGCAAAATCTGACATTTTTATTTGCGTGTGGAAAAATTACTTTCCGCAGGCAAATTTCACTTGTTCGGCAAACACTTATTTTCAATACTCGTATGTATGGAGACGAAGTCTGAAAAGCCCACTTTCCATGGTGGGAGTAGAAAATAGTTATTTTCATAACAAGTGCGGGAAGTTAGCGATTCCGAAACGAATTCAGGACGTTACAGAAACGAGCGAAGCGAGTTTCTGTACCTGCATGAAAAAAATATTTCAAAACACAAAAACGAAAACTGTACCCGATTTGAATCAAATTTAATTGTTATGAAAAGAACTTCGCAGGAAGATTAAAAAACGCCATTCGAGTTCTGAAAACAAGTTGTGGGAGATCATATCATACAAGAGGCTGAAAACGATGTCTCGTCGGAAAGTCTTGATAAACAAATTGAAAAAGGTACTAAGAAAACACGGTTGTTATTAAAGACTCCAAAATCTAATTTTTATATGTTTGTAAACCTCTTGCTGCATTGTTTTTTGTTGAAATGTTGAAATAAAAATTGTTGTACCTATGGGAAATGTGTGTACTCATTTACAGGCATTAACTGTTAAAATTATTTCTGTATGGCCCCTAATTTTTGAGTGGTAGTAGAATTGCGCATTCGATGTCATAAGTCGTAACGGTAACAGAGCTTTCAGCTTTGATTTGTGCACTAAATTAGGAGGTGGACATTATTTTTTTCTAGTAATTACAGCTGTATTAAGCGAAGTTTTGTTACTACAAACATACGAAATAATTTGTGACGTACATTTAACCCAATGTTTAGTGCGAGCTTACTTGATAGGTTTCATTTTTTCACTAAAAGCCTACATTCTGTGATTTGTTGATACTATTTATATAATATGCAATTAAATATAATCGTTCTACTTCGTGATTAATTCAGAATTCAAAGGGAATACTCGAACAAATATTCTGTATGGAATTAATGCCGATAGGTTTCATGGCGCGTAGTACTTATTGAAAGAATGTCTCCCTTTGCAAGAGTTTGTAGAGAGTGGCACTAAGAGCATTAGAAAATTGAATCAACTATATCCTATTTGTGTATTCAGATCCCGTCTTGGTTCAAAGCTGGAGGTATATAAATATTTTACCTCTATGATTTACCCCAAGGCAGGAACGTGTCGTGCGTTGTATGTTTGTTGTTTCGTGATGTTACGTGTTATTCATAGGTAGCATGTTTCTAAAAAGGATTGCGGCTCTTTTATTTTTAAAGTCGAGCTTGTTGACTATATATTTTATAAATGAACTAGTTTTGCGGACGTACACAACTGAGAATATTCACTTTTGTTGTTTTATTTTTGTGTTTAAATAGATCGGATGCTGAGTGCTCGGAATGTTTCCTTGTCAAAATAAAGCTTTGTTTGAAATTCTTGAGTTTGTTTTGAATTAACTTCTTTTTGATGGGTTTTATTGGACTGTTTTACTTCAAAGCCTTTTGTTAATGAGTTTAATAAAACTGGCTTTTAAAACGGCACAAAAAACTTAACAACTGATGAGAAAAAGTCATAAATTTTACCTAAATTAAACTTCTTTGTTCGCAAAATCTTGAATTTTCCAGTTAGTAGTAGAAGAAATTAAATTTAAAATTTGATACACCGATTCTATGGGGCATTTTTGTCTTAAATAGAATTGGAAGGATATGTATCCTTTTCAATATTCATCAAAAAAACAAGAAAAATTAATACTGAAAGAAACTTTGATATTTAGCTATAAATTGCTTTACTTTCCAGTTTTCAGCCAAAGAAGTTATCAGATGTAAGCTCGGAAAATATCATATTTTAGAATACATTAAACGCGAATTCTAAAATTTAAAAGTAAAAGATAAGCAGTTTAATTATAACTTCAACAAACACGAGAATCCGAACTTTAAAAAACAATTCGAATTTAAAAAGTTTGAAGAACATCTTAATTAATTTTGTCTCATAAAATTTCTTAGAAAGAATGTACGAATTAGGAAGCTTTTTAATATTAAACTTCGGCATTTCGGTAGTTACTACGTTATTCAAATCCCATGTAATCAGGAATTTTAATTAATTATTGATAATCCTCCAACTAAACCAGTATAATTTGACTTTGATGCTTAAATAATTAACATGCGAATTTGTGTCGGTAATCTAACTGAATTAATTTTAAATGGTCTTACTGTTTTCATTTACCTAATTTAAAAAAAATACATAAATAAATAATTTTTAATGTATGTACATTGAAACTAGCTTCTGAAATAAACAAATAAAAAAAAATGAAACACTAAATTAATTATTAAAATAATCCTTATAAAATTAGGATACTGTATTAAAAATTCTTTCAGTTTAATTATGAATAACCTTTCTTACGAAATCACACATAACACGTGTGGGAGTTCGTATGATTAAATTTTTAACAAAACCAGAACACCAAAGATGAATGCGTTCATAAATAATTTGTTTCATGAATTTTTTATGTGCACGCATGTTATGTCGCACGTTTTTAAAACTGTGTCGTCCTTTTGTGTTAAGGTTGGAGTGTCCTGATTGTGCATGAAACCAAAACGAACTCAGCTTTAGGATATGTTTCAAAATTATTCGTGAAAGTAATCAGAAATTATTCTTGAAATTCATTATAAGTTACTACTGAAATTAATAAAAGTTATTCCGGAACACTATTTCCTAAGAAAAAAACAATAAAATGGTACAGCAATTAAACATTTATTGATGGGAGAATGGGAGAACAAATATCCAAATACTTGGGCTCCCAAAAAGATGTTTTTTCTTGGATAATTTTCTTATTTAAATTATTAGAGGTTTTATTTATTAAATGAGCCAGAAAAGCTGTATTGTTTACAAAATCTTGCTTGAAGCTGTCGCACTACATCATAATTTTATAAAATCAGAGAGCTGGAAGCCAAGGGGCTTTTTCTGGATTTATTATGCATGAAAGCACTTTCCTGAGGCAATAATTTGTGAAAAAAGCAGATTTGCTTCAGTTTAATCGATAATTTCGGATACAACATGTTGGGATTATTTTATCCAAATTAATTTTTTTTTATTGGTTGAGGGGTAGGTAATTCCTTATATATCTTTAAAGCTTTTCATGCGAAAAAAAACGAAAAGTTATGTTCTGTCACTGGCTAAAAGTACAAGAAATTTAATTATGTATATTCCAGAATAAGTTGTTTTAAATTGAGGCTTTTCTGCTGAAATGTTAAGCTCAAACGTCAAACCTTTAATATTGGTTTAAACGGAACCACAAACGAACCGAATAAATCTTCCTGAAATTTCCATACATTAAGTTTTACAGAAATTTAATTGCTTGAAAACAGGTATCTGGGAAAATTTAGTTTTTCAATTTGATTAAAATACAAAAAAGATATTGATTTCAATCCAATTTTTTTGCTAAAACGGCGTGTTCTTCAGGTTAAAACATTAGAAAATAAACATTTGTCTAGAATGAAACGAAAAAGAACCAAAACACACGTTGTTGCTCTTTTGTAAGCTCGTTTCTTTCAACACGTGTTCGTTCGTGGCGTAAAATACATTCAACAAAGTCAATAAATTAAAGAAGCCCACTTCTTACAATATAAAACTTGAAACAATTGTTAAAATGTCGGAAGTTCTTTCAAAGACCTAATTAAACTCGAAACACAGAGGAGAAAGCTTTGTTTACCGAAGGTAATTGACTGATAAATTTACGACGGTTACACCAGCGTAGTTTATTATGATAGACATAAACGTTACATCTAAATTCATGTAGAGTTGTAATTCTGAAGCTTAAAGTAAGAAATATGGACTGGTTTTTTGAAGTCGCATTAATAATACGACGGTGGGCGCATTTTATTATTAAAAAAATCAAATAAAACGTATATAAACCGCTACTAAGTAGTCCTGTTCATTGTTTCTTTGATTTATACCAACGAACATCCGAAGTACCGGAATAAATCTTAAGCCATGCTGGTAACCTTGCTCGGGATCCTGAAAAACCACAGATATGCAAGGGCGATTTTGAGCTTAACCGAGGCATACCCAGTGGTGGATTTATAGGCGGATGTTTTATGCGGTTGCCCAAGAATTGCATACTTAAATCTTTCGAATTCTCGAAATTATTAAAAGACGTTTACAATAAAACGTATTCACTTTAAACAGAAGATTTGGATGAACTTTTTTGAACAAAGATCGTCTTTTGGAAATATTTAAAACATTTCCTCTAAACACTGTTGTTCTCCAGCATTTAAATTATTTTGAGAAAAAAAGTGTTTGGAATTAAGATCTGTTGGTTCTGTGGATTAAGCGTTTTTTTCAACCAAAGGGACAAAATTCAAATATTGGTTGTGACTTTATGTTTGATCCAAAATGGGTGAAGTGTGAATTTTGCTGTTAAAAATAAGCCAAATGTCAATGTTAATTGACGTAATTGTTTTTTATATTTAATAATTATTAATAATTGTTTGTATCAGTTTGCAATTTATAAAAAAATATTTCTGACCTGTTTCTTGTTTAAGAACTTCAGGTTTGTAGATTTGGAGGAATAAAAAACTACTTAAGCATTTAATATACATAAAAGTTGCTGCAAAGTGAAATTTATCAAATGCAGAAGAAAAAATAAATAAAAACTGTTTAATTTATTTAATTTCAATTAAATCTCTATTCATGTAGAATGTTTAGTACTAAATTTACATTTTTATTTGCAATATTTTTTAAAATAATAATTAACAATCATTACTTCTTACCAAATGAGAAGCATTTGTTTCCAGATAAAAAAAACTATCAAAGTATTATCAGAAATTTAAAAACAACTAGTTAAGTTAACTTCTTCAGTTTTATGTAAGTACTTCATTGAGGCCTAATGTCATGTTATAGTAACCAATTTAACTTTGGGTTTTCTGAAACTGGTGGTCAAATACCCATAATAAACTAAAAATATCAAAATAATCGCCACATTGAGACAATAATTGAACGACTCTTAAACAGCGAAACATAAAATCCTAGCTTACATAAAAACTTCTGCAAATTTGAAATAACAAATACAATTTAAAAACCCTGAAATATTCATATATCTGAATAGAAAATTCATCGATGATTCTTCTTACAAACTCTGTGTGTTAAATTTTATTGCCTTAATACAGGGGTTTGACTACAAAGTGTCTATCGAAAACTTTATATTAAAAATATTTTGAATGTCCCGTCCTATAAAGAGCGAATTATTACGAAAATACAGAAAGGTCACAATGCAATCTTTTCTATTCATATAACTAGGAGGTAATAATTTTAAGGTCCTTGCAGTTTAAAGCCAAATTTTGACTTCAATCTTAAAGATTAAAATCGAAATATTGATTTTAAAATTCGAATAATTATATGAAAAAGGAGATCCTTTTGGATTTACGTAAATTATTAAATTGTGGATATATTCAAAATATAGATAAAATTTTGAAAGACTTTTATTGTACATTTTTCAAAATTCATATAGATCATAGTATATTCGATATTTAAAAGCTTATTATTTCAGCGTAATTTAATAAATTCAATATTAGAAAAAGCAGGGCTGTGGAGTTGGAGCTGAAGTCGGAGTTCAGAAGGAATATCTGGTCAATGGAGTCGTGGAGTCTCCGAGTCCATATTTCAATTTTTATCGACATAAAAAATTGCGGGGTGGTTCGTTGCCGCAGTAGACAACAAACAAACAAAGCTAACCACACACATTAACATTATCGGTCTTTTACAAAGTACATAAAAAAACTATAGGAATTATTTTTTACAGTGGGTGAAATTCAAGAAACTTTAATTAACAAAATACATCCACGTATAAGCTATTTATTTGTATGGAAATATAATTCTATATAACGAGTGTTAGAAAACTCATCTTATCAGAGTCACCTATGAAAAAAAATTAAGTGTCTTAGATTAATTCTTAAATATCCACTATTCATTAGAACTACTGACACCTGCTGTCATTTAACTAATTGTGATTAAGTCTACTTGAAAATTAACTTAGGTACCAATGCAGGACCAATATAGGACATACATTTTAATAAGCACAGGTGACTCTGATAAGACGAGTTTTCTAACACCCGTTATATGGTGATAACGCTTAAGTTCTAATAAAATTTGTAGAATTAATTCTGAGTTCTCTCATTTTATTCGAACTAGCTTCCCAGAACAAATAGTTTTTAACGAAATTCATTTAAAATAAACTCACTTTTTCCTAACGTAAAGTTTAAAATTTTCTACGTATCTAAAATTAATCTTAATTTTGTAAATTCATTAAAAAAAATTAAAAGATTATATAACCCAGTAAAAAGCAAAAAAACCTAAAACATTTTAAATGTACTTTTTACTAAAAGTAATTTGCACTTATAATCTCACAAGAGCATTAATTCTTTCCGGAAATTGTTAGGTGTGCATTTGAACAAACGCGAGGGCCCATTACGTTGTTAAAATGCACTACTAAAAACTTCCCGGACATAGTGCAGATTCGGCAAGAAAATCGTAACGACATCGCCACTAAAAGCAATAATAATTCAGTACATATTTAAATTTTAGAAAAGTAACCATAGAAACTTGTATGTCAACTGTCATATTTGACGTAAAGATATCCACTTATTAATTTTGCCTAGGTTGGTTTAGCTGGCGAAGCCAGGTAGCTCAGTTGTAAGAGGGCTAGGCTTGCATGTTGCAAGTCCTGGGTTCGAATCCCTACGTTGGGCTTAATTAACTGTGCTCTTACTCGCAAGACTGGTCTACGAGATAAAGTCACAAGACCACTACACATGTAGTAACACACACATGATGCAGCCGTCTGACTTGAAGTAATGCCTAAAGGCGATTCCGAGCAGATTGGCTATACACGCATAAAAGACCGGTCTAGGACATTTAGGCGCGCAACTTTAGGCGCGCACCATACGGCGCGAGCTATTAGCCGCCGGCATTTTGGACGCAGGAACCTTTAGGCGCAGGGACGTTTAGACGCCGGCGTTTTTAGGCGCGGGGACGGTTAGACGCCAGGCATTAAAAAATATACGTTGCGTTTTAATCTGTACGTTAGAATCGTACTTGAAACTAAATTGCATTATAGTTAATAAAAGGTTCTCTTCGTAATTATAAAAACTGCTTTAAGGAGGATTTAACTACAAACATGTTATAACTATACAACTTAATTGAGCATTAAGTGACAATAAAAAAATTAAGTATAAAAAAATTAGGTAAATTATTATTCGAATTACGATAATTATTATTAAAATTTAAAATTAATACAACTTTATTTTTGAGTTTTTATTCTAAATAGATTAAACTTGTACTACAATATTTTTTAGTTTTGAAAGATAACGATAGTTTACTCTTATCAATTTAAATTTCACGAATTTTTTACATTTCAAAGGATACACAAACTTTTTATCAATCAAGTTGTTTGCAAATTAAAACCTGTTTTTCGTATTGAACGCTTTTTGAAAAACACTGTAACGCTGCAAAATGGCAAGACTGTAAAACAACAGTTAACAATATTAATAAATATGAGTGTTTATATAAATTCTAGTTATTTAGTTGTAATTTTTTCCATTATTAAAATATAAACTTTATAAAATAAGTAGGTACCTAACTTTGTGAAGTTTTTTAATTTTTATTTCTGTTGTCTAATTACCGAAATTATTATATAGTCTCTCCCTCATAAGACTTCAGTTAACGCTAGATAGTATATAGCAATATAAAAGTTTCCAGCGTCTAAAAGTCCCACGCCTAAAGTATTCGCGCCTAAACGTCCCAGCGGCCAAAGATGTCCGCGCCTAATATTGCAGCGCCTAAAAACTCGCGCCTAACGATGCGCGCCTAAAGATGCGCGCCTTACTGTCCCTTTCCGATATAAGACAAATTATGACCATAAATTAGAAAATATTTTATATCTTCTTTTAGAAGGAAAAACAAAAGGCAAATCAAGCACTAAATATCTTTAAATATTTATTTAAATTTGCTATTGACTCCCTATTTGATTTTGGCTTGATTAACATTGTTAATTTTATAAGAATACAACATCCACGTTGATCAGATGTTACTGTAGTTTAGAAATCTTTAGAATTAAATTGTATTAAGTATATAATATAAATTTTATTCGATCGACCCCTGTCTACCCCCAATGATCCACTGATTCCTTTCAAGTTTTTAACGACGGAAGGCCTTATTTTTCGTTAATAATCAACTTGACATTTGTGTTACTTTCGAGAAATATTTATACTTCTACTAGAAATGGAAGTTTGTCTATTTTTGTACATAACTGAGAAACCTATTTTCATACACTCATTTTTAGGTCATTTTGCTTAAATGTCCCGAATCGTTTTTTTGTTCTTATTTATTATTAATTTTTCCAGATTTTATTTGGATTATACTGACATATCTCGTCCAGTAAACAGACAGTTAACTCACTAAACATTAAATCTGTTATATTTAACTTTAATAAGTTATTTCTTTGTGAGATCTAGGCTTGCGGACAGTAAAGCACTTAATACGCGTCGATTAGAATAATTTCACCGATCATAAGGGAGTTCCACCCCTGGAAGGGATTATTATCGTACCAAACATTACATTGGCATAGGACCTACGGTTTTACTTTATATCCCAAGGAGAGCCAAAATTTCAGATTTTCTCCACATAAAGAATATCAGCTATCCTCTTTTGGGATTGAACCCGCGACCTTTGGTCTACTAGTTATAACGCAAATTTTGTACCTACTCCTCTATACCACCGAGACTGTCTAATCAAATTTAACGAAATTTGAATTTTATTTCCGACATCAAATACTTATACGCCGTACTTTCTTAATCATGTAGATTAACAAACTGTCAGATGAATAGAATTATTTTAGGTTTTATTGTCAGTTCGTTTCTTGAATGTCCTACAATTACGAAAATTCGGCGTACTTTCGGCAAGTTTAATAAAATCTATTTTTACAGAGAAACAGCAAAATAATACTTCTCCCTCTAGTTATTATGAAATATAATATTTTTATCTTGATTATATTATAATCCATAGTTTAAGAAATTTCAAGTAAGTCTAATAAATTTAAAAAAAAATTGATATAAAAATATCAGCATTCATGGATTAAATATAAAACAATAATACCTTTTCTCTTGTTATCTTTTGTAGTTAAATAATATACATAAGGGAAAAACAGTTTCTTCAGATACAAGTTTAAATATTTAACCAATTTAACTTACCTATTACTTATTACAAACTTAAAATAAACATTTCAAACTGAATATTTATTATGTTTCTTGTTAAAGAGGTAAATAATTAATATACAGGGTAACTCCTTACTGATTCTGTCTAGGCAACCACCTATACTGCTTCCATAAGGTTTACCTGTGTCATGTAATGTGTGTTGCCTATCGAAACTGGTAAAAGGTTTATGAGGTAAAATGGGTATATCGAACTGTCTGAAAACCCCAAACTCGATGGCATGCTTTTAATTTGAAATTAAAATTTATTAATTAAATATCACACCTTTTCTTATAGAGGAATTGCAAGTAGGTTGTGGTATAACTTAATCATACCTGTCTTTCTTAAAAAATATCTGGAATCTCTCATATTTAAATGATAATTAAATATTAATGATATTATTCAGATTTGGAAAATGTTTTTAAATATGTAATTACAGGGTGAATACTGTTTATTGATAATATTATCAGGAAAATAGCAAAAATATTATCCATAAATACAGGGTGTGGATAAATTGGCGAAAGAACTACACGTGGCGATGTTGGTCATAAAATTCTGAGTCGAAAATCTTAATACCAAAATGTCGGACAATGCTTCCTCTGTCCTCAGCAACCATTTTAGAGGAACGTACATTTGACAATATTGGATCCACACACCACAGGTGTTTTGTTATAGCACGGTCACTAAGGATGTCCGTTACATCGCAATACTCCGTGAATGTTGCCGTATGTATTTTTTACAATAATAATAAGTTAACGAAGAAATGTTTAAAACACGCTTTTGGGGCTGAAAAGCAACATCCATGAAAAAATAATTTTTACAATTCTTCTTTCTTCTAATTTGCAGCTCTTTCTGTCAATAGATAATGAATTAAAATATTTATTTAAAAGCCTTCATTTTCAAACTTTGAGATCCCGTGCATACCCAGGAAGAGCACGGTACAATATTTTGGTATTAAGATTTTCGACTCAGAATTTTATGAACAACATCGCCACGTGTAGTCTTTTTCCAATTTATACACACCCTGTATATCTTCGGTACTGTATCATGTAGATGAATTGATGCAGATTTGTTTAACTTATACTAGTATTATCACTTAATAACCATTAGTATTCTACATTTTAGAGTGCCTAGTTCATTTAGGCTACACCAGGACGTGATAAATGGTCGATGCGCTGGACCTGAACTGATATCAGTCATTTAAAGTCCTCCGTATTCAAAATACAAATTTTTACAATCAGTCCAAAGCAACGATTGAAAACCAAGTTTCAGTTTCAAATTTCACTAAGGATTTAATAGCCTTCACAGTTTAAACGGCAAAAGGGATTCGGATTCAAATTTAAAATTTGGATAAGAACTGAAATCTTAAAGCTCGAACTCAGTCCTAGTGTTTCATAACCGTACGCTCCTAAATTTTTTGTTTCGGTTGCATAAAAATTTGAAATATTTTCAGTTGTTAGATATAACTTTAATGGTTTTGTAAACTACTATGCATATTAAATTAAGCTAAGGTTAAAAAATAATTTACAGAAGAACCTGCGCACCGTCTTAATTTTTGTTAAAACTTAGCAGTGCGTTTTCGTTTTTTCAATTTGTTTTGTACGTATCTAATAATAGATCAAAATAGCAAATAGCAAAACTATAAATAGAAAGAGAAAGAATTATGGTTTGTTGAAATAAAATATAGATTTATTGTGGCTTAATTATAGAAATCCGGATTAAGCAAAATTTTAAAGATACCAAACACCCCATTTTTAAAACACTGGAAAATTATGAAAAATTGTAACCAAAATTCCATGTCTTATTTTCCATAAATTAAATTTTTTTTAGATTCGATTCAAATCGTAAAGCATTAATTTAATTTGTTTAAAATTGCGTGCTTTAATGTTTCCCACCATTTTGAAATTCCGACAGATCACATTTTATGCAAATATGATCCTATTTGTTTCCGCTTTGTTAACCACAACAAACAGAAGGTTTAATATTTCACAAAGGTGCGTTGTTATTTCCTTTTACAAAACGAGCCTACAATAAAACGGTGTAAAACTAAACGCAATAAAATTTCCTCAATGAAAATTAAAAATTTCCTTCCGTGTACTAAAATTACACGTTCCTGCGTTCATTTTATGTGTATAATTAAGCTTCAATTAGGGGTAATTTTTGAAAATGCACCATTAGCACCGAAAAACACTCGGACAGCTATTTAAAAATAAAACTCCGCTTTTATATATTTGAATTTTTAAAGGGAAATCTAATTTGCTCGTACATCTGCATGATTAATAGAAAGACATTACTGTCAGCATCCAATACATTATCCAGTTTAAAAACGAAATCAGATCTAAAAGCCGATGAATAACGCAAACCTTTTAGAGATATTAATGTGTTGACATCTAACGAATTCGCGGAAACTTTTACGTTTTGATATACATACGTGGCAAAGATACAAAACTGGGCATTGGAAAAGTGCCAAAGAAATAATCACGAGTTAAGAGCTTTACTCGCATTAGTTTCTTTGAAACTTCGCTTTGCACTTTTTTCTGTAAAACGACGGCAGAAACGAATCGGGATGTGAAGCTCGTGTTGAAACCACAACAGATCTTTTAGCTTCCGGCGTAAACCGCACATTTATTATCCGGGACTTTCGCTTTCGACAAATTCCGCGATACATAGATATCCCCTTAAAATTTCCGACCAGAAAAAAAATTGTTGAAAAGAACGTTAAAGATTAATATCAGTTATGAGAGGCAACAAAAGTGTAATTCATCTAAAAATTTCCAGTTTAAACGAAACGAAAGAAGTTCGTTTCAGACATCCACTCAAAAACTTCTCGTTTATTGTTAAACTTTAATAGAGCCTTCTTTCAACGTTGAAAATACAAGGCGCACAGTTTGATGAAAGACTAGAGGAACTTTTACCTCTTCGGTAGACCGCGGGCTTCGAAATATTAATATAAAAACTTTTCTTTCGGTTCTAATGAAGTAGATCAAAGCAAACGTTTTCATCGGAGCATTATGCAAAAAGGAAAAATAACAAGAAAACCCTTCGGCGAGTTCAAATGAACCATTTTCATTGAAAGGACACGTTTTCTAACTTGTTAATTGAAAAACTCGTATAATAACGGCATTAATTATCGAATTTCGACCAAAAAGGCTGCGTTATACTAAATTTTTGGTACTTGAACAAGGAAAATCAGGATTTTACCAAACGGAAAATTTATATAATAAGAAAAGCATGAAAACCAAAGTGTTTATGATTTACCACAATTTTCTTTTAATAAAAATCGTTCCCGTTTGTGTAAATCCATTTTCATGAATTTTGTGAATTACGAACATGTGAAAGCAATAACAAATATTAAAACTAATTATTATTTGAATGTCTACGTTTTCTAAAAAGCGAATTAGTAAAACTGATCAAATATGCTACCCAAACTATCCGATCTTCATTCATTCTTTGAATGTAGTTGTCCCATTCTTGCATTTCAATTGAAATCCATTCGTTTATTGGTTGTATGTTACACGGGTTGCTTTTATGTCTTCAGTTCTTATCTCTACGTGTTTTTTCTACTATCTTCCTTAAAGTTTTCATCTTGGCCATTTCAATCATCTGTTTATCTTTTTATGTACCTACCTATCTCCCTTCGTTTCTGCATCATAATATCAATAATATGTTATTACAGAGAGCAAAAACTTGAGAAATGAACATTTAGTGAATGAACAACTTTACACGCAATGTTTTTTTCGATGATAAATTGATTTTGAACAACCCCACATCACGGCAACGTATATTTCGTAACAAGTGTCGAAAGTAACAAATATCACGCGAGTGTTTATAATAGATATACGAGTGCGGAGCGGAGCGGAGCACGAGTAGATCTATTATAAACACGAGCGGAGATATTGACTTTCGAACGAGTTACGAACACTATTTTTCCTACGACCAAAAAAAAAAAACTAGGTATGTAGGTACATGTCTAGTTTGGAACAATTTAGAATTTTATAATAAATACACTGAAAGTAGGAATAATGAACACTTTATGTTTATAATAATTATTAATTAGGAATAATGAACATTTTATTAGTTTTTGGTGTTACTGTTTTTCTCTACATCCATTTTCAGTTACGTTTGTACGTTGCTACTTGACGCAAAAAGTAACAATGACAGTTCAGATAAAACGATCGTCATTTTTTGTTTTGAACCGGCCGCGGCTTCCTATTATTGCGCAAACTGTGCGTTATATTCCTATACGTGTTGCTAACGCACGGGTTCTTCACTTGTTTTGCGAAAGTAAATCGCACAGATGATATTGTCAATTTTCACGCATGCTTTTTTGTGCGTTAGGAGCGGTTTTCTTATACAGGGAATTTTTCTTTTTAGTATACATATCCCCTATGTATACTTTTATAATAAACGCAAATAGGCAACCCACTATACACTATAAACGTCACGTCACGTGGTGCGTAAAGGTTATGTTTCATGTTTGTAAATAAAAAATAAATAAAAATTAGTGGAATATCAACATAATTTTAATTCAACGATTATTCTAAAACATAAAATATCAACAATACAAAACAGAAAGGAAAATAAAAACAGCAACAGTTAAAGACTAATTTTTTGACATTAACTTAATTTGATGATTTTTGCCACAGCATGCTAATTTTTTAACGTTTATAGTGTATAGTGGGTTGCCTATTTGCGTTTATTATAAAAGTATACATAGGGTATATGTATACTAAAAAGAAAATTTCCCTGTATGGTCGTAGGAAAATAAATAAATAAAATAGTATAAAATAAATTAGGATTGATCCAACGTTCTGAGTGCTAACGTTGACGAAAGCTTATCTCATAAGACTCTGTATAAAATCGAAGTAGCCGCCATAATGTTAAGTTGTAGAAGTGAGCAAGCAGTGTAGTGAGTCTACAATAGATGGCGCCTTGCTAAAATCCGAAAGAAACGACAGGAAGCTGCATTGCCGCCCAACCCCATGTTGAAATTTGTGGCAACAAGGATAAACAATGCCGGACTACTTAGAAAGGATTTAAATTATCCATTCGAAAATGTATCTAGTTGTCTATTAAAGTCGGCAAATTTAAGAAAGCAAATTTGGTAAACAATTTCTGGGAACTCTGTAAATAGATTTCCATTTAAATATTTTAAAGAAAATTGAACTGAATAATATGCCATATAAGAGATTTAAATATTTTTGCTTGTTTTCTAAGATATTTTTGCCCATTCTTCTTAATTTTGATGTCCGTGTTCATATTTTAGAGGTTTTTATTACATTGATTAGATAGTAAACCAAACAAAATTTAAAACAGTGTCCCACATTTGGGAGGTGTCCACAGCAGTGGCGGCTCGTGACTTTAGGAACGGACTTTTTCACTTTCAGCAAATTTTCGACGTCCAAGCCATCCATTTAATCCAATGAAAAATAAAAATGCAAATTTCTGATCGGAAAACGTAATAATTTGAATCTGAACAGTTATTACTAGCTGAAAGAACATTAAATTTTAAAAAATTCCTTAAAACAGGAAAACAGATACTAAGTGCGGAAAAAACATCAAAAGTTAAAGAATATTTAATTCCGAAAATCGTACGATAGAAACGCAATATTGGGCATAGTTACCAAGGCAACTTGGAAATTTTTTGTCTCTTAAATATAAAGTAAACCTTTTCTTTTTAATTATTAAAGCTTCGGAAAAAAACATTTTCAGTCATAAATTATAATATCTGGATTAAAAATTTGACTCGACTTATTATGTCTGAATCAGGATTGGTAGATCAAAATCCCAAATCAGATTCATTGAGGATAAAAGAATAAAACCTGAAAAAATAGTAAAGCTTAAACATTATTAAACCCTGAAAACTCAAAGCTGAACATTGGGAAATTAATAATTAAATTCTGAAAAGTGGAACTCGATTAATAGCAATGTAAGCGTTAAAATTTAAATAAGTACCTTGTTTTCACCTGAAAAATGATTATAATTAGAAGCTGAAAAGTTAATTAAACAGAAAACACTCGAGACTAAAAAGTTAAAAGGTTAAAATATCAAATACTAAAAACTAAGGATACTTACTGAAAGAAGTATTACATGCTGAACAGATTAAGAATTGAAAAGGTTTAATGCTGAAAATGTTAAAAGTTAAAAAGATTAAAAACTGAAAAGAGCAAGAGCAGAATAAATTGAAGGCAGCTGCTGAAAATGTAAATAGTATATGTTTGAGATATTTAAAAAATATATCCATTCTGAAAAAATAAGTTGAAAAATTAAAACCTGAAAAATAATAAATTGTAAACAATATTAATTTAACCTAAATTAATAAAAGCATATTAAAAAAAAAAATGTTAAAGGGTGGCAGCAAGCAGTTTCTGCTGAAAATGCAGTAAAAATAAATCACATCATTGTTACCTGAAAATGATTCAAATTAGTTGCAATTTAATAACATGTCAAAATAGTACTTACTTTTATGGTGCATAGGTATACGAGCACAACCATAAAACACTTAAAACACCAAACACCATAAAAAATACGCCGACACTTCTAAACCGTCTTGGGTAAATATCATGAAAGCTCGAATTTGAATAATAGAATATTTTACAACAAGACATGAAAATAACGTTTTTTTCGTGACATGAGAATTTGTCCACGAGCTGCGTTAGCAGCGAGTAGGGCAATCTCACGAACGAAAAAAACGTACTTATTTCATGTCGAGTAGTAAACGCTATTTTTTCTACGAAATTTTAATTATTTGTTTGAAATAAGTTTTAATTCGACTTAATTCAAACCGAATTGTGTTAACGCAAATTATTAATTGTTTGTTTAATCGTTTAAATAGTAACACACGCATTTTGTATTTTTTTGCCATAGATTTGGAATTCTTGTTTTCATCTCTAGAAGAGAAAATGTTTTCATCTCTAGATGAAAAATGTAGCACTTTCACCGAGAGTTTATCCTGAAGAAAATACTTATTTTCGTATCATGTGTAAAAAAAATATATGTTTAGCAAAATTAGTATTGCATTTCAGGAATGAAAGTTATGTGTCAGAATTGAGAGAGTTCATTATCAAGAAACCAATTTAAATGCCCAAACAGTCATTTAAGATAATTCAAATATAAACATGAAACTTACTGATGGCTTCTTTATCCTGGAAACGCCATCCTTCGGCGTGGGACTTACCTGGAACAATCGAAAAGACGTTCTTTAGTTTTTATTTAAACTTTTCAATTTTTTTAGAAAAAATCCAAACCAAATTTGTAAGTTTTTTTTCTAATTTTAAAAGTTTAAAATTTTTAAACAGTTTAAAAGTTTAAACGAAAGCTAATCAAAATATTTTTCAAATAAGCTGCTCACCTTTTTATTGCCTGCCTAATGCAGTATCGTCCTGGAACCACCAAGAAAATCCTTTGGGATTAAGGATTTTCTCCATACCCGACCGACACTCCCGCACATACTCAACTAGTTTAAACGCTCTTATAAAAATTAATTTATTAGACACATCACTTAACAAAACTTCAAAACTTTTTAAAATGTCGCGAATTTTTTAAAGTCGCCGGAATTTCCTTAAGTTTTGGCAAACAGTTGTGTGTTTGCCTTTTATTACACTGAAACCCTCCCACTTTCACACAAATTCGCTACGAACGATGCTGCAAGAAAATTGTTATAAATTAATGTAAGTAAACAACAATAACGGTTTTCTCCTGCAAACTGCAAAAATAACTGTAGTTTGAAAAAGAGAAAAATTAAAGGTACTTCTCTACAAAATTTAAGTCATATTCCAATGTTTATTGCTCGCTGCTCATTTACGAACAGCAGAAAACTTCTCCAAAAGCATTTTTTAGTTAGTACACATAATGCAACAAGATTTTAAAAAATTTATAAACTGTTGGAGAAACCAATCAAACCTAGAAACAAACGAATATCATAGTAATTCCACAAATTGTTATTAACTTTCAATAAGATTGCGCTGTTTGCTGATGTATAAAAGGCGATTCAAATTCAGACTAAAAACATTTTAATTCATAAATTATAATACCTGGATTAAAGTTCGGGTCGACTTACTACGTCTGAATCAGGATTCGGAGATCAAAATCCCAAATCAGATTCATAAAAGAATAAAACCTGAAAAAAATATTAAAGATTAAACATTAATAAACCCTGAAAACTCAAAGCTGAAAATAAGGGAAATTAATAATTAAATTCTGAAAAGTAGAACTCAATTAATATTAATAGCAATATAAGGGTTAAAATTTAAAGAAGTACCTTGTTTTCACCTGAAAAATGATTATGATTAGAAGCTGAAAAGTTAATTAAACAGAAAACACTCGGGACTAAAAAGTTAAAAGGTTAAAATATCAAATACTAAAAATTAAGGATATTTACTGAAAAAAAAACTATTACGTGCTGAAAAGATTAAAAATTGAAAAGGTTTAATGCTGAAAATGTTAAAAGTTCAAAAGATTAAAAACTGAAAAGAGCAAGAGCAGAATAAATTGAAGGCAGCTCCTGAAAATGTAAATATATGTTTGAGATATTTAAAAAATATATCCATGCTGAAAAAATATGTTGAAAAATTAAAACCTGAAAAATAATAAATTGTAAACAATATTTAGCCAAAATTTATCAATGCTGACAATGTATTTCAAGTGGCATACTAAAAAAAAATGTTAAAGAGTGGTAGCAAGTAGTTTCTTCTGAAAATGCAGTAAAAATAACTCACCTCATTGTTACCTGAAAATGATTTAAATTAGTTGTAATTTAATAACATGCCAAAGTAGTACTTACTTTTATGGTATATATACGAGCACAACCATAAAACACTTAAAACACACAATACCATAAAAACTACCCCGACCCCCGACACTTCCAAACCGTCTTGGATAAATATCATGAAAGCTCAAATTTGAATAAAATTTATGTTCAGCAAAATTAGTATTGCATTTCAGGAATGAAAGTTATGTGTCAGAATTGAGAGAGTTCATTATGAAGAAACCAATTTAAATGCCTAAACAGTCATTTAAGATAATTCAAATATAAACATGAAACTTACTGATGGCTTCTTTATCCTGGAAACGCCATCCTTCGGCGTGGGACTTACCTGGAACAATCGAAAAGACGTTCTTTAGTTTTTATTTAAACTTTTCAATTTTTTTAGAAAAAATCCAAACCAAATTTGTAAGTTTTTTTTCTAATTTTAAAAGTTTAAAATTTTTAAACAGTTTAAAAGTTTAAACGAAAGCTAATCAAAATATTTTTCAAATAAGCTGCTCACCTTTTTATTGCCTGCCTAATGCAGTATCGTCCTGGAACCACCAAGAAAATCCTTTGGGATTAAGGATTTTCTCCATACCCGACCGACACTCCCGCACATACTCAACTAGTTTAAACGCTCTTATAAAAATTAATTTATTAGACACATCACTTAACAAAACTTCAAAACTTTTTAAAATGTCGCGAATTTTTTAAAGTCGCCGGAATTTCCTTAAGTTTTGGCAAACAGTTGTGTGTTTGCCTTTTATTACACTGAAACCCTCCCACTTTCACACAAATTCGCTACGAACGATGCTGCAAGAAAATTGTTATAAATTAATGTAAGTAAACAACAATAACGGTTTTCTCCTGCAAACTGCAAAAATAACTGTAGTTTGAAAAAGAGAAAAATTAAAGGTACTTCTCTACAAAATTTAAGTCATATTCCAACGTTTATTGCTCGCTGCTCATTTACGAACAGCAGAAAACTTCTCCAAAAGCATTTTTTAGTTAGTACACATAATGCAACAAGATTTTAAAAAATTTATAAACTGTTGGAGAAACCAATCAAACCTAGAAACAAACGAATATCATAGTAATTCCACAAATTGTTATTAACTTTCAATAAGATTGCGCTGTTTGCTGATGTATAAAAGGCGATTCAAATTCAGACTAAAAACATTTTAATTCATAAATTATAATACCTGGATTAAAGTTCGGGTCGACTTACTACGTCTGAATCAGGATTCGGAGATCAAAATCCCAAATCAGATTCATAAAAGAATAAAACCTGAAAAAAATATTAAAGATTAAACATTAATAAACCCTGAAAACTCAAAGCTGAAAATAAGGGAAATTAATAATTAAATTCTGAAAAGTAGAACTCAATTAATATTAATAGCAATATAAGGGTTAAAATTTAAAGAAGTACCTTGTTTTCACCTGAAAAATGATTATGATTAGAAGCTGAAAAGTTAATTAAACAGAAAACACTCGGGACTAAAAAGTTAAAAGGTTAAAATATCAAATACTAAAAATTAAGGATATTTACTGAAAAAAAAACTATTACGTGCTGAAAAGATTAAAAATTGAAAAGGTTTAATGCTGAAAATGTTAAAAGTTCAAAAGATTAAAAACTGAAAAGAGCAAGAGCAGAATAAATTGAAGGCAGCTCCTGAAAATGTAAATATATGTTTGAGATATTTAAAAAATATATCCATGCTGAAAAAATATGTTGAAAAATTAAAACCTGAAAAATAATAAATTGTAAACAATATTTAGCCAAAATTTATCAATGCTGACAATGTATTTCAAGTGGCATACTAAAAAAAAATGTTAAAGAGTGGTAGCAAGTAGTTTCTTCTGAAAATGCAGTAAAAATAACTCACCTCATTGTTACCTGAAAATGATTTAAATTAGTTGTAATTTAATAACATGCCAAAGTAGTACTTACTTTTATGGTATATATACGAGCACAACCATAAAACACTTAAAACACACAATACCATAAAAACTACCCCGACCCCCGACACTTCCAAACCGTCTTGGATAAATATCATGAAAGCTCAAATTTGAATAAAATTTATGTTCAGCAAAATTAGTATTGCATTTCAGGAATGAAAGTTATGTGTCAGAATTGAGAGAGTTCATTATCAAGAAACCAATTTAAATGCCTAAACAGTCATTTAAGATAATTCAAATATAAACATGAAACTTACTGATGGCTTCTTTATCCTGGAAACGCCATCCTTCGGCGTGGGACTTACCTGGAACAATCGAAAAGACGTTCTTTAGTTTTTATTTAAACTTTTCAATTTTTTTAGAAAAAATCCAAACCAAATTTGTAAGTTTTTTTTCTAATTTTAAAAGTTTAAAATTATTAAACAGTTTAAAAGTTTAAACGAAAGCTAATCAAAATATTTTTCAAATAAGCTGCTCACCTTTTTATTGCCTCCCTAATGCATTATCGTCCTGGAACCACCAAGAAAATCCTTTGGGATTAAGGATTTTCTCCATACCCGACCGACACTCCCGCACACACTCAACTAGTTTAAACGCTCTTATAAAAATTAATTTATTAGACACATCACTTAACAAAACTTCAAAACTTTTTAAAATGTCGCGAATTTTTTAAAGTCGGCGAAATTTCCTTAAGTTTTGGCAAACAGTTGTATGTTTGTCTTTTATTACACTGAAACCCTCCGACTTTCACGAAAATTCCCTACGAACGAAGCTGCAAGAGAATTTTTATAAATTAATGTAAGTAAACAACAATAACGGTCTTCTCCTGCAAACTGCAAAAATAACTGCAGTTTGAAAAAGAGAAAAATCAAAGGTACTTCTCTGCAAAATTTTAGTGTATTCCAACGTTTATTGCTCGCTGCTCATTTACGAACAGCAGAAAACTTCTCCAAAAGCATTTTTTAGTTAGTACACATAATGTAACAAGATTTTAAAAAATTTATAAACTGTTGGAGAAACCAATCAAACCTAGAAACAAACGAATATCATAGTAATTCCACAAATTGTTATTAACTTTCAATAAGATTGCGCTGTTTGCTGATGTATAAAAGGCGATTTAAATTCAGACTAAAAACATTTTAATTCATAAATTATAATACCTGGATTAAAGTTCGGGTCGACTTACTACGTCTGAATCAGGATTCGGAGATCAAAATCCCAAATCAGATTCATAAAAGAATAAAACCTGAAAAAAATATTAAAGATTAAACATTAATAAACCCTGAAAACTCAAAGCTGAAAATAAGGGAAATTAATAATTAAATTCTGAAAAGTAGAACTCAATTAATATTAATAGCAATATAAGGGTTAAAATTTAAAGAAGTACCTTGTTTTCACCTGAAAAATGATTATGATTAGAAGCTGAAAAGTTAATTAAACAGAAAACACTCGGGACTAAAAAGTTAAAAGGTTAAAATATCAAATACTAAAAATTAAGGATATTTACTGAAAAAAAAACTATTACGTGCTGAAAAGATTAAAAATTGAAAAGGTTTAATGCTGAAAATGTTAAAAGTTCAAAAGATTAAAAACTGAAAAGAGCAAGAGCAGAATAAATTGAAGGCAGCTCCTGAAAATGTAAATATATGTTTGAGATATTTAAAAAATATATCCATGCTGAAAAAATATGTTGAAAAATTAAAACCTGAAAAATAATAAATTGTAAACAATATTTAGCCAAAATTTATCAATGCTGACAATGTATTTCAAGTGGCATACTAAAAAAAAATGTTAAAGAGTGGTAGCAAGTAGTTTCTTCTGAAAATGCAGTAAAAATAACTCACCTCATTGTTACCTGAAAATGATTTAAATTAGTTGTAATTTAATAACATGCCAAAGTAGTACTTACTTTTATGGTATATATACGAGCACAACCATAAAACACTTAAAACACACAATACCATAAAAACTACCCCGACCCCCGACACTTCCAAACCGTCTTGGATAAATATCATGAAAGCTCAAATTTGAATAAAATTTATGTTCAGCAAAATTAGTATTGCATTTCAGGAATGAAAGTTATGTGTCAGAATTGAGAGAGTTCATTATCAAGAAACCAATTTAAATGCCTAAACAGTCATTTAAGATAATTCAAATATAAACATGAAACTTACTGATGGCTTCTTTATCCTGGAAACGCCATCCTTCGGCGTGGGACTTACCTGGAACAATCGAAAAGACGTTCTTTAGTTTTTATTTAAACTTTTCAATTTTTTTAGAAAAAATCCAAACCAAATTTGTAAGTTTTTTTTCTAATTTTAAAAGTTTAAAATTATTAAACAGTTTAAAAGTTTAAACGAAAGCTAATCAAAATATTTTTCAAATAAGCTGCTCACCTTTTTATTGCCTCCCTAATGCATTATCGTCCTGGAACCACCAAGAAAATCCTTTGGGATTAAGGATTTTCTCCATACCCGACCGACACTCCCGCACACACTCAACTAGTTTAAACGCTCTTATAAAAATTAATTTATTAGACACATCACTTAACAAAACTTCAAAACTTTTTAAAATGTCGCGAATTTTTTAAAGTCGGCGAAATTTCCTTAAGTTTTGGCAAACAGTTGTATGTTTGTCTTTTATTACACTGAAACCCTCCGACTTTCACGAAAATTCCCTACGAACGAAGCTGCAAGAGAATTTTTATAAATTAATGTAAGTAAACAACAATAACGGTCTTCTCCTGCAAACTGCAAAAATAACTGCAGTTTGAAAAAGAGAAAAATCAAAGGTACTTCTCTGCAAAATTTTAGTGTATTCCAACGTTTATTGCTCGCTGCTCATTTACGAACAGCAGAAAACTTCTCCAAAAGCATTTTTTAGTTAGTACACATAATGCAACAAGAATTTAAAAAATTTATAAACTGTTGGAGAAACCAATCAAACCTAGAAACAAACGAATATCATAGTAATTCCACAAATGGTTATTAACTTTCAATAAGATTGCGCTGTTTGCTGATGTATAAAAGGCGATTCAATTTCAGACTAAAAACATTTTAATTCATAAATTATAATACCTGGATTAAAGTTTGGGTCGACTTACTATGTCTGAATCAGGATTCGGAGATCAAAATCCCAAATCAGATTCATAAAAGAATAAAACCTGAAAAAAATATTAAAGGTTAAACATTATTAAACCCTGAAAACCCAAAGCTGAAAATTGGGAAATTAATAATTAAATTCTGAAAAGTAGAACTCAATTAATAGCAATATAAGGGTTAAAATTTAAAGAAGTACCTTGTTTTCACCTGAAAAATGATTATGATTAGAAGCTGAAAAGTTAATTAAACAGAAAACACTCGGGACTAAAAAGTTAAAAGGTATATCAAATACTAAAAATTAAGGATATTTACTGAAAAAAAACTAATACGTGCTGAAAAGATTAAAAATTGAAAAGGTTTAATGCTGAAAATGTTAAAAGTTCAAAAGATTAAAAACTGAAAAGAGCAAGAGCTGAATAAATTGAAGGCAGCTCCTGAAAATGTAAATATATGTTTGAGATATTTAAAAAATATATCCATGCTGAAAAAATATGTTGAAAAATTAAAACCTGAAAAATAATAAATTGTAAACAATATTTAGCCAAAATTTATCAAAGCTGACAATGTGTTTCAAGTGGCATATTAAAAAAAATATTAAAGAGTGGTAGCAAGTAGTTTCTGCTGAAAATGCAGTAAAAATAAATCACATCACTGTTACCCGAAAATGATTCATATTAGTTGTAATTTAATAACATGCCAAAGTAGTACTTACTTTTATGGTGCATATACGAGCACAACCATAAAACACTTAAAACACACAATACCATAAAAACTACCCCGACCCCCGACACTTCCAAACCGTCTTGGATAAATATCATGAAAGCTCGAATTTGAATAAAATTTATGTTTAGCAAAATTAGTATTGCATTTCAGGAATGAAAGTTATGTGTCAGAATTGAGAGAGTTCATTATGAAGAAACCAATTTAAATGCCTAAACAGTCATTTAAGATAATTCAAATATAAACATGAAACTTACTGATGGCTTCTTTATCCTGGAAACGCCATCCTTCGGCGTGGGACTTACCTGGAACAATCGAAAAGACGTTCTTTAATTTTTATTACAACTTTTCAATTTTTTTAGAAAAAAATCCAAACCAAATTTGTAGGTTTTTTTTCTAATTTTAAAAGTTTAAAATTATTAAACAGTTTAAAAGTTTAAACGAAAGCTAATCAAAATATTTTTCAAATAAGCTGCTCACCTTTTTACTGCCTCCCTAATGCATTATCGTCCTGGAACCACCAAGAAAATCCTTTGGGATTAAGGATTTTCTCCATACCCGACCGACACTCCCGCACATACTCAACTAGTTTAAACGCTCTCATAAAAATTAATTTATTAGACACATCACTTAACAAAACTTCAAAACTTTTTAAAATGTCGCGAATTTTTTAAAGTCGGCGAAATTTCCTTAAGTTTTGGCAAACAGTTGTATGTTTGTCTTTTATTACACTGAAACCCTCCGACTTTCACGAAAATTCGCTACGAACGAAGCTGCAAGAAAATTGTTATAAATTAATGTAAGTAAACAACAATAACGGTTTTCTCCTGCAAACTGCACACATAACTGTAGTTTGAAAAAGGGAATAATTAAAGGTACTCGTCTGCAAAATTTAAGTCATTTTAGCGTATTCCAACGTTTATTGCTCGCTGCTCATTTACGAACTGCAGAAAACTTCTCCAAAAGCATTTTTTAGTACACATAATGCAACAAGGTTTTAAAAAATTTATAAACTGTTGGCGAGACCAATCAAACCTCTCTCATCAAAGGATCTACCTAGAAACAAACGAAAATCATAGTAATTCCACAAATTGTTATGAACTTTCAAAATAATTGCGTTGTTTGCTGATGTATAAAACGAGATTTAAATTCAGACTAAACACATTTTCATTCATAAATTATTTATTATTTTTATCGATAAATATGAGGATTCCAATCTTAATCTAACTGGATTTAAAAATTTTTAGTCATAAATCATTTAATTTTTTAGTCCAAGCTCAAGAGTTGAGTTTTACAATTCAGAATCCATTTAGTTGAATTTGCGGATTAAATTGTTTTAATTAAGCTCGACTTTTCGAAATTTGAAGTCTGAGTCCTTAAGCTTTAATTCCAGACTCGAAAAGGATGTTTATTTAAAAATAAACAGGGATTTATAAAGCTTTCAAGTCGTAAATACAAATTTTCGAATGTAGATATACCTACGATTTAAAACTTCGAATATTGTTAGAGTTAGAGTTTGAAGATTCAAATTATTAGTTAAGATTCAAATTATCATATTGTAACATAATAAAATAGTTATTTAATATTATCACGCATTACAGTTTGACGAGTTGATTCTTGTTTAATAGTATGTGTTACGAAAACAAATTCCCTTTAATGTTAAAACAGATAGAGTATAAAGTAACATCTGGTTATTTTCCTAAGCTAGGTATATTGTTCACAAAGTGGAAAAGACAAAGCCTTCTGAGCATTACATAAAAACCCTGCAGTTACAGGCATAAGACTTCTTGCTGTGTACAAAATTAAATTATTCATCGAAATATTAATTTTCCTATAACAAATCATTGTAATTTATTTACAAGTAACATTTAATTAGAATCGTTATTAAAACATTTCCATCGCTATTTTTGGTTTGTTTATTTTATTACCGAATTACTCGACTTGTTCTTAAATGCCCTAATGAAAACCCTAAAATCAAATTTTAAAAATATTGGTAACCAAATCTGAAGGAATTTATCATGAAATCCGAAAATGCATCCCAACATTTCAAATTAAACAAAAATTCTTACCAATAAACGCTCCCAAACAACAAACTTATCACTTGGCATTAAATTAAAATATTCAAATATTATTTTCATAAATAATTAACAATAATTGCTAAATCTTTGCATTACAATGCGCTCTTTACCACTGCAAAGCAAACTCTAAATTAGTACAAATTCGAACATCGAACTGAGAGAAGCAATCGCAGCAAGCGATATAAAACAGGCAATATCAAACACCTGTGCCTAAACAGTCATGTGTTAACTAAAAGCAGGTTTTATCTACGATTCTGTCTCGTTTTGGAACCGATAATTGTATTTGTCGCTTTAAAACCCTTGTTATTGAAATTATTAAAGTAAAATAATTGAGAATTTGAAATCTTGTAAGGTAAACTAATGATTCCAGTAAAGTTCTTCAATTCGTAACATAAACGTAGGAATCAAAATATAACATAATAATAATAATTTTAACATTTAAACTAAATGTGAAAACAAAAGGGAATAAATCGATGAATAGTATATTATAGACCAAGGTAGAGAAGATATTTTTCTCAGCCGAGCAGTATTATTTCCCGACATGCGAAGCATGGAGGGAAATAAGTTGTGAGGCTGAGAAAAGTCTTCTCTACCGTGGTTTATATACTATTTTTTTCACTACTAGCACCTTTATTCCTTTTAATTAATCATTTTTACATAAATAAAAAATAAAATGACAGATGCGTATATTTATTTCTAAAAATCAAATAGCCTTGCTCGAAAACAAGGGGAGAGGTTAATTTCAATTGACATTTGGGTAAAACATATTTAAAATAGGCACCTGAATGCATAGCAATTGTTTTTATTATTAACCAGTAGTCAATAATAAAAAATTATTGACCACTAGGAGAGAAATTCATCTTCTGGGCTCGAAAATAAGGCCAATAATGACATTTTCTAATACTAGTAGTGAAAAAAATATTTTAGATTTTTTTTTCTATAGCAGCTGTTAAAGTGCTACTTTATCTATTAATTTGAGTAGATAAAGAATCACTTTAACAGCAAGGGTAGATAAAGTAATTTATTTTTTGTTTGTAACCCTAGAAACTAATGACATTTTAAAACGTGACTCGATTTGTAATTTTTTAAACGTCAATGTCAAATAAAATTTAAGTTATAATTATAATTTTTTTCCTTTAAAATAAATGCTATAGAAAAAGTAGAGTATTATACACGACGATAAAATTTAATTATCTTCTCGAGCGTAATTAGCGTCTCGACTGGCGTCTCGACGCTAAAATACGCCCTCGAAGATAAAATACAACTTTATCGTCTTGTATAATAAATAACTATTAATTTCGAGAAAGTAAAGGCTCACATTTGTAAAACAAATTTGAAGATCAAATCCGTTTTTAAGTTAGATTCAAGATCTGACGATTTTCAATTAAAATTCAGAAACTCAAGTAAAAACGATTTCACTTCATAAATTGGAAATTTGAATTTTAATTCAGAATTTGTTTCAATTCCAAATCTTCTAAATCAGATTCAAAATTCAAATGCTCAAGTTCTTAATTCGGATTTAAATTCGTGAACGAACAATTTGCGGTATAATTCCTAACCCGAGCAACAATATGAAGTACCGAATAATACTCAGAAGTCGAGGTGCACTTTGCCAGATCGTCTGGCAGCATGTAGATCTGGATCTACTCTGCCAACACCACCGCCTTCATTTTCTTGTAACTGCTCTAGTGGCATGTATATCCCAAAATCAGCATTACGCTCTTCTTCATCGTATTCTGGCTCTGGGATGTTATAGTGCAAACACATATTATGTAAGATGACACATGTATTTATGATATTGGTTGACATAGTACGTGTGTAATGGAGAGTTCGATGTTTCAATAAACACCGCCACCTATTCTTGAGGACACCATTGCATCTCTGTATTGAACACCTAGCAGTTTTAACGGCATGATGGAAACGGTCTGCCGGTGTGTCTGGAATGGGAGGCTCTTCTAGTGGAGTTATCAGCCAGGGGCGCAATGCATAACCTAAAATTATAGATTACTTAAAGACTTTGGGCGAGGTGTACAATCCCATATGCTAGTTTTGTAAAAATATAGCTAACTTTTGATTGGGATTCGTTTTGAACACCTGTTGGAATGAAGGCCTCGGACTATACCGACATAAGTATATGTGACTCACCAGAATCTCCCAATAAAAAAAACAAATTTTCTTCATTGTGTCTATAGACCTGCCTCATTATCTGAGAAACAGCAGATTCACGCCATATGTGGGAGTCATGGGTGCTGCCAGGAAAACGTGCATTGACATTGCAAATGCGTAAGTCTTCGTCACATATCTAAACAAAACAATGTGATTCACCACATATTAACTAGATACAAAACTACACACTAGTTGAACGTTAATGGAATGGTAATTTTTCCTGTTGACATAGATGTTCTCTGGATGGAGAGGGTCATTATTCGGTGGTCTTATGGTTGTCACATGGGTGCAATCGATGACTCCGATTACACCTGGCACACCAAACCTCTCGTCGAATCTAACAACACAAAACACTTATTTATTATGCACCTACACTAATTGAATTTTGAATATTTACTTACCGGTTTCACAGATGCTGCATTTCTTGTATGTTGCCTGGAAAGTGCACCCACCGTTCAAATATTTCGTTTTCCAACATCGCATTACAAAATTCAGTTAATGCCCGACTTACGGTTGACTGGCTTACAGACATAAGAACCTGAAATAGGTACCATCTGATTATTGTATTCTTTTATAGAGTCCCATTTAGATAGTATTTACTTTATGCTCTATGCTGATTCCCGAACGTCGTATGGGGGCCTGCATAAATGGAGTTACTACTTCGATTATATCACGGGCAAGTTCTTTGCTGACCCGGAACCTCTTTATAAATGCTCGGTCAGTTAATGATACAAAAGGGTTAATCCTTTGAAGAACTTGCCGTTCCCCTTCCAAATCATCTTCCGCATTACGGAGGTCTCGTAATACCTTGAATTTATTTGTTAATCAAAAGTTCTTTGGCATTACTTATTATAGTTATAATTACTAATCAACTACAATAGTAAGTGTAATATTTGTTAATTAATTATATTATTATTACCTCATTAGCGATGAGCAAGTCAGCAATATCCATCGTGATTCACAGATTCCACCACAAGGTGTAGGTAATTTCTTGATTTTAATGGCACACGCCGCTCTAAATTATTGTCACAGAAAGTAAGCTTAGGATCGCCGTTCTCCCGGGGAACTGACCGATTCTCTCACGATTTACCACGATTTACCGGTAGATGTAAGTTCACTCATTTTTCGCACGATGTGACTACTCCTGTATTTACAGAATAGCTTTTTATTCATTTCCAAGTGAACCCCGCCCACTTCTCATGGGAACGTGCTGTCACGCGTTTACAGAATAGTGCTCCAGAGGCCTGAGAAAAAATCTCCACCAACGCCAACGTAGGGATTCGAACCCGGGACTTACAACATGCAAACCTAGCCCTCTTACAACTGAGTCACCTGGCTTCCCCAGAAATAATCACCTATACACACTCACTTTTGCTGATGATCAAGTGCGAATGGCGGAAGATGATGAAGACTTGAGCTACATAATAAGGAGACTTTCAGAAGAATATGAAAAAAGGCAATTGAAATAAATTTAAAAAAATCGAATACCTTGCAACCTCAGAAGAAAGAGCGAAAATTTTAGAAATAGAACAAGGGGTACAAATAATGGACACTGGCAAATATTTAGAATTTATTCTAACAATTTCAGATTTTATATGATTTTTTTCAACAAGAAAATATCTGCCACTTATTGAGGTACAAGCAAAAACATTAAAGATTACTGTTATCTGAAAAATAAAAGTAGTAGAAACACATTAGATTAAAAAAACGTAAAAATTTAAACATTTATTCAAGTGTATTTTATGTGTATAATGAAGAAGTTTGACGGTTAACAGTTTAATTAACAAAGTCAGTATGCGACAGCCCATTATAATGAATGACATATAAATAACAAGAAAATAAGCATGTCAGAGAGTTGAGGCTTCGCTTCTGTAAGTTTGATTCTAAAATATCAACACGTATAAACGCACGCCTCTGTATAATTAAAAAAAAAACGTGTCTGCCTTTTCAGTCAAGCTTATTTGTTGCGTGAAGAACAACACAACCACTGTTTTTTGTGTTTAATTACAGGATATTATTATTCTTCGTGTTTAGATTAGAAGAGCATGAGTATACTTTTTCGGCTGCTGATTTGGTAGGTTGCATTTATTGGTTGACATGACGGTAAAAAATCAAATGTGAATATACCTCCCTAGGAAAGTAAGTATTACGTTAAACAATAAAGGGTATGCGTTGTTTGTAGTCAATTAATTTAGTGACAATATTAAAGATTATTTAAAATTTTAAGGGAAATTCATTGCGGTTGTGAAAATAAATTTGTATATGCAATGAAAGTTTTCTATGTATGACAGATAGTACCCCATTTGCTATTAAATAATTACCATGAGATCGAAAAAAAAGATGATTCTGAGCAGGCCTTGACTAGTACAACACGATTGGCAAGACTGATTTCAAAATGTGGCAGTAGGTTAGAGGTTAATAAATGTCAAATAAATTAAAACACAAAACAGTATTTATTTAGGGAACAAACTGAAAACTAAGATGAATACATGTTAGAGTAGGTGTTTAAAAATGTGATCCTTCACTAGTATTACAACGATAAACTTAAATAATTCTGGAAACAAGATTGCAAAACTGACTTACATTTGAAATGTCACTGTCACATTATAATTCATAGGCATTCTAGAACCAGTGTAGCCAATCGTGTTGTACTAGTCAAGGCCTGCTTAGAATCTTTTTTTTTTCGATCTCATGGTATTATTTATTTCAGTTTATTAATAAAGAGTTGAAACGAAAATAAGGGATGATAAAATCAAGGATTCGGAAACTGAGAAATTCCCTTTTTAAATGAAAACTAGACATATCTATTTAAATCAACATCCAATTTAAAAAATTCATTTAATAATCTTCAATTCCAAGTAAACCGTTTTGGTGCTGTACTTCTGTGTAGTTCTCAAAACAGGCAGAGTTGTTTCCAAAGTGTTTTCTTTCAGAACCAATTTCTATCGACGCATCAAAGAAAACAACAAAGGGTACATAAAATATCCAACTGTTTTTTCACGACTAATTTGTGAGCCCGAACTGCATTTCTCCCTTTTACTACACCGATAGATAATTCAAGACTTGTGTTAAAGGAAAACGTCTACAAGCTGTCCATTATCCTATTTGTCTTGCATATTTAAAGCTACTCGACAGTATACAGTACCTATCACTTTTCAACTATAACACCAACTTCCTTACTTTGTTAACTTATAGAAGCTTCCCGATGCAAATTTCCTGAAAGCTCTAACGTTTTCTTGTTTAGTTCCGAAGTTTAGTTTTGCACAGGGATGTAAGCACTATGAATAAGTGACACGATGCGACAGAACCTAAGCCATCAGTTACGCGGCGGTTTTGAACCTTCGAAAGTTTTCGAGAAGACGTTATTATTGGAAATCAACGAAGAAGAAAATTAGGATACCCGGTAGTTAATGGGAAATTAATGTAACCTGTCAGTTTTGTAAAAACATATACAAATGAGCATCTGTTTAAAGAAATTCAGGATTTGGAAATTTTTATAAATATATTGTTTTTTTTATCTTTCTGTGTAGTGGGAAAGATTTTTCGTAATTTTCTTCCAGTGTAACCTTTAGGTCCTTGCAAAAAGCGAGAGAGGAAAACCTGTCGGTTTGATAAAAACATATAGAATTAAGTCCCAGTTTAAAGAAATCGAATTTTTGGGAATTTCTGAAACTACATAATTTTTTTTATATTTCTGAAAGATTTTCGTAATTTTCTTTCAGTGCAATCTCTAATCCTTTTCAAAAAAGGAAAAGGAAAACCTGTTAGTTTGGTAAAGACATACAGAATTGAGCCTTAATTTAAAGAAATTAAGATTTTGGAATTTTTGATAAAGGCCGTTCCTTGGCCTTAGTAGTGAGTGTGTTTACAGAAATATCTGCAGTAAATCACATTTAAAAACTGTACTTTCAAGAGATATATAAAAATAGGAAAATTAACATTAACTATGTAAAAGTAAGTATTAACATAATAAAAAAATTAAATTAAACCCAAACGAAAGATCTATCCAAATAACAAAATGGATAAGATAAGAACGAATTTTCAGTAAAACCTGTTGAGCTGGAGGTTCTTTAAAAGGCCGCGGCGCGCGTTAAATATAAGCAGTAATATCAACAAATATCAACAACAGGAATCCCATATAATTGAAATTCAAATCAAAATGGCGGGAAACTGAAATCAGCACTCAGAAATTGAAACAAATAACTGAACTCAATGAAAAAATGGAGGCAATAGATAAGAAGCAAGAAACAAAAATAAACCACATTAGAGGTTGAGAATAACGAACTCAATAAAATAGTGAAACTTCAAGAAAAGAAAATAGAATCATTAGAACGCGAAACCCGTGACAAGAGTATGATGATCTATGACCTACCTGAAAAACAAACTGAAAACACAGAAAATCTAATGCTTTATGAAGTACAAAAGTACAAAGATCAAAATGAAAATAGCAAGAAGTGAAATAGACTTCATATTCAGAATTGCCAAACATCAAGAAAATATCAATATACCGGTAGAAACTGGCGTAGCTACTTGGATACAGAAAACTGAAGTCCTAAGAAACACAAAAATATTAAATGAAAACGCACTTCTAATTGCCGAAGATCTTGATAAGATAAGTTTGGAAACTAGAAAAAATTAAAACCTTATTTAAAAGATATAAAGGACAAGGACTATAAAGCAGGTATGAGAAACAACAAATTGATAGTCGATAGTGAAAGTTACACACTAGAAAAGGTGCAATAGGTAAAATAAACAACCATGCCTAGAATATGGAGACCAACCAGGTGGCTTTTAAACCAAAGACCGGTAAGTTGAATTATTCTCAGGCAAAGTAATTTCGCCCCTCAGCCTTATGTCATTTGCACTTAAGACAATGGAGAAACTACTCGACAGGTACATTGGTACATTAGGAATGATGTTTTGGTAGACAGTCTTCTACAAGAAAACAAGTTTGTCTATAAAGCAGGTCCATCAGAAGGGTGGAGATGACGCTGGAAACAAAGAGATCCTCCTTGGATCTTTCCTAGATATAGAAGGAACATTTCACAACACCTCTTTCAGAGCAATAACAACAGCCCTACGAGATCGCGGGCTAGAGGAGACAAACTGCAGGTGGCTAGAGGAAGGGTGTCCTATACATCACTGCTGGATGAAACTGTACCAGTTAGAGTGGCAGGAGGGTGTCCCCAGGGGAGGGTTCTCTATCCACTACTATGGAAACTTGTCATGAACGAACTTCTGCAAGAGCTCAGCAGCAAAGGACACGCTGACAATCTCGTCATACTAGTAGAAGGGAGATTTGCCAGCATAGTCAGGAAGCGTATGCAACAGGCCTTGAATGTTGTATCTAGGTGGACTGAACGGGAAGGCCTTAAAGTCAGCCCCGAAAGTCACCATAATACCTTTTATAGAAAGAAAACACCTATACCATATACCTATAGATACGGAGATAGAAACACAGGAGGATTAAAATTAATAGAATTTATTTTAGGTACAAATTTATGTATCTCCAACACGCTTTTTAAAAGGCAAATAGGCAGAAGATGAACGTGAACGTCGAACCAGAATGACATAGACTTCATATTAACAGATAAATACAATGAAGCAATTAACAATTTTGACTTCGAAAGTGATCACCGTTTAGTAAGAATAACTGTGAGGATACCTGAGCAGTAGACAAAATCCGTAATAATAGATATAATTCCAAAGTATCGACCTAGCAGCCTGACTATATACAAAGTATTCGCCGCAATCATCCAAAAACGTGTCTACGCAATCCAAAACAGGCGGGCTTCTGGAGAAACTACTCCACTATCGATCACCTTCACGCTATTAGTAAACTAATTGAGAAACACAGTGCATATAACATCCCGATATGATGTATATTGGGATTTTGAAAAAGCCTTTGATTCCATAGAAAGCTATTTTATAATAAAAGCCCTAAACTTGTACAAAGTAAAGAATTAATATACTCGTATAACGGTCACTCAGATTTTTAAAAACACCTCAGCATGTATAGGAACAGAAAGAAATTGACTACAATATTTAAAATTGAAAGGGGTGTCAGATAGGAGGACGCCCTATTACCTGATCTGTTCAACATCACACTATCACTGTATTTTCGAACAACTAAATTGGAACAAACGAGGAATTAACATTTTAAGATTATTCCTGACAAACTTAAGATTTTCAGACGACGTTACAATCTTTGCTAAAAGCTCCCGTGAATTAAAAAAAAATGTTTCAATCACTAAACGAGAAAGGCAAGAACTTTGGTTTAAAAACCATTTGGAAAAAACAAAACTACCTACTAACAGCAGCAAAGTCCTGCTTGAATTAGAAAGGTAGAAAATCAAGTTCATAGAAAAAGCAATACATTTTGGAAAAAACTAATATCATTTGAAAACAAGGACAAAAAAGAAATTCTACGTCATATAACCCAAGGGTGGGAAAAATTTTGGGTATCAAAATCCATTCTAAAAGGAGACATACCAAATAATCCGAAAAGCAAAGTATTTAAACAATGTATGATACCAACTGCATAAACGTGGACATTGACTAAAGACGATCTTATAAAATCACCCAAAATAAAATGATACGAAGTATTTTAAAAACTAAACTAAGTGACTTCAGAAATCCATTTCCAGGGAGGTGGACTGACAAAAGAACTCGATGGGTACCTGTTTTGCAAAAAAAGGAAGTGAGGCCACCCGAAAACACGCTGGGCAAAAAAACTGGAAATGTATGCTGGGAAAGAGTGAATGGTCGTTGCTGCCGATAGGGTACAATGGAAAATCAAGGAAGAGGCGTTTTCCCGACAGCCGGGATTTTCATAAGCTAAGAATAACTTCCAGCAAGTTTTTGTAAAATTATGTGTAACCTGTGGAAGTCTTGCAAAATAATTATTTCATATAAATAAAACTCTGTATTATTCCCTGTTCTCTTGTTATAAATGACTAAGCTTGAAAAGAAACAATTTCTCTACATGTAAATTTATTACATCACTGCAAGCTACTGCATGCTTAGATGAAACATAATTATTTCCTTTAACAACGTTCCTTTTATTAGCCGTTCAGCATTCGAAACAAAGAACAGAGCTGGTATATTTCAAGAAGCGGAAACGTCTAATATTTCCTGAGGGCATGAAATTATTATTATTGTTATTCTTGCTTGATATAATATCACCCATCGAGAAGTTCTGTATACCTTCAAGCAACTTGTTAGAGATTATGTTTCTATCATTCTTCTTAATAAGGAATTAAAAAAATAATAACTGGAAAGGTTCAGGCTTGTACGACTAAATTATTATGTTTAATTTCGTCTCAATTTTTTCGACTCGATATTTGCCTTTGTTTTGTTGCTGGTACGTTTACTTTTAAAGTTTTATTTAATTATCGAAGTTATGAAGCTATTTCGGTGCGACGATACTTAAAAATTGTTATTCGAAAGATTAAAAAAATGTAAACATCATGTGGATCACGATTGGTTGTGTTCCAGCCCAGTGGTTCCGTGTTGGTTAAGAACCCAACAGAGCAAAATGCATCGAACTAATCATAGTTCCCGTCACATTTATCTTGTTATCTAAAAGTGAACAAGTAGATGTGTGCATCCGTACAGAGAAACAAATTTATGCAGAAATTACGATCATTACGTGTGCGTTTGAGGCCAAAGAGCTGTGTGTTCAATAACTTACCCAGTATAACGAGATAATGCATTTGCATTATATATACGTGTATTATAATTCGCACCAGAAGCAAGTTTCTAATAAAAACGCATCTCGGTTGGTAATTAAGCCCACGTAAACACTAAAATTGGTAAAGAGAGCTGCCCATAATGAGTGCGGCGCTCTGATCTGATATAAACATGGTCGTTGTAGTAAATTTTCCCGAAACTGCCCCTGGGGGAAATCTCAGATACGGTCACTGCTTAAACCGCTAAAGGTAGTCCAGTTCCTTCCTTCATGACTAAGCTATAAATGCACGCGGTTATTATTACCCTCGATAAACGCGGATCTAGTTAATAAAGCACGATAATAATTGCTATTTGTATCCTATTGGTATCTATACAACTAACGGTTTACACGCATGTTTTAAGTATTTATCTGATAACGATCGGTTTCCAAAGGGTATGTATTAAAAGATTGAAAACTGGAAACAAGCTTACAAGAAGTTTTCCGAATTGTTGGTATAATTAAGTAATTCTTAACTCTATAGATGAATTCATGAAGGATTGCTAAATCTAAAGAACTGTTTTTAAGCATAAAGATCATCCTTCGTCTCAATCCGTGTAAGGACATTAAAGTACAAGGCGCAGAAAAATACTAATGCAATTCCGTTAATTGTCACTTGTTACCATTATCTGTAGTAAAGCATTTAAAATTTCATTTTTAGGTGCTTAGTAACTGTGCTTCATTATTATTCTTTATTTTTGTATTTAATTATTTATCTATAAGAAAATTTATTAGCGTAAATAATCACTTTACAATACCACGAGTGGTCAAAGAACTGTCGATTATTTTTTTGCTGTAGCATCACGAATGTTCCTTATGCTTGCATATGGTATTCACAATCACAAGGAACATGAGTGATTTTACAGCAAAAATAATCTACAATTCTTTGACCACGAATGGTATTTGAAGGACTATTCAACGAAAAAAAAACTCATTTCCATCGAATCCTTTTTCATAAATTAGTCCACATTCAAGTTGTTTACATGAAAATTGTTCTCTGTTGGATATAGCTAGCAATAAACTGTTTTCAAAAAATTGTCGCTTCGTATCACTAGTGAAATTTTTACTAGAAAAAATTGTCGATACAATTCGTTTTGATTGGCTCAAAAACGTCAAATCTTGCATTTTGATTAGTCGATTTTTGACAGATGACATATGAGTTGAATAGTCCGAAATATTTTGTGAAATTACCAAGAATTTTCACAGAAAGGTTCAGTTCACATTTGTGGCTGAATTTCTTTTAGAAAATCTAAAATTGTTATTAGTTGAAGCAAAGATTCCTAGTATTACTTAGAATACTTAGATCATTCTTTTTAGTTAACACCATCGTTTGCTATCCTTTATTTTTACCTAATCGAACAAAACAGGCGATTTTAAGGGAAAATTTCATATCAAGATAATGTTCTTTTTCTGGTCAAATAGCATTCGTCTTTCTCTAAGCTTAGGAGATAATTCTTTAAGTGCGAACTGCAATTGTTTTCGTGATTCATATGACCCAATGCCAGAATATTTTACAAAATACTAAAAACCAGTTTTACATTTTATAGCCTTTTCCCTAAATAATAAAAACATTATTGTAAATAGATGAAAAAATATTGAGAATTTCTGATTTGTGAAATACATTTAGCTTATTACAAATAAAATATATTAATTAATTATTTATGTGAAATATGCATATACATGCTTTAACTGTCTTATATGAACTCAGGTGAATTATAGTAACTACATGACAATATTTAAATTAGAAAAAATCTATGTGACTTAAATAGCAATTTTTCTTTATGCTTGAACATTAACATTTTTGTTTAACTAAAATATTTATTGACGTAACTTAATAAAGATTTTGTGTAGAGGAAGAATACAGAAACTTAAATGTGTAAGTACTGCTAATGTCAAATTATCTCAATTTTATTAGTCAGTTTGATATTTTTCTAGACTTCACAAATATTTTAGTTTACTCATCCTCGAACATAATGTAAAAAATATAAAACTATTACGTAAATGTATCATAAAATTACCAATCACATATTTCAGTAATTTCAAATTTTTGCATTTAAAAACATTTCAACTATAGAAATTTATTTATAAAATCATCCAGACTATGTTGGATTGTAATTATGATTAATAATAAAAATAATTATAGCCAGGGTGGCGCAGTGGTAGCGCGTCAGGCTAGCGTTGCGGTAGTCCTTGGTTCTAATCTCTTGATGGGCAAGATTTTCCTGCAGTCTGGAGGTCGGTATCGAGTCCTGGTGACCACTCAGCGTTGGGCACCTAATTAATGATGCTCTTCTCCGAATACAGACCTAAGAGGTAGAAACAAGGTCCTACACATACACACACTAACACTATACACAATACACATGGTGCAGTATGTAGGTATTAAACAGCGTACCAATCACGTAACACGCAGAGTCGGGCCGGATTGTGCATTGCACCCGTAGAGTCTCATACATTAACGCACCAATCTCGATACCGAAAGATACAAGAGGTTACAGACAATACATGCATACATACAATAATAGTAGGTATATTATACACGACGCTATAATGAATGCTATTATTACCGAGGATAATTTTTGCAACACGAGCGAGCGAGCGAGCGAATTTTGCAATTATGTGAAGCAAAACATTTCATATTCTGTCACTAATAAAATAAAATTAATATGAACGTCGCAATAAAAAGGATTAAAAGAAACAGGCAATCGAATAAAAGAAACATTTCAAAACAGAAACATATTTAATAATGTCATCATCATGTGTTGTTGAAGGTAGTGGTCTATTTGGAGCACCTCCGGATCCCTTACAGAAGGACTCAAACCACTAGGAGCACCTTTTGCCACTACACCTATATCGAGTCTGTAATCGAATTCAGAACTAACAAAATCATGTAAAATAAAATGAGGAAATATTATCGGCGGAAGAAAATCAGGTAAATAACATTAAATAATTAAAACAACAATAAAGTTGATTAATTAATTAAATCATATAAAATACAGCGTAAGTAAAAGAACGAAAATAGACTAGTATTATTAGTAGTAATAACAATTCGACAGTTTAGTAACAGATAAACTCACGTGAAATTCAGAAATAATATTGTAGTATCAAAAATATGTACTTAATTTTTAATCCCAGTATCCACTAATCATGAAGACTGCCATAAATTAATCTTTTTTCCATTGAACTGAAATGTAGCTGATTTGAAATTCTGTGTAATTTATAATAAATGTATTTATTATTTGTTTATTAATCCAGACTTGGTGCCAAGGATTACAACGTGCGTCGGCTACTTTGATCACTGCCACTACCCGACTAGAATTTTGCCGGATCTTTATCATGCCAAACAGGGACCTACTGTTTCACCTCGTATCTGAAAGAAGCTTTTAAATTTTTTTCGCAGTAAATTTTTCACAGACTTGGACTGGGAATCGAATCCCAGATCTCTGGTTTACAATCCAAGTATGCCAACTTTGGCGATTTAGGGGCTGGCTCATATTACATTTTTTAGTTTAAATTATCTTTAAGATCTCACAGAAGAGTGACCCATAAATCAGGTTACTTTTCAAGAACATAATTCTTGTTTGGAACGAATGCAAAAAAAACAACCGACAAAAAGCAAAAATTGTATTTTGAATAAATTAGATCAAAATTAAGATTATATTCCACTGTTAAATAACATGTACAATATGTATAACTGCAAAGTTATATTACTTCTGGCTAAATAAAATCAAAAAATAACTCCAGTGTAACTTCATCCTCACTCTAGTTTAAAATACAAAAATTCCTTCTTAAATTACAGTCGTTTATTTTATATCTTGAGTAAACAAAAGCTCGCGCTTTGGGAAGCATTGTTATTTTAAAATTTTTCCAAATATCCGGAAAACATGGTGGAATATCGTTAACGCTTAGAATTATCTTGTAATTCTACCCAACTTTGTTAATTTAACCAACCGCGTTGCTCGTACAATAACAGTTAGTTGTATAACGAGGAATATAATTGTCGCCAAAATTTACAAAGAGCAAATTTTGGAAAATTACATTTTAAAACGATCTACCTTTCGCCAAAAACGATTTAATTTTTATTTTCATGTACTTTTAGGAATTTATTGAACTACAATATCGAAATAAATTATTTAAATTTCTAAAACGTTTGGGTTTTCAGAAGGGATCTCTGAAATATGAAGAAATTATTGTGCAGAAAAATCGGTTTTCAGATAACAGATAACCAAGTTGAAAGATTTTCGGGTTTTTGCAGAAATTCATAGCTTGTTTATTCCCAACCAGCTTACACAGGGAAACAGCTGTTTCCAGTTTTCTGTAAATACTGCAGATATCTACAAGTGCAAATTTAACTAGGTTGATATGTGCCTATTTTCTTCAAGATATCTCCGAGAGTTTCAGTAATAGATTGTAATTATGAATTGTGCTTGTTATCGCAGATAAGTTTTCAACACAGCATTGAAACTCAGCGATGATATTTAAAAATTAATTTGGTCGCTTCCGAATTATTCAAAAAAGCAAAAACTGCAATTTTGAGGGGACGAAACGCCATAAGGGTGCATTTTTGAATGAAGATAAATTGCATTTCAGTGAGATTGTGTGACACCCCCCAACATTCCACTAAATCTTTAACGCAGCCTTTAATAACGTTAAACCTTTAACTTAGAATTTAAATTACAACATTCTCCATACATAATTAAACTAACTCATGTTAGCAACATAAGGTATATTTTAAATCAGCGTAACATCAACACTTCTCCTGTAGATTATACACTTTAGTACATTTCAGTATTCGAAAAATGATTATAACGGTGCATTTAGTAATAATTGCTAGGCATTAAAGCCCCAACTCGTGTCGAAAGCTTTTAAAAATGCTGTCAGGCATCCAGGAAAGCGAGGTGCAATTATTTTAATCGAAATTATATAAATAATTCATCGTCGACACGTTATGATTAAAGGATCTGACTGGCCATTACATCAGATTCAACTAACTAGGGCAGAGTGCCATATCAACTTTGACAGACAGATGGACTTAATAGGTTCTGGCTGTGATATCGACAGGAAATGAATGGCCTTCCTATCAATCTGCATCGATATTCTTTGTTTAATGCTGATGCACGTTTTATTACGTTTTAAAACGTGCTTTGTCATAATTTATAGATGCGGAATTAAAAATACCAAAATACTAAAATAGTTTGTTATTAATGCTCGACCATTAACAATTTTCAGAATTTCGAATAAAACAGTTATTTCAACAGAAATAAATAATATGAAACGCTGAATCTTCGAAGATTTTTAGTGGGAAGAATCGTAGATCTTCGTAAAGTTCATAGGACATTAACATAATTCAATCCAGAATTAGATTTCCTATTATAAAAGACAACACAGGATATCTTTATGTCGAATAAGCCGACATTAAAGTTTTTCTCGTTACAGGTTAATTATTGAGCAACTCTATAATAAATTACCCGCTATTTGCATGTAAATCTTCTTGGAACTTTCTCGAACAACCCCGACATAGACGAGATTGTACGTTGCTTGTACTTTTAAGTGTTACCTACCAGCAAAAGCCCACGACCGTTAACGACTCTGGAAATGTAATTATTTAGGTAAATGAATTTTGAGTTACAATCCGAATAAGGAATGTGGAAAATCTTAGCAATTTTCTTAATTACGTTAGGAGGATGATTCAATTACCTTTAAAATTGCTTAAATTTCTAATTTTTCCTTTAAAACTTATTTAAATGAGGTCACAATTCTTCTCCGGCTTTGTTAAGATTAAATATGATGTAATTTCGTGCTTTAATTATAATTTATGGAGGTTGGAAAGTAATAAATGTAAACAACGTTTTTACTGTAACTAAGCCTGTTTGGATGAATTATTAATGTTTAAACGCCATTATTTTCCTTAACTTTTCGAGAAACAAATTAGTCTTCCATGACGTTAATTTAATACAATACCGATTTTTTATAAAATAATTTAAACGTTAAGTCGAACAGATAAACAGATTATAACATTTTTATCAGCATCTGGAATGTGTTAAGCCAGTCTATTAAAAATAGCTTATTAGTTTACTGCATCGTAAAACTGGAATTGCATATAATCATTGTTGTGTGTAAGTAGATACGTAGGTAGAAAACTCATAAGGTACTTACAGATTTATGCTTAACAGTATAATTCTGCAGTTCATGTATTGACAACTATAAATGGAATACGTTATTATGTATCGCAAACATATGTCTTTGTATTATCTATTGAAAGATGTAAAGTGTCAGATTTATTTATAACTTTCGCTTTTCTTCTAAGTTAATTGCATTTTAACAATAGGAGGTTACAACTGCCATTTATAATTATTCCTGTCATGTCTAACCTTCTCTAGATATGAAATTTGAACGTTCAACACTTTCGGCGGATTTTAAAATTGAGTAAAAGCCCAGGATAATTGCGATCTACCATTTATGAATTCACGGTAGTAATAAAAAATAGTAAGTTAAGACAATGTATTAACATGAATTTACGATCGTATAAATGGTCAGGTAGAAAGCAGTATATTAAAGGAAAGAAATCGTAGGTAGCAAGTGAGCAAGTACCGATACTTATGGTACTTATTCACAATAGTCGGTAGTTGGACGCTGACTTTACGACTCTTCCATCGAGATAGTATTGAATCAGCGGGTGTCCGGCCAAACATGTGGGTTACCACTCCACCCTGACCGCACCTTCACACCAACTCTGATAAAATGGGATCGTAACTTGTCAATAAACCCATATACTACGGCCACACTTTGAGTTTACTATATCCTGATGCTTAGATAGATATCGGAGATAAGAATAATTGGCATTACACCCGAGAACATGACGTGCTTACCATTTAACATTTTTCGAAAAGCCCCTGATTTGGTTTTGTTTTGTTGTATATTTGTTTATTTATTTGAGACGCTTAAAAGAAATAAAATAAAACAAGTTGATTGCATAAAAAAATAAGAAAAACGTATAGTCTGAACTCTGAGTTCGTTTATCTACGTTATCAATGACGTCATTCGGTGTATCTTTTAGAAAACTTTAGAAAGACTTTTTATGTTCAGTTATACTACGTGTTGATAGAATGTAACCTTGCAGTTATTACCTTAGTTATTTAGTACTTAATCGTTTAGTAGAATATAGCGAAATGTTTGTTTTATTTATGCAGCAAACGAAAGTTATCGAGCGGCAAGATGCTAAAATTAATCTCCATTTGCATATAACGGGTATCCAAACTATATGGAATATTTATTGTACAATATGATTTTTTAAGCACTTAATTGCAGCAGGCCGTATTCTGACTTAATACAGGTTATTAAGACAGAATACGGCCTGCTGTAATTGAGTTTTAAAAAAATCACATTGTATATATCTTACGAAGTAATACATGTAATTGAAAGATATTTCAAATAAAAGTTGTTTAGTATTAAGTTGTCCATTAGGGTAGCCCTTATTTTCGTCTTTGAAAAATTACTTACTCCCATCCCCCAATCTTGTTCCAATAATCCAATACATAAAAATGGGCTTTATGCAAAATTTCAGTTCAATTGAACTACACTAAGGCCCTAAATTTTCACGTTTAACCGATAATTGGTATTTCCTATATAAAACGTTTTCATTTCATTTTCAAAAGCAGTTCGGAAGGAAAACAGTCTAAAAACATTATAGAAAGAAAACTTTATGTGCAGTAAATTTGGTTGATACCATTATTTACGTGAATTAAAAATTAGCCAATATAAAACAAAAGGAAAATCTATACTTCTTAATATAACTGAATAAATGACAATAATAATAAATTCTCAAATATACAATTAGTTGCCAGATATCGTTGCTTCATTAGGGCAGTTTTGGTACAGTATTTTTCACCTAGGATTTGGGTTGTGTCGTCAGTTGGATTGTGAATTTATCAACAGTGCGTTGATAAATTCACAATCCAACTATACTCTATACTTCATCTCTTTCTAAACTAGGTTGTCATTACCTACTGCGCACGAATGCGTGTCTAAACAGGCAGTTTTTGGACGGGGCCAGTTGACGTCAACCCAAATGCTAGATGAAAAATACTGTAGTGTTTGGGTTCTTTTTTCTAAGCTCACTGCTAATCTACAGAATGTATTGCTTTTCAATTTCGTCTTTGGTTAAAATATTGTGGTATTCTTGCATTGGTTTTACCCCTCTCTCAGCTACGTCGTTAACCACCACTATGCTTTTCAATATTTCCAACCCACTTTGGAAGTAATCTTTCGAAGAAGATGGGAAATTTCTAAGAAAGTCTATACTTTTTGGAAATCTTGATAAAGATGTCTTCAATTTATCGGAAATAAAGTTGAGAATTCTTTTTCTTTTAAATGGTTGAGGTTCACTTTTAACAATGTACCGTTTTATTTGATTTTTTATATCGCTGTCTTCTGTAGTCATCATTTTGGCCACCATTAACCTTAATGTGGCACTTCTTCATCGAAGAATGCAAATGCCGCATTTTCTGGTGACAGATACTATAGATGGTTGGAAAAGCTCTTCACAGCAGCACTACTAATTTCCGGATCTACTTCCTTATAGTCGATTAATTTTATTAAGAAATTGTAATCATGATACGGAGCTTTCACAGCTAACTGTGATAGAAACCAAGCTGGTAAATAAAATCGAATATGAAATATGCATACCCTCCTGATTAAAGCTTTCCCTTTCTTGTTCTATTTAAATTGATCTTGGAATATATACAGCTTAGGGCTCCAGGAATGCGAAATGAGAATTCTCATTGGGAAGTACCATCACTGAAGATCACGGCCAATTCTAACAATTCGCCATAATCACCTCTACGCTGTTTCTGCCGTAACTGTTTTTGTATAAATTCCAGCATACCAACGCAGACACCCTCGGTGACATTCTCCGCCCCACTACGATATTTTGTATTGTCTATGGTCAATCAAGTTTCCCTAAATCTTTTTAAACAAATTAACAGCTGGTCCAAAAGCAGCGCCCAATACCGCATCAAAATTACTTCTCAAGATTAATTCGAAGATGTTATGTCAACACGGAGGGTAAAGAAAATCACGCTCAAACATTTCCTCAAGATTTGTATACGCACCCCTTATTCGGCCGATATTACTTGGAGTTGTATCGGAACACAACGCCTCTATTTTTTCTTGTATGTCCAATTTTTCGACTGCTTGGCAAACAAACGGCTAGAGCTTAATCTTCTCCTGTAGATGTTGGAATACCTAATAATTGTTCTTTGCTGCGAAAGGTAACAATTATGGCTAGTCTATAAACCTTTTCCACGCCAGATAAAGTTGGAAGTAGTTTGCCATCCCAATGGTAATCAGCTAGATTACATTTTTCTTTAATAACTGCTTGCCTCTGTTCTCTGAATTCCTTTCGTCGATGTTGAAACGAAGTGCGATTAATATTTAAGCTTTCAATATTCTTCTGCAGCAACCATTAAAATAACCGCATTTCGATAGCTGAGTTTGCTTCAGATGCGGTCGTGGCTCAGTTGGTTCGGCGAGCTTCTGGCCACTAAAGTGGTCCGGTTCGATTTCCTAGGCTACACATACGCCTAAAAACACCCAACCGCTTCCCTCGGAAGGCAATGGCAAACCACAGAGGTATTTTCTGCCTAGCAAGTCTTCTCTGGAGTAGAAGTGGTGGAAGATCCCCTATGTCTGCAGGCCACATCACACGCACACCACAGGCATATGGAGAGAAGACCGCAATGCCCTGTAAAGGTATGCCGCTCTAAGAAGAAGAAAACGGCTTCAGACAGACGTGGGGTGAAAAAATGTAGTGTACCTCGCGTACCAGACATACCTGGTTCACTTACTCTTATTGTATTATTTGAAACTGATCGTTTATTTTCACCTGTATCATTCGAATGCTTGCTAGCTTCTTCATCTTTAATATCACTGCTTGACAATGATGGTAGTTTAACTTTGACATTTCATTCCATTTCCTCGTAGGTTCTCTTTCTTCTCTCTATTTCCTTTTCAATGCGTTCCTGTGTTCCGGTTTCTTTTCTTCAGCTGAATTAAACTTGCGATCAATGCCAGCCATGGAACCTGGTCGTGCTTTGTTACGTTCCTCTTCGCTCCCGATATTTAACACATTCTCATGGGCAACATCAAAACCTCTAATATATGGACGAATTTAGCTCGTTTATTTTTTCAACATCTGAGTCTCTACCCAACCTCTTCTGTAAATCTTTATTCAGTGATATAACTGTTTCAATGCGATGATCATTTTGTTTTGTATACATTTATGCTGTTTCCCAAAAAAAAAACTAGAACTTCTTTTACAACTAAAGTCGCACTTTCTTTGGTGGACAATTTAACTACACGTAAGTTGAAAAAGAGAATACCGCTTTACTGGCGCAAAGACTCGAACTGAACCGAACCAGAGGCAGGGATGTTCTTAGACCAAAAATTAATGTAATAAGTAGATTTCTTTAAAAAAATTGTGGAGAGTCCGGTGCTAACAGCCATCGTGAGCGGATGTGATATTTACCGCAGCGACCGCATGTGCATGAGTGATACTGTGTGAACAGCAGTTATACCAGTGATAAGTGTTTAAAAACCCTTAACAAATAACTCGTTATATCAGGCAAATAACAAACGGGCCCCGTCGGAGGGCCCAAAAATTGGTTATCAACATGCCCGATAATAATAATAAACGTGATAACTCAAATCTCACGCCACCCGCAATAGAACCTAAGAAAAGATATTTATTTGAACCCTCAACTTTAATTACTGCAAATCCATATTATGTACTAGATAACAGTTGAAGCAAAAGCATTCAACAAGGCGAAAACTCGCAAGCAGACAACATGTGTACAGACCAGTCCGATAATGCACAACCAACTTCGAATAAATCCAAGGTTCCACCAATTTATTTACACAATGCAACTAACTTTCAAGAAGTCTTGAAAGATATCAAACAAATTGCAGTAAAGGAATTTACCACTATTACTAAAGGTCAGTTTTTAAGAATAAATTTAAGTTGCAGTGACGATTTTCGTAATCTCACTAAATTCTACACAGAGAACCAGTTAAAATTTCACACCTTTAGAGACCCTGATATGAACCAACTTATTCTTTCTGTAATGTTACGTAATATACCTATTTCCTTACCTGACGCGGAAGTAATGGAAGAATTGATTAAGCTAGGATATCCGGTTACTAAAGTCGTACGACTATATAACAAAAATAAAATGCCGATGCCCTTGTGTGCGGTTGACTTAACTAAAAATCAAAAAGCGACTGAAATTTTTAATCTTGTAAAATTTAACTACAGTATAGTGTCGGTTAAAGTGTTAAAGTAATTTAAAGAACTGGGTGTGTTCAACTCCGATATTCAAGTTCATATTTTGGATCATATCGAGTGGATAAAATTATAAGGAAAGGGCACTTTGTTTAGAAGACCACTGTAAGAAGCGGAGAAAGGAAAAGAAAGCACACAGTAAGCGAAACTGTGAGTAAAAACCTTCACAGCTAATAAAATTATAGGTTATAAGAATTAACAGTAAAGCGTATTTTGGCATGCAACAATAGTGATAGGAGCAGATAAATATAATTTCAAGGCTTACAAATCCCCATTTCGACGGCAATTGAATAGGCAACCCAAAATACAAAGAAAAGTATATACGGTTGCATAAATACAAAACGTAGTGAAATTGAAAACTGCAATTTTCCGCAGTTTCTTTAAGCTATTTCTTAATAACGGTAGAAGAAAATGGATTCGGATGAGTATTTGACGGATGAGGGGAAGAGAAAGAAGGAAGATATTGAGGAGCTATTTAAAAGATCTAGAAGGACACGCAAAACCCCGACAAAAGAGGGAGACTCCAATGATTGTATGAAAGAACAGATGAAGGAAATGATGGACTTAATGAGAAGTCTGGCGACGGATATAAGAGGGATAAAAAAAGATCAGCAAAATAACAACGGAGAAACAAAAATACTGCAGGAAGAGATAAGAAAGTTAAGGGATGAACAAGGGGAATTTAAGAGAGAAATTAGAGAGCTGAAGAAGATCAATGAAAGCGCCATGAAAGAAATTGACAAACTAAAACAGGATACGATGATAGCAAAGGAGAAAATAGAGAAATTGGAGGGAGAAAAGAGAAGAAAAAACATAGTGATTCAGGGTTTAAAAATGGGAGCAAGTAATCAGAAAGAGCTAAAAGAAGAGATGGAAAGTTTCATAGAGAGAAATTTGGGCGTAATAGTGAAAGCAGAAGCAGCAAGAAAACTTGGGGAGCAAACGTGCCTGGTTGAGTTAAGCAGCAAAGGAGACAAGAGTATAGTAATGAGTAGCAAAAGTAAGTTACGAAGCCACGGAAGGAAAGTATACATAAATGATGATCTGACAATAGAGGAAAGGAAGATACAAGCAATAATCCGAAGATGCGCCAAGGAAGAATTAGATAAAGGAAAAAAAGTCCGGGTAGGCTACCAGAAACTGATAAGGGAAGAGGGGACTTGGGTTTGGAATAAGAAAACAGAAAAATTGGAGAAGTACGATAAGGAACGAAATACATTAACCCAAGGATCCTCAAAAAACTAGTAGTGGAAATATGTAAGGGGCCGGAAAATTGGAAGACGACTGAGGCAATGGAAAAGGAAAAAAACGAAGTACTAACCACGGGGAAGAGGAGAGAGGAATGGAGGCTAGCAACATGGAACTTACAAGGAACAAATTATGAGGGAGCTTTCAAAAATTTAGAGCAGGAACTGTTAAGATATAAAATAGAGATAGCAGCAGTACAAGAGACAAAACAAAAAGGAAATCGTATAACAGAACTTCAACAATACGTGCTATTCCATAGTGGAGGAGATACCAGAATATTTGGAACAGCTTTCTTGGTCTGTAAGAGCATAAAAGGCAGGGTACGGAATTTTAAAGCAATATCGGAAAGAATGTGTTATGTACAGGTGCAAGCCAACCCAAAAAATTTTAGTTTGCTCAATATTCATGCGCCTACAGAAGAGAAAGAAGAGACAGTAAAGGAAGAATTTTATGAACAATTAGAAAAAGAGTATGATGAATTACCGAAAGAAGATATTAAAATAGTGCTTGGAGATTGCAATGTAAAGATTGGTAGAGAAATGGGGTACCAGCCAACAATAGGGAAATATAGCAAGCATGATGAAACAAATAATAATGGTTTAAAACTGATAGAATTTGCAGCAGGCAAGGCCTTGACAATTGTAAGTACCTGTTTTCAACATAAGAATATACATTTGGGTACATGGAGGATACCTGGCCGAGAAGACTCAAATCAAATAGACCATTTCTTAATCGATGAGAAGTATGCAAAGAAAGTAAGAGATACAAGAAGTCATAGGGGAGCTGAAGTGAGTACTGACCATTACCTCGTAAGAATGAGAATAGATGTAAAAGAAACAAAAATAAAATTACAACACAAGGAAAAAAAGAAAAACGAGGGCCAGCTAAATGTAGAGGTAATAATGAACTTAGAAAAGAGGGCTGTATATCAAAGGGAAATGAAACTACAACTAGAAAAGGGGCAGGAAGCAACGACAAGCAAAGATAGATGGATAAGCATAGAAGAAACGGTCAAGAAAGTAGCAAAAAGAGTATTAGGATATAAAAAAGGGAGAAGAAAGAATACATGGTTTAATGAAGAATGCAAAATAAGTATCCAGAAAAAGAGAGATGCATGGTTAAGACTGCTACAACAACCAGGTGAAATAAGTAGTAGAAAATACAGAGAACAGAAGCAGGAAACGAAAAGAATATTGCGAAATAAAAAAAGAAAGTGGCAAGAAGATAGGGTGAAAAATATTGAAGAAACATATAACAGAAAAGAAATCAGAAACTTCTACCAAGACGCAAAGAAGATTAAGAAAGGTTTTCAACAAAGGCCAGTTTATATAAAAGACAGAGAAGGAAACATGGTAGGAGAAACTGAAGAAATCTTAGAGATATGGAGAGAGCACTTCCAACAAGTATTGAATCAAAAGATAGAACACGGACAAGAACCAACAGAGATTATGCAAGAAAGAAACAAAAGTCAAAAAGAAATGGAAAGAAGAATAGAAGAGGAAGACGAAGTAACACCAACAATAGAGGAAGTAGTCAAGTGGATACAGAAGCAGAGAAATAAAAAATCGCCTGGAGAGAATGAAATATATACGGAACTTATAAAGTATGGAGGTGAAGTATTAGAGGAAGAGATATGGGGAATGATAAAGGCAGTATGGGAGACAGAAAGTATGCCGCAGACTTGGAAAGAAGCCATAATTGTGCCACTTTATAAAAGTGGGGAAAGGACGGAATGTGGAAATCATAGAGGAATCGCCCTGCAAGATATAACCTATAAAATTTTAGCTTCAGGAATTAATACAAGACTGGAGCCATATGCAGAAAAAGAAATAGGTGACTATCAGTGTGGATTTAGAAAATATAGATCAGTGATGGACCAAATAGCCACAATAAAAGAAATCCAAATGATAGGCTATGAGCACAATATAACAATATATGCGATGTTTATTGATTTCAAGCAGGCATACGATAGTATAAACAGGAAGCAGCTGTTTAATATCTTGGCTTCCTTGAATGTTAATAAGAAAATAAGAAATTTGATAAAAGAATCATTGACAAATACAGAAAATAAAGTGAGATACAGAGGTCAATTGTCAAGAGCATTTAAGACAGAAACAGGATTAAGGCAGGGAGACCCCCTCTCGACAATATTATTTAATTTAGTTCTGGAGAGAGTTATTAGAAACAGCCAACTTAATAGGAATGGGACGATCAAGACCAAAAGTCACCAACTGCTGGCATACGCAGATGATGTGACATTAGTAGCAAGGTCGATACATGAAATGCAAGAACAAGTGAAGAAATTTGAATGGGAGGCAAGAAAAGTAGGATTAGTGATAAACACAAAAAAAACTAAAGTGATGAAGTTAAGTGGTAAAGGTGAAAGTGCTGGCAAAGGGGAAGTGATTTTAAAAACAGTGGGTGGGCAGGATTTGAGAATAGAACGAGTTAAGGAGTTTATTTTTCTAGGAACATTAATCTCTGAAAACTTAAATTACACACAAGAAATTAAAACAAGGTTAATAAAAGCATCGAGATGTGCGGGCGCGTTAAATAGTATAATGTCCTCAAAACAGATGTCGCGAAATGCAAAGTTACGACTGTATAAGACTGTGATACGACCGACAGCTACGTATGCATGTGAAACATGGACGATGAATGTGGCAGATCAAGATATGATAAGTAGGTGGGAGAGAAAAATGCTACGAAAAATATTTGGAGGGGCTCGGACGGAGGATGGTTGGAGAAGACTTACAAACGAAGAAGTACAAGAGAAGTATAGGGGGCCAAGTATAGTAGACTTCATTAAAGCTCAAAGGTTAAGATGGTTTGGGCATATATGGAGAATGCCAGATGGGAGAGCTACTAAGATAGTATTGGAAGGTAGAGCGCAAGAAACTAGAAGAAGAGGACGACCAAGGAATAGGTGGAGGGAGGCAGTAATGGAAGACATAGCAAGTAAAGGAATAGAAGACTGGAGAAATAAAGTCATGGATAAGGAACAATGGAGGCAGATTGTTAAGCAATGGGCCTAAAGTGGCCTGTAAAAGCTTTATTTATTTATAGTGTCGGTAGAACCTCGACGAAAATCAGACAACATACCACAGTGTAAAAGATGTCAACGGTATGGACACACCCGCAATTATTGCAAGCTAGAGGCCCGGTGTGTAAAATGCACTGGCAACCACATATTCAGCGAATGTCCAAAACGCCCAAATGATAAACCGCAATGTGTTAATTGCGGCGAAGAACATCCCGCGAATTACAAAGGGTGTAGTTATTTTACAAAAATTAATAAATCCGCATATATTAACCAGGCTCGTGAACATAACGCACTAACAACTAATAACAATGGTGATCGACCCCAAAGAAGAACGCAACACACCCGAATAGTAACAAATAGTTCCTACAGAGATGCCACCACAGGAATCACAAATACTTTTACAAACCAACATGAAACCAGCGCGGATACCATAACTACGATAATAAAAGCCATAATAGACCTAATCATACCACACCTTGACAAAATTAAGCCTATTCTTTCAACACTATTATCAACATTGATTCAAAATGTACCAAAATAAAAAATTTATAATACACAACATAACCATAATTAATTGGAACGCCAATGGCCTTAAAGCTCAGAGATCTGCATTCGTCAACTTTTTAGCGAGACACAATGTTGATATCGCTTGTATCTCGGAAACGCATCTGATTGAAAATGAAGTTTTTCGAATCCCGGGCTATGCAGTCTACAGAAATGATCGTGCAGCGCCCATTGCTTCTGGTGGGGTTGCGATTCTAATTAAAAACAAACTCACCCACTCGTTATTACCCAAGTAACCAACCAATGTAATTTAAAATTGCCGTCCGGCGTGGCGCGCCGTGGCGTGGTTAAGTGCGCGTTGGCCTTAACCCAATTGTTTTAGATATCCTCATAAAAATAAATCCAAAGGGTTGGCATCACGAGAGCGGGCACATACTAGATTTAAGTGAATTGTAATAACTGAACTTATCTTTAAAGAAAGTGCTACATCTCGGGCGGCGTAGAACCAGACCTTTTGAGACACATGTTAGCAGACACCCTGCATAGAGTCGGACTTTCGAAAATATCCCAAAACTTCAGTAGCGTTTGTCGACCTCACCGCATGCCCTTAGAAAGGCAAATAACTGGTTCATCGCTAATCGTCTTAGTTTGAATACAGATAAAACATCCCGCCTGATATTTTCTCTTCGTCAACTTAGCACTATTAATAAACTCGAACCTGTAAAATTTTTAGGTGTAGTTCTAGACCATAGGCTCAATTGGGAAGCCCATGTTGATTTTATATCAGGTAAAATTTCAAAGAACACGTTTCTTATAAGAAATCTCCGAAGTCTAGTTTCAGATAATGTGATTATGACTGCCTACCATTCATTGATCGGCTCTCATATGATCTATGCTATCACTTGTTGGGGACACTCCTCACATGCATCTAAAATCTTTAAACTTCAACGCAGGGTGATCCGCATAATAGCTTGTAAGGGATTTCGAGATGATGTCCGGAACGATTTCGCCAGACTTAAGATATTAACTCTCCCGTGCTTATATATACTTCATAGTTTGCTAGTTATTAAACGTCAGGTTAACTTTTATGATACACACGCAGAAATACATGACCATGACACACGAAACAACACCAAAATTTGTCCTCCCTACTTGAGACTGACTTCCAGTAGAAATACTACCAATTACTATGGTATAGAGTTTTACAACAAATTACCGTCTGCTGTAACGCAGCTACCTTTGAAACAATTCAAAGATACCGTCAAAGGATTGCTAATACAACATGCTTTTTACTCCACCGAGGAGTATTTACGGTGTTGTATTGGTAGCTTTTGACGGAACATGAACATGAACATGATTATGTATCTTGTTGTTATGTATGTATTTGTATTTGTATCACATGTATGTATTTTTTTGTATATTGTGTATATTTTTTGTATGACAATTCTTAGACTTCGAAAGAAGTGAACAAGAAGTAAATAAATATTATTAGCTTCTTAAAATTCAACTTAGTTCCTGCCTTACCTCTTTTACTTCCTAACGAAGAAGATACAGTCATATCTCATGACAGAATATGGTTGCAACAAGAAGACGTTTCTCCTAATTTCGTATTAATATCCACCAATATCTAAATCGATGAATATGCAGAATATGTCCGTTGGACTGGCCAACTTATTCCTTATTATTGTCCTCTAGGATGCCCTTAAACGTAATTCACACATATATATTTAAAGTTAGCAATCAAAAGATGAGAGATGAATTTGTCACAGTCAATCTGTTCATCGAGCAGATTATAGATTTTTTTACAAAAATGTGAATATGGAATTTTTTCAACGCACAAAAGTAGATCATAGATTTCTAGATTATTATTCACTGTTAAACTTTTTTTTTGTTTTTATAAAAATTTTACTTATCTAAGTCTACTAGAATTTTATATCGATGAAGAGAGAAAAGAAATCTTTATCAAATGACTCTCATATTGGGGTATCTTTGCTATTTAAAAAGAATTGTATTACGTGTTACGCTTTTGTTTTTCAAGAAAATTATAACTAAGTACTGCTATGGCATGAAAAGCTTAACAATTTTTGTTTAAAATATTTTTCAATCGATTGAATATTTCTTAAGTTGTATACAGTGTTCCTTACTTCTTGAACACATGGTATTTTAACAAATACCAATTTGCACACTTATAATAAAAAATATAACGTCGATAAAACGTGGTGACGTAAGCGTCATCACTCAGAAGTCAAACTATAGGGTAAATTTCTTTTGTTATTCATAATCAACTTTTTTTTCATTCACATAATAGTATATTATACATAGAGGGAGAGAAATGCATGCTTTTCATGAGGTGCAATTTATAGCCCGAGGGAAAAGTAGCATTCTCTCCCGAGGTGTATATACCATTTTTTGCACAAGCAGAACCACAAAAACCTGAAAATTCATTAAAAATTTTAAGAATAAAACTTTGGCAAATATAAACTCCCTAGGGAGAAAATGTGACATATTTTCTCCCTAGGGAGAAAATGCTCCACTTCTATCACGATTTTGACAGCAGAGAAACTGATTTCTACTCCCGCTTGTGCAAAAAAATTATTATTTTGTTAGTTTGATTAGCTATTAGGCCAGGTACAGCTTAATTTTAGTCTTCAGCAAATCTACAAGTTCGTAGTTAGTATATCCGTTTAGTAAACCAGAGATCTCGGGTTCGAATTCCAGGTTTTACTGGGGAAAACTCTCAAAGTATGCCTTCTTTCGAATATAAGGCAAAACCGTAGGTCCTTTGCTAATACGATGCTTGGCCGGAAGTGGAGGTGGAAGTCCCTGGGGTTTAACAAAACTCTAGTTGGGTAATGCTAATGGCTATAGTAGTCGATACGTGTTGGCACCCGCAACCCTAGATCTTGCATAACAAACACGCAAATTTTTAATCAGGACCTCCATGACAACAAATAAGCACGTAAAAAGACTAACGTCAATATTCCTGTAAATCGTGTTACATACGTCTGTCAAATTTTCATTTCGTCTTTCGTTTTTTATCGTCAAAATTACTGTGTGCTAAAAATACCGAACTATTTCAAATTTTATTCCCGCAGTTGTCTCCAAGAGTAATTTCAGATGTCTTACAGTTCACTTGCAATTGGTATCGATTTAGGAACTACTTGCTGTTGTGTTGGATACTTAACTTCTAACCACCACGATGTTGACATAATAGAAAATCAGCAAGGTGAAAGAACCACTCCTTCCTACATAGCATTCACAGATGATAAAGAAATAATAGGAAAACGCGCCAAAGAGAAGGTTTGCCGGAATCAGAATAATGTCGTATTCGGTAAGTCAAACAATTTTTGACGTGCGGAAAATTACCATTCGTTTCAATTCTAGACTCGAAACGGCTAATAGGACGAAAATTCGACGATGAATACCTTCAGAAAAACTTACAAACATGGCCATTCAGTATGATATCCAGTAATATGAACACACCCTTGATTCAGATTACCCAAAATGATCAAGTAATTGCTTATAAACCACACGAAATAAGCGGAAAGCTTTTGGCTTACATGAAAAGCATAGCTGAGCAACGGTTAGGAAAACCCGTAACCGATGCTGTTATTACCGTTCCTGCTTACTTTAATTACCATCAAAGAATAGCCACAGCTGAAGCTGGTATATTGGCTGGACTTCACGTCCTTAAAATAATGAACGAACCAACTGCAGCTGCTTTGGCCTACGTTCACAAACACAACATAAGCGATTGCAAGAATATTCTTATTTTTGATCTCGGCGGAGGGACGTTTGATGTTTCCATCGTGAAGGTCGAAAATAAGAGCGTGATCGTAAAAGCAATTTCCGGTAATACGTTTCTGGGCGGTCGGGATTTCGACAACAATTTAGCTAACTTCATTATTGATAAACTAAACGAAAAATGTCAGAAAGACGTGAAGGAAATATCAGCGTCAGTGAGAAGAATCAACGCACGAAGCGAAAAGGTGAAGACTGAATTATCTTTCGAAGCACAAACCCAGCTTGATTTGCATAATCTTTTTATGGACGGTCAAGATATTGACTTTGAGATTACAAGGGCAGATTTCGAGAATGTCAACGAACATTTATTCAAGTTGTGTATCGAGACCGTTGATAACTGTTTGAATGAAGCAAACATAGGCAAATCGGACGTAGAAAAAATACTTCTCGTCGGTGGTTCCACACGAATTCCCAAAATACAAGAAATGTTGGGCGAGTATTTTGGTGACAAGGAAAAACTAACTCTTGGTATAAATCCAGACGAGGCTGTCGCTTACGGGGCGGCTATTCAAGCGGCCATGATAATAAACGGGGAAGAAATGGAGGAAATACGAGAGATAATCGAAGTTACACCGCTTTCTTTAGGAACCGATACGATAGGAGATAGAATGAGTTTCATTATAACTCGTAATACGCCCATTCCGGTCACCAAAACAAAGACCTACACAACGGTTACGGATAAACAGAAAGAAATGGCTGTTAATGTATATGAAGGAGAGCGTTCCTTGGTTAAATACAACACAAAGATCGGCAAGTGCACAATTGCTTTACCCGCAAAACCACCAGGTTACCCAGTTCAGGTATCATTCCACATTGATGCCAATGGCATTTTAAAAATTGGAGCAATGACTGAAGCAGGAACTTACAAGAGTTTAACTATGCAGCACGAGAAACGCACCGAGCAAAAAGCAGACGACATACTCCGCGACGCGCTTGAAAATAAGGAAAGCGACGAGAAAGAAAGCGATGTTATCTCCCATTGGGTCAGATTAAGGGAATATTGTATAAAAATGAAATCATTATGTACTTATAAACTGGATCACGTAAGCGAGGACGAAAAATCGATCATCATAGCTGCAGCTAATGAAATTTCGAGCTGGGTGAACAATAACAAAGTTGAGAAAGGTACTGATGAAGAAAAGAACGCCATATTGAAGAAACAGACTGAAATTGAAGCGATATGTGAACCTATTCTTACTAAATATGGGTACAAGGTTGGAGATATGTATATATCAGAATTATATAAGTTAATTAGTAATTAATCCAGACGACATTATCAGGACGATTTATATACTGTAATATTTTATTATTACATTTTCCCTGATTGCTATCACCTTGTTTGAATTTTATCCTTAAATCGACAGCTTTTACTTATGCTTAAAGGCATTGTCAACTTATGCAACATATTTAGTAAATATCAAAATACGTTAGTTAAAATACTCGTAAAACTACCCGCAGTGGTAGAATTTCAATATCTTTGATAATAACCACAATACGCGGGTCGAGAGAATTCATTTCCCGATACGTGACGTCACGAGTGTCGTCCTCCTGAGGCTCCTAAACAAACACAACACCCGCGTTGCTGGGGTACTAGTATTATTAGTCGACTCGGCATGCCGCTCTTACTCGCAAGCGACACTCTTGACGTCATATCTTAAACTTTTAGCTCCCATAACACGGTAACGAATTAAAATTCGGCCGTAAAATTTTGCACAGGTGCAATACTCACTTTACTCAATCAAATTATAAAATAAAAAAAAACGACTTTTCGTAAGTTGACAATGCCTTTAATTTCAGTGCGAAACAATTAAAACAAAAAAGAGCAACGAATATGTATATCAAAAGAATTAAATTATAAAGAGGAGTCCGTTTCGTAATTGGATAGGTGTTGTGTGAGCAAGTAAATTATACAATTTTATTGGAAAAAATGAGGTATTCAATTTGCATTCGTAGAGCGCAGAGGTCGTGATGTTCTGTGGGTGTACTGTTCTATGTAAATAACGCGGTTGATGTATTAGCAATTACGCTCGCTTGGTGGTAATTGGATTTGCATTGCGTTGCCTGATGTGTTATTCATACCTAAGTTATACAATTGCCTTTCTCTTATTTGGTTCGAATTAAACTTAACGAGTAAATTTCAGTTCGTCATGCACTTACACTTTGAAAATTAAAATTTCAGCCTGAAAATTGAGTGCGCACTTAATAGCTGAACAGCTTGCTGTAGACTTTGTTTTTATCAACAAACAGTTGCACGGTGCAACAGCAACGAAATTATAGTTTCAACAAAACAAATGTTCATGCCTAAACAGAAAGAGAAACTTTTATAATTTATTTATAACTAACTATAACACGCAAGTTAATCTAGTAGCTATTCAATTATTTTTTCTTTTGCCAAGACATAGAACTTTTCTGTATAAATTTATCGAAAATAGGATACTTTACTGAAAATATACCTATTTTTATACGTGTAACATGTCAAATATTTTAAAATCTTTCTAATACGTTTAAGGAAAGCTTGTTTTTTTTTAGAGATATCTTAATAATATTTCGAAACAGTTATTAGTAATGGGTACTGGAACTCACTGATTCTTATTCTTCTGGAAGTGGCCTGTGCTTTGCATGATTAATACGTCAGAAAATATTTTGTTAAGAGGATCTGCTCCATGTCAATTGATGATGATGATGATGATGAATTCGCCCTTTTGAGGAGATATATTTAAGGACAATCAGTTGTTCAAATCCCTTCGGAAATAACATCTTCTATTTAAAAAAAGTTATTCAAACGCAGATTACTTACTTTCCCATTTCTATGAAATGCATCAATAGGCTAAAGAACTGAATTTTATAAATTAAGTGAAATCGCTTTTACATGTAGTTGAGGGGTCACTTATAAGCTACATAATATTTAAAATAATAAAAAAAAAATTTATCCCCGAAAAAAAATAGAAAATTATCTCAGCAATTTTGAATTACCGCCGGAAAATCGAAAACGGCATGTGACGTACCGCGCCGCACGGATCGGTGTTGCCTGGTAATATGCATAAAATAGACTCTGCAGTGTCAAAGTGACTGGAAAAAATTTAAGGTTAGTATCATGTACCTATTCATTAGGTATAGATAGAAATATCTTGCGTGGTGTAGAAGTAGTACTTGTTAATTTTCACAGGCGAAGGAGGTAAATAAACACGTTAAATATCGCGCGTCGCGCTACAACGTTCGCGTATGTTTTGCTGACAGCTGACAGCTGACAGCTGACTATTATTGGTTATCTATGCAGCTGACGCGTTCGGCTACATACGTCACAACAATACGTGCTCGTTTTGGCGGGAAAAATTTTCATTTGAAATTCCGACCCTTTTTTACGCGTCTTAATTATTAAAAAAAAATATTTTTGTCTTGGGTCTTTTTAATACGGCATAAACATTAAAAAACATTAATTAAAAAAAATAATTCTGTAGCCTATTAAATAGTAGATTATTCTACAAGTAAAGAAAAGTGGCAGTTTTCTAGCGAGTGGAAAATGTTTGATTCACGAGCGTTAGCGAGTGAATTACAATTTCACGAGCTAGAAAACCACTTTTCTTACGCGTTGAATACGCTATTTTTTGTGTAAGTACTAAAAGTTCGAATTTTCTAGACAAATTTGTTAAATTTATCAAGGTTATGTTTGTACGGAAACATAGCAACTACAACACGTACATAGTAACAAGTAAACAAACAGACTGTGTTGCTAGGAATAAAGTGTTGGCTGTTAATGACTAAAGCGTTGTAATGAGGAAAAGGTTGCTAACGAGAAAAATGCCACTTTTCTTTACTATTTTCTACATAGTAAAATGGCCGTTTACCATTGAGTATACAAAAAACTATTTTGTTGCTGATGTTGAAAAAAATATACAGATTGTCCGAAATCCAATCTAAACATACAAAAATTAATGAGTGCAACAAGGAAGACATAAACAATATGGGTAGCACAGCAAAGATAGAATGAAATCATGGCTAGGTAAATTTTTAAACTAAAGATCGCTCGCCAATAACAAGCAAGCAAGCAAAAACATCTGTCGTAGAGATTTACCTAGCCATGATTTCATTCTATCTTTGTTGTGCTACCCATATTGTTTATGTCTTCCTTGTAGCACTCATTAATTTTTGTCTGTTTAGATTGAATTTCGGACAATCTGTATAAAAGCGCAGTTTATTCTGAATTGCTGATTCAATCCAGTTTAAAAAGTATTATATTTCCTATTTAGATTTGTATTCTCTAATCTTTTTTGAATTTCTTTACTAAAAATTCGCATCTAAGAGAAATACAGAAATATTAACTTCAGAGAGGGATTGTTTACAGAGTATCAAGTGTTAATTTTATACAAAACAACTGACAATTTCATTTCATTCAATCTACAATAAAATCTAATCTATGCTATGAACCAATAAAAATTGTGGTTTAGCTTACACAGAAGAGGAAACGTTTTGAAATATTTAAATGATAATCATAAGATTTTTGGAACTTTCTAGAATGATCCTTAACTAAGCTAAATTTTGAAAAGACTGTTTGTACTAATAAGATATGTTCAAGAGTCAATATCCAAGAGTTACTTTACGTAACAGTTTTGCAATAACAAAATTTGAAAATCTGGTAGAAAAAGCAAAATTACCAGCATCAAGTTTTCTTAAATGTGAAATATTGAAAAAGCTATGAACAAAAAATTTGTTCCCAAAAGTATTTTCAATCAATTCTAAAACAGAAATAGAGTGTTTTCGTAATTTTACGTTGTTTCCAATACTCAACTTTAATTTCAGCAAATGGTGGCAAAATCTTACGTATTTATTTGCTTTGTCTTCACCCTTTTTCCTTACGGTGTTGGGGTTTTGAACCATTTCTTGTATTTCCATCTGTTCTGGGTAAGATTTCTGAGACGACCCACACGAATGATTCTCCTTTTGGAAGCAGCTATCTTTATGTTATCCTCCCATTTCATTCGTGTTATCCCTCTTTCTTGTTTTTCCTCAAATTACGAGTTGAATATCTTTTTCTGGTACCCTTCATTGTTCTTCTTCTTATCGTTCCAATCCGTTTCGGGCGTTGGAAATTAATTTGGCATTTTTTACTTTGTCGACAGCTTTTCTAAAAAGCTTGGTTGAAGTTTGTCCGAACCATTTCTGTATAGTCCGTTCGCTGCAAAAAAGGCCCCGTCTCGATTTTTTGCTGGCGCTTTGTCAGTAGTTGCAGGGGAGCAGAGTGAACATAGAGTACTATGTCCGGGTGGTGGAAGTGGTCATGTGACCTGTTAAATTCAAATTGAAATGTTACATCGATGTTCTGTGGAAATTTTTCGCTTGCAATGTGAAATACGTTTCCAGACATCAAGAACAATCCAAAAATATCTCTGTCAGGTTCGGCGCCTAGGCCCTGCTTTCGGAAAGTCCGGAAAAACGGCCCTCGGCGCCATGATGTAATGGTGAGACTTTTCAACGAAGTTCGGGATATAGCTTAACCGTGGGTTTTCTGAAGCTAAGGTGCTATTGCCAGCGTTTTTTGTGTCACCGGAAGGGGTAATATGCAAAAAAGTGTTTTGCAACTTGGTCTAACGTAAACTTTTTTTAGCCAAGGGTGTAAAACCGGAAACAATAGTCGAAATAAGGTTTTTTATCTTTCAAAATGTTTGTCTGACTCTTAACTAAAAGTATTACCCTTGCAACCGTTTTTTATCCAGTAGTTTTACCCCATTCACCCCTACATGCATCCCCATAGGCACTCCGGGTTGCATATTCGTATCGGACGTAGCTTATTGCACATCGGAAAATGCCGAACTAAGCCTCGTATCGGACGCTCGTAATTGCACCGGATTGTGCAATATCTTCTTCTTCTTAGAGTGGCTACCGTTTACAGGGCGTTGCCGATCCTCTCTCCATATGCCTGTGGTGTGCGTGTCAAGTAGCCTACAGGCATAGGGGACCTACAGTTTAACGTGGGCTCCGAACCACGGAAGTGCTTGCACTTCTACTCCAGAGAGGGCTTTACTAGGCAGAATACACCTCGGTGGTTTGCCATTGCCTTCCGAGTGAAGCGGCCGGGTATTTTTGGTGTATTTGTGACCCTGGAAATCGAACCCGGGCCATCTCAGTGGTCAGACGCACGCTGAACCAACTGAGCCACAACCACCTTGTGCAATATCAGCGTCCGATAAACTCTGAACTTCGAATCAGATAATGTTGTAAAAGAATTCGTCTATTTTTTTTATGTTGTAGATTTATTAAAATTGAATATAATAGGACATTCTTCTTTAAATATCAATATTTAATTTGTACACTTGACAAGTAAATACGCTTTTGTTAATAAGAAGGGAATAAAAATTAGTTGTATTATAGAAATACAGGTAATATTTCAAAGTTGCGTTTATTTAGAAACCTTTGCTCAGAAACAAAAATATGATAGTTATTGCTATTTATAGGTATTATTATTTGATAAGAGTAGAGGCTCAAGGTCGCTTGAGGCCATCTGTTCTCCTTAAAAATATGAGATTATGGTAAATCAAAAAAATAATAAAAAAGAAAAAACAGACACATGTTATAGGATAGGTGGTACCTACCTACCTAATTGAAAGACATTTTCCAGGTTCTTTCCCATTGGGTATAGTTCGAAAATAGAGGTTAGATATATTTAAAAAAAATTTTTTTATACCAAATAGCCCCTTATAAGATTTTATTCAATTTATACATGTTTCTTAATGTAATCCCAAATATCCCCAAACAAGGGGCTATTTGGGAAAATGATTAAAAAAATTATATACCCCCCTATTTGAGAGGTAGCGTCTAATGATATGGGATTATATTAAGTAGACCTAAGTCTATCCAAACATATGTTTAATTTCGACAAATTGCTACAATTCGCTTAAAAAATCATTTAAATATCTAAATTTCTTCACGAATAGCCCCGTTCTACCGATAAATACTCGTATATTGGGTGATCCAGAAAATTTGTCTTCAGAGTGTGCCATGGAAGAAAGAGATAGGTATACAAGTCGTCATGTCGCATATTGCTTCAGTAAATAAGCGTAATTTTAAGTGACTTTTCATACCTGTCAAACTGTACTTGACAATTCCACTTGTCAGTTGTAAATATTTTCAAAGTATTTAAAATTAAGTAGCTTTTAATAACTTTACGATTTAATTTCAAACTAGCCAACAAATTGGAGGAAATAAATAATTCGCCCGAGACGGTTGGTTGCACGAAAAAACTAAAAGAGTACAGAATTTTATATCCTTTAATTTCTCTGTAGACTATTCAACACCTAAAGTCAATAGAAAAGAAGATATGAGCGAGAAATCAATTTTTCGCATCTTTTACGCCCTATAACTCATGAAGCTCAAGGTTAAATCAAGGGTACTTTTGATATGTTGTTTAGAAACACTAAATAAAGGTGTATACGAAATTTAGCTCACTTTGAATTTTTCCGAAGAAAAATCTTTATTTGACTGGACTTAATGGTGATTTGTTTTTTTTAAATGAGTAAATAGCATTTTAAACTTCCTCTTTAGAGATGTATGCCATGTATGGGTCGGTATCGTATATGTATATGGTTTCGATATTAGACTATATTCTTTCTTCATTCTAGTTAAATGTCCTTAATTTACGTACTACTGGAGTTGTTTCTTTTCGATTAGTTCTGATATGCATCGACTTTTAGTTCTTCTCTAATGCTTCTATTTCTTATTCGGTCTCGTTTTGCTTTCCTACTGTTCTTCGAAGGTATTTTATTTCCGAGGAGCAAGATGCTGCTGCACAAGTTATTGTTGGAATAAAAATCGTTTTGTACCTACTTACAATAGATATTGCTTTGATGCTTAACTCTCTCTTTGCTGTTAGCTTCTAATTCTAATTCGGTTCTTTAGTTGGTTGTCTAGCGCCGGAGTGGCCGAGTGGTTAAGGCATTCGACTACAGCGCGAAAAGTCTCGGGGCCAAATCTTGCTCGGCGGGTGGCCTACCCAGTCACTGAAAATAATTTTTACTATGTTCATTTTTCAAAGAGGCGGCACAGTCAGCTATTATTGTTCTCCCTGTGTTTGGTCTATTCTTCCGTTGTAACTGATTAATGTTTCTAGATATTCATATCTATCAACTTGTTCCATTTCTATGCCATTATTCCTGTATTCTGATTATTTCTTCCCTGTCATCTTTCGATATGCACATACATAACTTTGATTTTATTCAGGTTCAGAGTCATGCCACTTTCTTCTAATTTTTTTCTCCGGGCGTTAAGGTTTTCTATCAACTGATTAGTATTTGTATCCATTATTAGTCTGTCATCAGCTGATATTAGATTTTGTGTCTTTATCCTGACTTCCTAACGGAAGACATGGCAAATACTCACAAAAAATAAAAGTCAAGAAATTCCCTACAATTATCATCTACAGAATATTCTATAATAAACCTTGTTATTTATGGATAATGTAAAAGAAATTTGTCCAAATGGATTTTAATTGCGTGACTTGAAGTGACAAATAAACCGAAAAAGTGAAAGCTAACAAGAACTTTACGGGTGCGATTAAAATTATTCGTGAACATTTGGCGGAAGTGCCAAATCCAATATTCGTAAGAAGTACGGTTTTTATGAACAAAGTTTTATAAAATGTTCAAATAACTTACTTAAAAAAAACCGTAAAAAGGACTAGGCAATCATTTCTGTAAGGAGAATCACATTTTGAAAATTCATTAACATTTGTATACAGTAGCAAGTTTCCATCTGTTATAAACTTATGTATAAATTTTAATAAATAAAAACAAAACTACGTAAAATACCACAGCATGTGCTTGAAATAAATTTGAAGTACTCTATTTCGTATAGTTAAATGTACCTGCAAGTTAAAACACCAACTTCAAATAAAATAAATCTGCACAATAAGCATTTTGGAAATTATTTAATTCTCTAACAATTCTCTGCCGTGTGTTGTTTATTTTATTTGCTATTGTAAACAAGCACGAAGTAAAAAATTCTAAATTTCCAAATCAGTTTATGTGGTCTGTATCAGTAAACATGCAGACTGGGTTGTTTTTTCCAAAGTAACTAGAGCTAGATCCGCGAACAAAGGGTAATTTAGAGCGATTTTTAGATTTATTTTTTTCGACGGATGGATACAAATGCTCAACATTTCCGATAATATAGCCCGAAGCCGATGCAAGATTAAACTGGAATTTAATTAACCGTGTTTACTTAGGTTTGTGTGGTCCGTGAGTCTGTTTACTCGACCGTTAAGGATCGTGAGTACGTGCAAACCGAACTCTATTGAGTCGCTGAGAGTTGTAGAATTGGGTTTAATTGGCTCCCATTTCGCTTTGATTGCGAAAACAATGCCATAAAATTGTGCATTTTATAATCAGATCGCGACAATTGGCAGTTTTGTTGCCACTTATTTGTGCATATTGCACCACGAATTTTTCCAAATCGATCGCTGCGTCCCCCTCCATTTCTAATTTTTAAACGAAACATTTGGGGCTGATCTTCTACTTTACAGGCTCTTTTCCATTTTAATTAAAAAACACAACAGTTATGCAGAGTTTTAAATGAATTCAGTCAGCGTATTTCAAAAGTTATCTTTTTAAAAGTTGCCGTATAAAAAAGTTTATATTCAAACTTCTATCGCGTTTCAAAAGCCTCGTGGTAATTTAAATCGAATTAATCTTCATTTTAACACCATTCCTTTTTTATTCGTTTCTCCCAGGACGTGATTTGAAAGGAAAACTCTTTAAAAATGAGAATAAAACTTGTCAGCCACGGTTATTGTTTTAATGCAAACAATGCAACGATAAAATATAAATAATGTTTCTCTTTTCTTTACGTACGTACAATAAAGAAGCAAAATTATGCAATATATAAAGGTAACTTTAATACAACGCGTGTATAATCATTTATGTTTACGGCCCGAACATAAATAAGGAAAATTTAAAATTAAACAGACGTTTATTTTCTCGTATTCGTTACGCACCAGCTGCATATAAAACTCGACGCTTATTTCCTTTTTTGTTTTTTCCTCATTCTTAGTTCCACATAAATGTTGTCGTAAATTTATAAAATTCATGCATAGTTAGACATCAAGGGAAATTCTCGGACTCCACGAAGGTAATTTAAATGAATCCCTCGTGGGCGTTTGGACATACTACTCTAATTTCCAATCTGAATATTGAGAAGTCAATACGAGATTAATGTATCTCGTTCTGTAATCTTGCTTGAAAAGTTTACATGCAATTAAGCTGTTAAGGTATTCGATAAATTTAATCACTGGACATAATAAAGTTGTCATCACGTTGAGTTTTCTTAATGCGAATGGCTTATTTCTTTAGCAGATCATTAATCGCGAATGCTAATATGAAATGAAGACAAACAAATGTATGTATTACTTTTCTTTTATTGTTACGCTGGGTTATAACTGAGCATGAATTGTATAACTGAGATATCCAACGAAACCTGATTAAAAACTGAAAAAGAAAAGTGTTTCTAGCCTTTTAGCTACTTAAATCATTGAATTGATACTCGAAGGTCAAATTCGGACTGAGATTCAAAAATTGAAATCCAGTTTGGGTCCTGTTTTAAATATAGTGGCAGTTTCTAAGGTTTAAAGCTGAAGACTGTAAATTCATAAAGGCTCTTAAGTTTAATTTTATAAAGTCGAATACTGCACGTCTTGTATAACTTTATCCATTATTCTTGGATATACCTTTACTTAGCAAATTATTATTTTTTTAATTTACTAAAAAGGAAATGTGACATTACAACATTGGTGTTTGGCAAATACACATCTAAATTTAAACTACATCAAAGGCTACACGAATTAGTTATAAATATAATATGTAAAAGAATTTTCATTAAAAAGATAACCCGAATTCCTAACAAAGATTCCCCAATAAAATAAATCTTGGTAACAAAATTTCTATACCTACTCTACAGATGAATATAAAATAAACGCAAGGTGGGAAAATCCCCGAAAACAGGGGAAATGTCCAACCAGGAACTCAACACATACTATCACGCTAGTAAAAATAAATAATAGTATATTATAGACCAAGGTAGAGAAGACATTTTTCTCAGCCGAGCAGTATTATTTCCCGACATGCGAAGCATGGAGGGAAATAAGTTGTGAGGCTGAGAAAAGTCTTCTCTACCGTGGTCTATATACTATTTTTTTCACTACTAGCACCTTTATTCCTTTTAATTAATCATTTTTACATAGGTAAATAAAAAATAAAATGACAGATGCGTATATTTATTTCTAAAAATCAAATAGCCTTGCTCGAAAACAAGGGGAGAGGTTAATTTCAATTGACATTTGGGTAAAACATATTTAAAATAGGCACCTGAATGCATAGCAATTGTTTTTATTATTAACCAGTAGTCAATAATAAAAAATTATTGGCCACTAGGAGGGAAATTCATCTTCTGGGCTCGAAAATAAGGTCAATAATGACATCTTCTAATACTAGTAGTGAAAAAAACAATTTAGAGGGTCACTGAAAACAGATAATTTGTAACATTCCACAGAAACTTTGGCCCTAAGAAAGAAAAGGTCTGGGTCTCCAGTAATCTACTAAAAAAATTGTCTCTCGTGACACTTCTCGACAACCCGACTACAGTAATTTACACTCCATGAACAGAAATAAAAAGGGACGATTCTCTAGTTTGATTAGATAAAGGAGTTGAACTCTTTTCTAAGTTTATACTATACGTATGTAAGGATTGTAAGGTTGTTTTAGGCAGATTTTATTGTAATCGTTTGTAGTAGAAGTTATTGCTACCGTCCTCAGCAGTTACATAGAGCCTAATGATAAAGTATAAAAGAATATCTGATTTCGTAAAAAATAATAGCTGTTGGCAAGTTGCTTTGTGTGTACATCAGTTTTTAAATGTCCCACAATTGTACGCATGATACGCTATAACTTTCCGTATTAGCCTCAATTTGTAATGTTCAGGAACTGAAATTATATTATCATAGGAAATTTACCAAATACCATTTAATACACGTTATTGACAAATTAACAACAGAAACCTCGGAATTTCGTAGCTGAAACCTGTTTCAAATGGAAGTGACAACTAAACGTAAGTAATTTAAAGTTTAAAACTGCAGAAAAGGTTGACTTTAGGCAATCTAAAAACAATGGTTGATAAAAGAAAATACTGAGTTCTCAGAATTGATAAGAAAAAGAACGAACTCAAACCACAAAAAAGTAGTTCAAACAGAAGACAAAGAAAACGTCAAACCGAGAAGAACTAGTCCACAAGTAAGGGAAACTATTTAGAAAATTGAAGATACAACGGAGAGTGGCAAAAGAAATTACATAATAAGAAACAAACATAGAAGAACCAGCAAAAAACCATTATGAAAGTAGTTCTCGTTCTTCTTCTTCTTTATGTAGGCATAGCCTGTTTTTCATTGACATCAATTCCTTCTTGGTGAGGTTTCAACTGATAATGATTTCCAGCTGTCTTTCCATCGTTTAGGTGGTCTCCCAGGTTGTCTTTAGCTTATTGGTTTCTGTTTTGTTGCTACCTTCAGTAGTTGTATTAAAATAACTACATATTCCAATTAAAGAAAAAGGACGAACTTAGATAGATAGATAGATTCTTTCTTTATAGATAGATACATTCTTTATTAATTACTAGTGCACAAACATATTTTGTATAGTAATACGTCATAAAATAACAAACAGTAAATTAATAACATTAATATAATAACATAATATAATAATAAATAAAAATACATTAAATGGCAGACTAACATGTCAGGTACTCTTTTATATTGTAAAAAGTATTGCAGTTTAGATAGTTTTTTAATTCTTTCTTAAATTTAATGTCGTTACTTAAGTTCCGCAATTCTACTGGTAACTTATTAAATATTGCACTACAGCAATACGCCGGCGATTTTGTGTAAAGGGACATAGAGTAATTGTTTATAAAAATATCATCTTTGTTCCTTGTTTCATGTTGATGAACGTGTTTTGTTAACAAAAACTTTTGTTTATTGTTTCTTACAAATAATATACATTTATAAATAAAGACATCTGTGACTGTTAGAATTTTGTTAATTTTAAATATGTTACGGCAAGATTCCCTTGGTTTTTTATTGAAAATAAGACGCATAATTTTCTTTTGAACTATAAAAACCCTGCTTACTTCTGCTGCACTACCCCAAATAATTATGTTGTACGAAATTGTAGAGTGTACCATAGCGTAATACACAGATACCAATTGTTTGCGGGATAAAGTTTGTTTTAGGTTAAGTAACGCAAAGTATGCTTTATTTAATTTTTTACAGACTATATCTATTTGATCTGACCATCGGAGCTTTTCATCCAACATCATTCCTAGCAATTTAACATTTTTAGATTGTGTGATTCTGTGACTTGGGTTGCACTTGAAGAGTAGTTCTTTTATTCTTTTTTTGTGAAAATACATACAAGCTGTTTTTTCCATATTTACAATAAGATTGTTTTTATCACACCATGTTTTAAAATCGTTTAGTAATAGGTTAACTTTGTGTTGTAATTCGTCATCGTTTTGTGTCGTGATAACAAATGAGATATCGTCTGCAAAAAATATTATAATTAGCTTAAGCTAACTGAAGTAGGGGAAAAAGAACGGTTATACCGCCGTTATACCTAAGAACTTTGGAAAACGATATTGTAGAAAAGACCAAAAAAAGTCAAAAAAGACGAAGCAACGCCATATGTTTCACTACATCGACAACCTACAATAACGTCTACAGAATGATTTAAAGAAACACTTAAAAGAAAAATCTCCACCACATAACAAAAAAATCTAGGAAGAATTGACGTGAGCAAAAGTAACCTCCAGCTGGAAAGAAAATAATCTGAAGAAATTGAAACACAGAAAGAGTTAGTTAAACTAAAACTTATGCAAAAGGTTAAAGCAGAACCTACTGAAGAAGGTAGGTACTGAACAATCTTCAAACAACAACCCAAAATTTTTTTCATTAGGGTTAATTTTTCCATACGAATCAACTATAATTCGAAGACCTACCGAAGAAAAAGAAGGGAACTGACATTATAGAAGAAGCAATGCAGAAAAGCCAAAGGAAGAGAGAAAAACCTTTCTGGAGTTATATTTTTTTAATCCAGTTAAACAGTTTCCCAAACCTAATGAAAAAGTAACTATAACTTAAACTTAAAAAGTAACCGGCTGTCGAACAACAGACTGAAGGAAAAAGAAGGGTTGATTTCTCATTCAGCAAGTATTGGACGTTTAATATCAACGTTTTTATGCAATAGTATTCAATCCCACAAATGTCGAAGAATTAGGCATGTTTCAGGTTGTTAGTACTGGACACCTGTTTCCTAAAGAAAACAAGCAAGGAACTTATCGTAATAACAAGTAAAGTAAAAAACGGAAGAAATTATTGTAAAAAGGGGTGATGGAAACATGTTGAAAACAAAACATTGCAACACCTGAAAAGGATTACGAAAAAGGCGAACTCTTAAAATAAAAATCGAAAATTACAACGCAAGAGCTATGAATGGGACAAGAGACAAGGAAATAATATTCACAATTTTAGAAATTTAAAATAAGAAGTCCTTAAAATTAACTGAAGGTCGAATCTCAATTAAAGCGTTAGTTCTTTCCATCAGAAAATAGAAAAAATACTTGCAATGACAGAAACTAAAAAGGAAGGTAGAGGTACAATATTACTGGAAACTGTTGATGTGATGATACGGAGGCCTATATAATATAAAAGTGAGAGCTAGAACAGGAGTTGCCTGCATAACAAAACAAAATAGAATACAAGATATCATAAAATGAGAATACGTAAATGAAAGAATATTAACGATAGAATTAAAAAGAAATATCGAAGTTGTGACAGTAGTTATAGTATATGGCCCAGACGAGGACGAAAGACAAAAAGAAAAAGTATTATTCCGGGAAACATTACAAGCAACATATGAATCGAAAATGGACAACCGATAATAGCCGGAAATCCCAACGCAAGGATTGGAAGAGAAGTAGAAGAAGAAAGAAAGAGTGATTTGAAAATATGGAGAAGAACAACTAAATAGAAACTGCTGGAATTCTACATTGATAACGACCTGGTAATAACTAGATTTTTAAACACAAGTAGATACATAGATTTGCAAGAGAAGTGGTCAGTAGAGGAAACAAATCGATTACAGATTACATAATTGTAGAAACACCTTGAAGCGTCAGAATTATGGTGCTACAGGAGAACGCTTAAGATCAGCTGGACGGAAAGAGTAACGAATGATGAAGTCCTTAGACGAATAAATGAGGAAAGAAAGATTATCAAGATAATACAGAAAAGAAGAAGCCAGTTAATAGGACATATTATACGAAGTAAAGGTAAGTTGAATACTATTATCTATAGAAGGACAAATGTAAGGGAAGAACCATAGAGGACGATCACATTTACAATACATTAAAGAAGTAAAGACGTAAAGCTTAATTAAAAAGGCTGGTTCGCGATGTGGATGACGTAGGTGGAGAACTAATACAAACCAGTTGAACGGTTGAAAACAAGATAGAATTATAGAAAAGGAGAATAGAAGGGATATTAAAAACGTAATAATTAAAGGAAGCTCTGAAGTCACTACTTATTAGAAGCAGTCTTGGGAGGTTAGGAATTACAAGTAAGAGTAGAATATGAAAGAGAAATAGCAAAAGAACTGAATAAAGTAGAAAAGAACGCAAACATGAAACTTAACGAAAGGTGGATAAGATTTAATGAAATAATAATATCAGCAGTAAAAAAGATATGTGGAGTTAATATAAATTCTAACTACAGAAAGATAACAGCGTGGTGGAACGAATAATTAAAAGGAGCAGTTAAAGTAAAGAAGAAGTGCTAGAAGAACCAACTGAAGAATAGAAATAATATGTATTACCAAGAACACAAACAACAAAATAATAAGGTAAAGAAAAAGTATTGGAAGGGAAACAAAAATCGTGAGAGAGAACCAAAAAATATTTTAGAGGATACTTAGGGTACATACACAGAAAGAATTCGATTATTTACCAACGAAATAATCGGAGAGATCAAAAAGGATAGATCAACAACCGACCAGCTGTTTGTGGTTAGGCAAATAATGGAAAAATGATGGCAATGCAACGTCTCAATATACCAAATATTCGTAGACTTTAAACAAGCTTACGACAGCATCGATAAAATAGTTTATCAGGTTCTCTCAGATGACCATGACCAATTCACGCAGCCAAGTAAGGATTCAGAACAAGGTAACAAATCAATTCAACACAGAGAAAGGACTGAGACAGGAAGATGGACTGGCCCCAATACTATTTAATATAATCTTGGGAAAGGTGATCAGGGATATTAAAATACATACAAATGGCACAATCATAAATAAATCATATCAGGTGGTAGGCCATGCAGATCATCTGAATATTATAGGGCGAACAATACTTAAGTGTTAAATAACCCTTTACCATGTTGGAAGTAAGTGCCGCACGAGTAGGTCTACAAATTAACGAATGCAAAACTAAATGCATGGTCACAAATAGTAGGCCAAAACTTGACTATCGCGGAGAAGAACATAGAGGTGGCCACGAATTTTAAATACATACCTTGGGGCAAATCTAAATGAAAACAATGACATAACGCAAGAAATTCAACAAAGAATCGTTGCAGGAAACCAAGCATATTATGCGGTACAAAACACATTTAAATCTAAGTTAGTAGGCAAAACGGCCAAGATAGATATATACTGTAACCCCCTCGGGTAGCTCAGATGGCCAGGATTATTTTTGATTACCTTCACACCAGTAATAATTACAACACAGTTAAAAATAAAATATATTGTAAACAAAAAAAACCTTTCTGTACAAAATAAATAAAAATATAAGATGAATATCCATGTTAACTAATAATTATGGATCCTAAAACTAACAAAAATAAAATAACTCTAAGGCTCAGTCTGGACACGGCTTTACGAGGCTAATCCTTGATTGCGCACGCCGGTCCAAGTTTTCATAGCGGGAGTCACGTGCCGTGTTGATCTAGTTCGGCTGAGGCCTTGACGGCGGACGGGTGTTTTACTTCCTGTGAACAAATTAACTAACAATGGTGGTTAAGTGCACAATCGTTGTGAACCACAGGATAAACAATTGAGAACCTCCCTTGTAACGGGTAAGTGGCTTTGATCTTCTTAAAGTGCCGTTCGGGATTACCTAGTTAATTCGACTGCCTTCACGGGCAATCCTCGTGATTTCTACAAGTGACCCGGTAACTTCCCGGAACGCCGGTTCGGTACGAGTTTGTTTCGTTAGCTCGGTGAAAGAGGGTTGGGAAAGCTCTTCGGCCACTTGGTGCCGAATTGCGTAGGGAAGGTTTAGGGTGTACTATTATCGACCTCGTGGTGCCGATTATGCTTAGGGAGTGCTGGTCAACGGCCTCGTGGTGCCGACTTCCAGCAGGTCTCTGGAAACGGTTTCTTCGTCAACGGGGTGCCGACTACTTCCAGGGGTGCGGATGCAATGGTTTATTCGGCCGCTCGGTGCCGAAGATCACCAGGTATGGTTTTGGAACGGTGGGTTCGTCAACGAGGTGCCGAACTTCCACCAGGTCGGATTAAGGGAGGATTCTTACTCGGTTTTCCTTTTCCTACGGTGCGGTTGGTGCTGAGCTCTTCTCCGAACGGATGTCTCGACTTCTCTCTCACGGTGCGGTCGGTGCGGAGCTCTTCTCCTCTCCTACGGTGCGGTCGGTGCGGAGCTCTTCTCCAAAGGGATGTCTCGACTCCTCTCCGGATGGAGGTCTCGACTCCTCTCCGCTCGATACTCGCTGCTTTTATACCCGGCTCGAATCCAGTTTTCTCTCTCCCGCCTCGCTGATTGAATAAGGTACGACAACGGCATCGCACTCCGGCTGGACATTTTATCGGCGCGATTAACACTTTCGCTAAACGTGTCCCTAAAATTCTTTATTACAAGGAAAATTCCATTTACCTAATTTGTAATAATCAATCGCTTTAGGTGGCACGTTACAATACAACTATGGTGAGACCCGTAGTAACAAATGGTTGCCAGACATGGGCTATGACTAAGTTAACAGAAGATAAACGTATGAGGTTCGAAAGAAAAATCCTACGAAAAATGTACAGACCCATACAGAAGAACGAATTTTGGCGAATACGCTATAATCATGAACTGCCAGAATTGTACAAGTCGTCCATGTGAAATTCATGGAGCTAAAATGTGCTGGCCACGTAGAACGTATGGAAGAGTGGCGAATTCCAAAAAAGATATGCGGGGCCTAGTTTGACGAAAATAGAGGAAGAGGAAGGCCACAGCAACACTGGCAGGAAAATATCAAAAGAGATCCTCCAGATATGTAACTGGCAGGCAGCAGCAAGAGACAAAGTCCTATGCTAGAGCAGGATTGAGGAGGCTCAAGCCCACTGAGGTCTGTAATGCCGCGGAAGAAGAAGTTAGGACACTAAAACTGCTCCTCGCTATAAAATCCAGCAAATTCAATCAAAAGAGGGGTATATTATTGAAATTGAAGTGATTCGGCCATTTGATAATAAGGGAAGAAAATAGATAAGTAAAGAGAGATAGAAAGAGAAATGAGGGGCAACGCCAATAAGGAAAAACAGAAGGGGAAGACTCAAAAGGACATGGAACAACTCAGCCGAAGAAAATAGAAGGCAGGAAGTCACTGAAACTCAGTTAAAGTAATGGCTAAAAATAGAAAGGGATGGATAAATTTCGTTTAGAAGAGAAACTAACAAAATTTGGATATCTCGATACCTTAGGGTGCAAGAAGAGCGCACATAATTCACACGAACATTATTGCCAACAGGAATTGTAGTAAATAAAGTGCCATCAATATGTTGCTTGTTTCCGATCATCTTAAATGTAGTATTAAACTTAATTGCATTTGCATCACACTTTTTAAATCGTCTGACACAAAAATTTGTTGTCCTCGGGCACTCCAAACTCTGTTTAAAGATTAAACAATTATGATATATTCAGAGTAAGCGTATGTATTTATTTTCAACAATAACTAAAAAAAGGAAAACCCCTAATTATTAGATTATTACTTTTACAAGTTTAGCAGGCGTAACAGCCACAGCACTAGTAATTTTGGGTAAGTACTTCGATTTAACGTTTGATGAGGCCACTGTTACCTCACACCAGAAGTGTTTATATTTCTGTGAGTTGTAATATTCTTTAACTTTATTAATATTTAGGAAGACCACCCCTTTCAAGATTCTAAGATAATCAAATAATCATCGTCGACTTACTTAAGAAAACAATAGAATACCAGTAACTATAGAAAAACAAACAAGTCAATTTGACAATTAAGCTAGTAAATGAAAAAATGCTCTTAAAAGTTCTAACTTTTACACTTCTTAACACAATAATTATGAAAACGGGTGCATTCTTCACCGATAATTCAGTTATCGTGAATTTGAACAACGAAAATTTCAAAAAATTAGTGAACACAGGCAAAGAAATGTGGGTGGTAGAATTTTATGCACCGTGGTGCGGCCAGTGCAAATTATTTTCGGATGAGTACGTGAAAGCAGGTAAAGCATTTGAAGGAATTATAAAATTTGGTGCTGTTAACGCCGATGAGAACACCGAGTTGGTTCAAGAGTATGATGTTCGTGGATATCCCGCCATTAAGCTATTTAATGGTCATAAAGGAACACCGGAACTGTACGATGGTGAGCGTAAACTAAGATCATTGGTAAGCTTTCTTGAAGTAGAAATTCATAGCACGATTAATTCACGCCTCGATGGTAATTTGGATCCTTCGATGTTTAAATCGAAGGAAATTTTCGAGCTTACCGAAAATAACTTCGAGAACGTTGTTCTGAAATCTAAAGGTATGTGGTTGATTGTTTTCTATTCTCCCTTTTCTGAACAATGCAAGGATCTGTCCACCCATTGGTTGAAGGTAACTAAAGAAATAAAAGGGGTGGTGAAGTTGGGAGCAGTTGATGCAACCGCCAATTTCGCAGTTGCTGCAAACTGTAAAATTGAAGGATATCCTACCATTCAATTTTTCCCACCAGGAAAAAAGACAATAACTTCCGGAATTAATTACCATGGAGATGGTGAGGCTGGTGCTATAATCAAGTGGTCTTTAGGAAAAGTCTCCGAAAATGCTCCAACACCAAAAATTGTACAAATTATCGACATTGACTCATTGCAAAACGCTTGCGATAAGAGACCGGTTTGCATTGTGTCAATCTTACCAAGTATTTTCGACTGTCAAGCTGATTGTCGCAACGACTTCTTAGAAATGCTGAGTAGCATCAGCCAGAAGTACAAGGAGTCCTTATGGGGTTGGGTTTGGAGTGAAGCTGGTGCCCAACCAGAAATTGAAGCGGCATTAGAAATAGAAGATGGCATGTATCCAGTTATGGCGGCCGTTAATGTTAAGAAACTGAAATTTTCTTTGTTGTCCGAAGGATTTTCGTTTGAAGAAATCGACCATTTCCTTTCAAACCTAAGTTTTGACCATAAAAATACAAAATCGCTGAAAGTGAAGGAGGTCCCCGATATTAAAAAAATTCAACCATGGGATGGATTAAATGCTGAAATGCCTTCTTTTTCTGACGAATTTCCCGAGTATGTTTTTGATGCCAGAGATGAGTTATAGCTTGTTTTAATTTCGTTGTTTGAGTTTAGTATTATTGTTAATGGAGTAGTTCGGGTTACTGTTGCAATACTTTAAAGATAATAATAGTAAAGTTTGTAATAAATAAATCGTCTGAATTGTTTTCATTCATTTTTTGAGTAATAAGTGAGTACGTGCAAGGTGAATAACTCGTATTTATTTTCTTTAAAATTAAAGACCTTTGAAAATTCATTAATTAGAAGTCTGTGGAAAGCTGTGACATTTCAGGTTCGTATTTTAATTTCCTTTGGTTTTGAAGGAACGATAAAGTAAATAGAAGAATAGAACACATTGGCAAAGCTTGCACAGCTTTTGCCTTGCAATATCCGAAGAATTTAATTAAATGAACTTACAAATTTAAGTTTATTAAACAAGTTTCAGTAATTGAATTACGAAAGGTTATTTAAGCTCGACATTGGATTGCTTTAAGAATAATGTTAGCCAGTAAATTTGTTTATTCTTTTAAGTATTTTTTTGTTTATCATAAAAATGCCGGGGATTTAATAGAAAATAAAATTCAACGCAATTTTTTGAAATCATGGCAGAAGAGAAAAAGATTGAAGCTAAGAAAGGTGTTTTTAAAATATGAAAACCTTCAATAAAATTAATAAAATTCAATAAGAAAGATCAAATTAGAGTTCGAATTTACACAAAGTAGAAGTTTATTAATTAGAATTTTGTACAATGGTATTTAAAGTTCAAAGTGGTTAAGACTTATACTGCTAAAATATGTTTGGTAATTCCAGGCCTATTAATAGGGCAAGGGGTAGTTTCATAAGTACACGTTCGAACCGCTGTTGTTTCTGAATTTTAAAATAATTTAGAAATCGAAATTCGAGAGAACAGAGTTTAGGAAATAGTAGATTTGCGAATATTTTCAATGTTCATAGTTCTTCAGGTCGAGAATGCCGAGAATGAAGAAACAATTTTCAGAACTACATCAACAGTCTGAAGTTTAAATTAAGACAATTTTGAATCGGCCAAAGAAAAGTTTATATTTTTGCTATTTTTAGAAGTTTAAGAAAATTAAGTTAGTTTTGAATTTCTAATTATTAGATTGGAGTTTCTTGTAAATCCTCCTACAAACACCTAATGTTCGCTTTATTTTCTGGACTTCGTTTCTGGATACCTACTATTTGAAGAAACTTTTCCTGCGGAGTATTTAATTTATTATCAAAAATCGCCTTACCCAAAACCTACACTAACTTATATTTATAATTTTAGAAAACTGTGTCGACAAGATTTTCCATATTTCAGAAAATCTTTTTGCTTCTCCAAAGATTTCCATGTAACTCTTAAAATTTAATCTTAAACTTTTCTTAAAATTTTAGCTGAGAGAGTCAAATGATCTCATTTTTGAATTTATCAAGGCCATTTTTTTAATGCAATTTCAAAACGTTGGGCCGAAAAACGCACTTCTTCTCATCTAAATTGTACAACTATTTAAAACTTTGAATGAAAAATGTTTTATAACTACGATTTTAAATTATCAATTTAAAAAAATGGGGCAGTTTTTCCATACTTAAAATATATCTACTGAACCCCTTATCTATTTCCAAACATGCCATCATTAACACAACCTTAAATTACGCCGCAATACAAAAATGTTATAACTTATTAATTACTAACAGCCGTTACTATAGAAATTTCAGGAAATAGTTTTTGTTTACCCATAAAATATTTTGGAAATAATGAATATTCAATTTTTCAAAAGGCACTCCCAAAAATTGAATACTGTTTACGAAAACGACCCCAAACTTAATCTACAATCAGCTAATATAAGAACCAAGCTTAAACTTTGTTTGCTCGATAGCTTTCGCGTCCATTTTAATTAACTTTCTGCAATAGGCTTTCCAGAATAACCCTAAGGTAAAACATTTCTTATGCAGGTAAACAAGAAACGCCGCTCTGATTCGTTTTCCGTATATGATTAAACAATAGCTTAGCCATTGTACGAGAAAGGAGCCTGCATTATTGTTATCTTTAAGCCTGATAGGTCTAATTAATAACGAGACCGGTAAGTTATATGTAAAACAGTCCGCGACTGATTTTAGATACGACCATATTGGATTAGCGTGCGGTAAATTATATAAACATAGCGGTCAAGTTGGCTATTGTTCATACACTTTCAAACAGACCAAGCACGGAAAGCTGCTTTTAAATTTTACAACCCTTAACTGAAAACAGCTTGTTCCGGTAATAATTCTTACGAGTCAACAGTTTCGGATATAAATTTTTGTTATATAAGAGGGCAGTGGCACAATTATTCCCTGGTGGGATTATATTTGATTTGTAACTAGAACGGAACAAGCAACTTCACTATTTTACTGCGTTTGTTTTTCGGAATTTTTAGATAAGTAGCTTAGTAATTTTATAATGACTTGCTGTGTTTCTCTATGATGTGAAAATACTGAATTGAATATTTTAAAATATAAAATGTGTAGGCAACTATTTTATCTTGAGAAACAAAATTCTTGAAACATACATAAAGGAAGATCTTTTTTCAAGAGTTCGCAATCAAAACGGTGATTACGCAGTTTTTTTTCTGTTGCTTATTTTAGTTACCTAAATAAATAAACTTTGAATGCTCCTTTTAAAACTATTTTTCTTTGGGTAAATTATACGAAAATATAAACAAGTTTGAAAACAGTTTTTACAGTTTATAAAAATAAAACCAAAATAGGAAAAGCCTAAATTAAGCTCCAAGAATTGTCAGAGGCTCAGTATTATTAATTAATTTTTAATAACATTTTTTAAAACGTCATAAATTTATGTACCTACACAAAAATTAGAAAGAATGTTGTAAATTATTAGTTCTTATTATTATGGACACCGCAGAAAGCAATTTCTGCAATTGTTAAGTAATTTTACAATTAATTTTTCCCTTTTAAATCTTCTAAAAAGTTGTTGATAATTTTGTTTAAAAGTTATATGTATATAGATAGCAAAAATCAAGTCTTAGAGAAGAATGATTTTTCCAAATATTGTTTAAATGCAACTTATAAATCTTAATATTGCAGCCTTTTCTAAAGATTTCAATAGTTGTTAAGTCAATTTTAGTTGATTGGTATGTCAGTCTTCTTTAATTCGAATTAATATTTTAATTAATTACCAATTAAATGTATGGTGGTTGTTATTTTATTTGATAGTGGGCAATATAAATAATATACAAGGCAGAGTCAAAACCTTAAAGGTGCCATAAAAAATGAACCGAACAGAATCCTGTCTTTAAGTTGGCAGATATATTATTTTTGAGATGTATAAGGCCTTGTTAATGACAGTGATCCCTAAAGTATTAACAAGGTGGGTACCAAGGCAATTGACTCCAGAATTGAAACAACGGCTTGTTTATGCTTGTCAAGAACTCTTGCGACGGTATGAAGCAAAAGAAGATGCCTTTCTGGTAAAGATTGTCACTGGGGATGCGTCCTGGGTGCACTATCATCAACCCGAAAGCAAGAGTGCAAGTAAGGAATGACGTCACACCTCTTCACCAAAACCCAAAAAATTTCACACACAGTTGCTGGCCCTTTTTTGGGATGCAAGAGGGATAATTTTGGAGGACTACATGCCTAATGGGGTTATTGTTACTAGTGCCATATACTCAGAACTGCTATTAGAACAAAAAGGCGCGGATTTCTGAGTACTAGTATTCTTCTACAGCACGACAACGCACGGCCACATACTGCACAATCAACGGTGGCAACCATCAAAGATTTGAAGTTTGGGTGTCTACAACATCCTCCTTATTCCCCTGATCTTGTTCCAAGCGATTATTCTGCTTTTGGTCCGCTTACAGAGGCATTGGGTGGGAAGAAATTTCATACGAATGATGAAGTAATTCAGGCAGTGTATGAGTGGTTACGCACGCGACCAAAAGATTGTTTTTTCTTCGGGTATTCAAGCACTTTCGTACTACTTTCGACTACATAGATAAATAGCATATGTACTTGTTTTTGATATTGCTTTAATAACGTTTAAGGTTTTCATTTGACTCTGCCTCGTGCTTTGATTTAATATTTTAGCTATAGAAACATGTTGCTTATATTATACATTTTGGATCTTGTCTGTTTTAAAAATTACATTTCTGCTTCCAGTTTATTCCTCAGAGAATTAATATTTACCTTTCTAACAAAATAACTGTCCTAAGAGGTAGAGTAATAAGATCCTACACTACACAGACTTATACTTCACACATGGTGCAGTATGTAGGTAGTAAACGGCGCGGCGTACCAATAACGTAACTCGCAGAGTCGGGACAGATTGTGCATTGCACCAGTAGAACCTCATATATATTAACGCACCAGCCTCGACACCGAAAGGTATAAGAGGTTACAGACAATACATGCAATACAAAATAACAATATACGAACCGCTAATCAGTATGTCATCTATGTAATATGCGTCCACGTTCAACTATAGAATCTACAGGGTCTACCAACAGGGGTGTCCGTTTTTCCAATATCGAGTACGGCCATAATTGAAATATCATCATGATCTGTCACTGTCAATTATATTCAGTAAGTTTTGCCATTTCATTAAGGAACGTCTTACATTTCAACAGCGCTTGGAAATTATCCAAAAATTTTATCAAAACTCGAGATCATATATTGCCACTTATGAAAAAAAAAAAATGATAACAGACTTACATAGATGAAATCTATCTGGACGGAATCTGGTTTCGGCAGGATGACGCAACGTGCCATACAAGCCGCGCAACAATTGACTTATTGAACGAAAAGTTCGAAGAATCGAAGACCATTATTTCAAGAAATGCGACTGTCTGGTGGCCGCCACGTTCGTGTAATCTAACTCCGTTAGATTACTTTCTTTTGGGTTATGTTAAAGTACCAAACCACGAAGCATGGATGAATTGAAAAGCAACATCAAACGTGTTATTGCTGAGATTCAACCAAATACCATCGAAAAAGTGTTCGAAAATTGGGTTCATCGAATTCGTGCCTGCAAGCGCAGCCGAGGAGGCCATTTAAATGATATTCTATTCAAAATATAATGGCATATGATGTACTTTCATTCAATAAATATATTTCGTTAAAAAATCGAACCGTCTTTGTTTAATATAATTTTCAAATCCGGACGTTCTTATTGGTAGATCCTTTACAACTATGCCTTTAACCTGTTATCTCCTAAGCAATTTCACTCAGTTCAAATTCTGGACAAGAAAAGAAATTCAAGTCCAAAGAAATGTTTACACAAAAATTGTCATCCAACAACCCCGAAATCCTAAACATTATCAGCAGGAAAAAGAAGTACTAAGAACGCAACATGGACTATTGAAGGAAACACTTATCTAACAAACTAATACTGTTCCAGTTGAACTCATAATTGAATCCATGGTGGAATTGTTCATGCCCCATAACATCCTATAAATAGATATTCAGAAGAGTTCCAATCTGAAGGTAGTCCCAATTAGAGTGTTCTTAATTCTCCAACAGTTTGACTTTTTTATTCATAGAGATTATTTTAGAAAAGACGTCTTAAAAAATTGTGCATAGTAACGGTACACGTAAGTGTCACCAAAGTAATAATAATGTTGCGGTAATTATAATAAAAAAGTGAAATAAAATACATAACAGTGTGCTAGTGCAAGTAAAAAGAAGAAAACTTGAATGGTAAGCGAAAACAAAGCGTTAAAAATATCAGTTTCATTTAAAATAAGCAGAAAATTCGATCGGCGATACTTTATACACCTGTAATTCACTATGAGAACAAAGTTAGAATAATTGTGTATCTGTATGTGAAAGCAAAGAAAAAATTCAATTACAGTTGGAAGTTGGAAGAAAACATCAAGGCTCTTAAATATAATAGTTTAGACTACAGCGTCGAGGCTTCGAACCAGCATTGGAAATTGAAATGGAACATTTAAAAAAAGAAAAATTCTGGGGTGTATCTGAATCCATATTCACAACTATAAAAGTTTTACAAACAAAAATAGAAATATACTAGGAGGCAGGCCACAAATCAGAGCACACGCCCAAAAGATTATACGATAACAATAAAAATCGCGGACAGAACTTCAGACTCACAAATTACTATGATAGTGTGGAAACCGCCAAAGAAAATAATAACCGAAGAAGTACTCGCAAAGCGGAATTTGGCATGCAAACGTAAAAATCAGAAAAGATTGATTCTAGTTGAAGAAGAAAGCGACGAAGATCAAATACTAAAAACGTTTGGAAATAAACATCAAATGCGAAACTATCAAAACAACTAGAATTACATAACTGAAATGCAACGATTGAAAAAACTTAGGCAGTTTGAAGTACATAATATAAGTAGAAAGTCTGAAGTACTTAGGAGTCAATACAGCCATCACATTAGATAAACAAATACAGCAGAATCTACACCGCTATAATTAGATCAACATCCTTGAATGCATTAAAGACCAACGCAACCACCAAGGGTAATCGAGTGGTACTGCGAAGAATAGATAATGATATTCCATTCGCGCCTCTTAAAATCTTCAAATGCAGTCCAACATACATATTTCCAAAACTACTATAAATACCTACAACTTAAATAACAAAATTTTATCTAGTTAGTAGATACCTTTATAAATATTCATTGTTTGCTAATTTATTAAAAGTGACAGAAATTACCAATATTGTGTTTATTTTTTGCGTTTTTCCGTTTCGTGATGTTCCGTTTGTATATTTTGGTTTTGATATAAATTTATTTTAGTTATTTTTCTTAATTTCATAGTTATAGGTTATGAAAGTTTTCAATTTGAATTGTTATTCTGAAGCAAGGCATCTCTGATTATAAAATTTATTTTAGGTATCATAGATCAACGTTATTTATGAATTTGTAGGTTGGGTTGCCTATTCCAATAGTTAAGGGGCGCATCGCTTAATAACAAACTCCATTCATATTGCAGCAACTGAAACACAGAGTAGATAATAAGAAGTAAAGAAGAAAGCTTTATATACGCGAAGAACTAGAAGAATGTCTAGAAAAGAAAAAGAGAATATGAAATGCCAGAAATCATGTAACTAGAACATACTACCTAAAATGGAGACAAATAGTTAAAAAGAAAATGAAAGATGAAACAAATGAATACTGGGACAATACGAATGTAAATATGTAGATACAAACATAGCACAGAGAAAATCAAGAGAAGCCTCAAGTAATACAGAAAATCAAAAGTAATGTTCAGGATAATGCACCAATAACAACAATATCACCGAACATTACTATGAATAGACAGCTCAAGAACAAATAAACAACATAGACAACAGACCAGTGGAAATAAATATTGGTAACGTAAGAAGCATTACGAAATACTGAGAACAATCGAGGGCCTGGTCCAGGAGAAATTCAGGCAGAATTAATAAAATACGGTGGAAACATAAACATGCTCCTCTTGAAACTAGTTAAAAGTATTCAAAATGGATGAAAAATCCATTAAAATGGAACATGGCATGTATATCATCAATTTACAAGAAAGGCGATAAGAAAAAATGTAAATTTTTTTCCGTCTATGGTTCGAATTTTCGGAAGATGGTAAAGACGAAAATAGAAACACAAATGAAAACATTAAATGATTTGGTTATTAGTGAAACAACCTACGTCACATTTTGGGTGTCCTATGAAATAGTTTGAGGTGATCGACCGCTTTAAGAGAATCTAAATCCCGGCATCCCAAAGCATATGCTACTGATCAATTCTGTTTAGTATTTGGCAGTGCCGTAGCTAGACTTGCTGGCGCCAGTGGCTCGTCAGTAGTAGAGATCCTGTATATATAAAGATAAGAGTTGGGAAAACGCCGTGATACAGTTTGATTGGTTTGGATCAATTTTTGCATGGACTACTTAATTAAAATGCATTTACTTGAAATCTGTTAAAATTGACAATTTTGATGTTTATTAATAAAGGGTCAAATACGACAAAATGATTGGGTTCAGCGCCAGAAATTGTAATAATAGAGCTGAAATAAAGGAAAATAATGTTAATCTGTTCAAATAAATCTTGTGTTAAAATATTTGCGGTTTTTATATTTGACTGGTTAAGTGACACTGTGATGACAATTAAAATGACGTTTGTGTTGATCACATGTTTGGATCAAAAATTGCTGTCAAAATAGTCTCATTTTCTCAACTCTTATCCTAATATATACAGGATCTCTAGTCAGTAGTTTTGCCCCCCCCCCCCCCAACCTTCAAACCGAAATAGGAAATCTGATAAAATTTAAACTACAACATCTTTTATAAATCAAACATTAACATAACAATACATATAGGATAAGTATAGGACCAAAAATACAGAAACACGTTAAAACAATAAGTACTAAAACAGTGAATATTCGAAGATTTTTTGTCACAAAACAAATAAATAAATAATAAATGCACTTTTCCCAAATATTGCAAACACCTAACAATAACCGAAACTATATTCTTTGGACAAATAAAAATATCACATTTATGTCTTGTTCTCTTACATTACATAACTGAGACATCTAACTTAAAGTTTGACTTTCCTAGATTTAGACTGAGCAAATATACCTATAATATCATCATAATTTAAACTAGTTGTAATTGATTTTTCAATTGAAATTATAGACATACCCGTTAATCGCTCTTGTCCTACAGAAGAACATAAAAATGACTTCACAAGCTTAAGCTGCTTACTGAAGGAACGTTCGCACGTTGCAGTAGTTACTGGGAGACTTAGAAATATTCTCAAAACTGTCTATGTTTCAGTAGATATTTTCAACAGACAGTTGATATATAGCTTGCAAAATTTCCAATGGTCCCATTTCAACGAAATTTTCAAACAGTGTCTTGCTTTGAAATTTGAGGTTTTCTATTTCTGAAGTCAGTTCATAGGCATTTATATCAGAAGGATATTATTTTAGTGCGAGATCTGCAGCTTTTTTTCAGTTCCTCCACAGTCGTTGTCTCTATAGACAATCCGTTTAAAAACCCAAAATCAAGTGCCACCTCATTAAGAGCGACAAATCTTTCTTGAATTTGCATGATGATTGACTCAAGCACCTGCAACAATCCTACTCTCAACTGCGTCGTGGAATCAAAAAGATGAGATTCGTCGCTTGCTTTCTCTCCAGACATTTTAGGCTTTTTGCGCTTTCGTAACTCTTGAAGTATTGGTTCAATGCCAGTTTTCTCTCCTAGCCAAGAGGACTGAATCAGAGATGCAAAGAAATTTTTTCTATATTCTTTAATCTCATTCAAGAGTCTGAATCATCCGGACGCCTTTAGATACATCGTTTTGCTTTTCCTGCAAGGAAAGGCTGATTCTGTTGATTTTATTCAAAAGAATATTCCAGAATATGAGCTAAGAGATGAATTAAAAATTTCTGATTAATTTTAATAAAGACAATTGAATGTCCCATTGAAATTACATGAAATATCGTAGTTTTCGTAAGGGAAATGAGCGCCCCTAAGGTGTGTGCGCCTGTGACCTTTGCCAGGCCCTATCTACGACACTGGTATTTGGTACAGAAACAACCTAAGTCCAGGACTTATGTTGTTTTAACATTGCCACCGCATGTTAATTTCTAACCTTAAACTGTTTTATGTAGCTCTTAACTTAATTATTATGTTTTTTTTGACAACGTATCTCTGTTAAACAATATTCCAATACACTAGAGTTCATCAACTTAACACATTTATTTCAAAAACAACCTTAGTCCGTTCCTTTTAGCAATAACTACTATAAATAAAAATAAATATTGCTCTATTATGCTTATCAATACCCTAAGATAATAATCTTCAACTATTTAGCACATTTTTTTCCCTAAAAATGTATGAAAATTGACTAAGGTTACTTCAGCAAAAAGCGATTCAAATGAAATACAAACCGGCTTTACGGCAGGAAATAAGCAGCGTTTAAAATTTAATTTAAAAAAAACTTTGTTGTTTCACATCTCTTTCGGCCAAACATTTTAAATACATACTAAAACGAAGTGCTGAGATGCTAAATTCTGATTATGTGTTTTAACAATTTACTCATTTCGCCTGGAATTGTATTTTATTTGTCGTAATTAAAATCATCGTATACAAGGTAAATTATAAAATTAACTTTTCAAGAGTTCAAAGCTTTTTCGTAGCTTTGATCGCGTTTGTTTCATGTACAGATTAAAATCACTTTTTATTATTTTCATAAACGAATTTTTTTGTTATTTTATTTTAAAAAATCAACCTGTCTAAAACATTGAATGTGTAAAAACTTAATTATTGCGTGCTGGAAAATAACTTGTAACATGTAATATAGAAATATGTATTAATTCGCAAGGATAGTTTACAGCCTGACTAAAAATCTAAGGCTTTAGATTAGGTAATGAGGTGTTGTGAATCATCAATCATACCGTAATCCTTTTGTGGCAAATAAAAGACGTGTAAATAGCCTTTTACTGCTTGAATAAGAGTTGCTTAAGTGGTCGGATAATGACTTGGCAAAAGAGAAGTAAAGCAAATGCTGGTAGCTTAGCGTAATACGGTAAATTTTCGTGCCGTTTACGAAGAGCTACCGCGAACGTACTTAGTCAGTTTGAACTACTTTCCCTGGCAGTTTGTGGTTTGTATTTGATTACGTTTTGCAACGACTTATTTTTTTCCTAATTAGAAACCCGTGAGTCATACAGAAGGCACGTAACGTAATTCTAATTTGGGTTACGTATTAATCGCAGAGAATTTTTCATCCGTTGGCAACTCGTATCTTTAATTTGACGTTCTGAACAGCGAGAGCTTTAAGGTTTGAAGTTGGGCGGTGTAATTTAGTTAACAGCTGTTATAGAGCCCTTCGGGTATAATCAACCACTTTAACATTACCATCATACTCTTGGCTGGAATCCAGTAATTATCCTGTACGGGAATTTAAATAAAAATCGTTATTATTCCCAGGGTAACAGCTGAAAACCTTTTCCTTAAACTGCCTGCTCGAAAGTTTAATTTAATTCGATTCCGACGACTAAACTTCAACCGACGATGAAGGTAAAATTAGGGCACAAATTAAATTGGCAAATTTTAAGAGGAACTTAATCGTATAAAGTCATAAGTTACGTAAGGCTTTTAAAAGTTTCGAGTTGAAAAACGGGACTATTTATAAAAAGAACCGCCCCAGAAATTCATTATTTCCTATTTAAGAGGGGAGCATTTTTCCATGTCTACAGGAATTACTTTTTAGTGAGCTTAGCTGGCTTAAAACATTCCTACACCTATTTAAACCCTCATAAAATGTCTGCTCTAATGAATTTCTTCCTCCCAACTAAATCACCAGTATTTAAGAGGTGGTTCAGAAAAAAAGTAGCACCTGTTAATTCCACATTAAAAAAAAAGAGACGGTCTTTTCGAACTTATATTTTACGTAAGAAAAATATACCATATTATTTATTAAATTGCAATAAATAAACAAAATAAAATCACCCGTGCCAAAAATATCGAACTTTTGCTTTAACCCCCTTCATCAAAGTTTGAACATGAGCATTACTGATTTGTTGAGCTTGTTTTCTCCACTTTTTTCGAAAATCATTCATGTCTGCCGCCTTAGATTTTGTGTTTTTAAGTTGCCTTTTCATGTTAGCCCAGTAACGCTCAATTGGTCGGAGTTCGGGACAATTGGGCGGGTTTGCTTCCTTTGGTACGACGATTACATTATTCTTTGCATAAAAGCCTGTTGCCTTTTTGCCGTAATGACATGTGGCCAAATCCGGCCAAAAGAAAACAGAATTTTTATGTTGTTGTATTAGTGGCAATAAACGTTTTTCCGGATATTCCTGTACGTAAATTTCTCCATTTATAGAGCCAGTTGTAACAAATCCTTCAATTTTTAAGCCACATGTGCATATCGCTTGGCAAATCATAAAATTTTGGGGAAATTTACTTGCCATCCAATATTTATATTTTAGAGCCACATTGTCCTTACATGTTGCAACAAAAAATTCTTGTCCAGGGATTTGGCTAAAATTAGCAACAAAAAATTTTGCCAACTTAACTTGACTCCAGAGAGGATTTTCAAGGTGGGTGTTCACAATTAGCTTAATACGAATAACTTCATTCGTTGGCATGACGCTTTTTTATCAAGATTTTACCACAAAACTTGCGCTGGAGATACTCAAGGATGTAATTTGACAGTTGTAATACATATACCAATTTTTTTTTGCAATGCCTGCCTACATGATGAAGTTTCTTGCTGCTACTTTTTTTCTGAACCACCTCTTAGTTTAATATATTTAGCTTTATACACCACCTTAGGATTATATTCGGACAATAAACGCAACAAGTTTTCAAATTAGGCCATTACATTTTGTGATGTTTTATTCATAATGTTTGCCCATTTATTTTGTTCTGTTGTGAAAATCGTGTAATCCTTTTAAGCCGGACTTTCAGCACTTCATGGATTAATTTTGGGAGTTACTTTTTTTGTATTTTGAACTCTTTTCGCTTTCAGCTTTTGACAAATAAAACTCCTCTAATTTGTGAAACAATATTTGTTGTATTTTCGATTAAAATGAACTGAAATCTTCCTTTTCGTTTCTTGATATTTAAAGATCGTCATAAGTAATTTTTTGTTGTTAAATTACAGCCTCACATTATTTTTCTTCCGATTGAAACTTTTTATGTAAACTGTAGGCCATATAGAACAACAAACTTTTTTAAATCTTTCCTGAATTGGAAGCCTTCTTATTACAATTTGTTTTTAGTTGTGGCAATTTCTACATCGCAATGAAATTTTCTAAATATATTTAAATTTTATCAGTAAAATCTGTCAAACCTCAGGCTTCATTTTGCAGTTGAATTAAGAATAATCTTAATTCATTGACAACTAATTTAATTTTAACATAAGCAATTTCCACCTCTGAATTCCGCAGTTAATGCTATTTTTTCAGTCTTTCTTTGAATACTTTAGTTCGGGTTATTAACTGAAACCAAGTTGAAATCTAAAATGTTTGTATACTATTTTTGCTCCTCTAAGTTGGGACTTTCGCTCAATAATAAATTCAAATTAATATTACATATGAATTAAATTTAAATAAAATATTGAATACGGATTTGAACTTCCACACTAACTGAAAAATGTAATTTTATTATTAGAAATTCTATATTCAAATTCATATTCGAGTTTAAATTTTTCGACCAGAATCACCAGAATATTAGAACACCATTAAGAACCGAATGAAAGTCTTCATTTATTTTTTTATTATTTTAACTGAATAGGAAATTCGAAAAAACAGGACTGACATGATTTGATTTTATTATAGAAAATTGGTTTAAATAAATAAACATAAAGCCCAAAGGTTGAAAATCAGGGTAATTGTACAAAAACCATGTCTTTCAGCTTAGTTCTGGGAATTAGATTATTTTAAATCTAAATTCGTCGATTCGAAATATTTTATATGCCAGTTTTATTTATCAAAGAACATGCAGGACTGTAAGAAATAATAGCCAAACCAATTACTCCATTGATATAGCCTTTAAACTTACAACTGAAAAATTATGTTCCCTTAATCGATTTAAGAGTAGATATTAAGGTTGGAATGAATGACTTTAGTCTGAATTTAAAAATTCAGTTTTTTAACTTGTTATAAAAGATGACCTTTTTTTAATTCGGCTTCGAAAACTATAACTGCAAGTTGGAATTCAGATCTTATATAAATCTGAATTTAGCATGAATTTGATTTTTTTTTCAGATAGAATATCTAAACCTTAAATATTTCAGACTTGATGATACACACCTTTATGTAACAGAATTCTAATTATTGTGTTTTATAAAATATTAAAACACCAAGATAGTTTTATAAACGTACTGTATAACAGTTTTCACTTAACATTTACATCTTTACTTAACTGTGCCTTTATGTTGTGTTACATGCTATAATTAGTGCCTAGTAAATAACGTTAAGAACTATAATAATTATGTCTGTCATGTATAGCACTTTGTGCTGAGCTGACAATAATGTTGTTAAAAAAAAAAACTTAACATTTAAAATTTAAAGTTGAAACTTGAAAAAAAAATTAAAATGAACTAACTAATGTTTACCTAAAACAATGCAGAAAAAGAGAAAAGCTTTAGGGTAAATTAATTTTGGGGTTTTTTCGACTTGGATGAACTTTAAGGCAACAATATTAAAACAACAGCAGAAAAAGTTTGCAGTAAAAAGAGGGATATAAGACACCAAAACAAACAAACTAGCTGGTGGAATGAAGAAATAGGAACGGAAATCAAGAAGAAAAACAACTATGAAAAAAATACTTAACAAAAAAAGGTCCAGTAAGTTATGAGGAGTACAATGAACAGCTTAGGAAGGACTAAGCAAGCAAAAGTACAACATTTGGAAAGTATTGACTTAGAACTAGAGAATAACTTTAAAACCAATCTGAAGTTATAGAGTAATTGAAGAAGCAGCGACCGCTGTTCCAATTTTTCAATGCATGCCAGAAATTCGATCTAGAAATATAACACAACAAGACGAAAACGCTTACAATTTGTGAAGAGCCACTACGTTTTGGAAATTAGAAATCAATAATAATATTATAGAACAAATCATGATGTTTACGTAGGTACCTACTTGGGGGTTACTATTACTAGTAATGGGGCTCTTCCCAGACAGGTGACCCATCAGGCTCCTAAAACAGCAAAAATGTCCGCATGCTTAAATAGCACCATCTGGTATAACAAATATCTACTGAGGAAAGCGAAAGTCAAAATTTACACATCAGTAATAAGGCCAATCATGACGTACGCAGTGGAAACAAGGGCGGATACGGTTGAAACACGGAAAATATATTAGGAAATCACAGAGATGCAGACGTTGCGGCAAATAGTAGGAGTGAACCGATGTGACCAAGTAAGAAGTGAAGAAATTCGGGGAGGGCCTGTGAAATTGAAGAAATAAATAAGTGGGTCATAAGAAGACGAAACGAGTGGAATGGTTATACAGTGTGTCCCAGGATTGATGTTACAACAGGTGCGATGGACTAAAAATTTTTGAATTTTATTTTAAGATTGTGGGATTAAGTCCTGCTTGGTTTGAAGAGAATTTTAAGAATATTTTCAGTTTTTGAAAAACAAATCGGCCTTGACATTGAAGCGAAAACTATTTTCTTTTCAGGTATCGTACCCTTTTTGTTTATGATATGGCAAAATTTTACCAAGAAGAGTTGTTCAGAATGAGAAATTATGGCCCTATACAATCTACTAGTGAAATAGAGGTAATACAAAGGTGAAAAGAACACTTTGAACAACTACTAGGAGCACAACATCACTTCGCAAATAATGAAGATATTGAACGGCAAGAATCGAGAACTTGGATCCTGGCGATACTACACCAGAAGAATGTTAAAAAAGATGGGCTTAGAAAATATGAGACTGCTGAATAAAGTTATCGTGCTGGCGTGGAGGTATAAAAGGGTCCCCAACTTCTGGGAAACAGCAATAATTCTCCATATCTATAAAAAAGAGTATAGCTGAAGCTGCGAAAATTATAGAAGAATTACGCTGTTAAGTGTACCCGGAAAAACATATGAGAGAATTCGGGAACAAGAGTTGCGAAAAATTACACAACAGCAAATAGAAGATTCTTTAAGTGGCTCCAGAGCCTTAAGAGGCACAACTGATGCAATCTTTGGAATAAAACAATTAATAGAGAAAACTATAAGGCCTAACAAAAAAGTATACATCTGCTTAATAGACCTGGAAAAGGCGTTCAACACAGTTTCAATGAATCAAATGTGGGAGCTACTGAAGAAAATCAGTGTTAACAACGAAATGATAGAGGCCATAAAAACCATATATAAGAACTATGTCAGAACTGGAAGTGGTAAATCAACAAAATTGAAGGCAGAAGAAGTAACAAGGAAAGGGGGAGTACTCGGTCCGTTATTATTCATTAACCATCGCAAAAGAGTGCAGAAATAAAGTAAAAAGGGTATATATGCAGATGATTTGGCAATTATGGCAAGGACATAGACAAATTTACAGAAAAATCTCGACATCTGGAGCCGCGCATTAAAAGCTAGAAGTATGGTGATCAATAATAAGAAAACGGTGGTAATGGCAGTAGGAGGAGAACCGAAAGATATAATATAATATATAATAGAGATAAATAGTGGGTTAGGAGAAGCAGCTAGATTGTACCATTTCATAAATAAAATAATAGTAAATAAAACAGAAGTTACAAAACAAACTAAATTAAGGGCACTTACAAAAAGTCCTAGATAAACTAGACACCTACACCAGGAACACACAAGGAGACATCCTTGTGGGAGGCGATTTTAACTCCAAATCCTCGGAATGGGGTTCAAAGCAGGATGATACATGAGGTAAAGCACTAACCGAATGGATAGCATCAAGAGGGTTGGAGATACTAAATGAAGAAAACGACCCCACATATGTATGTAAGAGGGGAGTACAATTCCATTATAGACATCACGTGTGCCACGGGCACAATAGCCAGGAACACGTTATGATGGACGAAGAAAACGTTAGCGGTCAACGATACGTACATATACCATGAAATTGACCCCCAAAACCTTTACGAGAAGGACCGACCACGGGATGGATTCTTGAAAAACTATACGATTTGTACGGAAATTGAAGAACAGATTAAAGGAGAGGGTAGAAAAACGTCAAGCGAATGCGTATGTATCATAACGGAAGTGTGTGACAAGGTGATGCTTAAAAGGAAAACAAGAAGTAAATGAAGAAGGGGAATATATATTGGTGGTCAGAAGAGATTGTCCAACAAAGACAAAAATGTATAATGCCCAGAAGGAAACTAGTTAGAACTAGAAGACGGACAAATAGCGAACAAATAATACCACAGTTTGAAGAGGAATATAAGGCAAACGGGAGGGAATTAAAAATCAAAATCTGACGAGCAAAAAAAAAACAGGTGGAAGACGTAGAAAATGATATCTGGGGCATCAGATATAAGATTGTAACAAAAGGAATAAGGGCAGAGCTCCCGCCTAGGGACGTTACAACAACAAAAAAATACGTTGAAGAGTTATTCCCCCAGCATAAAGAAGAAACGTGGGAATACCAAGTCAAATATGAACCAGTGGTATTTACAGAAGAGGAATTAAAAAAGTAACTGCCATAATAAAGACAAAAAAAGCACCAGGACCTGACAAGGTACCGCCAGAAATTACAAAAATGGTGGCAGAGCGTTTTCCCGGATAAACTAGTATACTGTACATAATGAATGAGATTGCAAAAGAAGGAGGGATCGGTGCTGGGACCATTGCTGTGGAACGTATTTTATGATGGCGTGCTCAAGGTGGAAATGCCAGAAATCCAGAAGGCATACCGACTGATGTGGTGTATGCCGATGACCTTGCAGTCATAGTAACAGAAAAGGGAGAAGATACGCTAGTCAGGACAGTAAACGAGGCACTGTACAGAATTAACGAATGGATGACAGACAAAAAGCTACAATTAGCGCCCCAAAAAACAGAAATCGTCTTTGTAGTAGGAAGAAAAAAGCATGGGAGAAGTGAATTTAAACTTGACGCAACGATAACACCACAAAAAAACATGAAGTACCTGGGAGTGATGTTGACTAAACGCATCTGCTTCATATCCAACATGTAGTAGAGGAAGTGAACAGGGTGGAAACGGCGTTAACCAAAATAATGCTGCGGATAGGAGGAGCAAGTGAACCCAAACGGCGAACATTAAGTATGGTGGTGAATTCAGTCATCCTCTGCGCAGCACCAATTTGGATAGATGCTATAAAAATCAAACTATATCAAAGGAAACTCGAACAGGTACAACGAAAGATGGCATTACGGGTCAGTAGAGCATACGAGTACTCGCCAGCCTTATACCAATCGACCTGCTGGCAGAAGAGAGGGCAGCGACAACTTTTGGGCTGCATCCAAATGAGTTAAAGGCTAAACGGCAAGATACACTTTATAAATGGTAACAACGGTGGAACAATTGCAAAACGGGCAAATGGGCCCGTAGGTTAATACCAGAACTGAGGCAATGGAGCAGATGCTAACACGGCATGCATACTACCCAAGTTATTTGGCCAGAATAGGCAAAGCAAGTACACGAACATGCTTCTATTGTAACGGGCAAGAGGGAGTTATGTATTCAGTTATTGTTATTAACATTATTACAATAATAATGTTATGTTTACTAATCTAATAGTTTATCTTATCATATTTATACTCTTTGTATTTCCATATTGTAACCTTCCATTGGACTTTTGTCTAACCTAAATACGACAGTTATGTGTTGTCCTGTCGCACTATTATTGTAACTTTGTACCTTTGATAAGATAATTAACTTTCTTGTTTGATCTATTGTACTAGAAACTTCAGTTCTTGTTCCATCTTCACAAACATCGGTTGTATACAAGGCTCCTATGTTATAATAAACGACATAGTAAAATATAAGTTTTATTTTATTTATTGTTTCGGCCCTGAAGCGAAACTAGGGCACGACAGAACACACACTACTAAGATATAGGAAATTGGAAAGAGAAAGAGAAGAGGCGAAAACAACGGTAAACAAAGAGTTAAGGGAAACAAACATAATAAACATTATGTTGGCATCTGAGAAGCCTTGGGCAACGATAGAAAGCATGATAACAGCAATAATGAAACGAAAAGAAGACGAAAGAGAGAGAAACCGGGAATGATAAAAAAAGAGGACAACTTGCACCGTGAAGATATGCGAAGGTAGTTCCGTGGTGCAAGCGGAAAGCAGGAGGGGTTTTAGTGAGTAAACCATTACGGTAGCCTCACACTACCTTTGTGCAAGAATGCAAAGGTGTCCATAAAGAATTTTCCCTCCTGCAAAAAAAAAAATTACAAAAAGGCAACAAGAAAGACTTCGCACGAAATGAAATTCCTCCATGGAATCGAAGGTGTGACAAAGAAAGACAGATTAATAACTGAAGAAATAAGAAGAAAGTTGGACCCGAAACCACCGAATGAAAGGATAAAAGAAAACTAACTGCGCTGGATAGAACATAATAAAGGCTAATTAAATGGGGGAAGTGAGACCAATGGATAAGAAAGCTAGAGGGCGGCCTATAAAGACGTGGAACCAAGAATTGGAGAAAGTGTCAAAAAAGAAAAAAATCAGCTAAGAGGATGCGAAGAAACTCTCAGGAAATAAAAAAGAATGGAGATAATGTGTAAACATGAGAAGTGAATGAGTGGAAGTCAACAAAATTAGAATCTTAACACGGTAATTGGTAAAGGAGTTAAGATTAATAAGAAAAAATTGAAGCATTAAGTAACCAGTTTCTAAGATACCAATCCCTAAACAGCAATTTTAATGGCGTTCTTGAAAGAAGCTTCAAATTTTCATACCCAGAATTTCAAAAATAAATTTAGTTATTTATTTTGGTATTATTTAGCTTATAGCTTATACAATGGATTGGAGTTGAAAAATTTAAATTTACAATCAGATTAAGAGAATTATGCGGCATTCATCGAAGTATAAATTAAACTGAAAGGGCAACAAATTAAAAGAATACTCAAAAATATATTAAAATTCAAAAGTTTTCAAAGTGCTTTGAATAACAGAAATTAAATTTAGAACAAATATTTAATTATTAAAGCCTTCGCGATTAGTAAAATTGTGCTTCAAACTAATCTCCAGTTATAATATTGATAACACTAAAACATACTGAAAAAATCCTAATAGCTGTCGAGTTTGCATTAAAATAGAGGAAAAATGTTTAAAGCTATTTTTAGGCCAGAAATTAGATTACCTCAAAAATGTCCGCAGATTCTTACATAACGCAGTTATGAAAAAAGTCGTGCCGTATCATTACCTACGTTGGGGTTTATAAAAATGTCAACCGCTGATATTCTCTTTATTACCACAAAACCCCCAATTTGAATCTAAAACGTGCGTTTCACTCGTCCGTAAAAAAGTTCGCATTTAAAAATAGAATATGAAAATGTCCCGTTTTCGAGCAGTTTGTTTATTAAAAGTCTATTTCGTATATGAGTTAAGCGTGCTTTTCAAAGGCTGCAACGATGTTTGCATTGACGTAGATATCGCTAACATTAAAACTACATAATAATTTTGCATTTCAAAGGATTACGGAAACTCATTTTGCTTATGCGCCTTTGAAAGCTGTCGCACAGAAAGTTCTTTATATTCGCTCGCGTTTGCAGTATTATAGATAAGAGGCAAATTTAGAAAGGAAAGTCTTCTCAATTCGCTTCATCTATATTCTGAATATAGATGTAGGGGGGTTTCTCGACGCCAAGGGGGTTCCTACGTCAAAGCGCAAGGTACAACGTGAAGTTACATAAATTTACCGAACGCTTTATACTTGTAAAATTCCAGATTCGAAATAAGTAAACAAATAAATGTCTGGATGTAAACCAATTTATAGAAATAACGTTCAAATATTAAAGCGTCTGTTCAAATTTGAAATGTTAAAAGTCCACAGTAGTTTCCTCGATTTGATATTATGTCAATATTGGCAACGATACATTCTCAGTTATATCACCTTGAGGCATCTTTTAATCTCTTAAGTTAGGAATTTCAAATATATGTGGATTTACACTCGAAACGTCAACAAATTTTATTGGAACCTTTCTAAACATTTTAGAAAAGGTCTTTCACCTTCGATTTTCAGTCTCGTAAAGTATTTAGGCCCCTTTACAACCTGAAAAATTCAGTGCAAAATGTAGTTTTAAGATTTGGAGTAACACTATCGACATTTCCGTCAAGAAATATCAATTTTCTGTCGAATTTTCTTGAGATGGTGATAAAACCTATATAAAGGTGGGAAATGCCACATAAAAAATAAATTCTTGGTAAGTGAATTCTTTCTTTTAGGGATATTTTAGGTGAAAGTCGCTAGTAAGTGTTGAAATTGTAGAAATATGTTGATTTATTTGAATATTATTTAAAAAATATTAAGGCATTCTAGCATTTGCTTGCTCAAAATACTTTCAACGCGCTTTCGCTCCATATTCGATTTTTTAAATTTCGGTCATGTAAGGAAAATTCGAAAACCGATCAACATACGTCAAATTCGCCATTCACTTCAAATCGGTCCATGGTACGAATCGTCAAAATTCGCTTATAAAGAAGAAAATCGTAACACATTCTGCATTCTGCCCGTTTGTAGAATTTTCAGCATCTCTATAGTTTTAAGTTCTCAAATTTCTGTTTTAATACTAAGAACCGATTGAAATAAATTCTTGAGGTGTTCGTAATCGGTCGCTTTAACTCGACTTATTGGTACGAACTAAACCGAAAGAATTATATTATAAATCCACCCAATTGGGGAGCAAAACGAAACGAACTTAACTATTTGTACAATCATCAGCATTCTGGTATTTTCCAATTTTCAAATTTTGATTTTTACGAATAATTCTAAATTCTATACAGATATGTCAAAAATTTCAGCTCGGTCCATTGGAACTGACCGAGATGGAAGAATCATTAAAATTAGCTCGCATAGAAGGAAAATGGATTAAACACGATCTTGCAAAATTTTCAACGCCACTGCATTTTTCAAATTTAGGTTTCAAGCAAAATAGCTCGAAATAGTTGAAAAATTCGCTTAAACTTGACTCGGCCTAAAGTGAAAGTATAATTGTCAAAATCGACCCACAAAGGAGAGAAACGGATTGACTGCACTCTTGCATGTAGAATTTTCGCTTTATGAAATTTAAGTTTATAGATAGCCTATATGTAATCGCTGAGAACCGATCGATATTACACCAAAAACTCTTACATTAATTCATCATCATCATCATCAGTGGTGCTACAGCCCTGTAAGGGCCTCGACCTTCTCAATCGTCTTCCGCCATTCCTTCCGATTTTGCGCTCTTGTCTTCCAGTTGGGGGCACCGATAGTTCTTGCATCTTGTGTTACACCATCAACCCATCTAAGCCTTGGCCTGCCTCGCTTTCTACTCCCTACCGGTTCAGTACTGAACACTTTTTTTATGGGGTTTATTTCACTAGCCCGGACCACATGTTGTACCCAGCGCAGTCGGTTCTGTTAGACAGCCATAACAATATCTCTTCCGTTGACCTTATTCTTGTATAGGTTATATAATTCAAAATTGTATCTGCGCCTCCATGATCCATTTTCTTGTACAGGTTCGAAAATTTTACGTAGTATTTTCCGTTCAAAGATGAGTAGGGAGCTCTCGTCCGCTTTGGAGATGGTCCACGTCTCCGACCCGTATGTTAACACAGGAATTATTAGGGTCCTATATATTCTCAGTTTTGTTATTCGTAAAAGTCGTTTATTAGAGAGATGCTTGGATAGGCCATAGTAGCATTTATTAGCGCTTAGTATGCGCTGTTTGATTTCCTTCGGGACGTTGTTGTTTGGGTCGACTTGTGTGCCTAGATAGGTGAATTCCCTGACTGTTTCAAAATTGTGATTATCGGTGACTAAGTTTTGTCCTGCCTGACCAGTTCTAGTGCGTGACGTTGTTGACATGTACTTTGTCTTTACTACGTTTATTTGTAATCCCATGTTTTCTGCTGCGGTTGCTAGGTCTGAAACAGTTTCTACATACTTTCTTGTGGTTCTCGTTATTATGTCGACATCGTCTGCATATGCCAGAATCTGTGTTGACTGAGTAAAAATGGTTCCCCTGGTTTCAAGGTTTGCATCCCTAATGATTTTCTCCAAGGCTATATTAAACAGTTGGCACGCTAGTGCGTCTCCCTGTCGCAGTCCTTTACAGATCTCAAAAGGTTCTGATATGTCGTTTTGTATTTTAACTGCAGACGTGGTCTTAGCCATAGTCATTCTGACTAGGCATATTAACTTCTCTGAAACTCCTTGTTCATTCATAGCTTCAAAGAGGTTTGGCCTAAGAATATTATCATATGCGGCTTTAAAATCGACAAAGAGATGATGCATATCTATGTCAAATTCTCTAGACTTCTCCAGGATTTGGCGTAGGGTAAATATCTGGTTTGTGGTTGAGCGGTTAGGTCTAAATCCTGACTGATATTGTCCGAGGTGGGCTTCAGAGTATGGTTTTAGTCTTTCATTTAGTATGTTTGCTAATATCTTGTGGCTCGTGTTAAGAAGAGTTATTCCCCTATAATTTTGGCAGTCTAACTGATCCCCTTTTTTATGGAGTGGGCATATGAGTCCTAAACTCCATTCTTCTGGTACTTCTTCCTCGGCCCAGATTTTATAAATCTTCACTAGGTTATTTCCACCATGCTTAAATAGTTCTGCCGAGATGCCATCTCTACCTGGGGATTTGTTGTTGTTTATCTTTTTTTATGGCCGCTACCACTTCATCCATTGTTGGGGGTTCTAGCTGTTCCTTATTTTGGAACTCAAACTCTGTATTTCCTGTTGGTTCGCCCGCCAACTTTGCATGTGTTCCACATTTCTGTAGTTGATTGACTTTCGGTTTGAATCTGTTGTATATGCGCTTCTATATGCTGCTGATATTATTTCTCCGTTTCTTTGTCTTTAAGCAAGTGTATATTATACTTTGTCTGCTTGGAGCTGTTTCCCTTCTTGACATTGGAGATTCTTGCGCGAAGTTTAAAATTTACCATGTAGTGGTCGGTGTCGATGTTGGCACCTCTATAGGTATTTATTAGGTTTCTAAGGTGTCTTCTTTCACTCACGACATGGCCAATTTGATTTTTTGTGAGGCCATCCGGCGATACCCAGGTTATTTTATGGATATCCTTGCGGTTAAAGTGGGTACTTCCTATAATCATGTTCTTGGCTGCTGCTAGATTGGTAAGTCTGGTGCCGTTGTCATTTGTCGTATCTAGGAGACTATATTTACCGATATACTCTTGGTAATACAGCTCTTTTCCTATTTTTGAGTTCATATCTCCAATTATCAGTTTGATATCGTTTGCCGCGCAGTTCTCATATGCGCTGTCCAGTTCTTCATAGAAACGGTGTTTTTCATCTTCGTCCTTGTCTTCAGTTGGAGCGTGCACGTTTATCAAGCTTATATTGAAGAATTTCCCTTTTATACGTAGGACGCACATTCGCTCACTCACAGCCCTAAACCCGACGACCAAGTGCTTCACTTTACGTGATACAATAAAGGCAGTACCAAATTCATATCGGCTTGCATTACAGCTGTAATATACGCCATGTTCTCTCCTTTGCATGACACCTGTTCCTGTCCATCGCATTTCTTGTATTGCCGCAATGTCAATTATATATTGTTGTAATTGTTCCTGTATTAGTCTTAGTCCTCCAGTTCTATACAGTGTTCTGACATTCCATGTACACATATTTAAATTGTCCATTTTGTCCTCCTTATTTCGGTGCCTGAGTCGTCGTCGAAATTCCAGTCCGCCGTTTTCAATATGAGACTGATGCGTTTTTTACGGGGAAAGAGTTTTCACTCCCATGGGGTAGTTGGCCCCACGCCCAACCCCTGGTTCACCACGTGAAGGTGAGAGTAGGGATTGAGTAGGAGAGACTATGCAGCTTTATCAGGACCCGATGCCGTGTATTGCGCTTCACTACCCCATTTTGAACCCTCTTACATTAATTATAAGCTAAGGAATTGTGAAATCGACTAGCAATTAGACTTACAGAATTTCGATGCATTTTTTAATTTTAATACATCAAAATCAAAGTTTTCCTAATAATAATAATAAATAGAGATAGAAAACTGCTCAAATACGACCGACTTCTTCTCTAAGAAATAATTTATTTAGGATTCTGAAATTAATAGAAATATATCGAATGCTATTATTATTATTTGTAAACTTATAAATTTTTGATTAATAGCTGAATTTGGAAATGTATAACTTAATAACAGCAGCAAACTTGAGGAAACCGAAGGTTTTACTTTTATCTTAACACAGAAACTGTTTCTTATAATGTTATTATTTTCACCATTAATAAAATACAAGAAACCAGTTTAAGAAAGGGTTAAGACCTTTGAATATAAAAACCCAGGAAGAAGCATATGCAAGACAATTTTAAGACCGCGATAGGTTTTGCATACGGCGGATTGACGTTTCCGTTTGCCAGTGGCACTAACTAAACTAACCTAATCTGTGACACTATCGCACTTTACACCGCTTATTATCTACGATATTAGTCTATCTACGCACTATATATACCAGAATAAGTATCTGTAAATAGCGTAATTTCTTATGTCATGGCGAAAACCTGCGAAAATAGAAATGATCGGCCCCGCCGGGAAACAACCATAACAACACCTGAGCCAAACATGGGTTTTCAGAATGGCCGCTTCCGTCGCAAATTTGAATACAGTCGCTAGATATTATAGGACTCCTTCCTGGGTTTTTATATTCAAAGGTTAAGACGAAAGAGATCAGAAGAAGCTAAACAATGACAAAGTCAAAGAATGAAAGAAATATGGGCAAGGAAGAAAGCTCTCAAGAGTGTATACAAGCAGTCCCAACAACTTAAGCTGCAAGTCAGTTTGATTAGCTTTCGTAGTCCATAGTTGGCCCATCCAAAAAACAATACAGAATATGGATGACAAAGTGATGTTTCAGGTGTAACTCACACCGCTTAAAAATTTAGAGTTTTTCCGTTTTAATATAAATAAATTAAACCAAATAAAATAAAACCAAGCAACTAAGTCTCGTCACAACCTCACCACCGCAATATATCAGTTTCTAAAGTTTGATTTTCGGCCAAGAGTAGCTCTTTCTGTTATATAAAGCTTAAAAACTTTTTTTTAATTAGAAAAGTATTTTTTTCTCATACACCAAACCAAAAATAAATTCGTCATCAAATCTTAGTTATTCTTTTGTTGATTACAATCGAAATAATAATTTAAAAACATTTGATTGCAATAATTTCAGTCTTCAGTTTTCCACAAACTCACTGACAAAAAGTTTTGAAATAAAAAAGCGACTGGATGAAAATATAACAAAGGTTAAACCAATTATAAGTTTTTAAAGTCAGTTCCTGTAAATACACCTTGAAAACAAAAGAAAAAAGTAATTAATAATTAAAGGATGCTTGAAGCCTGCAAAAGGAAACGCTTAGACAGCATAACTACACCCACTTATTAAATAAATAAACCAATTAAATAAGGAAGGTGCTAACTTTCCAAATTTTTGGAAGTGGTCGTCCTCTAAATCATTTACAGCATTAAATACATTTTCAAATTGATCTAAGTGAATGTTTAATGTTATACTGTATTTAAACAATGATCAAGTAATCAAATTTTGAAAACTTAAGACCAAATATTTTGTGGACAACAGTTTAATTCTTACAGATATTAAGAAAACGTTTCGTTTGAATTTTAATGAAATAGGGCTATTTTAAAAGAAAATTTAAGTGAATTAGGTTTTAATTCAATTTTTAATAATTATCTGTTGTTAAAAATTATATCAAATAAGTAATTTATATTTTGTGATAAATTTGTGAAAGTTTCATATGAGTATAAATAGTCTGTAAGTTAAATTATTTATCACGAAAAGTTCAACCCTAAACAAAATAAAATAAATTCTACGTTACAGTTCAGATATTTCGAAACATAATTCGATATTTACTTTTGGGAAATCAATCAAAACCTATAGAAAATAAAGGATTAATATAATTAAATGACAGAAAATTTTGTGTTTTTTACATGATTAGGTATTATTTTTAATCGGGGTATCATTCAATATGCACAAGTTAACATCTCAGTACATGTACCTTCCTTGTTTCATGATAAGAGTTGCTTCAATTTAAATAGCAGTGTATAGGCTACGTAACGCACATACATTTTTCATATCATTTCTAATTTTTCAGCACATTTCACAGTCACGGTTTTTTTTGAGCTCATTTAACAGAAAAATGAACATCGTGCCTCCTACAGCGGTTTTATTTAGGACAAAAAAATACGAAATAAGGACTTTCGTATAATATTCTTCATACGAGAACACACAACATTAATACAGAATGGTTTTGTTTTAATCGGATTCAAAATTAATATACGTTTTGATGTAAAAAATAAATATATCTAAAATTAGTTCAATGGAATTCCAATTAAAAAATTAGTAAAGATGTGAATTTATTTAACATTTTTGTTTTATAGAAAAAATTAGAAGACAGCAAATTATTGTACCAGATCATCATTTGTTTTTAAATTGCTGGTTAATAAATGAGTGTTAACAATAAAACTGTTGTTATATACGTAAAAGAGTTCACAAACATAAATCTCGACACACGACAATGTTTGGTATTCATGACTGAAGCTTTAAACCTAAAATAAAAATTTTATAATTTCGGTATTTAGCAAATTCAGTAAATAGGATTAAAGCGTAAAATTTATTTAAACAAGCGAATGTTGGTCAAGATTTACATTTGATCTGATAACTAATATTACTATCAATAAAATTCATTTTTGTTTGTGGAACTTTTCTTGAACCATAAATCCATTATGAATAACCTTTTTTTAGACTATATATCCTGGTAAGGTTTAACAGCAAAATCTACAGATGTACTATAAAGCTCACCTAAAATGAAGCACCTTCACAAATGAATGGAACGATGGCATTAAAAAAATGTCAACAAAAAAAAGCTCTACGGATTAAATTTTAAATTATAGAAGAAAAAGAATAGGAAGGAGAAGAATGAAACGAGGGAGAATGATGCAGAGAGGAAGAAACAGAAGAAGTAGAAGAAAGAAAATGAAAAGAAGGAGAAGAATATGACGAAATAGAAGAGACTAAAAATAAATGTAGAATTAAAAAAAACACCAGGACGGAGACAAAGCTCTGAAGGTAATGAACTGCATATAAAAACAAAATCCAGTTCGTGTAAGTGTAGAGTTTGATCTCTTAAACTCTATGGATTCAAGTTTAACTTGCAGAAGAAGAAGAATGAAACGAAGGAGAAGCAGATGGATACTGAGCGGAAGAAACAGAAGAAGTATGAGAAAGAGAATAAAAATAAGAACATGAAGAAATAGAAGAAGCAGAGGACCAAAAAGGATACAAGGAGTTCGGTCGCAGTAAAATGAATTTAGAATACTAAGACAAAGACTAAAAATTGGATACTATCAAACCACCTAGTCGAAACGTAAATACAAAGTCAATAGAGAATTCAACCTACTATATCCCCTTGCAATAAAAACAAGTTAAAGTTAAAGACCTACAAGGAGAAGGAGAATGAAAAAAAGGAGGAAAAAAAGAAGGAGAAGGAAAAGAAAAAATAAGAAAAAGGAAAAACAGCATACCAGCTTAGCTGAATGAACGTAACATAAAATAAACACCAGGGCGAAAACTATGATTTGTAAGATCATCAAAGCACGTGGTAGAAAGGTGGATGCCATTCAATGGCGATTTCACTGCATTAAACTCCTTTAACAGGGACAGTTTCTTTCTTTTTTCTTTCTCTTTTACCCTCATACCTTTACAGTGTTGACGGGGAGGCCGAACGCACCAAGTCGCAGAGCAGCCACCTATCCAAGCAGACTTTTGCTTAACTTTGTATATTTCAGTATTACCTGCACCCCCACTCTGCCGTGCTGTCGGTAAAAGGAATAGCTTAAAACTTAAATATTAGGTGAAGAAGAAGATAACGAATTAGACGGAATTTGAGAAAGGAGGCGAAAAGGCTTCGTTGCTGCAACGAAAATGAATTTATAGCAAGGCATAGACTGATAGGGAGGCCACCAACCCAATGGGCAGACGACCTGAAACGAAGAACGCCAAAATTGTATTGGAACTGCGCAGAACTGGGAAAGACGAAAAATACTTGAGGAGGCATATGTCCAGCAGTGGACGTCGCATGCTGGATGATGATGATGATGACACACAGTCTTAATATAAATGAATAAATTTTAAAATATTGAAAATAACCTGCCCAATTTTTGTTAAAAGAATTAATTATGAAATGTTTGAACCTTTCTTGAAAGTATGCTTTGTGGGTACTAAAAGGAAAAGGCAATCCATCTTTGTTATTTGTCCTTTGAAAAGGCTCCAGGAAGGGTATGTAATCACATTCGAAGCTAACTCTATTAGTTTAATACAAATTTCTGGAGTATTTGGGGAAAAAGACTAAAAAGTAACGTAAAAGTGAATTGAGATCAAATTAATAAAAACATACCCTAAGGCGTCGTTGTTAAAAATCTCTATGGCTTATTTAAAAAGAGTTGCTGATTTAAAATTTACACTTCATTTATTTACGAGCCGAGAATAATTTATCCGATTAATATATTCAAAAAAATCTCGAGCTTATCAGAGCCGCCTGCATAATTAGCATTTTCATCGCGCCTTTGTAAACAAGTTTAATATAAAATTTGAACTCGAAAATCTGTTTAAAAAAGGCTACGTCCTACTTTGTAACGCCATTAATCATAATTTATGAATTTCTACCCTAACATAATAATAGCTGTTAAAATTTTATATCCATCAATTTGGAATGTGTAATAATGCTGGAGGCAAATTGATTTTCTATCAGAATAGCTCGAAAATTATACGGTTGTATGGTAGAATGCACCTCTGGTAAAACGTGGCGATCATGTTCGATTTGTTGTTGCTAGTTGATGTACAAAAGATAAAAAGCTATTAATGAAGGAGATCAAAGCAGGTAGCTTAAATTAGTGGTTGTATGTTATAGATTTACTAGACTGAAATAAACGATTTATTGGACACAAAATGGTCTCTGATGGAAACGGACTGAGATGACCTGGCAGTTATACGGGGATAGGATTGTTCGATGTTGCTTTTCGTTCCTTTTATTTTCCATTGCACGATAAAGCTGAGTTTCAAATAAAAAGTAAACACGAGATGGAACGTCGTTTCCGATTCCCTCATGCTGTTTGACTTGCCGTATTATTAAGTTTACTTGGTCATTCTTAAAATGTTAGTGTCTGATTGACGTGATACTATTTCAGTCAAGTTAAACAACTGTAAATTAATCTCGAATTCGCTCACAGCTTACAATGAAATTGCAGCAAATAACTTCACTTACTATCCATGTTTATTTGATTTTAAGAGCAATTTTTTTTTAATTTATCAGAACATGGACAGTTTAATTAGAATATGTTTGCGATTATCTGCATCCAGACATTTAAAGTGCGTCCGAAAATCTGTTTTTAAATATACAGCTCCTTTCAGAAGAGGAATTAGTAGACATCAGAGCGATACAAAAAGTTTAATTAAAATTCGGCCGGAATAGGTTTTAAATAACAATAATTTTCGATGAATGTGTTACTATTTTCGTATTTAGGACAATTATAGTAATTAAAAAGGGCAGTGATAACAAGCTTTCTTTAACTATGTAATATTAAAAAAATATAATCAAAATGCCTTCTAGTATTTCCACTTCTACTTTAAAGTACAACTGTTTTAGTGTTTACATAGGCATTCAGTCAAAATCACAAATAACCTTTTTAAAGTTAGATAGTACAAAGCCTATTCATAAGTTATCAAATATCTTTCTTTTAAACTAGATATCCTTTATAAATACGAAAAGAAAATACATCTTCGTCGTTCATCCTTTAGAAGGAAGCTCAAAACTGACATTATTATTTTATCAACCAGTCAAGAATAACATACATTTAAAATTTAACAAAACCTACCGAAGCTTAAAATTAAAAAGTAAAACAAAAATGTCCACAGTAGAACAAATTTTACTATTCGCAATGCTGACTTCATGATATTAAAATATGGATTAGTTTTAAGCTTTTCATACCAAAAATAGTTATTTGTATACTAAGGCCGCGAAATTCCATTTTAGCGTACCGAGAGAAAAATTGTCGCCGAAGCGGCTTGCGGCCGAGGCAGGACAATCTCGAGGGCGCTAAAGAATTTCGCGGACGAAGTATACACAACATTTTTTGTGCAGCTGTAAAATAGTATATTTTACAACAAGACATGAAGATGACGTTTTTTTCGTGAGATGAGAAGTTGCCCACGAGCTGCGTTAGCAGCGAGTAGGGCAATCACGAACGAAAAAAACGTATTTCATGTCGAGTAGTAAATGCTATTTTTTCTACGACATTTTAATTATCTGTTTGAAATAAGTTTTAATTCGACTTAATTCAAACCGAATTGTGTCAATGCAAATTATTAATTGTTTGTTTAATCGGTTCCATAGTAACACACGCATTTTTTTATTTTGTTGCCAAATTTGGAATTCTTGTTTTCATCTCTAGAAGTGAATATGTTTTCATCTCTAGATAGAAAATGTAGCGTTTTCGCATAGGGTTTATCGTGAAGAAAATACTTGTTTTCGTATCATGTGTAGAAAAAATACATAACTACAAATTTTTAGCATAAATGAATGTAAATAGAGTCGGCTTTCACGTCACAATGTTTCTATGAAAACAACATAAATAAAACGCGTTTCGCGGCCGTTACTAAGGGTAACGCAATACAGGCCGCGAAATCGGATCTCGCGTCCTGCATTGCGTACTAGAGATGGGCAATCCGGTTCCTTTTGAGGATCCAGTTCCGCCAAACCAAATCCGACTGCGGAACGACTCCGATGGAGTCGTTCCGATTCCGGCTCATTCTTGAGAGAATCCGGCAAACCAAACCTAATCAAGGAGCGGTGCGGAATTGTTTTGGCGAGATAACTCATGTGAGCGGCTAGCAATACAATTGATGACATTGTTCTAGTCTAAATATAATACGGGAGAGTTGCATTTTTACGGACACAACAAAAGTCACGTACTTGTCACCTCTCAAAAGAGGTGTAACTAAGTACTACAGTACATACAATAGACTATTGTAAGCAGGGGCGGCGGGTTTTGGATTTCTAATCGGGTGTAAAAAATTATCATTTTGGTTAAAAGTGAGCATGGCCTATTTAAACGCATTTTAAGGAAATTAACAATTTTAGGGCCCAATAAATAATTGTAATATTTTAAAAATTAAAAATAAATTTGGAATTTCGATTTGATGGAAACACAAGGGAAAAACACAAACAATTAGATAATTCTTTTAATAACAAGAAAACATTAAATTTGATACAGTAGGTGAGTAGGTACATCACTTAGCAAATAGCAAACGTGTTTCGGCGAATAGCCGTGCGGTTTATGAACTCTGTGGCTACCGCATTCTTATCAATTTCATCGTTGAATTCTTTATGCACATGTAACACTGCTATATTATTCAAACGACGTTGAGTCATATTGGCCCTTAAGTAAGTATGCAACCTACGTAGCACTGAAAACGATCTTTCTGCGGTGCAGGAAGTGGCTGGAATAGTCAGAATAATTTTTATAAATTTAGTAATTTCTGGAACCAAACTAAATAAATGATTATTTGATTTTACTACGTTAACAGCATCATTAAAAACGCTGAGGGTTACATTTTGTTGTTTACAAACATCTAAAAACATATCACGATGTAAAAGAAGCCTATCCTTTTCAAAATCATTTTTATAAAAGTCAACAATTTTAGATCCGTCAGACAGGCGACACCAACATAGAATAATATATAACTATACTGGGAGGTAGTATCCAATTATTCTTTGCACTTAACTTGACCATCGCGATTGTCTAGAAGCCGACAACAGAGAACTTTCGCTTCAGTTTAGCAAGCGAGTGCAATAGAGCGAGCTAGCGCAATAGAGCGCGAGCGAGAGCAAAAGCTAGAGTGCATTTCAAACGAAAGTTTTCGTTTGTCGGCGGTCGGCCTGTCTGTACTCGCCTGCAGATTACTCTGCGGCTCGCTTTGGATGCTCAAGTACAGCTGGCAGGTGTTTGTTATGACTCGCAATCGTTGATAACCGTTCCGCTTGCGATTTTTTTACGTAAACATTTTCGGTGATTTACTAGGCAAAAATGCAACAAATATATGCTTATATATTATATCATGAGAAGTTTTAATCGGGTGCTACGCACCCGATTACATTTCCGACCGGGTGCAACCGACCCCGCGCACCCATGTACTCGCCGCCCCTGATTGTAAGGGGGAAATATGTCTTCTAGAAAACGCAGTGTATATTTTAAAATTTTAGTTAAATTTTTTTTCAGAAATTTTGTAGTTCAGTTCTTTCTATCTGTATCTGTATTTTCCCCTTAAATAAAAATTAATAGAGTTATTACGCTGCTACTAATAAGATAATAATTAATAAGTGTAATTACTGGATGCAAATAAAAACGAACGGTTAAGTATATAACACAAAATGACGTGGCGTATATTCGGTAATTCGATATTTCAATGTTTATGTTGTCGTAAAGAAAAATTTGCAAGTACACAAATCAAATCCTGCCTCCAATCACCGAATATCGAATTACGATTCGTCACCGGACTCATTTGGATTCAAAACTTTGTCGATATAATTGATTGCTAATAAGAACCGAAGAGTCCGGACCCACTTGGAGCGACTCAGAAATAAAAATCGGAATGACTCCGTCCGGATCCGAAGTCGGAGTCATTCCGAAGGAACGACTCCGAGCGGATCTGCCCACCTCTATTGCGTACGCGAAATGACCAATTCGCGTCCGGTTGCACAAAAAATATGTTAAAGACCAAAAAACAAGAGCAAAATCTGACTGCCGAAAAATTTACAGAAAAGCACTCAATAAAATTTTAATACTTAATAGACGATGAAACATACGTGCCAATTGATCCGAAAGATGTTCCTGGAAAGAAATATTTTCATGCGAAGAATCGAGATGAAATCAATTTGTACAGTGAAAAAGTTATTGAAAAAGCCAATTTTTTTTTATTTCGTCGTGTATGGCACAGTATAAGCAAGAATGTTGCCTTGAAATCTGGACAAGCAGTTATGAAGAGGGAATGGAAGAACTTGCGCTCAATTGCCTATCATGGCATCGATTCCGCAAATTTGATATAAAATGCACTATTCTGATTCTAATTAACTGTCTAAATACGAAATTTGTTTTTTTTTACATATGACTAAAAATAAATGCAACTTTAAAACGGTCCGTCTATTTATGGGACAGCCCCTTAATAACGATTTTAATAAAAATGTATTTCTTATATGTTTGAAAAATTTTAGCGAAAAATATAAATTCATCATTATCATCATCAGCTTCCAGATTTAAACTGTAATTAATGTAAATAATAGTTTATAAGTCCTCAACATTGTTTCCTCTATAAAATTTTTATATCTGTTGTACGTAATTTTTGGTGGCTATGACGTAAGCGTCCAATTTCTTAAAACATGTTTACAAAACCCAAACGAGAGCATTTTAAAGTAAGGGAATTAGTTACGGTTTAAGGGCTTCGACTGCGGTCAGAATTCAAGGAGGGTAGTCGGTCTCGGAACACTTTAGGTTACACATGTGATTCTGAAGTGACCAAGTGTTTTTGTGTATAATGTGAAATAGTAGTGTATTGATTGAAGACGCATATCTGTATAGCTGGTAATGTAAAGATGAGGAGCTGGTCGGTAATTATAAAGTTGCATGTATGCCCAGTAGTTATGATTATTGTTTATACTGTTGAAGTTCACAAGCGGTTTGGCTTGTGCTTGTAGTTGCTCTTGTTGATGTGACTGTTACATATTTATGTGGACAGGCCCTGCGGCTTGTTGGAGCACATTGTTTATCGAGCTTGATGCTCTTTGTTGTTGATCAGATCATGAGGCCTAGGGACCAGAAATATAGCCGGTTATTTGCTTGGGTAATTACAACTAGGCATAGTTGTAAGGACCCTCGACCTACACCTAGTGTAGTGACTTCGAGCTGTGCTCCTCGAAGTGGTAAGGCAGGCGCACCTCCACATATTCTTTGTTCTGTTGGACTTCCTAGACCTACTGGTCACCTAGGATGGACAGGACATCGTCATGGGAGGTCTTTCCCATTGTCGACTATGTTCAGCCATAGCTGGCGCGCGAACGCGAGCTTCCGGTTTACGCGAACGCGAACGCGAGCTTCCGGTTTCAGGTTAATAAGTAGCTACAGAAGGTGCACCCAACACTCACCGTTTCCCAACATCCCCGAGGGTTATTCTACTAGATGCAACGTGGGATCCCATAGGGGGATTCCCTCCCCCCTGTAAGTAACACTAATCGAACCTATACTGCTAAATGTAGTAATGTGTGCATGTTTTGCTTTCATGTATCGCTGCTATCTGTGTTATATGATTGCCTGGATGATATGAGCATTTATGTGTGTATCAAGCTTTGATTGTTTACGAGACTTGGTCGAGGCTACGCATTAATCTAACCTTGGTGGAATTAACCTTATTCTTGGTAAGTTGATCGAATGTGTTTTAGTAAATATGAATACGCCATTATAAAAATAAGTAGAGTAAGCTGGAAACCGCAGCCCTCTCGCATACACCATCCTACATATCTAAACAAAGTACTGAAATAACATCGTACAAATAAAGTAAAAACAAAATTAAGAGTAACACTGTATAAAGATTCAATCCAAACACAATAATTGGTGACTTGTTGTTTTATAGAGCCATAGTTTTACTTATTTTAATCATCAGATATAACAAATTAAAAGTGAATAATGAATACTACACATTACAACAACTAGAACATGAAAATACAGGAAAAGGGGAGAAGAGAACATTGCAAGACTCGCCAGAAGCATCAGAGACAAGAGTGGAACAGGAAAACAAAAAGTCAAAAGAATCAAACTCTGGAACTATTAAAAAGCAAATCAGAATGAAAGAATATGTTCAAACACTCTTAAAACCTATCCCAAGCAATGTACCTTCATCATCAAAAAACGATTAGAAACAATATCACCCTCTCGCGCAATAGATAACAACTACACCACGACCACGGACAACGAAAAAATTCAAACATTAGCAGAAAAACAAAAACCACACTCTCTCCCCAGAATTTCGGTCAAAAGGGGAGAATCAGACCAATACCCTCTAGATCAATACAGAAACAAAACAAAAATAAGGCAAAAAACGGAAATAAGAATTTGTACCCTGAATGTAAGAACTCTAAAAACTGAAGAAAGATTACAAGAATTAGAAGCGGCGCTAAACAAAATTAACTGGGACGTAATCGGCATGGCTGAAGTCAGAAGAAAAGGAGAAGAAATTGTCGAAAGGAAAAATGGATCAATTTTATTTTGGAAAGGGAAAGACATAGGTTTTTCTGGAGTAGGTTTCTACATTAAAAAAGAACTCGCAAGGAAAATTCAAGAAATCAAAGGAATCACAGATAGAATCGCCGTATTAATACTAAAACTACAGGAAAACCAGTATCTAACATTAATTCAGATATACGCACCTACACAGAACAGCTCTGAGGAAGAGATATCAAATTTTTACGACACCTTAGAACAAACAATAAATGACTACAACAAAAAACATAATCAAGTGATAATATTAGGAGATTTTAACAGCAAAATAGGATGGAGAAAAAAGGGAGAAGAAGCAGCAATGGGACCTTACGGATACGGAGAGAGAAATGAAAGGGGAGAAAAATTAGTGGAATTTGCGATAAGCAAAAACCTAACGTTATGCAACACTCTCTTCAAAAAAAGAACAGGAAGACGATGGACCTGGCTCTCCCCCAATGCCAAATACAAAAATGAAATTGACTTCATATTAACAGACAAAAAAGAAAGAGTAGTAAACAATGAAGTAATCAACAACTTCAATTTTGAAAGTGATCACCGATTAGTACGATTAACCATTCAATTGAAGAAAACAGACGAAAGAAGAAAAATGTTCGAAAATTACAAAATAAAAAAGACAACAAACAAAATAGACTTAAACAATTATAGAAAAAATCTTCAAAAATTACAACCAAGCATAAGTGACCTTAACAAAATACAATCGATACAACAACTCTATAACAAATTAGAAACTCAACTACAAGAAGCAGAAAACGAAACACATAAAACAAATCCAAAACCACAAAATAAACCAAAAATGGAAATCCTTACGGAAAACACAAGGAAACTAATAAAACAAAGGGAAAAACTAAAAACAAAAAGACTCAATGATAGAATAGCTAACATAGAATACACGGAAATAAACAAGCTTACGAAAAGAGCAATAAGAAAAGAAAAAAGAGAAGCAGAAAGAAAAAAAGTAGAAGAAATATTAAACGCAACTGGATCAACCAAACAAGTATGGAAACAACTATCAATTGGCAAACAATGGATAAATAAACTAAAAGATCCAAATAAAAACAACAAGATAACACACAATCGCGAAGGAATTATAAAAATAGCAACTACATACTACGAACAACTATATGCTTCCCAAAACAAAATTATAAAGAACATGCAAACGGTGGCACAAACAGAAAAAAAAGGAAATGTCCCAAGTATACAAAAAACTGAAATCAGAAAAGCAATCCACAACCTAAAAAATGGGAAAGCTCCAGGCGCAGACCATATTACCAACGAAATGATCAAAATTGTAACGGAAGACATAATTGACCTTCTACATATACTGTTAAATAGAATATTGGATGAAGAAGTGATACCTGAACAATGGACTAAATCAATAATTATATTAATATACAAGAAAGGAGCGAAAGATCTAATCAAAAACTACAGCCCAATAAGCCTTATCTCCAGCATATATAAAATTTTTGCAACAATAATACAAAAACGAATACACAATCAAATGAAAACAAAGCACATTCCAGAACAAGCAGGATTTAAACAAGGATTCTCCACTATGGATCACTTACATGCAATCAGTCAATTAATAGAGAAGCATAATGAACATGACATCCCCTTATATATAGGTTTAATAGACTTTGAAAAGGCCTTCGACTCTTTAGAGCGTAACTATATTACCGAGGCCTTAGAATCTTTTGAAATAAATAAAAAATACATCCGAATAATTCAACGAACTCTAGAAAACACAACTGCAAGGATCAGATTAGAAAAAAATGGGCCAGAATTCAAAATTGAAAAAGGAGTCAGGCAAGGCGACCCATTATCACCAGATCTATTTAATGCAACCTTGGATTACCTTTTCAGCCAATTACCTTGGAGTAACAAAGGAATAAACATCTCAGGGGCCCTTTTATCAAACTTAAGATTTGCTGATGATGTAGCTATTTTTGCTAAGAGTTCTAAAGAATTAGAAAATATGTTAGGGACATTAAGCGAAAAATGCAGAAAAATAGGCCTAAAAATAAATTTAGAAAAAACCAATATATTAACGAACAGCAATAAAAATCAAATAACTTTAGAGGGATCAACAATAAGATACACAGAGGAAGCAGTATACCTGGGAAAAGTAATATCTTTCGAGAATAAAGACAGTAAAGAAATACAGCGCAGAATTACCCAAGGATGGAAAAAATTTTGGTCTCTAAAATCTATTTTAAAGAGCAAAATGTCAACAACTATAAAAAGTAAAGTGCTTAATCAGTGCGTGATACCCACCCTAACTTATGGTGCACAGACATGGTCGCCAAACAAAAGTGATTTAAAAAAATTAAAAACAACACAAAATTCAATGATCAGAAACATATTACAAATAAAACTAAGTGATAAACAAAAAATAGTGGACCTACGAGAACGAGTGCGGTCAGAAGACATAACAATCACCTGCAAAAAATTAAAATGGAGATGGGCAGGCCATGTATCACGGATGGAAAACAGATGGACAGTCGCAGTAACTCAATGGAGGCCAATATTGCAAAAAAGACGAAGAGGTCGTCCAAAAATTAAATGGAAGGAAGATATAGAAGAGATAGGAGGGACGCATTGGATGGATTTAGCGAAGAACAGGAAAACATGGAAAATGCTAGAGGAGACCTTTGCCCGATAACGGGATTTTGTATAGGTTTATATTATTATAATCATCAGAAATAATTTTCTAATTAAAACAAATAAAAAACTTTTTCCAAGCAGGTTACCAACATAATCGTTTGCTTTCAAGAGGCCAGACGCATTCAAGCCAGTAGAGCTAACTGAAAAATATCATAGCTATAGAAAGAATAAATATCTTCCTCCCATAAATCCATAATTCTTTTAGTAGCAGGATGTTTCATCAATAATAAAATATGTGACACACAGCTGTTATTTCCATGTATGCGTATATATAACCGATATTGGTAAAACGGCAGCCTCACGTATTCCTACTAAATTTTTCAGTGTGTCAAACTTTTCAGGAAACATAAGTTCAGAAACTTAAAAAACGTAATTCTCCCCTAGGTAAAAATCGTAAATAATAAAATACTTTTTCAATATTTACGTCAGAGAATGCTTCACACTTCTTTTAGTTCTGTCGGCACTTTAAAACTTCAGTTTAGTAATTAAAAAGGCCCAAAAACGAGGGCATACCTGAAAGTACACCGAGCGTATCTATATCTAAATGTGTATTTTTAACTACCCCGAAGCGCACCTTCATTGAATTCCAGTTACGAAACGTTACAGCACGCATATTAACCGTCCAAAAAGTAATTTACGATGAATAAATCTTTTAGATAAAAATTGTAATGACATGAAGATTTGTTAGAGTAACGTTTCACCATTGGTTTGTTTATAAAACAGGGCGTGCAATAAATAACCCATGCAAAGTACTTAATAAACTTTTTGTGTGTACTGATGTGTCGGTATAAATCTGAATTGGCTTAAGTAAGTACAAACATGACAAAGAAAACACGAAGGGGCACTGAATCACTTCTTGGCACACGACTCACGAACGCATTCAAGGAATACTTTCAGAAGCGACTACCTCACATCGCAATGTATCCACTTTTGCCTGCAGAAATAGCATCGCCATTAAATAACCAGGATGGTTCGCTCGTCTTTTACAAGTCACCGCATTCAAATAAAGCTCGAGTCATTTTAAGCGCAATTTGTTGCAGAACATACGATGCACGACAGCCCAACGGATTCAAAGAAGTCTTTTAGATGGACAGATTACTTGTCTACACAAGATTATACTAGAAAAATGTATTTAAAGGCTTTATCTTCAGACAGACGGTCTCGCCATGCTTTGAGAGCTTTGAAAAGTACAGGAAAATCTTGATTAAAGCATAAATTAAACCGCATTTTCCTATTTCCTAGCTTCCTATAATTTTTATATTATATTTTAGCAAAATAAAAATATAATAAAATAAATGTTATTCTTTTTCAAACTAGGTACCTAATCTTCAACTTTAAATGATTGAAATTCGCTAAATATATTTTTACTCGATTTAATATAAACAAATTAATACAAAATTACAGAATGTTTACAAATATGCTTTCAATTAGATATTTTAATAAAATTGCAGCGGTTTAGGATCAACAGTAACTAACTGAATTAACGATTATGTCACAAAAGAAGCGAAAAGAAAAGCTGGCTTAAGTTTAAACTTCTTCTTTCTTGACGAGGGGTCAAAGCCACATTTTTAAATGATTTAGCATCGTGAACTTTGCTATATCCCCCTTATACAGGGAAATGTGCTCTCTGCAGTCCAATCAAACCAAACCAAACGACTAAATGCCTTCACTCGCTCAAGTACTGACCTCGAACAGCGGGGAATTCTTTGTAAAAATCCTGCGTGAGATTCGAACCCAAGACTCCTAGCTGGGAACCCAACGCTCTTAGCACTATGCTATAGTTTAGCATTTTTGATATAATAACGTGGTGGTTCAAATCCCTGCTGAGGTGATGTTTTTCTAATATGCGAATTTTCTTTATTCTTTAGAAGACATTCCTTAAAGGAGCAAATCCCTAAAAACGTAATTTCTAGAAAAAGTATTTTACATCAAATTCAAGTAAGATTTGAAAATCTGCTTTCGCAATGTGGCAGGCTTATAACTTGAATTTTTAAAATTAATTCGTGTATTCTTATAATTTCACTTAGTTAAATTCATATTCATAATAGAACGAGAACGCAATTACTTTTCGGAAGTCTCTGAATACTGAAATTAGAAGTACATAACCGACTATCTGTGTTTAGAGAGTTTCAATGACAATTCGATACATCTTGAAATTGAAACTAATCCATTTAACGAAGGATTTTCTACGTTTTCCTTAATTAATCTCTTTGAATACATGAATTGTGCATTAAGCAAACGATAATCTATCAAGCAGAGATTTCTTACTTTTATTAATTGTGGGATTTTATGAGGAGCAATTTATGATTGCAATGGATTTATTCTATTTAAAAAGTCAAAAATTTTATTTTATTTTAATCGTTTTAGTTGTTCTTAGGTAGCCAAACGCATTGAATTGCGTCTATAAAACTTATCATCGATGATTCGTCCGCTTTGCAGTTAAATATTTTCAAATGTTCGTTTTGCTCAAACAAAACTAAAAATTAAAACCTGGTATGATAACTGCCTAGCTTGAATGGACTTGTTTCCAGTTTACTTTTGCTTTTAAGACCAATAATCTCAATAATAACGACATTTCTGCATCACATAATAAATTTAGATTATTTAACAACTTAAGATTTTTCCAATTGAACTCAACTAACAGTTTTCCTTATAATATTTTTTAACGGTTATTTCTCACTATAAAATTCGAATGTTTCGACATTTTCCTGAAACACATAATATTAAAAAACAAACTGTATGTAGAGTTCTGATAACGTTCTAATAGGATGCTGTTTCAAAATATCATTTGAATATAAAATAAAATAAACAAATATAAAAAGACTGCTACGGAAGTTAATCAGTTTCTACACTGAAAAATATGATTGATCTCTTTTTTTATATCAAATGATCAAAGTAAATAAAGTTTTGTAAATTTGCTTTTGCTACGTAATTTCCATTCCATTCGGTTTGTATTTTTGTAGTAAAAAATATTCGATTTAGCAAATAAAAATAAGTAATATTTAATCAACAGAGTGGTACGGTCTGGTACAGTGTTCATGTTGGAAGAGCGGTAATATATTGAGATCATATTTAATTTGGATGCGTATAATTAAAGGTTATGTTATTTTTGAGTTATTAACGAAAGTATTATTTTGCAAAGATTGGCAATGCAGATTTTTTTAAATTATAAAAGATTGTAATATAAATTTTAAGATAGTTAGATTAAATTTAAGTTATTATAGTGATCATTGTTAGAGAATAATTAGCTAAATTTAGAAACGTAAAATAAGTTACTTTAGAAACCTTGTAAATAGTTGTTATAGTGAAAAACAAATGTGAGTTAAAATGTTAAAAATATCCAGCATACAGAAAAAACAATTTTATAATTCAGTTGATATTTTGGATTCGAAGGGGCAAGAACGAGATTAAGTTGCTCGTCCCAAAAAGAATAAATATCGAATAAATAACTAACTATAAATACAGTTAACAGAAAAAAGAATCAGTATCAAATAAGAAGAAAGTGAATTTGAAGAAAAAAATCAAGTGGAGATTGAACTTCAAGCAGAAGCAAGTTCAAGCAGAAGCAAATTCAAGCAGAAGCAGAGTCAAGCAGAAGCAATTCGAGCAAAAGCAATTCGAGCGGGAGCAACTTCAAGCAGAAGCAAGTCAAGCAGAGGCAGATTGGATTTTTGGTTTTTGGGGATAAAAAAATTTTTGGAAAAGAAGGGGAAGTTAAAAGTAGATAGTGAGTGTTTAAAAATAATTTTAAGATAATTTTAAGTAGGGCTGATAGGGAAAACAAGATAATAAAAAAGAATCTGCATTATAAAATTTGAGTAAAGTTTTATTTTTGATAATTAAATATAAATTTGAACAAACAACGAACCTAAATAACGACCCGAGAGGAGAGATCTCTAAAAGCAAATTAAATTAAAGAGCAAAGTAAATTATTTTTTTGAAAATTGTTGTATCCAACGTAAGTAATATTAAACAGGGGTACAGTACAATATTTTTAATTTAAAAAAAGATGCTGTTATCTAATATACAATTGCCAAATCAAGCAATGTACAAACGCATTTTATTTATTTATCGATACTTCGGCGTTTGCCCTTAATAGTACAACTTACTTGTTTAAGGTATGGTTTGTAAATAAATGTATGTGTAAATAAATAGGAAGAGGTGAGTTAAGCATCATTTTATGCTATCAACCATTTTCAGTTAAAATACTTCTGTGCAAAAGTAGGCAAAATATTCAAATAACTATACCTAAAATAAAATCTCAATTAGATACTGCTGCTTTCTGTAACTCATGATTTATGGTACAATGGCCATTCAGAAGGTACAGTAGCTAGTACTCTATCGCCCAATAATATGGTAGCCTTCTTCTTCTTGGAGTGGATCCTTTCTCTATGTGCCTGTAGTGTGCGTGTTACTTCTACTGCGGAGAGGACTTACTAGGCAGAATACACCTCGGTGGCTTGCCATTGCCTTCCGAGTTTCGAGGGAAGCGACCCGGTGTTTTCGATGTATATGTGGTCTTGGGAATCGAACCCGGGCCATCTCAGTGGTCAGACGCACGCTGAACCAACTCAGCCACGACCGCTTAATATGGTGGCCACTGTTCCTTAGCGATGCAAGCAGGCTTCTTTTACGGCTAGTAAACTTTTTGTTTTTTCTAGGTGTAAGTAGAAACAATGTTTCATCAAAAATTAACTACAATTATAAATAGCAATGAGCAACGTAATTTACTCTGTTATGCAAGAGTGTTTATCTGCAAAAGCAGCAGCTGTAAGATATAATATTCCATAAACGACATTTAAAGAAGTACATGGGTCATAAAGACTAAACTGCTTATATATAGTCTCTCACTTTTAGAAGGATCACCAAGACTTAGCAAATCAGGTATTTTCTACGGAAGAATACAATAAATATACTCAATAAATATCTACAAACCATGATAAAGTTACATCATGGACTTATTCCCAAATCTGCACGAAGTATGGTCTTCGATTTAGCCGTAGTTAATGAAAGTAAAATCCCAAAACCGTGAAAAAAAATCGTACAGCTGGAAAACTACACGGTTAACTGGATTTATGAAAAGGCATAAACAGTTATCGATAAGGTCAACAGAAGCTATATCCTTAGACAGGGCAATGGAATTTAATAAGCCTTCAGTATAAAAGTTCTTTAAAAACCTTAAAGAGATATTTTGGAAAAATACAATTTAGGACCTGACTAAATTTATAACATAGATGAGACAGCTCTTAACAATCGTTCAGCAGTCAAAAATAAGTAGGCCAAATTACTTCGACCGAAAGATATACTTTAGACACACTGCTGATGAAAATAACGTAAATTTAAGGAAAACGGCTGGAATGGCGTCGCCTTTTGGATGGATTATAACGAAATTTGTATTCAATGGTTGAAGCATATGATATGCTAACCCAACTTCATAAAAGCCATGCCTCACTTCACTCAACAGAGCTTGCTAATACAAACAACATAATTTTATTAATTTTCCCGCATATACAGCCACTAAATAAACGTGTTTATCGACCATTAAAAAATAACAACCAAAGCTGTCAATTATGGTTACTGAATAATACGAGAAAACGCACTACTATTTATGCTTTATAGGCCGAAGCCTAGGCCAATTGCCTGTTAATAACTCATAAGAATGAGTACTGTGAACCCTTTTCGCACGTATGCTGGGCAGGAGGCTAACCTTACCCATTACTATTTATGAGTGACATTGCAGAAATCTTAGGAGAATCTTATTCCCTCGCTTTTACTCGTCGAAATTATATATCTGGCTTCCTATCAACCGGAAATTTTCCTTAATAATTTCTAACAACATGGTAGGAGTAAATGTGCAGAAGAAAAGGGTGAAGAATATTCGAAGGATAAAAAAATAACTCGCACAACACTGATATACCAACAAAATGCCCAACAAAATGTAAAATGCAGTCAATCGTTAAATAAGACTATTGAAAAACAGTTCATTGCACCTTGTATTATAAAACCCTACCAAACAGAAACTAAGTTTTGCTACGAAAAAGCACAGGAAGAAGAAAATCGCAGAAATCCTAACTGACACCTATGTTTATAAAAAAACTCGAAGAAGAACACGAAGTAAAACGAATATGGAAGAGTACAGTGAAGCAATTTTCAAAAGTGAAGAGGAAACTGGGAGATTTTAAGAGTGTAATTAAAAAATATCCTTAAACGGAGACACGGATGAAAATCAAAGCAACTGCAGTTTCCATTCAAATACCGAGAGTTCAAAAAATTTTTACATAAGGGTTAGCCATGAGACGCAAAAGTAATGTCTACTGCAAGATTTAGAAACTTTGTTTTTACAATTTTATTGAAAATTGCACAACAGTATTATGCTAGCAACACAATGATGACAGTTAATAAATTTTAAAGCTTGTAATTAACATTATTTTTGTGTCTCATGGCCAACCCTTATGTAAAGACTTTTTGAACTCACGGTGTAAGTAAGTCTGATGATGTGTAGTTATTTTCTGAATCTGACAAAAATGATGGAATTGCATTTAAAACAGAAAGTATTTCAAATTTACCACCAAAATAAAAAACACCTAAATATTTTCTTGGGCACGTTACAGAACTCCATCTCGAAACTAACCGTAATTTAAGACATCATGGTAGCTGTTTTTCTTATCCAAAAATATCTAGTTGTACTACGGTATAAGCGATGTGATACTTCAGCTACCAGATTCTATTAAAAATTGTTCAACTTCAAAAAGGTCGAATTTAATATCTTCTCCGACCAATCTTTCTATTATACTGAGGTGATATTGTTTTAATTGAATTTGGATAAAGAGAATGAACACCTTTTGAAAGTATGAAAATTTAGTGTAAATAAAATTGTAAATAGTTATAAGTTAGAAAATGAATATTGTAAATAAGTAGGATAGAATCTAGATAGTAATTTTGTAAATATGTCATAAAAATAATTTTGTAGAGTGTTAAAATTTAAGAAACTAGGGTAACAAATAAAAAACAAACAGTGGAATATTAATTTTGGTAAACGAAAGTTGTTTTTTTTTGAAAATTATCAAAAAACTTCATTAATTACCATAAAATAATATTTTAAAAGCAGGTTAAAAATATAATTAGTTAAAATACTGTATGAAGAAAGTTGTTGTTATATAAAAATATAATTTTGGATTTTTTTAAAAAATAAAAAAATCTTATGAAATATAATTTATTTCTGAAGAAGCTTTATAAATTTGGATATTGGTGACGAATTAATTTAATAAAAAGGGGAAAGCTTGTTGTTGGTTGGAGGATAAGGCAGATTTTGGGTGGAGTTGGAGTCAAAAGGGGAAAGTGTATTGTTTGAAAGAAGTTAGAGCAGCGCTTGGTGAATTGGAAGTCGAGGCAGGAAGTGTTGTTTTGTTCAAGTTGTTTAAGTGAAAAAGGTAATTTATATTTTAAATTTTAGAAAATTGTTTAGTTTGTTATTAGAATTATTTATTGTTATTTCTTTGTAAAAATTTATCATAATTTTGAAAGGTGTTATATTTTTAAAATTTTATCTTGGTGAATTTTTATAAATTTTGAAATTCGTCAAAGGGAACCCTTTAAAGACCTTGATTTAGGAGATTCTGAAAGAAATTAATTAAATCTTATTATTGAGCTAGCCGGAAGAATAATTAAAAATTGTATGTAATTCTTTTAAGTGGAAGAGCATAACAATACGATATGTATTAAATTCTCAAAATATTAAGTTAAACAATGTTATTATTGTAGTTATATTCTTTATATTTATAAATAAATTGTTGTTTAGTAAATGAGTATTTTATTATGGTAAATTTGCAAATTACAAGTGGAAGGGAAAATTACAGAGCAGGTAATGAAATTTAATTATTTGAGTACCGTAATAACCAGTAGCAGAGATCTAACTGGAGAAATCCAGCAACAAACGCAAAGAGCCGCACAAGCAGCTGGAAGTCTGAGAACTATAATATGGCACAATAAGTTCATGAAAATTGACACCAAAGTGACCAAAGTAAAGATACATAAAACAATGGTTCGTTACGCGCGCTACTGAAACAAGAGCGGAAATAAAGAAAACAAAACAGAAAGTGAGAACTCTAGAAATGAAAATATTACGTTCAGTTCAAGGACTAACACTGCAAGATAGAAAGACAAATGATGACATAAGACAACGATGCGACATCATAGACATCATAGTAAAATTGATGAAACAGCGAAAGAAGAAGTGGTATGAACACGTGGGCCGCATGAACGGAGAGGGACTAGCCAACATCTGTAAAAATAGACGACCAACAGGGAAATGACCTCCCAAGGGATGGGCTGAAAGTTGGGTGTCTTTCTCCGTAGAATAACGAGGCAGGACAAATAGCCATTAACTCCTAGTCGATCGCAGAAGAAAAAGAAGAACTATCTGCAGGCTATTCTTAAGCCGCGTACAAACCAAACCAGCTTTTCAAGAACAGTTCGCGAGCTGTTTGCGAGCTGTAGGCGAACAGTTCGCGTGCTCAGCGTCTACACCACGTTTTCGAAACTCGTGTTGGCCATTTAGTTAGAAGGCAGTTCGTCAGAAGTCCGGTGGTGCCTATTATTATAGATACAATGTCGACATCGTCAAGCGAGGAAGAAGATATTAAAGTAAAGAACTGCAAAAAAAATATTGGTAATTCATTTTTTGTACCCATTCTTGACGAGACTGTCTTGAATATGGGCTAAATCGGCATAAAGATTATCGGGTTGAGACATTTATGTATGATAGCATGATGGACGAGAGAATTGAGTACGGAGAGATTTGTGCCGGCATGGCATGAAAATACCGTCCGTGTGTGTAGGTTTACGATAAACTGAGTGTGCAAGATGCCCACTCGGTTTACGGGTTGCCAGGACATTGAGGAAAGGGAGAGAACAGTTTGATTCTAAATATTTTCAAGAACTTGATATCAGGGTGTTAAGTGTTGAGATGTTCTAGGAAAGAAGCAAGCTTATGTCTTCCATGGGGCCAAATAATAAAAGTGTCATCTACATAATGGAACCAGACCTTGGGTTTTAAACCAAAGGATTCTAGGGCTATTGCTTCAAAAGGTTCCATAAAAATGTTTTCAACCACCGGAAAAGGGGGGAACCCCATACCAGCGCCTGTCGTTGCATATAGAATCGGTCGTGAAAAAGGAAATATGTGGAGGAGAGGCACTTTTTAACAACAATGGCTAAACTTGCAGGTTTGCCGTCGTGAAGGTTGAGTTCTTCTTTCTCAACAATGACACGGTCTCAACCCGGAAAATGTCCCTTTAACACTGACATTGACCGTGGAAATCTTCGAATTAATTTCAGTCACCTCGACTGGAAGGCTATTTCTCGTAAAACTTAATTTTTCTGTAATTTCTCTACAAACTCACTAAATTGCTCTGTACCTCAGCTTTTTTTTTCTCGCTGCAGTGACCATAAGGTTATTTCCAACCTCTGAAAAATCAAACGCCACATCTCGACGTACTCATCTCAGAATATTCTTCGTCATGCCAGCTTTGCCCTTAACCAAGAATGCATAAGACAAACGAGGCGGGATCTTGACCTTGACCTATGAGTCTTCATTTAGAACTAATATTCTTAATAGAGATAATTGGTCTTTATTTGGTAGGATCACCTATATCTAGGCTCAAACCACCTCTGAACTTACTACTGCGGCCCATCGTCGTAAGTTTAATTCTCAAATATTAGACCCAAAAACAGTTCCTCTAATGATGTACGTTATAAAACCGTTGGGAATCTTTCTTCTTACATTTTAAATTCAGCTGAGTCTTCATTGTTATCTAAAGGCCTTAATTTTTCTGTAGCTCTCCCCAAAATTTCCACCAAGTGCATTGTTAGTTCGGTTGAGTCGCCACTACGTACAGTGTGTCCTAAATTCGACGTAGATGTATGGGTAACTTTGTTATTTATAAAGCTACGGCAAAACTGATTCTATGTTATTGTGTCGAATTTTGAGACTAATGCAATGGTGGTAACAGAAATGGTCGATTTTCTTTTGTTTTCGAGTTATGGCGGCAAATTGAAAATTACTCCAATTCTACAGAGTCCTATAACTTCTTTATTTATAGAAATATCTGAATATAGCATGGAGGTTATTTCCAGTTGCTTACAGAGATTTTTTCAATTTTTTTCAGTTGAAGCATAAACTTTTTTTAAATGAAAATCATAGCCGACGTTGACCTCATTTAAAAGACCATTTTAAGTGGTTTTCGGATATGTAGTTTACTATAATAGTTGTTTGAAATAAGGGCATTATCAGCCATTTATACTTAAATTAACATTGATTATAACAAAATAAACAATTAGTCATGAAACAATAGATTATTGAATCGTGACGCTGGTTATCATCTGCTAAACATATGGAAGTCTGTCATCGCTATTGGGTTCGCCACCTTCACTCCTGATCAACCATCGCTGGCTTCTTATGTTTTCCTTCAAAAGGGTTTCGTCTCTGGCTTAGTTTGCAAGTTGAGTTACATTGCCCATCGTCCTCTTGCTAAAAGAACTTCGCCTCTAGCAACACGTTAAATTAACGTACTTTTTAGTGTGCCCTTTTCCTCGTGATGAAGCCCCTTAAGAAAGTGGGCGAAACGTTCTTTTTCAACCCGGAAAACGTCGTATTAACATTGACATTGACCGTGGAAGTCTACGCATTGATTTCAAGATAAAAATTCCCATTTTAAAATTTTGAGCATGATTAAGTCCTAAATAGAACCAAATTTATTGCTTTATTATTTCTTTATTTCCTTGAATGTGGCAGTATTAAGATGAGGATCCTTCAACCACCCCCAAAAAAGAAAAACTTTAAAGCTGAGCGTTTGCTAAATTAATTTTAATTGCATGCAAGTTACAGAGCCCTATGTAACTTTAGAAAACTCGAAAAACCACAAGAAAATATTAAAATCAAATGCATATTTCGACAACTAAGTTGCCATCCGCAATGAGTTTAGTTACCGAAGTACAAATTTACTTTAAATATTTTCTTTTTTCAGGGTCAATCAGTGTTCCATTGGAGCAGTTTAATCAAGATAACCTTATATTTTGTTTAATATTTAGCAGCAATATTTTTCTTGTTCTTTAAGTTGCATTCTGTAAATACTTTTGTTACGTCAACCTTTTTAGAAACTTATTCCCAAAACCTCATGTAAAAACAGAAAAAGAAAAATTAAAATATCAAGTTGCAGCGCTGAAAACCTTAGTTCAATGCCGATTTAAAAAAATTTAAAGCCTAGTTTATTCTGAAAGCTATAGCTTACTAGGATAGGTTTTTGCAAATGCACGTCGTTTTATTACAATTTTTTGAGATATTCAGGTAGCTTAGTTTATTTGGAATCGTCTAAATAATTATTTGTGTATTTATTTGTAATAATAATGAGAGAGAGTTGCTAAAACGTTAAAATAACAGATTTAAAATTTTGAAGTGTCTAAGCACCAAGTGGATATCAATCTGTCGACAAGTAACTAACAGTTAGCTTAAGTTTATTTTGTTTCTATTTCAAGCCGTTATAAATAGTCCTGATCTATTGAGTAGAATCCTGAGTATTTGCAAAGCAGGAGCGGATGTTCTGCACTCAATAAAAATAAACGTAGCTAATTTGTCATCTGTGCTTGTGCATGTTGTTGCTGGCGGTCACTGTCCCAACGAGGTACGCCTCTCATTAATAATATGGCAGTGACATCCAGTTTGCATATTTCTGTAATACGACGCGACACAAGCTAACACTTTTTTACTGAAGTTGTTCACTTATTTCATGTATGCGCTATTTCACTGGAAATGGATTACTTTACACTCGAATGAATTCATTTCGTGTTAGGAAATTCATATATCTGGACCTCAGAGCCAAACGGTATTAAGTCCACTTTTTTCATGTATTGAGGTTATGAATGTTTCTTTAGTATTTTTTCCCGCTCTTTCCAATGGTGATACGTATTAAGTCCAATCTCTTTTCGTTTACGAAATAGGTGCAGATTATTTATATTAAGTCCTTTATTAAATAGAGCCAAACAATATTAAAGGCTTTCGGTACTGTTTGGCTCTGGAAACTATGCGATATGTAGGTATTAAGTCCAAATGTGAGGTTAGGTGACTGGACTTAATACTGTTGTGTTTTAAGTTAAATCAGTTGCCATAACATTAAGTCCTGTCATTTTGTTGGTGAAGTAACATCAAATAATTGATAATTTCGTGGTTTTAATCGCCTTTTAATATTTAATAAGTGAATTTATAGTCAATGTAATGGGATCAAGAGGCCAAAATATTGAATCTGAGGACCCGCCTTATCTAGTTGAGGAAAGTAGTGATATAACCGAACTGGAAGAAGAAGGGGAAGTTGTAGAAAGCGGAGAAACTAAAGGAAAGAAAAGAAAAAGAAATTCTCTGAATTGGAAGAGAAATATTAGGAAGCGAAAGAGAGCTGCTGGTGAAGAATATCTGTCAGCTACGAATAAGATTATTGGAAAAAAGGAAATGAAAGCACCTTGTCATGATGAATGCAAAAAGCAATGTAAACAAAACATATCAGTTGAAAGTCGTGATCTAATTCACTCACAATTTTGGAATGGTAACATCGAACTTGATCAGAAAAGACAATTTATAGCTAGCTGCATCGAAGAAGTTTCAGTTAAGCGTGTACGTGCTAGAACGGGATCTCGTGCTGGAAAAAGAACAACGTCGTTGAAGTATTTTTTTACTGTAAATGGCAAGAAGTTTAGTGTGTGTCGTACTTATTTTCTAAACACCTTAAATATATCTCAAACCTCTGTACGTAATGCATTAGCTAAAAGACAAGTTGGCGGAGTCGTAATACCTGATCAAAGGGGTAAACATGAACCTTCAAACAAAATTGCCCCAAATGTAAGAAGCAATATCAGAGAGCACATACAGAAGTTCCCGTGTATAGAATCTCATTATTCCAGGAATAAATCCCAGAAAAAGTATTTGGGTAGCCATCTCAACATTTCAATAATGTATCGGTGCTTCTATGAAGAATGTGTAGAAAACCAAATGCCCAAAGAAGATATTCCCAAACAATGGCTGTATGCCGAAATTTTTAATTCACAATTTAACTTATCTTTCAAAGAGCCAGGGAATGATACATGTGATAAATGTGACGAATATGTTATTAAACTTAAACAGTCTATATCCCAGGAAGAACGCTTTGAACTACAGGCTAACTATGACGCACATCTTCTGGATGCAGATAATCGATACAAACTTAAACGAGGGGATAAAGAGACTTATAAGACTCAGGCAAATACCAAAATACTATCTGTGGATTTGCAGAAATGCTTACCGACTCCTTTACTGACGAATGCCCAGAGTTTCTATTCCCTGAAGCTATGGACTTTCAATTATACGGTTTATGATGCAACAGAGAAAATAGGATCGTGTTTCACCTGGGATGAATCTATAGCCGGACGTGGTGGGAATGAAATGGCATCATGCATTTTGAAATACATTAATTTAAATGTAAAAGAATCTGTAAATAAGATTGTTATCTGGAGCGATAACTGTCCATCACAAAATAGAAACCTTCAGATGATTATGTGCTATTTTTCGGTTCTTGTGCTAAAGCCTTCCATAAAATGCATTGAACATAAGTACCTTTTAAGAGGACATACCCACATGGAGGTGGATACCATTCATGCACGGATAGAAAGACAGAAGAAAGCTTCCCCCCAATTCTCGCTAATAACTCCATGGGATTGGCAACAACTTTTCAGACTTTGTGGCCCCAAAATTGAAGCAGCAGAAATGGAAACTATGGACTTTAAAAATTTTACCCTTTTATCTGAAGAATCCGGATCTCTCTTTCACAATAACAAAAAAACCAGAAATAATCAAAAATTTTTGATATCTAAAGTGGTTTACATGAAATTTTTAGCAGATACTCCTGGAGTGTTATACTTTAAAACAGATTTCAATCAGGAAAATTTTGAGCAAGTTGATTTCAATAGAGCCACTAGAAAACTAACACGCAAAGAAAAACTTACTAATTCTAAGGAAGTTGTTCGCAATGCTAACTTAATGCTGCTGAAACCAATAAGAGAGACACTGAAACCCATTTCAACTAAAAAATATTCTGATTTGCAGAACTTGCTAACATGGGTACCTAAAAGATTCCATGATTATTTTAAAAATCTTCCACATGGAAATGTAAAAGAGGACGACTAAACAATGTCATGGTCTTTATTTTGCATTTTTTCTTTCATTATCAATTTTTATTATTTTTTTTTTGTTACTCTAACATTACAATAGTTTTCATATTATTGTAACATTTTGATGTGATCTTTCATTTATTTTAGAAGATAAACAGTTTTTTGACTTAATTTTGTCTTTTTATCTTTTATGAATTAATTATTAGAAGCCCAAAAATTAATTTTGGCTCTACAGTGCAAAGTACTACGGTTTTATTAATAATAACAATGCAGTGTCAATGTGTCAAGTCCCATTTATGTAGAAATTCTTAGGGAGCTAAACAGTATTAAGTCAAAAAATAGAGTATTAAGTCGCAAGATATTAAGTCAATTGTTAGAACCAAACAGTATTAAGTTCAACAATTAATTTAAATTAATTATAAATTATAACGTAGGTGGTTGGTAATTATCAAGTTTAGTTAGCTGCCAAGATCGTAACTGGAAAAATTATAACCTATGCTCTCCTGTTTATAATAGAAATCAGTTTAAAAAATACGATCGTTTAAAATCTTCAAATTGCTCTCCTGTAAAGTTTTAAAAATGTGACTTGATACCGTTTGGCTCTGAGGTCCAGATATTAAAATTTTAATCTACCATCACCGCTGGCAGAATTTTCGGTAAATTACTTTGGCAACGTTAAATATTTGTTTTTTTATTAACATATTAATTTTTGGGGCATTTTTAAAGGGCCTCGCTTATTTTTGCGTTCGTGCAAAAAACCAGAGATATTTCAGCAGTATATTATCTTTAAGCTGATGGGTCATTCATTTGTGCTTTTCTTGTACTATCACCGAGTTAAATTTTCATGCCAACATGTTATTAACGAAAAGTAGTCTACGGGAAATTTATAGAAGAGTAGTGTTCTGGAAATTTGTAAAATATATTCGTATTCCGCAAAAAGTTGCTCAGAATCATTATTAAACTAAATTTTGCTTTTTGGTATGAACTTATTAGGTTAAAAACGAAGGCCTGTAGCTTTACATTTCACCATATTAATGTAATCCGAATTGAATATGAAACATGTTCTTTTATTTTAAAAAATTTGCTCATGGTCTATTTTGTATGGACAAAACATTAAAAACAGTTTTCTTCGTCAAATATTTCACCTTAGCAGTGAAAAGAGCCGAATATAACAAAGAACAACGCCGTTGAAAATTTTAGTAGGTTATTTTTCTTGTTTGACATTCGAGATAAAGGACCACTTAAAAGCTTGTAGTCTCCTTTTTTCCACAATACGCCATTTAACATATTTGTCTTCGATTTATGTGATGGTCAAGATAGATGAAACGTATAGAAAGCGAACATTTATACAGTGAGAGCAAGTCGAAATTCAAACCACGTGAAGTCATCCGTACCTCCGTATAGGCAATACACTTTGCACTGTTGGTAATACTTAAAAATGACAAGAATTCACAAATGTCATTGTCATTGGTGTAACATCAGACTCGGACTAAAAAAATAATATTTGAAATGGGTTTTAATAATTGTATTGGTTACAGGTTACAATTCATTTTCTGAAGGTTTATTGTGGCGAGTTTGATATTTTATATTTCTTTACTGGGTATTGCGCCACCAGTTGTTAAAATAGTTTATTAATTTAATTTCTATTTTGGAAACTGGTGGCCAAATACCCAATAAAGAGGTATACAATTGCAAATTATGTCTGCTTTAAAGACATTTTCAAAATGTTACAAGTAATGATTAATTTCCAAACTGACTTCTTTGGACTTTGGTGGATTTGTGTTTGTCTTCTAGGATGTTTGCCTCTCCAAATTCAATCATTCTTTCAGAGATATAATGCCTGCGGTTCACAAACGTTTTATTATGTATATTTGCATCTGGGATAGCTGTCTGCATTCTATTAAAATTGGGGATTACAAATTGTTTACACAATTTTTATGTGTCACTATGAATCGTTTATAAGGAAATTGCAAAAGGATAAAAAGCACTTTCAAATAACAAATAATAATCAATCACTGGGAGTAATCAATAGTTTAGAATGCTCTCAGCTTTGGGGTTTTGGCACAAGATAAGTGATGTTTCTGTTACAGTAAAAATGGTGCATGAAGCAAGCCTGTGATCTTGTTTATTCGAAACGCAAAAGGCCCTGAAAAACCACAAAAATTAATTAATAAAAACAAATACATACTTCGGCAAATAAGTTACCATCTTTAGTGTTGAGTTTTCATGATAATATTGGTTGGAATTGGTCTCTTCATTAAATTACAAAGTAAAGTTGGCTGAAACAGAATTCCTGAAGATATGCTCTTCACCAAATCACTTATGATCGTCAGAGACCCACTTCAACCAACACAGCTGAATACTGAGGATCACAGCTTATAGTTGCTGAAATGCGTATTTGTTTTTATTAATTTTTCTAAATGTTTTTTCAAGGTGTTTGACGTTTCGAATGGAAGTAAATCGGAAAATATTATATGTGGTAAGAAGAGTGATAAAATTATTGAATTCCTAAAATAATTCAGTGGGAACTAGTTTATTGTGCTGTTTAAAAATAGCTTGTCAGGCTAAGAATGAATGAATGAATTACGCTATGTAATATCATCATATTAGTATAATTGATGCCTAAATTAAAGTGTTAAGCACGTATGATTTCCGCCTTCCGTTCTTTTATAAATGGATACCTATATCAGATTTAAAGGAAAGCTTGACTTCTATTAAATGTAAAGTTTTGGCATAAAAAATAATATAAAGAGGTTTCGGAAAATTATTCATTTACCAAATGATGTAACCGGGACTTTGCGGCTTTGCTATTAAGAACTAAATTTCATTTTCCTTAATTTAACAATTAAGCCTAAGAAATTTTTGAATTATTTTGTCACTTGAATGTTGCTTTACTCTAACTACTGTAATTATTCTTTTAAGTAAAATAAACGAACTAAGTACTGATTATATTTGACTCGTTGCCATAAATTAATAAAGTATTAGAACATCAGCTACACGCAAAATCAGTGGGGTAATTCAAAATTTAACGCACGGAGGAAAAAGCATTCTTAAGGAGAATATCTTCAATTTCTATTTAATTGACAATTTTAGGCCCCAATTTAAGTTACACTGAGCTTTTAAATGCGAAATTAACGCATGAAAGATGAAAGATGAAAGTTTTGAAACTAAAGTCGAAATTTCCAATTTAAAACAAGAATTCAAGTGATGCTTTTGTATTTCACGTCTTGTTTAATGCTCAGTATTGCAATTTATATGCAAGTATTACATTGAAACCAGAAATTTTGAATAAAAGTTAGAACATTTCAGAAGTTGTGGTTTTACTTTCAGTCAACATTTTCAAATTAATATTAAGTTTTCAGATAAATTCATTAATTATAGAACTGAACAAAATAATTTCCTTATTTTGCAATCAGTGGTTTGATGTAAGTTCTTTAATAATCATTAAAAAAAAATTGACTGAAATGAAACTCCTAAAATGTAAGTACAACACCGAGATGTTTACAGGAAAATCATAAATATCTGAATTATATAACAATGTCCTAGGCAACTAATATAAAGCTTGAGTTCTGGAGTAAATTTAAAATTAAATTAGGACCGCCAAAATCAGAACTATAACTATACAACCCAAGATTTTTTCAGTAAAGTCATAGGTAAATTAGAACTTCAAAATAGGTTTGAAATAACAAATTTTTTAGTTGGTTCTGAAATAAAAATGATGCTGAAGGTTTTGATTCTATATCTATATTTATTATTTAAATTTGAATCTGAACATCGAAATCCAAATACTTCGTTCTTAACTAACTTCGTAACTTAATTCTAAAACTAATGCTGAATTGCTTCTCATTCATAACTGCAAGTTTAGAAATGGAACCGACTTTAAAATAGAATTTCTAAATACATCAACAAGCAAACTCCTCAAATCTGCTGAGTTTATGTTTTAATTTTATATTTAAGAATATTATTTTATTATCAATTTGGAATCTTCGGATTACATTTCTGGAATTAGAGTAAAATTTTTAAAAATAAATTGCGAAAATGAAAGCGAATATGTAACCAAAAATCATATCATTAGGCTTAAAGAATCTAAGTTCAAATGTTGATATACAGAAAATTAATCATGTCTAGAATTGAAACTCTTGGCGTAAACCCAATACGTAGCTTGAAAATCGGAATTTTAAATTTAAAATTTAAACAAAAATCTTTTCATTCGATAATTATGTAATGTCTCAAACCCTCAGCTAATTATTTTTTAACTTTTAAAAAATCATAAATAATTATTAAATTCTAAAAAAGGAAACGAAAAATTGTGAGTTAGCTGGTTATAAAATTAAACCCCACTCAATGGATTACTGCCACATACATACCTTAATAGTTGGCCATAAATATGAGATCTCTCTTAATATGTAAACAAACGTAAATTTTAAACGTCTACTAAATAATAATATTTAGCAGAGTTTAAAAAATCTATAATTTATTAGTAAAACCTCGTATCTTTGTTGAAACACGAACAGTAATATGAATTAATAGCAGAATTCCAATGGTAATTTTGCTAATTTTATTTGACGATGAAATAAATTTGCTTTGTTTACAGAGACGATTTACTTTAACCTCAACTTCAGTTATATCAACCTTTCGTGCATGCGGAAACGGAGCTTAGAAATATTACGCTTTTAAAAACAACACCTGTAAATGATAAGAATGGCCCAATTTTAAACAAAACTAAAATACACACCGCTTGTTTATTTATCAAAATGGGTGTTTCGTGACAAAACAGTACAATGTAAATTTTTAGAAATTTACAAAGAAATTGTTAGTCTGGTATCACGATTCACTTAAATCTATTACTTCCTGAAATATGGGCACGCAAAATTCTAAAAATCTCGAATGTCTAACTTTCGCCCTGTTTTAGAATCTTGATTGCAATAATTATAAATGATCCTATTAAACAGCGAAAACCTCATGAAATTGCGTGCGGAAAGAACACTAACGTGTGACAATATAATAATCATAAATCAGGCTCGGTTTACAAGCTTTTTGTAATAATCCAAGTAGTAGAAATATTTACATTATTATTATATATTATTATTCCGAGTGAGACGGAAGATTTTTTAAATACGAACATGGTATTTATATTGCGTTGTAAGTTCAACTTTAGCATTGTAAACGTATCAGATTTTAACTTTAAATCGGATTAGTTAAATTGAGTTATTTATGGGATTTACACCGATGCTATCAAAAGAATGTTGATAATGGGATGCTATTTAACTTTCCATGCTTGAGAATGCAGCCGGCTAATAAATAATAGGCTTCAATTACGTATTTAATTGCAGAGACTGATTCCAGTGACAGCTTAAATGCTAAGGCATTCAAGTTAACCAGCTGACAAAAGAGTTTCGTCAGTACGATAATAATTTTTCTTGCCTTTGATGGGTGGAACCATTAATAAAGTTCCTACAAGAATCGCACGCAATAATTAAGAGCAGTCAAAACAACGAACATCCAAATTTCTGTATTTAATTTGAAATGTCAACTGGAACGCACCTGTCTGAAATTATAACTCATTTATATTAATCTCGATATTAACTTCTCGTTTTTATTGTTTTAATATTTTACAGTCATTTACTCCAATTTTGGTTAAATGAAGCTTTAGGTGTAATAAAGTATTCTTAAAGAGGTGCAGTGATGCTCAGGATGATTACAGAAGTTATTCGCAATTTATCAACTAAAGCGTTATAAAATGCAGCGCGTTCTATGTATTTTATATCAAAATTGCGACATTCGTTTTATTAAAACTCAGCAAACGAGAAATTTATTTCGCTGAAAACAGTTGAACCAAATTTAAACCCATTCTATTTACATTGAACGTATTGCCGTGAAACTTTTTAATGTTATATTTTCGAAATGTGCGCTTCTGCTGCATCTGCATACAGATATCCAGATATTTACTGAATCCAACAAATATAGGAAATACTTTTTACATTTTTACTGGTTTGTAATAGTTTGAAAATTATTTGGACTACTTTATAACATAAAAACTATAGAATTCACCGTAAATAAAGGGTTTAAATGCTTTTAACATTTGCAACGTTTTATTTATTATCCAACAAAAATAAATCTGAATATAAAAAAAGGAAAAACCAAAAACTTGCAGAAAAGTAGGAGTTGAAAAAGTACATGTATATTGGCACCATGTTCTATGAAATTCTTTTACATAAGGTAGAGGACACATGCTAGAAAATTAGAGGACGTTTAGTCTCTGTAACTGTACGTACCCTAGATGTGTTACCCTTTACAGTTTTTCACTGTGATCGCCTAGTTTCACTAAGATTTTCTTTACCCTCAATCATTATTGGTTAAGTGAAAATCTTACCCTTTATTTAGATAACTGACTATTTATTCAGAGGACCCTTAATGTTGTTGTGATTCGTTGATCTATAGTAGTTCACCTTATAAAACAAGAAATAAATAACTACTCAAGTTTAATACATATATTATAAAGTCATATTTATGTACAGATATTTACAAATACAGTAAATAATTAAGCATAGAGAATAAACATAAAACTAGGCAAGTCAATTATGGGCAATGGCTTGACTAGAGATCCTGTATATATAAAGATAAGAGTTGGGAAAATGCCGTGATACAGTTTGATTGGTTTGGATCAATTTTTGCATGGACTACTTAATTAAAATGCATTTACTTGAAATCTGTTAAAATTGACACTTTTGATGTTTATTAATAAAGGGCCAAATACGACAAAATGACTGGCTGCAGCGCAAGAAATTGTAATAATAGAGCTGAAATAAAGGAAAATAATGTTAATCTGTTCAAATAAATCTTGTGTTAAAATATTTGCGGTTTTTATATTTGACTGGTTAAGTGACACTGTGATGACAATTAAAATGACGTTTGTGTTGATCACGTGTTTGGATCAAAAATTGCTGTCAAAATAGTCTCATTTTCCCAACTCTTATCCTAATATATACAGGGTCTCTAGGCTTGACTAATTATTATCCTTTTGTTTTATGATTTTGATGTAATCAGGGTGGCCTGACAGCGATGGTTCGATCACAAAAAATTAAGTCAGTGCGTCTGTCAGATATGCGATACAAGATCGATCTTTTATGGGATTGATATTAAAAAGCCAAAGGTGATATTACAATTTATGATATTGCTGTTTTTAGTTTCCAAATGAAATTAACTTTGTTGCCACATAACTGCCCAAAGAAACACCCCTAAGGTTATGCTTTGAATAAAAGGAAATACATACATTAAATATAATCCCTGAAAAATAGAAAAATAGAATTATAAACGCGCAGGTGGCCATCACATCTCCTAGCTCAAATATACAAACTAGGTATTGACCAGTATTATAAAAAAACCGGTTAAATAACAGAAATGAAACTACCTACATCGAATAATAAATAGATTCATAACAGGAAATGGAAAAATGATTAAATCAAATGCAGACAGCATGACCAATAGCAGAAAGAGGAAATTCTCTCTTTCTGCCTGTAGACATTTAAATAGAAAAAGTTTTATCTTTACTACCGAGAAACATTATTATTAATTAAACTTAAAATTGTAATCTGACTGCATACCATACCCAGTAAATCCACAACAAATACATTGTTGTGGTGGTACTGGATAATCTAGCTTCATCACGACCATTAAATCATAGGAGTAAATTATTTCAACTAAAGTAAAGGTTGATAATCCTGAAAAAGACTACAAATAAAGTCAAAGGGCCGTATTCTCACCCCATGCTTAAAGTTGCGTTTAACTAAAGTCGTGTTTAACGTAATGTTATATGTGTATAATAGAGACACCCGAAAGGTATAAGAGGTTAAACGATTACATACATACATACATAATAGAGACAGAGATATTTCCATGGTAACTAAACATCATGTTAAAATTAGATTTAAAATAAAATAAAATAAATTTTAATAAAGGTTCTTAATTAAACAAAAGGTCAAGACAGTCATACATGAGTTTCTACAGGATGAGAGAGGAAACATTACAAGGTAAAAACTGCATATTAAAGAAAACAGAGACAAGGAGGACTCAAACAGTGGCGCCATACACTTAAGGTAATGCCAAACAAGAACAAACTAAAGGGACGGAGAATGTATATTGATAATAATCTGGCGCCAAAGGAACGGGAATTACAAAGGAAAATTAGGGAAAAGGCAAACAAAGAAAGAAGGGAAATAAAAAGGTCAAAGTATATCAAAAACTAACCGTGGAAGGTGTGTCACATGGATTTGGAACCCGGAGTTAGAAGTCTTGATGGAACTTGACAACAACGACAACCAGAGGGAAAAAATCCTTTAAAAAGAACACTACGGCATAGAATTGGACATGAGCAATGGAAATAATAGAACTCCAAACAAGAGGGGGAAGGATAAAGGCGATCATAAGAGAGAATGTTAGCAATATGGAACGTATGGGAAACTTATTATGAAGGAGCGAAGAGAAATTTAGGTAGATCAAGAAGATAGCGGATTGATATGTTAGCCCTACAGGAGACAAAACAAAAAGAAATGAAAGTCATAGAAATAGAACATTACTATACGATTGATCTTCTTAGGCGTAGACTGGTATTTTAGTAGTCAATTCGTAAAGCACTTAGAAGAAAGCCAGATTCCTCTTATTTACATCGGTTTTAAAACTCTCATATATCACAAATAATCCGAAAACTACGAAAAATAGATGTCCAGCTAGTTTACATAAATTTGGAATTACAATACTACTAAACTGTTAATGACTTTCTTAAAATTGTCAAATGAGGTATTTAAAATACATTTGTTACAAAACAAAGCTATCTACAGCTTCGTTTAGAGTATTCGTTGTTTCTGCAAATAATTGCAATAGCTTTAAATATTTTGACTTTTGTCGTTTGCGGCGAACTTAAAATTCTATGGAAATTCCTGAAAAGTAATCATCTGCCAAAGAATGTTCCAAAGTACATAATTTAAAAATTAGAGATCTCACTGCTTCGGTTTCAACCATCAAACGCATAAAACATAAAAGAATAAAACTCCTGGCAAGAGAAACACTCTAACTGTAAATTAAAATATATGCAAATGGTATGGAATTATGACAGCATGAAATATGGGATACAAAACGTTCTTCAAGTTTAAGGTGTTGCAAGTATAAATCGACATGGTATTTCATTTAAGTAAATTGTTGAGCTACGAAAAGTAACTTGTTATAATTTGCGGACCACCCGGTTTTCGATTTTAATTTGAAACTGTACGAATTATCGATCGATTTGTTAATAGGGATAATAAATTTTGAAGGTAATGAGCTTCGAGTGAAAACCTTTCTGTGCGTGGTATAAAATGCAAATACGAACCATAAAGGAGGGTTGACATACAAAAATACAATACTTTTTGCCTTTTAATAGGTGACAGTTTAAACGAGACTGTAAATATTCTAAATTGGTAATTGAAAGGAATATAAATGGCTTGTTTTCTTTTAGTTAATTTCCAACGTTTTTAAAAATTAATGCACATTTTAATTCGTAAAAAAGAAATTAACAATGGGATTACCATAATAAATTTGAAAACTAACATAAATTAAAACTCATTCACTATATACTTGTTGCTTAAATGGTTTATTTTAGAATTTATTACTAGAATAGGAATAAGCTAAATATTACTTAAAAATTAAAGAATGCTTTTGGGTAGTCCTTTTTAGTTAAATACACGCATTTACAACAATTTATTTGTCACATCCGACCTAAATTCTTTTTGAAATTACATTTGAAAAATGCCGCTTTTTGTGTCATTTCAATAAATAAATTTTGAAAATGTTCAATTAAGTAAGTATTTGTGACTAATACATTTCCTGTTGGGAAAAACAACCTACTTACATAATCGTAAATCGAAGAAACTCTAAATAAAATATCAGAAACAACCTTAGACTTCAACTAAAATAAATCCTGGAAACTTATCACAGTCGACTATAGCAAACTCTGGAGTATTTTTGGCAATAGAAACTGTACATCTCAGCTTTATTTTTCTTTAACGCCTTTTAAATCTAAAACAATAAATTTTACAGTCTGAATTTTATAGGAAGTTTCGCAGCACTAACGTTCAATACATTTACTGTAAATATTGCTTCAGGGGACTTGGAGTCTGGCCCTTTAATGTTTATAGAATGCACAATTTAACTAGGAAATACGTGAGAATGTTAAACGAAGATAAAAACTTCACTTTAAGGTTAAAATGGGATACCAAATTGATGCATTAGGGAATTACAAGTCGTCTAAAAATAACTGAAAATCTGTACCGAATAAATAACAAAAAAACAATAAATAAAGTTAGCAGATAACCTAAAATTCTGGTTGTGATTTGATCGAATAGACACTCCTGAAATGCCACAAGTATTTTAATAACCAATTAAATACTTCAGCATTGTGAGGATTGCAACTTAGCTGTTAAACTACATATTTGGTTATTAAGATGTTTTTATGATTCCAGGGTTTTTAACTTCGAATGCCTGGCTGTAATATAAAGTTTCAAATGTACCACGTATTTCAGGACCAATTTCAGTCCTAAATATATTAATTTAGTTGCAAATTGGTCAACATTTTACATATATAAAATAAAGTGAACTTAAGATAGTTGCACAAACAAATCGACGAGGAAAAAATTAAAAAAATTTCTAACTAAGCCCCTAATAACTATCTTTAATTTAATTTAAAAAAAAATGGTAATTACCAAAATCAGATTGTACATTTTAATATTCCATTATGCAATTTAATTTCTAAATATTCGTCCCAACTTAATAGCTGCTTAAAAATCTTTGTTTTATTTTAATTCCGACCTGGGTGTTTTACGAGTGAATTTCGTAAATATATTTCATATTTTACACATTAAATTCAGAATTACACATCTTGAGGCTATTAAGTATAACTGATAGTTTTAATGAGCACTTCACTTCGAGGCCTCTCATCACCGCTGAAAAGTTTTAATAACAATAACAGTCTGTCGGATGCTGTTATAAACTTAGAATGAAGTTAATCATTTCTGGCGGAGTTCATTAAAAGTTTGGTCGTGCTATAATTTCAGCAAATACTCGGGAGTTGAATAATATCATAGGAAAACCTCGGCGGTCTAGAAACGCATTCAGCACTCTAGAAATATGTGTTCTATAAATTTATAGATGACCGGTAGCTTGTAGCGCACGTCGTGACCGAGAGATCGTGTTGGATGCTCACCAACAGTGCTTGTCCTAGAGACATTGATGAATGTGGTGGAAGACATTGATTGCATCGATTCCTTCTACAAACATCGGCGTCCATTGAGTACTGGAAAATCTAAAAGCCCACGGACATCGTAAATCAGTAGTCCCCGAGGAATCTTATTAATGCTAGTCGCAGAATTCTAGGAAATAATGTCTTTGGGAAATGATTAACTACTACTTGAGAGGACTACAAATTCTCAATGGACGATTCCACATCTCTTAGAGCTCGAAATTAGGTTTGTCCTTTGGATGATTAAACTTTTTTCGAATTTAATAACATTTATTGATTTTAAAACGATCGCATTGGGTTAGTTCATTTCATTTGGATTTTTATCAAAAATATTAATAAAGATTTTAATTACATGCAAAAAGTGATAATTTCGCTTCAATAGTTTAAAAAGTATTTGTTAAAAAGAAGGCCCTTTTTATTACTTTTAAAGAATTTATGTTTAAGGAATGCAAAATGTGTAGTATGAATTAATACTCAAATGTGAATGTTTTAAATTTACAACTTACTACACAGTTCAATAAAACAATAGACACACAAAATATTGGAATCTTCTAAGATTTTCTCGCTGTTCCAATTTTTTTGAGCGGTTTCTGGTGCCAAAATATACCGTCATTTTTAAAATTTTAAACGTTTTGAAAATAATATGCTCGGCAATAGTAAGATCCTGAAAATAAAATGGACGTGATCACGTGATCAGCCTGCTTGGAACTTTGAAGGTTGTTAAAAATTGCCAAACATTTCATACAAATAGTGTTGGAAAATGTATAAAGTGGAATTTTCTTATATATATTTTCTTTTATATTAAATATTTCAAAATGGATTTATACAATATTTAAAAAATCAAATCGAATGTATTTCTTTGAGATTAAATTATTAAAAATGTATTCCTTCTGGGAAATATTTTTAATTTATTGTTTATTGAACTAATTTGGTGAAATGTGTTTCAATTACTTGTTTCCCTTCAAATTATCAAATCAATTTTTATAACATCCTAAACAGAACTTCTCCCTTAAAAAATTCTAGAAGCATCATGTTCTTTCAAAAGGCCTAGTTTACCCTCTTTTCCGTTTTTAAAATTTCTTGCAGAAAGAAATTTCAGACATTTTGTTTATAATTTAAACCCCAACAATTTTTTCAACTTTGAACTTTAATTTTTTTAATTACAATTCAGCAGACTTACACAAAATTAAAATTAATTTTCTGATTGGACTAACAGTTACAATTCATAATATTTTTTTAAATTAAAGAAATAGAAAGCCCTAGTTTTCTGGCGGAATATTACACTCGAAAAATGGTTAGGATTATTTAAATGTATTACTTCAGAACTAGTTTTTCCACTTCCCAATAAATTATTAACCAAATTTCCACAGAAAATATTTGAAAATTTACTATAACGCTTATTTCTAATTAATTTCGCAGTGGCATTCGTCCAAAGTAAGGTTAGGTTTTTTAAAAACAATTGAATAACTGCTGAACTGTTAGCGATGGACCCCTATAGTGCTATATCATTACACTCGCCCTTGAAAGGAGATTCTGAATATACAGGGTCCGGCACTCCAAGTGTTACAAAGTTCAGAGCCCCGAGAAAACAAAACCGCTGATGCTAGCACTATCAACTAGGCACTGCAGTGTAGCTCTTTCAATTGTTTATCAGTTTAGCGTTTGCATTTTGACAAGTACGAGTCATTTTTGCCCTGGCCGCGATGGAAATTAAACGTAACGCTGTTATTGCCCTCCATTTGGAGGGAAAATCATCTCCTCAAATTTTCAAGTTGCTCAAAAATCAAAATGTGAACCGAATGTTTATCCATCGTACGATTAAGAGGTACAAGGAGACTGGGTCTGTAGAAAAACGTCACAAAGGTAGAAGAAAAAAATTTGCTACGGGAGAAGCTATGGTCAAAAAGGTCCGGGAACGAATTCGAAAAAATCCGCGGCGCAGTGCTAATGAATTGGCCAAAAGTCTAAAAGTATCTGACAGGAGCATCCGCCGCATACTCAAAAATAACCTTCAGGTTACGCCCTACAAAATACAGAAAAAGCATGAGCTTACCCCAGCTCAAATGAAAGTAAGACTTCAGAGAGCCAAGGAGTTAAAACGCCGGCACGCCAGCGGAGAGTTGCCGAATATCGTATTTTCCGATGAGAAAAATTTCACGATCCAGCAGTTTGTGAACAAACAAAATGATCGCGTATGGTTAAAGAGGAAGTCGCTGGACAATTCAAGTCGACTGGTAGCTACGAGGAAGCAAGCCCCTGCTCAGGTCATGGTGTGGGCGGCGGTGACAGCAAACGGACGCTCACCTCTCGTATTTTTGGACAAGGGTGTAAAGGTGAATGGAATTGTCTACCGACAGACTGTCTTAGATGGAGCTTTGAAGCCTTGGGCAAGCCAGCATTTCGGTTCAGACCCATACACGTTTCAACAGGATTCGACACCGTCGCACAAAGCTCGAGAAACGCAAGAATGGCTCCGTGACAACGTGCCGAATTTCATTTCCGTCGCCCTTTGGCCTCCGTACTCACCAGACGCTAACCCGATGGACTTTTCTATTTGGAGTATCGTGGAAGCCAAAGTGTGCACTAAAAAACATGAAAGCATTCATAGCTTAAAAGCAAGTCTGAAGCGAGAATGGGAGAAAATCCCGCAAAGCCAGATTCGTGCCGCGTGCGAGGTGTTTTGGACAAGATTGGACGCCATTATTCGAGCCAAAGGAGGGCATGTTGAATAAATTTTGTGTTTTTCTATCTGTTTATGTTTGCTTGATGCCTATGTTGATGGTTAGTCGGAAAAATCTTAACTAACACCCAATTTAGGTAAGTTTGAACTTGTAACACTTGGAGTGCCGGACCCTGTATAAACATATACAAGGTGTTCTATTTGAAATAACGAAGTTAGTGTCTACTTCCGGTATAACCGGAAGTTGTACAATCTTAAAAATATTTTCAATCAATTTTTAATATCCCGAAACCTTATTTTACAAATTTTCATTTATGTACTATAACTTTTTTTCAAGAAACGTCAAATCGACGGTCGTCGTGACATACCCTGTATATGTGATTACTTTTTGATTAAGTTTTGTTGTTTAAATTAATCAGAGTTAATTAAGTTGTCGTGGGAGAAAGTTCAGATTTTCTTTTGTATGAATCAGCAAAAAAATTAAAAATAATGTACTGGGTGACTCACATAAGATGCACCCCTTAACAATTGGAATAGGCAACCCAACTTACAAATTCCGAAATAACGCTGATCTACTAATTCTCGATTAAATATATATATATATTCAGAGGTGGCTTGCTTCAGAATGGCAATACATAATTAAATATTAACAAAACGTCTTCCGGATTGGGACCGTGTCATTTTGAGACAAGACTCAACGTTTCGCCCACTTTTATAAGGGGCTTCTTCAGGAGAAAAAGAGCACTAAAAGAGCACGGTAACTCAACGTGTCAACCACGCCATAGGGGAAACTCTTTTAGCAAGAGGCAGAAAGGTAACGGTAACTCAACTTGTCAACCAAGCCAAAGGCGAAACCCTTCTGAAGAGAATCAGAGGGAGCAGCGACTTTATACCGGCCGTACCCGGCCAAGCGTATCCGACTGTGACGACGATTGGTCAGGGGTGGAGGGGGCGGAGCCAGTAATGATGGCGGACCTCCAAATATCGGATAGATAATAACCAGTGTCACGATTCAAATTATTAGGGGTCTTGATGATTTCGATGGCCTCACGGATTTTCCTGTTGAAAAAATAAGGGGCATTGGCAATGATCGAAGATTTTTCAAACAATATTTTATGACCAGTGTCGTGCTGATGTTCAGCCACGGCTGAATGTGAAAAAAGACCTGATTTCAAGCAACGTTTGTGTTCACAGATACGTGTGCGCACTGAGCGACCAGTTTCTCCAATGTACATTAAACCACAAGAACAGGGGATGCTATATATATTTGTTAATACTGACACTGACCGTGGAAGTCTTCGAATTTATCATAATTAAATATCATGTCAAGGTTATGTTCCACACTGAAAACTTTCATAAGCTAATAACTAGAAAAATATTATAAATGTTTTTTATGTTTGTTATTATGGGGAAATAAAAGACTTTTATTATTATTATTTTTATTAAATAACAAAAATAAATTTATATGAATTTTATATCAATTATTAGTTTAAGAATATACAAAAAATAATAATTTCATATACAAATCACCTTAATGAAAATTTATTTTGACGACTAGAAATTCCTAACTGTCACTTTTGACAAATAAGTAAATAATAAGTATTTGTGAACATATCTACTTGATCAAATTTTGTTTTTGAATTTGAAAATATTTCTGGTAGCTTTGGAAACATGTATGTTGTGTTGCATTTTGAGTTTCTAAGGGGCGCGTCTTACGTGAATCGCCCAGTATATTTTTACCAGAGTTTAATGTTTTGGTTAAAATGCAACTGCAATATTTTTAATGAAACGGAATTATTTAAAACTAATTGAATTTTTTTAGCATTTAATTTCAGAACTTTTCTTAAACAATAAAAATCCTAATCCTTAGTAAAGACCTACAGTACATTATTCTTCTTGAAACTAGCTGGTGATATTTGTTAGGCGGATTGTTTTGAAAAGCCTACTTTAAACTAATTTCACTCAATTTGTAATTCGATTAGAGAATACAAGTTTAGTAAATTCAAATACATTCAAGAAGTAACAATAATATTAATATTAATTTTGTTCAGATCTATTCATCTAAAGATATTATCGTGAGATTGAAAACTATATAATACAAAATACTAAAAATGCAACATCTTTGTAAGGAAATTCAAAGCCGAAGGAAAATTAAAATAAGTAAAAAAGCAATTTCGTGATGTTCCAGAATTTAAGCAATTTAAATTTAGTTTTTTCTCTCAGTTTTAAAATCAGAGCAATTTCAGGGGTCCAGCGGCAAAATGTTTCATTTTATAGTCGAGCAGAGTCATTTATTTGAATTTAAAACTAATTAACTTGCGAAATGGCCGGTAGCTTTTCTAACCGCCCCCAATCGGAAATGAATCCAGAATGAGGCGAGCTGCGGTGCGTACACAATAGGTTTGAAATCACCACCCCTTCTATATCGGAAGTACGGAAGTTACTCCACCCAACATATTTTTTTCGTTGTATTATTAAGCCTCAACACTAACCGGTTTCCATATTAAAATATAACGTACAAGAGAAACAAAGGAAATTAGTGAAAGCTATTTAAATGAGAATAGAACAAAAGGGCAACCGTAATTCAGGCGGCGGATTCCAAGACATATGGAGGTAAAATAAATGCATTTCCTTGTGCAGATGTACGGTATTTTTTAAATATTCCAGTATGGCACATTAATCAGACTGATTAATATACAGTTTTGTGAGACGGCAGTGGCAATTCTTAATGTTACAACCGCCTACGTTATTCTTGTTTTGTGTTACTTATGAGCTTATGACTATCTTGGCGTAACATCAATAATTGCACCTGAATGTAATTACATATGAAATATTAATCATTACTACTTTCGGGTACAGCTGCCACAAAATAACTTTTGTCCTAAAATTCAACAGACGGCAACTCCTTTTATGTATCTTACACTTCACAAGGAGATGACCATAGATGAAACCATAGAAATCGAGATGATGTAAGGGGCAATATCTTGCATTTTTTTGTATATAGGTAATAAGACAATGTAAATTTCAGAGTTACTGTATAAAAACACAGTTTTCAAATTTTGCTGCAGGAATTGAAGAGTTTTCTAAATTCCTTAAAGATTTCAATATCAAAAAGTGAATTTACAAAACTGGAAGATCATCATTTTCCTTGACATATTTTGAATATAGTCAAGCATGGTTTGATTTAATTAAATGCAATTTTAAGATGGAAATATACGTATTAATTAGAGTAGAATAAAACATCCCGGTTTTCGATAAACCTTCGTAAGTAATTTGCCTATTCAGAAAAACCTGACAATATTTAGAACCAAAAATTAAATTGATACTAAATTTTTCCTGAACGCTTTCTATTTTTTGAACGGATTAAAGTACATTAAATTAGCATTAAACTGACTTTAAATAATTTAAAAACGAATTTTACATTTACATATTTTATCTTGTAAATGAAGATAATTAAACAATAGAATGTTGGTGGAGTTAATAACAAATTACCAAATTAGTGTCCGTTTCTGCCAGTGTTGAAATGTATTATCTTTAATTCTAATTGCTTCATAGCAGGTTGGTTAGTTGATCACGTTATAGTTATCAGCAGAAGTGCAAGCCCCGAAACTAATGCGTAGTGTCAGGCATGCATGTTCTAAATGATTAAACAGATAACACAATACATTTGTGTTATTTTAAATAAATACAACAGCTTTAGAGGGTTTCTGATAAGGAAATTGTTTACGGGAAAAATACTATTTATTAAGAGTTGTCGCATTTTATAAAATGCCCTGTTTAAACTTCAGGAAGTTAAAGTTTGTTTAAATTTCAATCAAATAAACACACAAATAAAATCACCGATATTGATTTTTGCCAACACTTTAGAAAGTAAGGTTTGATTCGGGAGCCTTAATCGATTTATTTATTTTTAGTTTGAGTACATATTGCAATTTGCAATGTATGGTATTTTAGTACGTGTCAAGCAAACGCTTGGTTTAAACAGGCTTAAACAACAACTCAATTCCTGCAGCACATCACTTAGATTTAAGATTGCAGTAAAGGTTTAAGCTAAAACTTAGCTAAGTTACTATGGCTTAAGTGGGTTCCTGTTGTACTTAAGTTGTAGTCTAGCCGGCTTAAAAATAAGTCTTAATTAAAACCTGTACTTTAGGAACAGAATAATATTGTTTTCAAAATTGCTCCGCTTGCTTCTTCAGACATCATTACCTAATAATAATTTGTGGATAAAAACTATAGAATCTTTCACGAATAAAACGAAATACTTTAGAACTACATAATTTGCTACAAATACATACATATTTTCTTCCAAAGCTTTGATTTTGATTTGATTTTAGATCTCCATGATACACTCTTATTTCCATAAGAAATGTTTCTATCTTTCGTTAAAGCCACAATAAAATAATTCTCTGGTGGTAACTCTTGGGCCTCGATTTCTGTTAATTTGCACCAATATGAATAAATTCATATTAAGGTTAAGAATTCAAGATTCAATTTAAAGTAATTCAAGAATTAACACGGAAATTCAGTTTAATTGAAGAAGTAATATGCAAAGGCCGATTCTGATTGAACATATACTTAAACACCCTCAACATACGATATAGAAACGGGAAAAAGATAATAAAAATAATAAAACTTCTTGAAATTTTTATTTTTAAACCAGGGAAATGAAGAAGATAATGAAAATCTGATTACTATGGAAGAAATATCCGAAGACATTAAAAATATGAAGACTGGGAAAGCAAGCGGCGAAAATGGAATCAGACCTGAAATGGTAATATTCGGGGGAGAAAAAGTAAAGGTATGTATATAAAAACCCTGGATTGGAAAATAAATTTAACTAATCCAATACATAAAAAGGGAAGCACAACAGCAGATAACAATTACAGAGCTATCTGTCTATCCTCAGTGATACCTAAAATATATTCTAGATCTAGAGTACTACGAGTAGAAAAAGACTCGGACAGGAAATAGAAGAAAAGCTAGAAGCAGAACAAGCAGCCTTTAGACCAAATCGGCTTATATCTTTACGGTAAGAAACATGATGGGAAAACAGGAGAACGTAACGGAAAACTATTTATAGCTATAGCTTACATAGACCTCAGAGCCGCTTTTGATATAGACCCCAGAGCATAACTCTGGATATCCCTAGATGAGCTAGAGGTCACACCAAAATTCAAAACAGCTATTAAAAGCTTATACAGAGAAGTATACGGGAAAGTAAGAATTGACGGAGAATAAGTAGGTACTCAGAACCATTCAAAATGAAAATGGGAGTAAAACAGGGCGATAGCCTGAGCCCCCCCCACTATTCACTATTTTGATGAACAGTGTGATTAAAAGATATAAACAAGATACTAGAAAAACCATAGTCGGGTACCGGAACCTAACACCGATATACGATACAGACAAGCATTGGTATATGCCGATGACATCCTAATAATAGCAGACTCTCAACAAAAATTACAAGAGGCGGTAAATACATGGATACAACAAATAAAAGCGAAAGCGCTGGAGATTAATACATCGAAGAGCAAGCAACGAACACGTAGGGGAACTCAGAATCCGTTGTAAGTTGTAAGGATATAGAACCGGAGGTAGTAGTAGATGAATACGAATATCTTGGTACAATCATCTAAAGTAAGGGAAAAAATGACCGAATTAAGAAAGCAACAAACGCATACTTCCAAATGAACAACAGCATAATAGGAAACACAGAAAATCAAAATAAAACGAAATTCCAAATATATGTATATTGCAATATATGTAGTACATACATATATGCAAGTCAGTAGAAATCCAAGAAGAATCAATTTTCTAAACTCACAATTAAACTCAAGTATAGAAATAGGGAGTCGGATAGAAAGGGTACATATGGTCAATATTACTATACAGAATTGAAGCATGGACAGTGAACGAATGTGATATAGATAAAATAGAGGTCTTTGAGATGTGGCTAATGAGACGAATGTGCAGAGTCTCGTAGGTAGATAGAATCTCAAACCAAGAAGTACTACACGTATGAACTGTAATCGAGAACTCTTATCGACAATAAAAAAGAAAAAAACAGCTTACTTAGGTCATCTTATAAGAAATTCTAAATATAGTGAAATGAGATAACATTTTAAAGAAGGATAATTTGAAATAATATCATTTTATTACATATAAAAATAAATATCGCTTTCAGGGTGCAAATTTAATCATTATGTATTGTTTGTAAAAAATTGTTTATTGTAATTTGTTAATATTATTGTATATTGTTATATTGTTGTTATAGTTACAGTTAAACGTATGAACGTTTTTGGATGAATGTTATTTTCATGGATGAAGAGATTTTGAAAACACCTGGGAGGCGGGAAATAATTGAAAGATAAAAAATAAATAAAGAGTTTGTTTTCCGATTTGATAGTAAAAGGAGGGAAGCCGGGTAGCTCACTTGTAAGAGGGCTAGGCTTGCATGTTGCAAGTCCCGTGTTCGAATCCCTACGTCGGTGGAGATTTTTTCTCAGGCCTCTGGGATCGGTACTAGGCCTGGTGAGACCATTCACAGTTGGGCTTAATTAGCTGTGCTCTACTCGGAAGACTGGTCTATGAGATAGAGTAACAAGACCACTACACACGTAGTAACACACAGATGACGCAGCCCTGTGACTTGAAGTAATACCTAAAGGCGATTCCGAGCAGATTGGCTATACACGCATAAAAGACAAAAAAAAAAGAGAGAGATAGTAAAAGGAGGTGCGAATAATCGCTCTCCGAAAATTAATATAAATTCAATTAAAATTTGAATTTATAAGATCAGAAGTTACTTATAAACACGATAGTTAAAAGAAATATAAATAATTTAAGAACATTAAATAAAATATTATAATTATAAATAAAATAAAACTGAACTTGAATGGTAAATCAAATATAATGGTTAATGGACTAACAAGTTAAATGGAATTGAATAATATTTTGGAAGTTGGAAGTAAAGATGAAATACAATTGAATTTGAAGAATAGTTAATGGAACTGGAATTGTAAACTGGAACTGAATTATCATTGGGAAATTAAGTGAATATGTGTGAGTGATTTACTTTTAAGGTAGTTTACTTAGTTTAATTTCCCTAAATTAAATTTAGGAAAATAAAACATTGAAATAAATTTGTATTTTTGAAAGTTAGTTGATCTTTATTCTAGTTTTTAAAAATTTAATAAATTGAATCCTTGGACCCATGTGTTGTAACGTGTGATCGAAAAAATTTCACCTCAAGTTGGCTATGAAACATGAAAACACAAAATTAGGCATGTCGACTATTAAGTCATACAAATGTCAGCTGTTGTTTTATAGGTTATGTGAGGTGTGTGAGGTTATGTCTGTTTTGCTGTCAGGCATATAAAATGTCACTAATTCTATTAAACACAGAATTCAAATCTGCCACCAAGAAAATGGAGGTCACATAACTCATCTACTTTAAAATAATTTTGCGTTAATAACATTTTTCTGTTCAATTTGTATTTAATTTTAGTTTTTAGAATAATTTAATCTGCTCTAATTTTTATCAGTTAGGCGTGGTTTTAGATTTAGTAGTTCTAATGGCTTAAGTTGTATGACCTTAGCAAAGACACGATTTATATTTTTCATGGCAAACTTTGAGGTGAAATTTTTTCGATCTCACGTTATAATTGCGGACAAAAAATGGCAACACCAATGGTAATCTACTGCTCCATTTTTATTGACTTTAAACATCGTAATTAATGTCTTTCATGGCATATTGACTTTAAAAGGCGCCAGAACAACCACAAGACGATGACGATTCAATCACATGAAAAAGACGAATTTACAAAATATAAAAATTAGTGTTTCCATTTATTTAGCTGCACTAAAAGAATCGTTTAAAAAATAAAAATCCAAATTATTCCTAAGAAAATTTAATAATATAATTTACTTGAAACAGCCTGGCGATATTTACCTATCAAGTCGATTAATTTAAAATATCCAATTTTTTCCTGAAATTTTGTATAAGACCATAATTTCTCATTTTGACCAACTTTCCTTAGTAAAATTTGGCCGTATCATGAAAAAAAGGGGTACTTGACCTGAAAAGAAAATAGTTTTCGCTTCAATGTCAAGGCCGACTCGTTTTTCAAAAACTGAAAATATTCTTAAAATTCTCTTCAAACCAAACAGGGCTTAATTCCACAATCTTAAAATAAAATTCAAAAATTTTTAGTCCATCGCACCTATTGTAACATCAATCCTGGGACACACTGTATATGTACGATTGCTACTTTCGTTTCTTTAAATACATGTACATGTAATTATTAAGTTACTGGAACAGCGTTTAACAGCCACGTCTTTGTTAATAACACCTGTGAATCAACAGATAGTCCTTACCGATAACATACGGATCTAATTCGCTGCTATCTCGCCGAGCATACTTGCCAAGCTACGACGCGATCCTTGTTATCACATTAATTAACTTAAGTCACGTTGAATACAGACAGATTTTGATCAATATGAAAGGAATTATTCCTTAAATCCTGTTACGAGCATATGCGATCTTGAAAGGTTCGTAATTTTCCAAGTGAAAATGAAGAAAATAATAACTAAACCAGTATAAAGCATTCCCGAACAAAGCTTTATCGCTTCTCCAAAAGGCATTATTAATGTGGGAATTATTACAGATTTATCAAGCATTTTAGTAACAACAATAGGCTATTTGGATTTCAACAAAATAGTGGATAAGCACCTTAAGGAAACATTAGAATCACTTACCTTGGCAGGAGGCTTTATCACCATATCCGATCTTTTCGCGATGAAAACTGCAAACCATGTCTTCCATGGGATTCGAGCACATTTCCGTGATTACTGATAAACAGTCATTCATTTATAAACGCACAATGATAAACTACCGGTGATTATCCTCGTTAATTATAAAATTTTGTCAGGAGCACATTGAGCGACGCCGCGTATTGTCCACCATTAAAGTACATTCATTATACTTCAATCCAGTTAGTGACAATTTTCATATAGGCAGATGTTAATTTTATTTCGGCCCCTTAGTAGCAGATGGCTGTACAAACATAAATTGAAGAAATTTTGATTTAGATTTTCTAAACGATTTGAAGCCTGTTACTCACGATGGCTGTATGACCTTAACAGCCGGTGTTGCTTAACCGATAATATTTTATAGAAAGGTAAATTCTTACTCTTACAATAGGTGTAAGAGGTCAGAGGTCTATAATATTAGCTCAAAAGTAAAACACAAGGAAAACCTTATATTCGTTACGTTATATTTAATTGAACCAATTTCAAAAATGCGATTTTATCTTACACAGTAATAAAAAGGAAACCATCACCATACTTACCTTATCTTTTTTCACCACTGCAGCCTCCATTGTTTTTTAAACCTAAGATCATAAAATACCAAAGGATGTCTAATCTCTACTGATTACGCATCCTTTAATTAGAAAGCAAATAAGACGATGACTATTACACAAACTATATTCTTATTTATCGTTATTAAGTAATTTATTTCATTATAAATAACAAAACAGAAATAATATCTACATTTTATCAATAAAATTATCGGTGGCAATTTCTACAAAATGTTACAAATATTAATTCGTTTATAACAACTCTATTTACACGCCACACAGTGTAATAACCTAGATCACAAGATTTTAACAATTACTTACATAGGACTTTTACTTGATTACAGTATTGCTAAAGAATAATAGGAATTCAGTCAAGATTGTATCAGCTCCAGACTTCATTAACTACACCATAGGGTAGCACGTCTACTACGCTATAGGTAGTTATAGACCGTCTTGACCTTAGAAAGGTGTACGCGCTGTTATGGAGCATGTTTATCTTCCTTCAATCTGAGAGGTTTCCCAATCATACCGCCCTTCTTTAACAAAACAACGTTACGGACAATTATGCATCGTGTTTTGGCGGTTTGCAGATTTACCGAGTGGAATATAACAACATTCTCCATAAGCCCCATACTTCTTTCTAAGGTTGAGACGGACTGTAGTAAAATTACAAAAAGGATCTCTTAAAACACAGTCAGATCATGCGTGAATTAACCAAGAACATCATCAAACCTTATGTTTGTATTTATGGACATAAAATAATAGTTTCAAAAATTCGATACAGTTGACTGTCGATGAATTACCTCATTTCGTGCACTCGTTTTATTTATGCAAAAAAACCATGCAAGTAGCAATCTAAGCACAGCGGGAAATGTAATATATATAAAAGAAGGGTTCAATTTCGATTACATACAAATTCGTTTCGCTTTCGCCGACTTCCTAGCCACCTTTTCATAGCTTGCCCTCGTCCCTGATTCTTTTGAAAGCTTTAGTTTTTATACAAAAAAGGAACCTACGGACGGGCGAAATTACGTACGCTTGCCTTGGGTTTACTTTAGATAAGTTGTAACGACGCGCATTACACTGATCAAATTTATGCAACTAATTCAGTCTGATGATGTGCAGTCATATGTTGGATTGGTCGTACCAAAATTATACATTTTAAGTAGTTAAGGAAGACAAAACCAAATTTTGTTTTTTTGAAGGGTAACTAAATATCTAGCGACTAGTCAACAAATAAGATTAACACATACCTTACGGCTATGATAGCCAACTTAAGCAATTCGTCTTTTTTAGTTCTTTTTTAAAATGAACATGACTATCTACACTATGTATTAATTTGTTTAAGTTCGAAGTATAGTTAAAACTCCTCATTTTACTTGACACATCGCTTCATTTGGCACTGTGGTGGAGGTCTAGCCGTTGATGAAGGTCCTGCTTCGGCATACAAGCAAGAAGATTCACTACACGAGCAAGTTGTATCATGACTACTTGAACACGAATGTTTGTCCGTTTCGACATCTGCATCTCCATCTTCCCAGTTGTAATGATTCCCCCATACTTTATTATCACAGTTATGTGAATGATGATAGTGACCTCTAGGGGTCGATCGCCGTCCAGAACTACCACTGGCAAGAGAACAGTGAGCATCACAATTGTTACAAGAACCCGTTCTAGGATACTGCGGAATCCTATTACCGCATTGACTTATAGGCTGATTAGGAATGTGAACCGCATAACACGCATATCCTCCACCACTTCCACAACTGCTTCCACCACGTGGAGGAGGAGCTGGTGGATTTTCACGAGGGCATTCCGGAGGTGGATGATCAGGCGGTGGAGGAATTAACTCGGACCAAGTAGGCGGCGGTAAAAGCATAGTTGTAGCGTAAGGAGTTGGGTTATCAGGAGATTTCCTGCAGTTGTAGAAAGTAGACATGCTCTTGGTATCAACTTCGGCGTAATCAGCTGGTTGTGGGGCTAAAGGAATCGAAGAATCTTTGTCGCAGTCAGCTGGACGCCAACCCCTATCGATCCACAAGCTTTCTTTCGCATTTAACTGCGTGGCATTTACCACTGGTACACTTAAATGACCTAATTGTTTATTCAGGGATTGTCTTCTCTTAACGTATAAGAAACCACCCGTTCCTACCAGAAGCAGTAACGCAAGTACCGCTAGTAACACCACAAACCATGTTTGTCGAACCAACGGAACCAAAGGTCCTAAAGTTCTCGGGCTTTGAGCACGCGGGGCTGTTAATAATGGCACTGGATTCGAAAATGGTCCTAAACCTACTTGCGTCAAAGAAGCCACCCTAGCATTGTATGAACCACCAGCCGTAAGGTTGCTCACTAAAACAGAGGTGGTGCTTGCATTCATAGTCAACGAACGAACTGCACTACCCTTTATTTGCAATTTGTAACCGACAATAATTCCATTATGATGCTGTGGTGGCGGCGGTGACCATCGGACCCAGCCTGTTGAATCATTAAATAATCCGGCAGTTATGCTATCAGGAGGTGCGGAAGGCACGTCTTCCAAAGTCTGAGAAACTCGAGAATTCGACGGTTGCCCTTCTACAGATTTATAGAACGGCGAAATAAAAAACTCGTATTTAGTAAACTTTTTTAAGTTCGTCACTGCATAGCTTCCACTTTGCACGTCTAACACTGTCAGTATGTTATAATTATGAGATCCACCTGATAATTCGCGGAAACGTATATAAAGTCCTTCAACGAAATCAGGAGCGTTTAATATCCACACTAATTTTACAGAACTTGAAGATAAAGGTCGAGCGTCGCGTAATTCCACTATTTTCGTGCTTAACATTGACCTCGCCGTATCGAGTTCCGATCGTGGCACTGAACGAGAATTACTTAATGTTCTTGCAGTTGCGGATACTGCACTCGCGGGAGAAAGTCCGTGAGCATTTTCTGCTCGCACTATAAATACATACGAACTGTCGGGTTTTAATTCGCGAACTACCATGTACGGATTAGGAACACGGTGGGCTGCAACAACCCATCCCGTTTGTAAATCTGGGCTCCAATATTCGACGGTATAACCCACTAAGCTAGTCTCTTCGTCCTCACTCTCCCAAGATAAGCTGATACTCGATTCAGTCGCGTTAAGTATTCGGGGTTTACTTGGAGCTCGAGGAAATGTAGATGGATCAGGACTGCGGTGAAGTGGAATTGATGAACCTTCTACGACACTTAAAGATGCCGACCAAGAACTTTCGCCACTTTCGGTGACCGCAGAACAGGTGTATAGGCCCGAGTCATCTGGACGTAAATCTGAACAGAAACAAAGAATTACACCGGGATTTTACCGGGGGCCAATCGTATACGTACCATCGATATCGAGAGTTCCAGAATTGGTGATGGAATATCTGTCCGGTAAATTATTGCCTTGTAGTAGTTTTCCATCTTTTAACCAACGAGTTTTAGGTTGTTCTCCTTCAGGACTGGACGCCTTGCAATGTAAAGTTACCATGCTGTGAAGCGGTAACGTTTGGTTTGCAGGCCCGATTTGAATTATTGGTGGTGGTAGATCCGCCACGGATGTGACCTAAAATTTCTTCATGTAAGAAAACAGCGAACTTTAATTAGTCTCCCAGAACATACCTGAAGGAAAGCCCTAACGCCGTTAGAACCAGCGACGCTTAGAGCCGAACATACAAGAAATCCAGCATCTTCACGCTGAACACCTTGAATTTTTAAAGTCCCATGGGAGTTGACGTGCATGTGACCATACGAAGTATCGGGGAACATGAGGAGCTGGGAACCTTCTTTGCTCCAAAATACAGAAGGTGGAGGATTTCCCGTTGCGGCGCAGTGGAATTCTACTATGCCGTTTAGGCTTACCTTCTGGTCGCGTGGTTTTTCTATAAATGTTGGCGGTGCTGCAAAAATCAAAAGAAGTTTTGATGAAGATGCGCCACTCACAACGATAAAGAAAACATTATTTATCGGTGAATTGAAGTCGCCCTAAATTTACAAATTGCGTTAAATAAAAATTTTAAAATAATGGTTCATTTTAGCTAAAAAAATTAGTGTTCTTGTAATTCAACGTTTAAATGTTAATTAATAAAGTAGGTGTGAGCCTAAAATTTAGCCGAATGTTAACTACTTTAGAGGGCAAAAAGTAATGTAATTTTTCAGTTCGATCAGTCAGGTAGCCCGGAATAGTGTCGTTAAAAAAACCTGAAGAGACAGAATACAAATGACAAGAGTAGTCGAATACCTAAAAATACGTAAACCCATAACAGAAATAGCATAACCCGTTCTTTAACAAGACAACCGATTTGGAAATGACAGTCCCATTGTTTTTGGCTGATTAAGTGGAGTACCGATAATCATCCGTATTCCATTAGAGATGCCTGACATGACCACTTGACGGGCCGCGAAACGTGAGCAGGTTAGAATATTCGATCTTTATAAATTCCAACTTACAATTAACGGCGAGTGAAGCCCTTGCAGTGACGCTGCCAACCAAATTCTCTGCATCGCAAATGTACAACCCTTCGTCCGAGGTTTGCACGCTGTCAATCAACAACGATTTATCATCCAAAATTCGCGCTCTGCCTATTGGCATTTTTCCGTCTTCCCTTCGCCACAGAACGTTTGGTGTTGGTTCTCCATCGACTGCACATTGAAATACTACCCTCTGTCCGGTCAGTGTAATCACATCTTGGGGTTCTTTGTTAAAAAATGGCTTTACTGCAATAAATCACCAGCATGTAACATCGACACAAAAACGGAAATTTTAAGATAAAATCGATCCGAATACATTTCAAACATTATAACACAGAAATTTCTAACCTAAAACAGGATATTTTGGAAAATCACTTACCATGAACGGTGAGAATTGCAGGCGGAGTATCTTTAGAACCGACCAGATTGTGAGCAATACACTGATAACGCCCTTCGTCATGTTGCCGAACATCGGAAATCATTAAATTTCCACCATCGACTATTCGAATTCGTCGCCCGTCGAGTTCTACTTCCTTACCGTCCTTTTTCCAAACTATAGTTGGTTCCGGGTGGCCTTTAGGGGGTCCACATTGAAGTAATGCAGTTTCTCCTGCCGCCACTCGAGTGTCGGTGGGCATTACACGGAATTCATCTCGAAGAACTGAAAAGAAAATGCAATATTGGAAAAAATTCATGGTCACTTTACGATTGAAAAAATAAATTTTATCCTAAGAGAACATTTCGTTTAGTTTCAGGTATGGTTTTCGAATAGTAATAACTAAAAATAAATCTTATTTATTTCAGCAATAACACCGCAAGGGCCCTTTTAAGTAAAATAGCCCATGAATAACAATAAAAAAGCTTTTAAGGCTACAGTAATATGAGATATAAGAAGAATAAAAATGATTAATGCAGAGCCTGGAAGATTTTAAAAAACTGGAATTGATTTTCTCTAATGTATAGGGCTACATTGATATACCGTTTTATATTCAAAAATACTATTTTATACTTGCAAAAGAGCTACTTTCAAACTGATTGCGTATTTTAACACGTTGTGTTTTTTCAGAAGACAGAACTGTGACGTTTTCAAATTCAGAAGGATTACTTCAAATAAAAAATTTAGTTCATTCAATTGCTGAAAATAAAATTATTAATCCCAGAGCATAAAAAAGTTTCTAAAAACCAAGGGGCCTGAAGACTTGGTCTGTTGTTTTCAATGTTATTTATTAGGCTAAGTTGTGTACATTACAATCTAACCTAATGACTGCTTAGGGGGCATTCCCCTCTTCAACCGTGTGCCTAACTTGGTCTGCATATTCAGTATTACATAAATTAGAAAAATAAACAATCTGATAAAATCTAATTTCTACAGTGTTCTACTGCATCCCTCCTCTGATTTAAAGACATCTTCAAGTTGTGGGCTCGGTTCGTTTGTAATAAACAAAATAATCTAGGCAACAATGGAGTTGCTTCCTATATTTGTTTTTATCGTAGTGGGCGTGAGAATATTTTAAAATGGTTATGCAATCACTTTTATAGAATAAGCTAGTTTTTGTGGAGTAATCTGAAGAGGTGGCTCTAAAAACCACCATACTCTGACATCATAATCATATTATTTTTAGGTTACGAGAATATTAAGAGGAACACATCAAGAACGATATAAAATTCTTTATTATACGAATATAAGCCTAAATATTCTTTTTTATGACTAATAAATGTCCACATTTATTCTAACTGTATGAATTTGTGATTTATTTACGTATACTTTTTATTTAAGGTGTTCCATTTCTTTTATAAAAGGAACATTTTTTAATAACAGTAACTTCGTATTGTAAAAGCCTAAAATTATGATTTTTGGTAAATCAAAAATCCAATTTAGCAAAATTATAGCATATAAATTTCATCTCATTTAAAATTTGCTTACAATTAAATAATTACCAACATTTTATAGGCATAAAAAGAACTAATTGGTTAGTTAAATCTAAGTGCTGCTTTGATACTTATTAATAACATAAAAATTAAACCAGCATGAAGCATTTGAAAACGACGTAAGTAATAATAATAATAAGATAAAATTAGTCACCCTGAGTGGGTATTTTACGACAAACTAAACTAAGGCTAAAACTACAAGCAGAGGATACAATAACAAAACAATAATATAAGTTCGAATTGAATATGCAAAAGGTAATACCACCCAAGAGGGAAGAACTCCCAGTTGGACTTTTATTTTCTCACCTACATTCACGACATTAAGTTAATTCAGGTCTGGTGGACAGTGGCGGCTCGTGATAATTTATTTTGGGAGGCTCAGAGTACTGAGAGAATGTAAACAAATAATAATATATAATTCAGTAGCTGAGCAATTTCATACAAATCGAAAAAAGTTTTATGTACCGACGTAAAATAAAACACACACACAGACACTACAATAATCACTTAAAAATATTACTGTTTATACACAAAATCTAGTCTTCTGTCTTTCTGACTTTCTGAGAAACAAAATGGTCGATAACTTTTTCGTCAAAATTGTTTATGTTTTTCCTCTAATCGAAGAGTTTTAACATTCACTTTCAGAATACACTCTATATTATTTTCGGTCGTTTTCTACCACCTAAAACTGAGGACAGCGTAACACGAATACGTGTCCAAAACTGACGAACACCTAAACCGTAACGCAGTAAATTTTCACGAGTTGAATTATTGCTATCAAAATAATATTTATACTTCATTCTCAGTCAAAACATATCGAATACCTACGCCCCAACGGACTATTATACACGCGTAAATAAAATATAAATAGTTTTGGTAATTTGAAGCCATCGAAGCCGAAACTCAAACAATGTTTAAATTTTACTGAAGAGTAATTAAATTTTAAGGGAATAAATACCAATTTATCTTTAGCTTTATTTCATGCAATATTTTATTATAGTAATGTTTTGTTTGTTTTCTTTTATACCTATATTTTTATAATAGTATGTTTTTATTTAAACTGTTCTTGAATACCGAATATTGTAATGATATACAAATTGAAACAAACAATTTCATTTAAATGCACAAAATCATATTTCTGTTACAAATTTAAAGTTCTAAAAGTCTCACTAGCTATGTATTTTTTATTTCTTGCGGTAAAAATATATCTACTAATAATTGTGTTTATTATGAAATAAATCTGTAACACGTTTCTCAATAAACAGGGTACGAATAACAACGATTGCTAATCTTTCCGGTGCTCTCATACTGGCTCCAAAATCGGGTGGCTCCAAAATCGGGAGCCTTCGGGTAACTTAAGAAAGCAATAGACCAATAGAGCATCCGCAATCGGCAATTTCCGACATTTCCGTTCACAGTTAGTTATCACATAAATATATTTCTTATACGGACGAAGGCTGAGCCCTAACGATTTACCATCGCGTCGCAGGCGGATAATAATATGTGTTATACATTAGTAATGCTTTATATAGATATGCAAAATTTGTATTGTAATAATTAACAATAAATTGTATGTTATAATTAAATAAGTAAAATTACTTTTACTCTTTCCTAAGAATTGTTTTGGGAGGCTCGAGCCCCTATGGAGCAGCCGCCACTGCTGTTGGATGATTATTCTTCTTTTAGAAAGGGATTATAAAAAAGTTAATGCAAAAAGTAATAAATTTACTAAGCCAATTGCGTGGGGATATTGAACGTAATTGAATTGAGATTAAGGTAAAAGTAAATTATTTTGTGAGGTCGTTGAATTAATTTGAATAAAATTCAGTACTGCCACCAGCAAACAAAAAAGGAAATAAAGCCGTACATATACAAAGATACAGAGGGCTTTTTATGTGACAACAAACACTGCATTCATTCACGAAGTTCCATTACCGTACTGCGGTTCTATTTTTGGTTTTGAATTACGTACATCGCCTTGGTGGTCTTATCTCAAACGTGCAGAAGTTTCTGACGAAAATGGGCAGCGTATGCAAGCCCGATAACTAGAAATTTCACAACGGGGTTTTATGCCTCGTAAAAATGTGCAATAAGATAGTTAATTTCTGGATGCTCACATACAGCTCGTTAATAACCGACAAACGTTGCAGAACAATGGAATTTATGTTTTAATTAAAAGTGTTATTAATTAATTAGATTCTAACAAAGCACGGTAAACTTTAAGGAACTTTGCTGGATATGAGAATTTAGATGCAGTTCATGATTATGTTTAGAGGTACCTGCAGGCACATCCTTCAATGAAAAATTTTAATTAACAAAGCTTCATGTAAAATTTCCATCTTGCAGTCTTATTTTGTGAACGTGGTAAAAGAAGAACAAATATAGTAAAAAGCATAAATCGAGGTTTTCCTGTCAGTACTGATTTTAAGTAGTTCTAAAACTGAAGAGCTTTAATTCAGATTGCCCTGCATTCTTGCTAAAATTATTCTTTTTTTTTTAAGAAAGAAAGAAAAGACGATTTCAATAAAAGCTATTATTGTTTCCAAAGAGTCTAATTCTAGGCATTCATGTTAAAAAATATAAAAAGCAACAGCTCGCTCTAAGTCTTATGGTTCAGTAGTTAGCAAATACAAAAAGAAAAAACATTCAACAACAAAATTTGTGTAGTTCTACTCTACCTAAACAAGAATTTTCTAAAATGAGTTATAACAAAGAATCTACCAAATTGAATTCCTATTTACAATTATACAGGGTGTCCGCAAAAAGGAGGTCAATCCGTTAACCACATGTTCCTTGAGCAAAAATAATATGACTTTTATAATGCCATTTTTGATTTTAGATCCACACGTGCGATGTACAGGGCGTCAAAGTTTGAAATTTAAAACTGATTATTTTTAATAAATGAAGTATTTAATAAGCTATCAATTTCAAATTTGCTACAGAGCTTCAACATAAATAGTCACATCTTTTGATAAAAGCAAAACGAAAACAACGGCCAAATAATCAAAATACGGGGGGGTGCAGTACCTACTGACCTCTTATCAAATTTTGATAAAAGACAAAAAATAATCCAAAATGCATGATTATCTCAAAAAAAATAGCTTGGAAGTCACTGGCGTAGGTACTAAAAGACAGGGGAGGTCAGTGGGTATTGCACCCCCCGTATTTTGATTATTTGACCGTTGTTTTCGTTTTGCTTTTCTCAAAAGATGTGACTATTTATGTTGAAGCTCTGTACCAAATTTGAAGTTGATAGCTTATTAATTACTTCATTTATTAAAAATAATCAGTTTTAAATTTCAAACTTTGACGCCCTGTACATCGCACGTGTGGATCTAAAATCAAAAATGGCATTATAAAAGTCATATTATTTTTGCTCAAGGAATATGTGGTTAACGGATTGACCTCCTTTTTGCGGACACCCTGTATATGAAACGCAGGAATTAATTATTAGAAGAATGAAGTTTAGTTTCAGGAAAGGCAATTTAAATATTTCCATTTATTAATTTATTTATTCTTCTTCTTCTTCTTATAATCAAGGATTAGGTTGAATAGCCTGTTCTGACAACCATCTTTTCCTCGGTCTACCTGTATCCCTTTTGCCATGAATATATTTATTTCATAATTTGTTTAGTCAATCATACGCTCTAAATGTTCACATCATGGTCGTTTGTAGAATTTTCTTTTATCATCTAGTGAATATATCTGCAATTAGTTTATAATGTCTTGATTTACAAAAACAGGCTAATCAACAAATTGATTGCAAAGTAGCCAAAGCAAAGCATTGGTTGATTTTCACATTTTCATTCCACAATCTCGTCGTTTAAATAAAATTCCAAGATTTCACCGAAAGTGTGTCAGAAACCATCCATCAGTAGAAACTTCAAAGCAATAGAAATTTCAAAATTTAATAATCCAAGCAGGTACCGTAAGTATTACGTTGAAGTCGTAACGTGTGTGGGTTTCAACAAAAGGAAACATAGCAGGCAATTATTTTACAATATCTCAGTATGAGAGCGGAAATGCAGTGGAAATTCACTGCAGAGAGTGAAGAGCCCCCTAATCTAGTATTCAAGAACCCTGCATTACTCTAATTAGGGTGGATGCTGAGTGTATGCAGTTGGGAATCACAATGAGGACGGCTCATCGTTGCAGATTTCACTGCAGAGGTATCAGATTGCGGAATAACAACCTAATCCCGCTTTTACCACTTTTGTAGCTTTCACTTTCGTTTCAGACGGTATCGAGCTTTTCTCATCTTAAATCGCGCAACGAGGAAACGTAAACAAAAACGATTGTGATGTTGTAGACCAATTTCTGCTAAACATAAAATTTTATTACGGCACTTTAAAAGTCGAACCAAAAACTGAAAGCTATTTGAAACAGTCGGCGAGCTTTCAGACATCAATGAAAGGCCGATTCCTTTTGGTGAAAACATTTGTAGAGAGAAATATGGAGAAGACATGAATTGCCTTTGGGTTTAATATCTGTTTGGTATTCAAATTTCGGAATCGCTCGCGACGTTTTGATGTATATAACTGAAAACAAATTACGATTGTATCTGATATCTTGAAATAATGTCACTCTTTACGTTGGTATCTAAACCGATATTACGGCGTCACTTCTCACATTAAATGTCAAGGAAATGAATCCTTCGCCCGGATGTTAAAAGTCAAAATAAAATAAAATCTAACACGTATCATGAAATACAATTTTATAACGTCGTAAAGTAAACACTGTTGCATTTTCAAAAGTTACTAAATTTATAAAATTAAATGCATTAAAATTTATATTTATTATTTTCCACATTTATTACAGATAGTTTTGATAGACTGCAAAAACAGATCTTAAATCAACCGAAATCAGCTAAATCTCCAATGAACTTTCAAGACGAATTTGGACGTTTACTAAAATATTTTATACTTATGCATCATTATAATGGGTATTTCGCCACCAGTTGCTAAAATTGAAATGAAATTAATTGCAAAACTTGTTCATATTTAAGCCTTTGATTTGTTTGAAAACCGAGATAGAATTGTCTCCGAAACGTTGCATGTTCACTTTGAGTCATTAATTCATTAATTTACTTTTAATTGTAGCAACTGGTGGCGAACTACCCAAATACGACATATAAAATGTCAAACTCGCCACGACGAACCTTTAGAAAATATGAAATATTTTTACGAATATGGATTTCAAACTTTAATTAATTTATTTAACGTTCGCAATCGGAAATATTTGGGTTAAATCTCAAAAGTATGACCCTTGTTATGTGCCCAAGGTTTAGTTTACTTCGTTGCAGGCGATTTTAGCAAATTTTTATGTCTATTAACGCTATTACTACTTGGGCGCCTTCACCAAAATACACAAAATATGTTCCTTCCTTTTAATTTTTTAATTTAATCCGGTGATTTTCCGACTTCTCTACAGTCTTTTAGATACATCAGAGCAATATTTGCAACCCTTTAGATGGGTTTCAGTTCTTTAAAATTTAACGTTTATTTATTTTTGTACATTAGAAAACAAAGTTCTATTTAATGATTACATTTGTATTACTATACTTTAGTGTTTAGTATATTTGAAATCTTTACGTTTACATAGCGCTTCCGCCAAAATTGACGATGCTTTTCAACTAAAAAATAGCTAGAATAATTTTTTCAAACTGACCTAATCTGTTGAATTCCTGAAAACCTGCTGAAAATTGACACTATTTATATAGTTTTAAATTTGAAATAAAGTCTGGTATTTATACCATTAATCAAGTTTCGAATTAAAAACAAATTTCGAAACGTATCGGAAATACATTACCACACAAGACGCGCAGTAAAATAAATGCAGCTGAAAATTTAAAAATAATTACAGTTGCAATCGTTGCTCCGTGCTTGCTGCAGTAGTAACGAAGTTTTAATGTAGAAATAATTCTACGAAATTTGTTGAATTATTTGGAAACATGTTACGAATTTCAACTTTATACAGGCATGCCTACGAAAGCTTTTTGTTGAATTAAAACTACATAATTACACCTTAAACCCTCAATACAAAAGGTTTTAATAACGAATCAGTTTAATATTTATTTTCCGTAGGTACGTGACGAAACACGGGCCGTGCTTTTTAAAAATTAAGAGCATTAATAAAGAATTATGCCAATTGGCATTCCTAAACTGCCGGCTAAAATTAATTATTTGTTAATAAACACATAATCAGTGGAACCGTAGCACGCAATTCCTGAAATTTTTAGGAACCACAGAATAATAAAATCATTTACAGATAATTATTAGTTAGTTAGGTTTTAAGTCTGTAATTATAGGTGTTTTAAGAGATGTTTGATTTGTAATACATATTTTGCGGTTTTCATAGTTGGCCTTGAAAGAGCACGTAAAATTTTAAATTTTCTGAATCAGTTAAAAAAAGCCAAATAGCACTTACAACTACAGCTTCGAAAATGCACGAATAAAATAGAAATTTATTTCTTGGCGACAAGGGTGAAGTCTCATTTTGTAAACAGAACTTAAGGTTTCTTACAAAGAATTAGAAAATAAAAAGAATTAATAAATTAACAGCTGCATTGTAAGTTGGGTCAATGCTTTAACTGAATCGATAGTTTCTGACGCGAATCAGCACGTGCCGGATTATCATTTTTAAAACTTTTATTGAGTTCACAAACTTTACAAAATTAGGACACTTCATGAAAGATCGATTGTTCCTTGTCTAATAAATTGTATCTATAATTTTTGGGCTGATTTGTGTAAAAAGCTCATAGCTAATTTCGCTATTACTTATTATTCTTTTGTCTTTAGAAATTATAAAAATTTGATAGTTGGTACTTGATTAGGTACATACCATTTTTTCTTGGTTTTAATTTAATGAAGACTTATTTGTACCGTTTGGATTTCATCACGTCAACTTTCTAAGACGTTAGTTGGCGTTAACTTCCTGAACAGTAGATCCTTAACAAACCTTTCAAAACGTGACTAGAACAATATCTGTTGAACTTTCAGGGTGCATTAAACCCGGTAATTTTCATAAACGAACTTTAAATAAAAAAAATTAATTACGGTTCAGACACTATAATCAAGAATCAGATAAAAAAAAGTTTACAGCAGGTAATCCACAAGGGCTCCAACCTCCACCTTCGCGTTTTGTTTAGCCTCCTGCCAATTTCCCCGAACTAAACCAAACAAAAATGGGGCACACCCCCCTTAAGGGTAACAAGTTTCGCGATAAGCAGAAAATCGCTGCACTTGCAAAAGGTATTCCTTTCGGTAGCTGACGGTTGTAAAAACTGTATATCAGATCCACGAATCACGAAAAGGCCCCTGCAATCACGCACCAACATCAACCGGAATAACGGTGGGCGGACGAGGACTTCGAAAACGACCATCAAGCACGACACTACTGACGAATGTGTGTTGTGTGTGTTGAAAGGGATGAAAGGAAGACACAACTTGTAGAGAAAACAAATCCTGATATCTTCTAAAAAATATCAACGTGACGAAAATCGTCTGTTACGATTCGTTATATCGTTTTCCGTTTCAGGAAATGGCAAATATGAAGAATATGGGGTGATGCGAGAGCACATTTGAACCTCTTTCGCATTCAGGAAGATTGCCCTAAGACATGACGCATACTGGGTGCTGACGTATTGTTGAGAAAATCTATTTTATGAATAGAATATCTTTACTCGGGAAAATGTTCTTTACAATAGGAAAACTCTGCCTACCTTTTTAACATTAGAGGAATTCTTTAATATTCATTTATTAGTACATCAGCATATTTTAAAAGTAACTCCATATCATAAAACTTACATTTAATGCAATTCAAATGCATTGAAAAATTAATAAGTATCTGCAACTCCAAAAGGAAAGAAGAGACTAACTTCAATAAATATTCTGTGAGCTTTCGCTTGAATACAGTTGCAGCAAATGATATTAATTTGCAATAATTGAGTTATAATAAAAACACTGGTAAATCAACAAATGTTTGACAAATAAATATTTCATTGTTTTCAAAGCCACCTTATTTACTTCTTACCTTATAATTGGAACAAAATTGTATTTTCTTATTTCCACTTAGCTGTAATTTTGATTGTTTTTGTCGCAGATTTTAATAAGGCACATGAATAAATTCCTTATTAATACTAGCAATAAATGGTACTACGGTACCAATATGGTTACATTTGAAAAGATTGTGTTTTGTCCCAAAAACCATTTGGATGAACTTTATTTGCTCATAAATCACATGATTTACTATTTTCTACGGAATTTCGATTTTTCTAGTATTACACGGCTCAATTAGAATAAATCGGAACAGTCATGGCACACTTAAATAGAAAACTAAAAATTACATTAAAATAAATATTGAAGACTGAAATGTCACTTATGTGGTATCATTGGATTCAGAAAATTATGCAGAAATGCATTAATATATAGGGTGTTCCATTTGAACATCGAAAGTTAGTGTCTATTCCGGTGAAACTGGAAGTGGAAAAAAATCATTCAATATGTCAAAAAGTGACGTTTAGGGTAAACTTGGGATATATGCACCCCATAATTCATTTCCGTCATAAAATGCATCGAATTCCACGTAGGAATACTTTTTTAGTATTTTCTTACAGGTATCAGTTAATTGGAACAAACTTATATGGTTTAAGAATTTATTTTTTGAAAATTCAAAAAATAGACAACTATCCCACACATACGGTATAGTTGCCCCTGACTTGCGGGATAAATGCCGTCTTACGGGGTATAAGCCACTTTCGTAAGATTTAAATCAATTTCATTCAATTAGAAAAGTCAAAATATGTTTATTCATCGAATTCATAATTCAAGGTAATGATCAAAATGTAGTATAGAACTTAAGCTACCAATATTGATATAAAAATAAAAATAAAAAATGAAAGAAACAAGTATTAATATTTGAACTTCAAAAACACCGACTAAATTTTTCTCTTGCACTTTTCCAACCTCTTACATTTTTTCCACATTCATTGCATTTTGGCCCATACATTGTACACGTTTCATGTAGCCAAAGCTTGCAATCTACACATTTAATCCAATCTGTGGTCTCAGTGGTACTGTAATAATTTTTGAGGCATTCAGTACAATAATTTGTTTTACTATCCTCAACAGAAGAACTATTTTCGTTGAAATTTTCCTTCTTCTTTGTTACTTTTGTTGCTTTGGCTGTTGATTTCTTCACCTCAACTTTCTCTTTAGCATCTTTACTCTTTTTCAATTTTTGTACTGTCTTCTGCGTTTTAGGCCTTTTAGAATTGATAATCTCAATTGCAGTGAGAACTGAAGCCGATCTCTTCCATTTACTTTTTCCTGCAGGAATTTTAAGAATTGAAGCAATCAAGTCTAAATATTTCTTTGGTGTTGCATCTTCGAGGTTCTCCACTGGCACGTTTTGATCAGCCCTATGTTCGATACGAACAGTTTCTTTATCTTCAAAAGTCGGTATCTTCGGTAGATTTTGGAGTACAACATCGTGGTCGATTACATTTTCAGGGTGATCATCAGTTTTATTCACAGGAGTGCGATTTTGAACTAGAATATTAGGGCCAGTTACGTGTTCATGATCGCTTTGCTTCAAGGCTGAGGAGCTGTCTGCATTATGGAATACAGAATAATTACAGTCGATATCCCCAAATAAATAATTGTCGTCAAGTTCGAAAAAATCAGATGGCAACTCACTGACGCTAAGAGTTTTGCAGCTCTTGCCTGGAGATGCATTGTCAATCGGTGAACTTTTTGAGGTGGGTGATTTTGGTTTAACTTTGGGACACAGAATCCGAGATATGCTCTTCGGAAACGCCGCATGAATATTTCGGATTTTGGCAGGTCAAGCAGCACTTCGATATTGGCTATATTGGGAATTAGTTCTACCATATCAGAAATTTGGATAAAGTAATCCGCAATCTTACCTCTTTGTAATGGCATTATTCCTGTTGATGTGTTGATGAAAATCCGATAGCACCATGAGATAACCTAGGCCCTGTTTGTGTACGGGCGCTGTGCTCAATTTGGCTAGCTCAGTAATCAAAGACAAGAGGCTGAAAATAATTGTTTATTACAAAAGAATAAAAGCAGTATATGTACATAAATGAAAAAGGATAAATAGATAAATGTGAAAATAAGGCTTCGCGGCGTCGTGGGCGGCAACGGCGTAGGCGACGGCGAAGGCGGCGACAGCGAAGGCGGCGACAGTGAAGGCGGCGACAGCGAAGGCGGCGGGGCGTCGACGTTGGGAGACGGTGCGATGAGGGCGCACGGCGTCAGAGGCGACGGTGGTGGATATGTACCAGCGTGCCAGCGGCAGCAACGGCGTGCACGGCGGCGACGGCGACGGCGGTGGTAGCGGCAACGACGAAGGCGGCAGGGCGTCGACGTTGGGAGACGGTGCAATGAGGGTGCACGGCGTCAGAGGGTGGCTACGGTGGTGGATATATACCAGCGTGCCAGCGGCAGCAACGACGTGGACGGCGGCGGCGGCGAAGGCGGTGGTAGCGGCAACGGCGAAGGCGGCAGGGCGTCGACGTTGGGAGACGGTGCAATGAGGGTGCACGGCGTCAGAGGGTGGCCACGGTGGAGAACCTGGGCCAAGAGGTTTGTCGAAGGTGGCGGCGTCAGGCTGGGAACGGGCAGCGACCGGGGACGTGGGCGACGGCGGCGGTTCCAGAGAAAAGCTGTGGCGGCTGGGAACGATCGGCGACCGGCGATGTGGACGACGGCGGCGGTTCCAGAGGAAAGTTGAGGCGGCTGGGAACGATCGGCGACCGGCGACGGGGGCGACGGCGGCGGTTCCAGCAGGGTGACGTGGTAACTGGTGCAAGGATGTCGATCCAAGACGTTGGTTTCGATCAAGCGTGCAAGACGTTGATTTGCTCAAGCATACAAAGACGCCGATCCTGATTAAGCGTACGAAGACGTTAATCTGACCAAGCGTACCAAGACGTTGATCTGACCAAGCGTACAAAGACGTTGATCTGACCAAGCGTACAAAGACGTTGATGCTGAGATGGATTTTGGGAGCGTTTTTATAGCCCGAAAATCGTATTCTGCTTTCCTATTGGCTGACGGGGAATGGTAGAAGTGGTGAAATTTGCCAAAATCCCCGTGTTTTTATTTTTCAGAAATAATTGTTCCAAATGTAATTTCTGATGTGTGTAGTGGTTATTATCGTTCTGCTGGTGCGACGGCGCATCGAATGATACCCAACAGCAGATACTTTGATTGAACGAAAACGGGTTTATCCCGCGATCCGCGGATTAAAGGGCGCGAGGTTTCCGATAGAGGCGTTTCATAACGGAAGCAATCGACTTGAAGCGGGGTTTACTATTAAAACGTAACATGTTTTTGCTAGTTTTAGATAACGGTAATTGCTTATTGCAATTAGAAAGCTTTTTAGCAGTAATTGTCGTTATTCATTATTTGGGAACTAAATTAGTTTGGTTGGACGAAGGGTCCGAAGGGATGAAATTTGATACGCCTCCATGTGTTGGCTGTACGGAGATTAGCTTGAAATATTTATGGTAGCGCGGGCCGTTTGTGTAACGGACTTGGGGTTTTAAGATTTGCAAGTAATACGTGAGAATTTTTGTCTTAGGTTGTTTTGATTTTCGGAAAGTTCGTTTATAAAGCAAAAAAACCGTTGAGTTTGTTTGTGATACTTAAGCCGACAGTCGGGACAGAATTATCGTAGAACATGTTAATTCGATTTGCATGACCGTTCTAACGGTCTTTTTTTCTTTTTCGGCAGAACGATGGCATATGTTATATCGAGATCGTGTTAATTCCCCCCCGGTTTGGTGTCCTCGACTGGCGGTTCAGGTGGATTTGGTGCTGGTCGCAGTTGGTCAACATGTATTTTGACGGATCGGGAACCCTTTTCCACTTGGTAAACCGTGGTGCCCAGTTTCTTGATTATTTTGTGAGGGCCACTCCATTTCGGTAAAAAGCCTCCGTGAATTCTTTCACGGGCATCTGCTAGGGGATGCTCTCGTACCATCACCCATTGGTTCGGCAGAAATTGAACATCGGTGTCCGTAAGGGGAGCTACGAGTGGTTGGTTACGTCGCAACGCTTCATTCCGGTGATTGGTTTGATCTTGGCAATTGGGATGTGGAGGCGTTTTTGTTGGATCTCTGGGTAATCGGAATCTCCAATCACCTGGTCGATCTAATTCTCGCCCGAGAAGTGCAACTGCTGGAGAACAGCCCATGTTGTTATTTTGTCGACTTCGAAGGTTAAATAAAACAGAAGGTAGAAATTTATCCCATTGCCGGTGATCTACTCCTTGTAGGTGAAGTCGTAACCCTTTCTTTATCTCTTGGTTGCGACGTTCTGTGGGGTTGGCCCGAGGATGATATGTAGCGGTAGTCCAGTGTTTGATGTCCCACTGGTGACATGCCCGTTGCCAATGGTGACTGATAAATTGTCTACCGTTGTCTGTTAGAAGAGTGCTGGGGTATCCGTAGCGTGTGAATACCTCTTCTTCTAGGATTCGGACAATCGTGGGTGCCGTTGATTTAGTTAAAGGAAAGGCTTCAGTCCATCGGGTGAATAGGTCCGTGATGACGAGAATAAAGCGCTTCCCGCGAACACTTAGCGGATAGGGACCCATCAAATCCAGTGCTAATATGTCCCATGGTTCTCGAGGTTGCTGAGGCCTTTGTGTAGCCTTTGCTTGATTTGGCCCCTTTTTACATCGGGCGCAGAGTAAACACTGTCGGACGTAACTGCTTACTTCGGTTCGTAAGTTGGGCCAGAAGAATTTTGCTGCGATGGCTCTTGCAGTTTCAGCGGAACGTTGGGCCGAAGAATTTTGCTGCGATGGCTCTTGCAGTTTCAGCGGAACCTGGATGTCCCGCGGTATCCAGGTCGTGGTACTGAACCAGAACGGTCGTTCCCAGCCGCCTCAGCTTTCCTTTGGAACTGCCGCCGTCGCCCACGTTCTCGGTCGCTGCCTGTTCCCAGCCTGACGCCGCCACCTCCAACAACGCCCTGCCGCCTTCGCCGTTGCCGCTACCACCGCCTTCGTCGTCGCCGCTGCTCACGCCGTTGTCGCCGCTGGCACGCTGGTATATGTCCACCACCGTCGCCACCCTCTGACGCCGTGCGCCCTCATCGCACCGTCTTCCAACGTCGACGCCCTGCCGCCTTCGCCGTTGCCGCTACCACCGCCTTCGTCGTCGCCGTCGCCCACGCCGTTGTCGCCGCTGGCACGCTGGTATATGCCCACCACCGTCGCCACCCTCTGACGCCGTGCGCCCTCATCGCACCGTCTTCCAACGTCGACGCCCTGCCGCCTTCGCCGTTGCCGCTACCACCGCCTACGTCGTCTCCGCCGCCCACGCCGTTGTCGCCGCTGGCACGCTGGTATATATCCACCACCGTCGCCTCTGACGCCGTGCGCCCTCATCGCACCGTCTCCCAACGTCGACGCCCCGCCACCTTCGCCGTCGCCGCCTTCGCCGCCGCCGTCGCCTACGCCGTTACCGCCCACGACGCCGCGAAGCCTTATTTTCACATTTATCGAAAAGACAAGAGGCTCCATCGATGGCTACCATGGAAGATTTAGGAACTAACGTCGTATCCCTGCAAGAAAGCTCTGCATCTTACGAAGCAGCATCAAATGCAACTTCGTCTGCAACCCTGGATACACCATCAAACCCACTTCTGGGAGTGGAACAAACCCAGTGGCGCCCAACCACAATGACTCTTACTACCGAACAGTTTCAAGCCCTTTTGGCACACACGACAGCCCCTCGCAAAGTCGAGACACCACTTCCGTTCAGGGGAGAAGATTCTGAAGATCCGAAGGAATTCCTAGATGCCTGCGAAAATTACCGCAGGCAAACCAAATGCACAGAGAGGGAGTTACTGAAGATCCTCACTGACTGCCTGCAAGGGAAAGCTGCCCAATGGTGGAAACCATACACCTCACTGCCCTTATCATGGACAGACTTCTTGGAACGATTTCTGAGGAAATTCGATGGACCTGAAGTTCGAGCTTCCTTAACAGCCCAACTTTATGGACTCAAACAAACCCCCAAAGAAAATGTTGAAATTTTCCTACTACAAAAATTGCAACTTTTCCGACGGCTACAGCCTTCAGAATCGGCCGCCGCATTTATCCCCGTTTTAGTGGAACTGCTAAAACCCGCAATCAGGCCATATCTACGGTTATCCATGCCCAACACAACCGACGAACTAGTCACCAAGGCCGCATGCATCGAACGGGACCTAGAAGAGCACACTATATCTCAAACGAAAGAAACGAAAACCGCTCCAAAGGAAATCCCAGGTCCAGTGAATCAGCTTCCTTCATTGCCGAAGTGTCGATACTGCCCTGGACGACATTTCCATCGGGACTGCCCACAACTTCATCAACAAGCTTCAGCACGTTCGGGTGCTCCTGTACGGCCACCAGTTCCTGCGATTAACACGCAACCAATGGCATCTGCACCTCCAGCTCCACAGCCGGAAAACTGGAGGAGGTCCAGGCGCGAGGAGGTCGAACTGCGCCCAGTGGCCGCTCCCAATGCAACACTATAAACACGGCCAACTTCAATCTCCCACACATTGCAGTAAAACTTCATGACCAGGAAATCGCCGCCTTAGTGGACTCCGCTGCCACACATAATTTTATAAATGCTAGTCACGTTCCACTGAAAAACCGAAAACAATGTGGACATCATACGGCGAAGATGGCTGAAGTAAACGCTACAATGCGCCTCCAGGGAGAAACCCAAGTTGTTGTCCAGATAGGCAACACGTCACAGACCATAAATTGTATTATAGCCGAAGCACTTCGCGAAGACTTAATTCTGGGATACCCGTGGCTCACACAACAGCAAGCTACCTTTGACTTTGCTAGAAAATGCATTCACTTCGGAGTCAAGAAGCGAGAAACCACTTACTGTCTCGATAAGAGAAGATCTCGAAAGACTTCCCCTTCTGAGCTAGATCATTCCCACATCCAACAGGAATTTCCAGAAGAACGCAGAGGCGAGCTTCGCGCACTCCTGAATGAATTCTCTGAAATCTGGAGGACCACTGCACCACCAACACGAACACTACAACACGAAATCCGTGTTAAACCGAACGAAGTGATACGCAGCCCAAACTACCGGTATTCCGAAGAAAAAAAGCGCATCATCGCAGAGCAAGTTGACGAATTGCTGGCCCATGACTACATCGAACCAAGCCACTCACCTTACAATTCTCCAATCGTCATCGTGACAAAGAAGGACTCCAAACCACGCTTCTGCCTGGACTTCAGACGCTTAAACGAAGCCACAGTCGACGAACCTGCAGTCCTCCCGCCTATTCACGAGACACTCAAAGACATTGGAACAGCAACCATCTTCTCTTCTCTGGATCTAAAATCCGGGTATTGGCAAATTAGCTTATCGCCTAATTCCCGCCAATACACCGCCTTCACCACACCCGATGGCGCAGCTTATCAATTCAAAGTAATGCCCTTCGGTCTTAAAACTGCTCCCATGACCTTCCAACGTTTGATGGCTCAAGAAGTCCTGGTGGGATACCTACATCGTTTCTGTATGGTGTATCTGGATGATATCATCATTTATTCAGAAACGTGGGACGAACATCTCGACCACCTTCGAAGAGTTTTTGAGCGACTGCAAGAGCACGGACTCATTTGCGCCCCGGAAAAGTGTCACTTTGGAAAACGCACTTTAGAATACCTGGGTCACGTCGTTTCTACGGGTGGAAACCAGCCACAAAATCAGCACGTCCTCCAGATCCAAAAGGCTCCCGTACCAACCAACCGGAAGACCTTAAGACAATTCTTAGGTCTCTGCAACTGGTTGAGGGAGTACATTCCCCGCTTTGCTACGTTGGCGGCGCCATTAACGGATTTATTAAGTTCCAAACGCAAATGGCATTGGACCACAGCCACGCAACAAGCTTTCGTACGCCTCAAGGAAGAAATTCAACAACCCCTCACACTTTCACGCCCAGATACAGAAAAGACATTTATCTTACAAACGGACGCCAGTCAAGAAGGTGTAGCAGCTGTGTTGTACCAAGAACGTACCGATGGAACACGGGATATTATTTCATATGCCAGTATGAGGTTCAACCCTACCGAACGAAGATACCACTCCAATGAGCAGGAATGTTTGGCAGCGGTGTGGGCTATAAAGCGTTATCGCCCGTACCTCGAAGGCAGAAAATTTATCCTGCGAACGGATAACCGTGCCCTAACATGGTTAAATACAACCAAAGATCAAAGGGCAAAGCTGACCAGATGGGCACTCCTACTCCAGGACTTTAACTTCGTTCTGGAACACTGCCCAGGACAGCAAAATGAGCTTCCCGATGTTCTGTCCCGGAATCCAGAAGGACCCGCACTTTCAGTCGAAGAAGATCGAGCTCCCCTAACTCCCCCTGTTGTTGCACGACCGGGGGTAACAACCGAAAACTCCCCAATGGCTTGCTTAACCCAATGCGACAGAGAGACGCTAACCGAAGTAATTCTTCAAGCTCAAGAGGTAGATGAAGAAACCCAGCATATTCGGAAGCAAGACCCATTGGAGGACAATTCAACCCAACAACCGTGCTACGAAATCCAGTGCGGACTTGTAGGGTTTCGCCATAACCAATCCTTGCTTCTCTACGTACCTCGTACCGCCCGGGAGGCAGTACTACATTACTATCATGATAATGAGGGGGTACATCATACCGCGACAGGTATGATAGAAGAGATGAAGAAGGAGTATTTTTGGCCCACAATGGGAGAAGACGCACTTCAGTTCCGCACTAGCTGCACTATATGTAACGACGGTCCGGAAATATTGCAAGTCGACGGAGAAGAAACAACCCTATGGCACGATATCTGCCAGGCTCAGGAGCACGACGTTGAAACTCAGAATTATATCCAACGTTGGCACGAAAGTCACGTTACCGAAGAAACCACTCCGCAACTACGGGATGTACAAGAAAAGTATGTCATAGAGGAAGGACTTCTCTACCGTAATTCGGATTCGGGGCCGAAACTTTTTGTTCCCATCAGCGTTCGTCCGCAAATTCTGTTTCATTACCACGACCTGGATACCGCGGGACATCCAGGTTCCGCTGAAACTGCAAGAGCCATCGCAGCAAAATTCTTCTGGCCCAACTTACGAACCGAAGTAAGCAGTTACGTCCGACAGTGTTTACTCTGCGCCCGATGTAAAAAGGGGCCAAATCAAGCAAAGGCTACACAAAGGCCTCAGCAACCTCGAGAACCATGGGACATATTAGCACTGGATTTGATGGGTCCCTATCCGCTAAGTGTTCGCGGGAAGCGCTTTATTCTCGTCATCACGGACCTATTCACCCGATGGACTGAAGCCTTTCCCCTAACTAAATCAACGGCACCCACGATTGTCCGAATCCTAGAAGAAGAGGTATTCACGCGCTACGGATACCCCAGCACTCTTCTAACAGACAACGGCAGACAATTTATCAGCCACCATTGGCAACGGGCATGTCACCAGTGGGACATCAAACACTGGACTACCGCTACATATCATCCTCGGGCCAACCCCACAGAACGTCGCAACCAAGAGATAAAGAAAGGGTTACGACTTCACCTACAAGGAGTAGATCACCGGCAATGGGATAAATTTCTACCTTCTGTTTTATTTAACCTTCGAAGTCGACAAAATAACAACATGGGCTGTTCTCCAGCAGTTGCACTTCTCGGGCGAGAATTAGATCGACCAGGTGATTGGAGATTCCGATTACCCAGAGATCCAACAAAAACGCCTCCACATCCCAATTGCCAAGATCAAATCAATTACCGGAATGAAGCGTTGCGACGTAACCAACCACTCGTAGCTCCCCTTACGGACACCGATGTTCAATTTCTGCCGAACCAATGGGTGATGGTACGAGAGCATCCCCTAGCAGATGCCCGTGAAAGAATTCACGGAGGCTTTTTACCGAAATGGAGTGGCCCTCACAAAATAATCAAGAAACTGGGCACCACGGTTTACCAAGTGGAAAAGGGTTCCCGATCCGTCAAAATACATGTTGACCAACTGCGACCAGCCCCAAATCCACCTGAACCGCCAGTCGAGGACACCAAACCGGGGGGGAATTAACACGATCTCGATATAACATATGCCATCGATCTGCCGAAAAAGAAAAAAGACCGTTAGAACGGTCATGCAAATCGAATTAACATGTTCTACGATAATTCTGCCCCGACTGTCGGCTTAAGTATCACAAACAAACTCAACGGTTTTTTTTGCTTTATAAACGAACTTTCCGAAAATCAAAACAACCTAAGACAAAAATTCTCACGTATTACTTGCAAATCTTAAAACCCCAAGTCCGTTACACAAACGGCCCGCGCTACCATAAATATTTCAAGCTAATCTCCGTACAGCCAACACATGGAGGCGTATCAAATTTCATCCCTTCGGACCCTTCGTCCAACCAAACTAATTTAGTTCCCAAATAATGAATAACGACAATTACTGCTAAAAAGCTTTCTAATTGCAATAAGCAATTACCGTTATCTAAAACTAGCAAAAACATGTTACGTTTTAATAGTAAACCCCGCTTCAAGTCGATTGCTTCCGTTATGAAACGCCTCTATCGGAAACCTCGCGCCCTTTAATCCGCGGATCGCGGGATAAACCCGTTTTCGTTCAATCAAAGTATCTGCTGTTGGGTATCATTCGATGCGCCGTCGCACCAGCAGAACGATAATAACCACTCCACACATCAGAAATTACATTTGGAACAATTATTTCTGAAAAATAAAAACACGGGGATTTTGGCAAATTTCACCACTTCTACCATTCCCCGTCAGCCAATAGGAAAACAGAATACGATTTTCGGGTTATAAAAACGCTCCCAAAATCCATCTCAGCATCAACGTCTTGGTACGCTTGGTCAGATTAACGTCTCCGTACGCTTAATCAGGATCGGCGTCTTTGTATGCTTGAGCAAATCAACGTCTTGCACGCTTGATCGAAATCAACGTCTTGGATCGACATCCTTGCACCAGCTACCACGTCACCCTGCTGGAACCGCCGCCGTCGCCCACGTCGCCGGTCGTTCCCAGCCGCCTCAGCTTTCCTTTGGAACTGCCGCCGTCGCCCACGTTCTCGGTCGCTGCCTGTTCCCAGCCTGACGCCGCCACCTCCAACAACGCCCTGCCGCCTTCGCCGTTGCCGCTACCACCGCCTTCGTCGTCGCCGCTGCTCACGCCGTTGTCGCCGCTGGCACGCTGGTATATGTCCACCACCGTCGCCACCCTCTGACGCCGTGCGCCCTCATCGCACCGTCTTCCAACGTCGACGCCCTGCCGCCTTCGCCGTTGCCGCTACCACCGCCTTCGTCGTCGCCGTCGCCCACGCCGTTGTCGCCGCTGGCACGCTGGTATATGCCCACCACCGTCGCCACCCTCTGACGCCGTGCGCCCTCATCGCACCGTCTTCCAACGTCGACGCCCTGCCGCCTTCGCCGTTGCCGCTACCACCGCCTACGTCGTCTCCGCCGCCCACGCCGTTGTCGCCGCTGGCACGCTGGTATATATCCACCACCGTCGCCTCTGACGCCGTGCGCCCTCATCGCACCGTCTCCCGTTGAGTTTGTTTGTGATACTTAAGCCGACAGTCGGGACAGAATTATCGTAGAACATGTTAATTCGATTTGCATGACCGTTCTAACGGTCTTTTTTTCTTTTTCGGCAGAACGATGGCATATGTTATATCGAGATCGTGTTAACCATTATGACTGGTAGCAGCTCTTTTCCAAGCATTGCCAATCGGTTTACGGACATATTTTCTTGGCATTATTAATAGTCTGTACCTAACAGAAAAACCATTACCTACCTGGCATATATCCCACAATATGGGGGGGGGGGCATATATCCCCGGTGTTAGGGATCGATACCTTAAATATTTAATACAGCAAGCTTCTCAATGAAAACCTAACCTTATAAACGATATACAAAATGATTGTTTAACAAGGAAATAACGGTGTTTGCATGCAATTTGGTCTTAAACTAAGATAAGCTTGAATTTAATTTTCGGGATTCTAGCGTTCGAATGATAGTTTGACAGGCCCTTATCTTTAAAAACACTTGTAGAGACCAGAAAGCCACAGGCGCATGCTGATATTTAGATAACGACTAGAGTTTAAATTGCGCCAAACAAATTGCATAGTTTGACATAAGAGGTTGTAAAGGCGCGCGTTTAAAAAAAATGGCCATATATCCCAAGGGGGCACATATCCGCAAATTACCCTATTAAGTATATAGGATGTTCCAAATTTCAACCATTTATCTTGAAAACTAAAGGGAAGAAGGAGGGTGTACCATGATCTTGTTACACCCGGTATACAGACTTTGCTCCATTTTTTGAGAAACAATTTTAATGTAGGGGTGGCGGGAGATTTTTGCTTCTAATCATTTATTTTTTGTATGTCTACAGACGCCTCGGTTTTGTCAAATTTAAAAAAAATAACGTTTTAGCATTTTACTATAAAAAATTCAAACAGTATTTGCAAAAATTGAGATATCGAAAAAATCTCCACGTCAATAGATAGATAAAAACATCTCCTTTTCAAAGGGCACACGAACATTTTTCCAAAATGTAAAATTAATTCGGAAATAATGGAAATAAGATTTTAGAAATATCGCTGTAACTCACTATTCATAATGTAGCGTGTAGGCAACTTAACTAACAGAATGCGTTAGATAATAGGAAATATTTAAAATATGTAACAGAATTCGTATTATTCCAAGAAACAATTTAATCATCCCAACTTGTCAGTTATTACCCGACTCTACAGTTTTGAGTCATACACAAATCCGTGCTTATTTAAGTGGTTATGCAACTTTAGATACGTCAAATAGAATATCGCTGCATGTAAATGCCAGCCTTAATTTAAAGTGACTTGAAGTTTGGCTTAAGTATAGCTGAGGTCAGCTTAAGCCATAATGCAAATCAGTTTATAGCAAGTTGCTACTTAAACCGCTCATTTAATGAAGATTAAAGATTTGCTTTCTGCTATTCCTTCTGATGTTCGTTTTAGATATCAATGCCTGATACTTCAGTACAAGTTCAAGCTAAAGCTTAAGCGTGCTTAAATTGGGGCTTAAGCCAAGCCTCGCTGTAGGTAAGCTCTAATTAATTTAAGCAGATTTAAGATAAGCATATTTTTAAAGCTCTCCTAAAATATTGATCTGTAATTTCATTAATTTTTAGATTCTCAATGCTTGTGTTCTACGAGTATTTATGCACTTATTAAAAAATCCGCAATAGTTTTCATTTTGAATTTTTAAGCACCCCCAAAAATTGATGTTTGGAATTACCAATAATAAATTTTATACCCCCCTCGCTTCCCCTATACATTTAATATACAACGTTCTTGCTATTTCCATTCTGAAATTTATTTTAGTCAATCAAATTTTAGTTTCAAATTTAAGTAATTTTTATTGTTAATGTTCTTATTATGCGGTTAAGGTTTGAAACAACTTTTTGCTATTTTTTTCTAGTTTAACCGAGAATACAGTCGCCGAAAGGGTGCGAAACCGAAGATCTGCCTACTTAAGCAGGATTTGTTTGCGTTTCACTGCTCTTCTCTGTTGGTATCTTCTGTTACTGTTTTATTATTTCTGATGAATCTGCAGTCACAAAACCTGGTTATATTCAATCTTTTTGTTTGTTTACTTTGTATAAATTAGTGCTTGTATTTTCAATTAAATTAAATAAAAACTCAATGGCACATTCTATTAAATAATACAATTAAATCAAATCTAAATCACTTTAAACTTAAAATTTGCTGGTAAAAAAATAGGGTTAATAGTTCATTCTTTGAGTTAAGATTTTAGATCTGCTTGTGTAGTTTTTTCAAAAGACTGAAAATAGGTAATATTTCCCCTGATAGTGCTTCATGGTATATGCTTATAAGCAGGAATATAACATCAATCGAATTTCCTTGAACATATATTTCAAAATCAAATCACAACAAAATCACGTATTCAATTTTCGAAGGAGAATTTCCACTTATTTATAGAATAATAGACATCTAAATATTGTAGAAACCTAGCAAGACCGATATTCAAGAAATACTGCACTATAAAGGTCAAATATCCCATCTAGGGACATAAAATATTTAAGACCTACAGAGGAAATTCTCAAGAATCAATTGAAATGATATATAGACGATAAAGTAGAGAGTTGGTTGGATATTGAATTTCTTTGCGTCTGGTGAGTGCCTTTCACATACGGTGACTTACATCTTAAATCGTAAAACTACCGGTGAAATAAACGATCCACATAGTGGAACTTTGTGCCCTCATCTGACTAACACTGCAGACGTGCAATAAATAATAAGATAGTAGCCGGAAATGTAATAAAATTAACGTGGGGGAGAGCGAGTGTTAGCATCTCTTCAAAGACGGATGCACACATAAAATTTACGTAATTTATGGTCATGCAATGAAGAGGCGCTTATATTCGAGATTATAATTTGGAACATTCGCGTCCAATTTTAAAACATTATTCAGCAAATTTTGGAAAATTTCATTTTCGGCTAAGAAATCATGCAGTCTGGATTAATTTGTCGGAATTAAGCCTAACTACTTAATTTAATTTACAAGAAAAAACATTTCTGGGAAGTTTTGTTACAGATTTTAAAATGAATTTCTTTATATTTCGCCATTTTTTATGTTAGGTTTAAAAATTCATAATGTCTGAAATCTACGGAAAAGGGTGCTAGAATAATGTAAAAGAATCATCACCGTATTTTGCCAAATACCGACGTTACGAAGGAAACTTGAGAACTTGAGAAGTCCAAAGTAAACTAAACTTTCCGAATTTTCGAAAAAGATACAACCATAATAAAACATACCTCATGCATCTCTTTATCTCTAAATTTTTGTAAAATCTCAGTTATAAGCCTATTAGTTGGGGCACCCTGTACACTTCACCACAGCATTGATTCGGTAAAACACATTTATCAGGATGTCCTGCTTTTAATATTGGAACCTTTATTGATAAGAAGCAATAACTACACTCCAAAATTGATTTTGAGTTTTTATATTTCGATAAGCCTTTCTCTAAAGTATTTGGAAGCATTTCAACAACCTAATGAACTTTATGCCCAAAATAAAATAAATTTATGTCTATCACTCGTCACCAGCTATCTATCCATCCATTGAGAGGGAATGTTGATCGAGAATAAGAAAAATGATCTGACATATTCCACATACCCACGTTAGTTACAAATATAACCAGTATCTTCCATGCTTATCATTATGCAGCGTACAATAAATCATTGTTATTGTCAGCTTTGGTCCAGAAAGTGCTCGGCGGTTCTTAGATTTCGAAACGCGTTGGCGGTGCCGACGTCTTACAAAAGGTTACTATGGAAGAGCTGAATTACACGGACTCTATGATTTAAAAGTTAACATCGAAGATATGCTGTAAATACGAACTATATGGTTATGGTTATGTTATGTAACATTTTTAGATAACGGCCAACATCAATTCTAGGCTGAATTCTTGCATAATTCTGCGACATTTAACTAAATTTATTGTTGTACTATTTGTGTTCAACCTCCAGAACGCGAGGTTTTACATAAGAATTTCAGTGTGAAGGTATTCTTTTTGAGTTTTGTAAAATGTTAAATTAAGACGCAACTAGCAAAATTATGATTGTAATTTTACATTTTCGACACCGAATCAATTAAATTTCGTAACTTATTTGATTATTTACGTATTATTGCTATTAATAATTGAGCTTCATTTTTATTTCGCAACAAAAAGGTTAAAGATTTTATTACAATTCAGCATATTATTAGTTGATAAATTCCTGAGAAACGTAATAATTATTCAGAAGATCGAATTACGTTGATTATTCTTTTAAAAGTTTTGGTCACTAACTACTCGTGTTTTAATTAAACTCATCGGGATATTTTATTCGTTTCCTTTCTCTTTTCCCAGATTTTTTGCTACTTGCAATTTTCAAATATTTTTTGTCAGAAAATTCAGGGGCGGTTCAAGGTAAATGTTACACCTACACGGACTGGTACGGATGACTTTTTGGTGCCCCCTCCCACTCATTGCTAACATTAAAAAAAAAAAAAAACAGCAAACTGACACCCAGGGCGACTGCCCGGTTTCTTTGTTCGTCTTAAATATTCTTATGTTTTTGAGAACGTGGAAACTAAAGCCTTTGAGCAAAAATTAAAAATTTATTTTAGAGAATTATAAATTCATACAAAAGGATTGAATATTTGTTTTTAAAACATATGGAATTGCTCCCAGTGAAAAGAGAAAATGGCAGTAAAGCTTACTCTTCAGGACGTCCCACCTACTGGCCCACTGACACAAATAAAATACCTACCAGATTTGATTTGATTGATTTCTTTATAGCAAAAAAAAATCAGCATGTTATCTGAAAATTGAAGGGGAAGTGGACTTATGATCTGACCATTCTGCAGTAGCACTCACCTTAAGTGATAATGTAATTAAAAACAAAGGGAGCTTATGAAAGGATAAACTTGAATATACCATTAAAAGGTAGAGACTGAAAACTATTGCCGGATTATCAACCATAGTCTAACAAACATGATAGAAAATACCCTTACAAAAAGAAAGTGTGTGCCGTTGTACTTCTTGCCGTACCTAAAGCCTTCGATGAGGTATCGTACCATGGACTACGTCGGAGATTGCACAGAACCTTACCTAGGCAACACTACAAACTTCTGGAATCCTACATTTCTAACAGCATATTTTGAGTTAGACAAAAAGACCATTACTCAGAACTAAGACAAATACAAAGTATCACAGGGTAGCGTCCTCGGCCACACCCTCCACCTCCTCTATACATATGACATTCTTGAAACTATTGGATCAACAGTAGCAACCTTTACAAACGGCTTTGTAATCTTAGCAGTGGACAGAAGTGAAGAAGATGCTCAAAATAAGCTGCAAAACGCTATAAACAACAGATGGACGAAAAAATGGACAATAAAATTTAATGAAAATAAATTGGTGCACAGCACATGCCAATAGTTATAAATTAAACGATTATCCCGTACTCCAACACTTCTAAGTATTTAGGTATCACCCATGACCCTAAACTCCGCTGGAAGGAGCACGAAAAGAAATGTGAAGAACTGAGACTTAAATATAGGAATACATATTGAATGAGAGGACGAAAGTCTAAGTTAACAGTATATGTATACAATAAATTGCTGATCTACAAGCAGGTCTTAAAACCCGTATGGGAATGTATCAGACTAACGAACATACATAGCAGACAAAATATTTCAGAATAGAGTGCTAAGGGATGTAATAAATGCTCCTCGGTATGTAAGAAACAAAGATTTTATCCATCGGGATCTAAGTGTAGAGACAGTTGAAACAGAAATTAAATGTTCTGCCCAAAAGCATGAAACCAGGTTACACGACCGCACACCAATATTGAAGCCATTCAGCATTTACACCACAGAGATCAACAATCAAAACCCAAGGCCTAGTGTAGTGTAGTGTAGTGCTAGTGCTTTGTGAAACTTGGTGCGTAGAAACGTGCAATTTGACAGAACAAAAGGATACATATAGCAACATAGCCGCTGGGTAAAAATTCTATTAAGATCACAAGTAGCAGATTAAGTTAGAAATAAGCTGCCAGTTAGTTTTTATTTTAAGACTAGTTGTATGTAGTTACACGTAAATAAAAGAAAATGTAATTCTTAAATTTGCAATAAGTGCTGTTAGCAAATTCCATAAAATTCGTTATTCCTTTTGTGAATTCAGCTTTATAAATTAACAAACAAAAAATGGATAATTCCATTGAAAACTAATAAAGCAAGAGGAAAATTCAAGAATTAGTTGGCGATTGGACTTCTTTCTTTCTGTTTCCTTTTGGTAGTGGATATTCAGGAATGGTGATCTAGGCGACTGGTTGCCTAGGACGCCAGCTTGTGGGGGTGCCAAACTTAGGTCAAACATTGTTTTAAGATTTTTTTTAATATTATCAATGAATAGAAGGTGATCCATACTATTCCTCCCAGTGATAATATTTACCTCGAGCCGTTTTTTGAAATCTTCTAGCATTTTTCTATTTTCTTTTGTAATTTCTTTCTTCCCATGCTTTTTAGGTGCTACTTCCTTTTATTATGTTTAGCTTTTATATATTGTTTTAGCCTCCTCTCCTGATTCATATGGATGTCTAAACCAATTCATTTGCCTTTTCTGCATTTTCGTATTTTCTCTCTCCTTTGATCTTCAAATTATCAAATTTTGTTATTCCTTTCACTTTTCTAATGAACTTTTGTATTTTTGTACTCCTCACTTCTTTTCTCACTTTGTTTTGGTTCGCACAATTTTTCTGTTATGATAACGTTTATTGTAAACTACTTCCTTGTTTTTGTACTAAATTTTCCTTAACCTAGAGTTATTGTACAATTTTTCTGATATATGTTCGTTGCCCTGTTTTTCCTATTTCCCACCATTTGGTATTGCCATTCCTGAGATTCTTCTGTTCATTATATTTTATTTGAAACACGAATTATTTCATGTCTCATGCATTACCATTAAGTTTTCCTTGCTGCTGTTTATCTGTCTGTCTTTACTATCTGTAACCTCTGTTAATTCATAATTTTATCTTCTTAATTTCATGCTCCCATATATTAATTTGATTCTGCATTCTGCATCTTACATCAACTAATAAAAATCTATCATTTGCATATCTAAGACATTTAACTGTTATTAAATTGATATTTAGGCGTCCCGAGGTTTCGGTGTTCCTTCATTTACATTCTTGAATATTCGGCAAGTTTCCTGTTTCACTCTTTTTTTAATTCAAAATCGCAAGAAGTTTTTCCTTGTTTAAACTGTATTATGCTTGCTTATACTTGTGTGCCGAATGACTTTGAGTCAACCATACTGTAATAATTTTGTTATAATGTTTTACTTATTAAAAAAAAAAGAATTTCTAACAATTTTAGGACACTCGTTTTAATATGAACTGATTTTGACTGACGCTGCCCATGCGAAAACCCACTCAACCTTTAATTTTAAACAACGCCCCAGATTCCATAACTTTAGGGACACTCATTTAAAGTTTTTAATTACTTATTGACTACTTGTTTTAGTTCTTTCGTATAATCGCTTCCATATTAAATCTAACGAATGTTAGGTACATTTTAATTCCGTTTTCTAAAGCTGCATTTATTAATTATTAATGCTCTTAAAATTACATGTAGTTTTGTAGTAAGCTCTTCGCTGATTTTTGAATTTAATGTGTTATTTTAAATCGTAGCCGTTTCTCCATAAGTTTTGTTTAAGCCTTGAGTATTTCAGGAGACGACGCCATTGCTCTATAATTGTTACAATCTTTAGGGTCACATTTTTCATGTTTTGGAAATATTGCACCTGTTTTCCATTCGTTGAGTATCTTACTTATTTTCTATGCGTCATCGCGTGCTAATGAACACAAGCTATCATTGATTCTCCCCCACACTTTTTTTGTTTTACCTCCTAATCCTCTTATCTTACTTATATTTTCATTTTCGTTAGTGCTTTTTCCGTACCCTTGTTATCGACTAATCTTTGTTGATTTGCTTTTTCTTTCGTTGTTCTTTTCTCTTAGAACTTCTTATCGTAAAAATCTTTACATGTGAGTGCTTGATATGGGTAATTAGAAAAGGACGGCAGAGATATCTAAAATAAGCGAATAAAAGAAACCCAAATATTAAGAGCAGTAACAAGTGCTAACAATATAGATCATGTACTTGAAGAACGGATATTGCTCAAGAAAACAATGCTATGACAATTACAATTACCAAAAAATTCAATTAATTAACCTTGATTAATATTGGTTGCGGTGACTCGATTCAGACTGTAAAAAATTAGATATTTATCTGCATATGGCAGAAGCAACTAAAGCAATACTTCGTTGCTGTTTCAAAATGAAATATGATAACCTTTTAAACAATTTATTTTAATTTTCTTCACTATCGTTATTAAGACTTTCGACATATTTACATAAATTTACGCGATTTGATGATCAAAGCACCGCTGCTAATTTAAAATTGTGTAATTTTGTTGCATATGGTTAATTAATTCCCAACTTAGAGCAATTTTATCTTTTGGTGGACTAAATCCTAGCGAGACTATTGAAAAATGTTTATTAAAAATAAAAAGATTATAAAACAAGTTCATCTAGTTCTGTTAAACAGACAATAAAAATTCGTCTTAATAACCTACTTTACGTAAAGTTACGAGAAGAATTCGAAAGACTGAACATATTTCTCTTGAAATCGTATAGAAAGCAGATAATCGGCATACCCAACACTTTTCTTAGTAATCAGACCGACGTCAAACAGCTTCTTTACTTACAAAATGAGATTCTTTGCGTATTACAGAATTGCCCTAATTTATTTGCATTCATTAGATTACGAACTATTAGTAGTTAAATTGGTTTAGCTTAGATCTCGTTTTTCTTAATCAAAAACAGGTAGCTGTTTAAGTGCGTTCTAAACAGAATCTCACTTTAAATTCAGGTCTTGTCCAGTCTCACTTCAGCATTCCAACCTCCCTGTCATCTCGCCGGTCGCTGTATGTATTCTGACTTCTCTCGTTTTGTTAAAAGTCTAGAGAAATTTTTTGTACCGTACCAAAATTCGTTAAATTACGACTCACTTTTTCAAGACGTTTCCATTTTGGGGGTTATCGAATTTTGAGGATTCGAAGTTGCACACTGCAGACGAATATAAATTTAATGCCTGTATAAACTGGAAGGGTGGTATAATATTGCCAACTTGCGAAGAACAATAAAATCGACGTACAGCCCATTAAATATCGGCAATTCACGAGCAAGAATTCACCAGGGCGAGTCAAATTACATCTATATTGAGGCAGGGAGGGCGTTTAATTAAATCCATTAGGCAGGAATGTTGTGTGAGTATTGTCTCTCAGGTGAAAGGGAGTTATATAACCCCCACGTTTACGGCTAAGGGAATATTATACATTAACTTTTATGAGTACCGACGATTGACTGCAACTTCCCGCAGAATTTTCATTATTTCGATATTGTAGCTCCTTTGTTTGCATATGCTTTTAAATTCATTGCAGTTTCTAAACTAATACTATTCCATTTGCGGCCGTTTTAAGTGGAAAAGTTTCAGTTTGTAAAGAAAATGTCTGAAATAAGCCAAAAGACTCCCGATAAAAAATGCAAGACGACCTCTAAATATTAAATTCAAAAATTCAAAAGTTTTTAGTTGCACTCAATTAAATACAATGAAGAATATAAATGGCAGAACCAGCCAATTATAAATTCAAAAAACCGTAGTTTTTTCGATGAGCATTGTTTCGTCAAGATTATCCATCAATATGGGAATACCTGTTCTTGACCGAATTCAAAAAGTAGCCCATGTTAATCAAACTAAAAATTTACTTTTAGATGTCTGTTCTGAATTTATAAACAAAACTTTGTCCTGATTTGTATCTTTTAGTTTTTTGGAATTTGATTTATAACCAGTCTTTATGTTTAATTTAAAAGCGTTTTATGTTCGTTCCTACCCAGTTTTTTTTTATTCATGTGGGAATGTTCAATTTAGATTCGGAAAAGGAATAATGAAATAAATTATAAAGAAAAATTTGAAAAAGTATCCAGCTTAAGGTTTAAATGTTTACTTATGGAAGAGCTGGCAAGCATATTTAAAAAGGTTCAAATTTTACAAACAGTGCTTGGGAAAAATCTGCCTTATTTTATTTGCACTATCTTATTCCACAATAATTATATAAATTATTGGGATTATTGTGCTTATTAACTATCTGACATCTTAAAATTAACTACCCAATGCTTAAGAAAATGCTTGATTTACTAAACATGGAAATTTTAGAATTCTTGAACGGATGCTCTTATTGCCTCATTAGGTACGATATATTGCATTATATAGAACTGCTGTTCTTAAAAGGATATCATCCACATCAATTTAATACTTTGTATTAAACAGTTAAAAATCTATCATTAAGAAATGTTAAGGAACTTCAGGTAATTAGAATATAATGCAAATTTGATGGATATCATGATACTTTGACTTAATAAAGGATTGAAGTTAAACAAGAAGTTGTATTAAAACAAACAGGACTGAAAACAAAATGTAAAATTACAGGAGTTGCATTTCAATGCCCTTTTGCTTTCTGGATAATTAATTGTTCATAGCGTGACAAACTTTAATTTTATTTATTTATTTTTCTGAAGTATGAGTTTATTACAGAATGCAAAGACGTTAAAAATGCCAAAAAGGGTCGACAGAAATTAATATTATGGCAGGTTGGTTTCGTACTAATCAAACGTCGGTGTATCTCGGTCGGTGTTCGTTAAGGGGACTATCTACCTACTATCTCTTGGTTATTTGTTTTTTACGTTTTCTTTGCTAATTTCCTTTTTTCTGCGGATTTTCCTTTTCTAGCTTATGTTTCTATTACCAAACTTTTATTTCATAAACATTTATTTCGATTAAGTTACGTTATCGCATTCGTTATCTTTGAAATCTTTTGTAATTCTTTACATTTATTTTGCTGAACTCTTGTATTTTTGGAATAAATTACTCACAAAATAGAAGAGGCAACATTATAATAATAATTTTCCAGTTTGTTTGTCTTTTTCTTTGCCCTTCGTTTTTCTGCCGCCATTACAACAGCCTCAACAGTCTTCATTTGCAAATTTATTTAATATGATTACTGAAAAATATTCCTTAATAATTCTTTAATAAAACATCTGTAGTTTTTTCAGATATCTACAGGGATTTCTACGAACTTTTGCCTTTTTATAAACAAAAAATGTTTATAAAGTAATTATGTCGAAAGTTATGAAAAGTTTCATAGGAGTTTGTTTCCAAACAGGGTTAATTACAGCAAAACTATGATATACAACTAAATTTAAATCGTTGGGACTCTTAGAATTATTGCATGCGCTTGTCGTTGCTGCGTTACAGAAGTTTCGGGGGATTTCTGCCTCTACGAAGGGAAGAAACCGCAAAGAAATTATAAGATAAAATCAAATGTAATTCTGATTAATTACCTGGAATTAAGTAGAATTCACTGAAATTTCGAATACAGAGACGAATAAATCGAAGGGAAATTCTTAGAATGTTAAAGTAACCCAGTGAAATAAACCACAACCGAAAGAAATTCATGGAATTCGCTGGAATTACGTGGAATAACAGCCATTATAGAACGAAACGGATAGAATTCGCTGAAATTTTATTTATGCAGAAAGATAAAAGACAAATGAGTTATGATGTGAAATTAAATGGTATTATATAAAATTCTCCCTGTGGAATTCCCCAGGATTTCGTTTACACCAAAACACAAAAAGAAATAGAGACGCTAAATGGAAAATTCCAGGGATTACTCCGGAATCATGACAAATTCTTGTCCCTGTGGAATTCACCAAAACACAAAAAAAATAGCTAAATTAAATTGAATTCCAGGAATTACTCCAGAATCATGGTCAAATTCTTGTCGCTGTGGAATTCCCCACAGGATTTCGTTTACACCAAAACACAAATAAATAGAGAAACTAAATGGAATTCCACAAATTACTCCAGAACCATGACAAATTGTTTCCCTGTGGAATTCCCGAGGATTTCGTTTACACCAGTGCACAAAAAAATAGAGAAACTAAATGACATTCCAGGAATTTCTCCAGAGTCACGATAAATTCCTATTGGTGAGGCATTATCAGCAATTGTCTGTTTTTTTTTGTAGCAAAGAAAAAAGTCGCAAAAAAATTGTTAAATGGGATTTCATCGGAAATTTGTTAATTACCTGTTTCCTGCAAAATTTCGTAGAATCTTTTAAAACTCCGTTTGCACTGAGGCATAAACTTCAGAGCCTGTTGTATTCAACTGAACGAAAATCCATTAAATTCATTGAAATACATAAAAGTGCTATTCCTGTGGAATTCCTGCTTACACCAGATGAAAAATTACATAAAAATTAAAATGCCAAACCAAATGGAATTCCGAGAAATTATTTGAAATTGGTGAAATTGATGTTTTTTGGACTTTCGTGGACTTTCCCAAAATTCTAGTTACACTGACAGTAATCATGATATTCAACCGAATGAAATTTCTTAAAATATTCTGAGAATGCAATAATTGCTATTCCTGTGGAATTGCAAGAATGTTCCCGAGATTCTGTTTGTGTTGAATTTCTTACGATTTTTAAAGAAAATTAATTATGGAGCAAAACTTAAAGAAACTCTGTAAAATTCTTGAAGAATTGATGTGAAAGTAGGTGAAACTCCTTAATTTTTCAGCGGTTTGCACTCCGAAACTCTTTGGATGCTATCACTATTTGTTTTTTATTTCGTTCAGACGGCTAGCGTAATGCCGTACATCACTTCAAAAATATGTTTAAAAATGTACCTCGGTTGGAGCAGTTAGAGTTTTCCTTAAAAGTCGATTTTAATGGTTTGGGTTGAAATTATTAAAACTCAATCGACTTGAAGCAACACTACACATTAATTTAGTTATTGAGAATAAAAATTGGCTATCGTAATACGATATATCAAAAGAATAATGATTTTTCTAAAAAACATGTGTAGTAGAATATAAAAAGTAACGGCACTTACACCTCGCGAGGGAGTATGACCGGCAACATGGAATGTTAAGACCTCCTAATACGCCTTCTATATGTGGTTGTTTCGCACGCTATACGCACAGGGTGATGTGGTAAGCACTACGCCTTTGACAACCGCCTATCTTCCTTACTCCACTATTGTGTTTTGATTCCCAATTATTTTCAGTAACTGAGTAGGTCACCCGTCGAGCACACGACTCGGGTTTGATCCCGAGATCGTCCGCGCTGTAGTTGAATGCCTTAACCACTTGGCCATTTTGGCGCAATATAGTCAAACTTGCAAGAATGAAACTTACAGAAAAGAGTACGAATCAACACACTTTTCTAACTGCTGCATTAATTAGAGCAAAGTAAAGACTTTTTGATTTACACTGGGCATTGGTGGTAAAGCACTATATAAAGTGAAAGTGTAGAACCCCTTTTGAACGATTTACCTAACACCACAACATTCCCGATGAATCAAAATAAATGTTTAAATGAAAGAGGCAGCCTTGTTCTTAACATAATAATAATAGTAATAAAATGCATAGATTCCGCTGTTTAAAGAAGAAGTCTGATATTTTGTAAACATTTTTATATTCAATTAGCGAAAAATTCTGTAAAATTAGCAAAGAAGCATTTTTAAAAAGCTTATCATCTTTCAAAAAATGTATTTTTCTTATAAGAATGTGTAGGAAATGCGAGGTTCATAAATTGTATGCGTTTTTCAATATTTTAAAGTGCAAATTAAACCGAGTCATATTTATCATATTTTCTCTTGTTCTCTGAAAATTAAAACAATTTAGTCATAGTTCCAGTTTTTTGTATTTACCTATTACTTTATATTTTGCACCTTTTTCAAAATAATGTTAATTTTCATAAAAGCCTACAAACATTACTTTTTATTTATTTATTTTTCTTCGTACTCATATAACCTTGGAAATATTAATTTTGTTAATCAGTAATTAGAACTGGTTTCAACTAAACTTAAGTCTGAGGACAAAATCTGCTTGCGCGGTAAACAAAAAATCCGTTGAGAAATTCATTTTGTTAAAAATGAAAGAACGCCAAGCCGAAGGTTTTTTCATTCAGTTCTAAGCACCTATTCGTTCATATTAAATCCCTATTCGTATTTTCAGCCCTAGTTGCCCTTCGCATATTCGAATCACGAGCGCTTTGCAGATGAAATAGCAATCTAATAGTTCATGGCATTACATGGTGGCGTGTCAGTGTATTTAGATAAACGCTTTCTTATCCTAGGGGATAATATTAGTCCACCCATTCGAAATGAAACTTACATGAAAGCAGGGTGATCTGGCCACCCCTCTGTAAAGCCAAGTATTAGAGCTATTAGACATATCTGGTCGAACAGCTACGCCAATTACGACTGCAAGATCTCCGATAAACCGCCAGGCCATCAGACGGCATCACATTAGATGTCGCTAGGAATTTATGGGGTAGTAATTCGATGGATAACACCAATGGTACTGCGAACGACGCCCGCACAAGTTTATACGAGATTGAAATATAATTTAAGCGACGCCGTTTCGGAAAAGTTTTCCCTGAATTGCGATGGGACTTTTAGGAAGTTTCCACCGCAAAGTATTTATCAATTAATTGATCAATGATAGCGTGCATACGAATGCACATAAAATAGCTCGGCTTGTTATTAAATAACATGTTTATAATCTCGTAAGCACAACAAAAACGTTGATACGAGCCATAAATTAATTAATTTTATATCCTTTGTGGTTGTAATGACTCTACTTCACTTAGTTGTGTTTGTGTCGAGAGGTCTTGGATCGTATTAATATGATTCAACATGTCGACTTTAAAATTTAATCTGATTTGAATATGCATGCATGCAAAGTATTTACAAGCCAATTTCATTCCGTATATGGACGTCTTGATCATTCAAACGGGTTGTATACCGCATTCGCCAATCAGATACATGATGTGTTTACTTGCCTGTATAACTTAATTAAAATGAAGACTTTATGTGAACCAGTTATCGATAGGAAAATATGGGTTTACATTTGTATTTAAATTCTCGGTTCAATCCAATAAATTCTTTTACTATTTCTGGTATTCCGTAAATTACCTTTTTAGAAAAAGCCTACTGCAAGAAATGCATTGAAACAGCATACCTTTGAATTTGCATACGTATATTTAGTACTTCCTTTATGGAAAAATCCACTTTACAAAGTTTAACTGATGTAATAAGAACACCTATCCGCAGTTAGACATCTAAAAAGAATTCAAATCAATTTTAAAATTCCGGTCTTTGGGATTAAGATTCGAAATTCACTCAAACACACATTCAAATTTCTAACTTCCAATACCAATTCGGTTAAATTTTGAAGCCAGATTCGAATGAAAACTGTATGTAGAGTTTCAAAGAGGTCTTATTTTTTAAAATTACTAATGAATAATTTGTTCCTATTATATAATTTTAGTAATCAATTTAATTCGTTTTTTTCAGGATTGTAAACTTATATCCCATCTGATCTACCTATGGGTTTAACTTGAAATGTGAGAGACTGTACAAAAATTATACAATCATTCTGAAACAAGGTTAGAAAGTGGATTTAAGTTCTGAACTAAAAACTGAAAAAAAATATTCAAGATATGCAGAATTTACAATGGATTTTTGAATTCAAAGTGTAAAACATTTAATTCTCTTAGAACAAACTGTAGAAAAAAACTTAAAAAGATAAAAGATTCATTATCATTGATGAATGAGTGCACTTAGATGATATTCATCAGCCAACTCTGTGGTATGTTGCGAAATCCATACGTAAAAAATTTTTGTAGCCATTTGGCTCGCTAAACTGAGGATCTTTAAAAAGATTTTCATGAGTATATCGTAAACGTTTTTTGCACCAATATTTCACCCATCGAATTTTCTTCTTTTCTTTTGTTACTCCTAACGAGAGGGCAACAACTATACAAGCTTTTTCTGCATTGGTTAACAATTTGATTTGCCAATTAACAGAAACACACACATGGCTTGTTTGCGACTCACCATTACCTATTAACCTATCCCTCGACACCTAACGGTAAAAGAGGAGCCCGATAGAAGAAGAAGAAGATATTGCACAAATATATGGAGCAGTGTAAGGATAATATTATCGCACAATTTAGAACATTGTGCAATAACACTGTGCAGTCTAATTGATAGTGTAAGGGCCGTTTTAAGGAATCTATACTTTTATGTACAATATAGTTTTCAAGAATAGTTTCAGTACTTGGATTTTGTTCAGAATTAATATCCAATTGAAAAAAATAAAAAAATTAATCGCTGTCTTGGCTTAGTTATTGATATAAATTTATAGATAAATGATAAAATCTGGAAATCTCCAAATTTTAAGGTATTTGTTGTTGTGACTAGAAAAGTGAGTAATCATAAATTTAAATTGTTGGACTTCTTTTTGTGTTGTAGGTAGTTAATAAAGGCGATACAGCATAAATATATATTCCAAGCATTTGTGTCCTTTGATATTGAAAATTCACTTCCCTTAAAATTGAAACAAACTACTCAACAGCATTAAATGAATTCATAAATTCTTAAAATTAAAACATAGTTTGTGAGACACGGTTACGTCAAAAAATCAGTAGAATAATCATGAACAGCTTTCCGAAAAACTACATAACAATTAAGAAGGTTTTGTCTTTTGGTACTTTGAGGCTTATTCCTGAAATAGCCAAAATCGAATTTTCCTTTTGGAAATATATTTCATATTAGAAAATTCTCACCAGAATCATGACTGTTTTTTAAAGTGTACCTTGTTTGAGTTAATCCAGAAGAGAAATTTTTCTTCATAACTTACAAATATGCGGGCATAAAATCCAACTACTTCCAGTTTAAAAGCACGAAATCAGAAAAAAAGTAATGATTTTAAGAACCGTACTTATCAGTATACAAATAAAAATGTTAATTACAGGCATACATTGATGTTTATTAAACATAAATGTTTGAGTAAAGTTCGAAGATTTAATACAGTTGGGGTTTAAAAGTTGAAATTAATAATTAATTATTAAGTGTTTAACTGAAATATTTAAAAATTGTGTTGCATTCGAAAATCGTAAATTCAAACGTCAGTTTAGATGTTGAGGAATACTTTTTATATCCTAAAATGGAGACCTTTTCAGCTTTATTTAAAGGATTATGACCTTTCTTCTTTGTTAGTTTCTATTTCATACAAAAGGGAATCCACAATAATGTTTAGTCTTTATTATTCTACACATTAGATGGTCAAATTTAAACTTCCCGGACTTGCACAGTGCAGTCGCAAATTAAATATACGGTTTTTATGACGGCGGAAAGCTAGAACTTTCCACTTAAAAGTCAGTCCGTGAGAGGGATATTTTCTAAAATAGTACTCTTCTTATTTGCTTGAGTATTTCCACTGTGACCAGTTCTATTTAGCTAATGGCTGCTAAAACTAATTAAGTAACAGAATTTAAATTAGGAATTTAATGCGAGGCAAATTCTCGTACTGAAGTAATTTGAAAAAGCGAGCTTCAACAAAATACGAGCAAAAAGTGCGAAAAAAAAGTGCGAGCGTTGCAAGTCACGAAGTAATTAAGTCGTCAACTGCCGCACACTAATATTAAAATAATTACCCCTTAATAAAAGTATCAATAAAAATGCCATAAAAACCTGCTGTGCAGTAATTTGCTACTGTTGAATAATACGGCGCTCATGCAGTTCGTTTATGGTCTTTCTGTCTTTACTGTGACTAAAAGTATGTAAATGTCACACAGGAGGTCAACAGCATCATAATTAACCTGCCGTGTTGTTTATACTTGGCCAATTTGTACCTTCGCGAATAAAACGGCTCCGGTTTCCACACCGCAAAAGCTGCATTTGGTAACCACATGTTCGTGCAACAGACATTTATAACTCCATAATATTAAGAAGATCCGAATCTCTTACGACGTGCCTTCTCGTTCCTATATGAAATACACACAGACGTCGTAAATTTTACTTATTATGTTTACTCATACAATCTTCATGCTTCGTTCGTACTTCCCTTATTTTTCATAAAAATGACCTACATTTCCAACCTGAATTATTATATCGCCAAATATTATTAAAATGACAAGCCCTTGGAAGTTCTGGCCTAATTAACGAAGTGGGTAATTGAAAACTATGCAGATACCCCACTAAAAATGCTTCCTCTGAAATTTCATTTTGCATTTAAGGATTTTCAGTTGAATGTCAGATAACAATTGACCGCCCGAAGACAACATTAAATATAAATTCAAATAGCTGGAGGCAAACATATTTTGAAAACTTCTCAGGTCGAGTGGAATACGCAGCTGATTGGCAATTAAGAGCATTCAGGTTCGAATCCTAATTGTAGCTAAATTGTAAATAAATTAAGACAGATTGAGATTTGAGGTCTATTGAAAGGTTAGATTAGATAAGTTAATTTAAGAACAAATCATTGACCACCCTGGAAGACTTTTGTTCCTCAAAGAGGCAGTCTAAAAGCATTTCGGGAGATGCTCCACTCTGTACAGTAAAGCGGAACATACAATTCAGAGCGATTTAAAGAAATCTGTAAAAATTCACCGTGGTTTCAAGGCAGCCTAGCGAATCGTTGGTAATACTTCAATTTTTGCAAACACGTTCTTGGGGCAATTGAGGCAAACAGAAAGGCCTTCATGGATCAGTCTGATATGGATTTTGAGGGTAGTTTACAGCAATACGGTGCATTTAAACGTAACTCAATGCAATTTACGAAAATCTAAGGCAGTCTAAAATAATTTTCAATGTTTCTGTTGATAATAATGAAGTGAATTTTTGTAAGAGACGTCCTGAGAAAGTTAACTTGCCCATCATGGGTCCAAAGGTATTCTTAGGGATAGTTTATAAAAATCCGGTATATTCCAGATTAGTTTGAAATATTCTAAGGTAGTACAGGGAATTTAAAGAAATCTTTTAAGAATTTTCCGATTTTTAGTACAGTTTGACTGATATTTGGTAATAATAAGCGTGAATTTTGGCAAAGGCATTCCTAAGAAAATTAAGGGAATCTAAAAGGCTGTCCATGATTCAGTTCAGTGTAGATGCATTCTTAGGAGCATCTTAGTAAGTCTGCTGATTTTTAAGGTATTTTAGATTATATCTGATCAATTTTCGCAGTGTCTCTTGTTCCTTAAAGAGGCAGCCTAAAGGAATTTCAGGGATAGTGCACAGTAATTTTGAGTAGTTTAAAGAACTCTATAAATATTTCTCGTGATCTTAACACATTGCTGGGGCAATTGCGGGAAACTTGAAGGCCTCCATGGATTAGTCTGAATGGATTTTGAAGGGTTTACAGCAATGTAGGACATTCCCAGACATTTAAAGGCAATTTAAGGGTATATGAAGCAGTCTAAAATAATTTCCAATGTTTCTGAGACAGTCTGAGTGATAATAATAAAGGTGAAATTTTACAGAAGCATTCCTGAGGCAATGAATACTCTTCGGGACATTTTGCAAAAATCCGGTATATTCCAAAGCAGCTTGAGGTATTCTCACTAGTGCAGAAAATTTAAAGAAATTTTAGGCAAACTTGTTTAACAACCGTCCGATTTTTAGTACGGTCTGGCTGAGGAAATCAGGGCAATCTTCAGGACATTCTTAGCAACAGTTTATAGGAATTTGATAGGATGTTCTAGGTTCTAGGATACCCCAAACCAATTTAAGAAGATCTTTGTAAGTCGGCTTATTTTTAAGGCATTCTAAAAGCTAAATTTTCGCAATGTCATTTCTAGAACAAGTCGGGGCAATTTTAAGTGCCCAACAAGACAATTCAAGAGCAAGAACAGACTCTCTTTTAGTAACTTCTCGAAGTATCCAGTAAATGACAAACAAAACTATCTAAAGAACTTTTTATTCCACTTGAAAATTCCAGAAAAGACTCGATTTTTATTAACAGTAAAAACCTTATTTTGTGTTTAAAAATATTATAAACCTCAAAAGGGAAATTTTATTAAGAAAGGCTAAGTTAATTCGAATAAACTCAAAATAACGAAACTACTTTTACAGAACTAATAAAAAATCACGACGAAAGAAAAACGATAAAATGAAAGAAAGGGTTGGTGGAAGGAACAAGGCAAGATTCACAAAATATACCAAGAGATTAATTTTATTAAACAAATTCGATTCCTAACAAGTAAAATTTTTATTCAATTTAGGAAACTGAAGGAAACCGTAAACGTAAAGTTCTGAATTCTGCATTCTGAACGGCTGAGTTTCAATTTTCTAATTCGAATTCTTATACTGCTCTTTTTTCAAAACTTAGTTTCATGATGTTTATAACATAACACTAGTGCAAATGACAAGATGAAAAGAATTTTAATTTAGCATTTGAAATTACACAATCATTTATTTATTGGAGAAGTTTTAGAAAATAATTAGTAATTTCAGCGTATCAAATTGCAGAATTTTGTTTATCTTTTTTATTTAAATTAATGGATTAAAATTTTTCAAAATTTACATTTGAATAATATACAACGGCTTTCCTCATTATTTGAGTTTATAATCTTATAAGTTTGTTAATTCAAATGCGCCCCCATCACGTAATAAACAAATTCTAAACTTCTTTTCTGTACTGTTTGTTCAAAATAAATTATTTAAATAAAATAATCACATGTAAGTCTGAAAACCAATTACAAAAAGACGGTTTTCTTATTTTAATTGCACCAAGTTTGACATCTGTAAAATTAAGCATAAATTATTTGTTATCTCTCAGATGGCAGGTGAAACTTTAATTTATTGTTGTTTCGTTCGTTTATCGAAATTTTCGGGGCACGTATTTCAAGTATGTAGTATTAAAAACATTCAACCAGTTGATTTTAAAAACACTTCCACTCAATACCGGCGCGGAATATTAATTACCAAAGCCACATGTCCCTCTTGGCTTGTTGGTAGGATTGTTAAGTACTTTTGATCGAAGATATTTCCAAGTTCAAGCATGTATTTCTTTAAAAGCACTTCCGGAATTCTCTTGGTAAGTAATGGAAAACGATACACAACTGATAGATGGGTATTTCAGTTTTCGAAAAAATAACACCATTGAAGTGACGTAAATAATTAATTCTTAATTAGAAATAGCTGTAATTAACAATTTGGATTTTCTTCAATGAATTTTGTATCAGAAAAATGTTACCCCGCTGCGCTGGAGTAAATCTTTAATAATTGGATGTTTGAAAAGTAATTATTTTTTAATTGTAATTAATCGAGACATTTATTCTTTGCAATAAAAAATGTAATTTTTCGTCAATTACACGGTAGTATTAATATTAAACAATGTTATTAATTCTCAATTTGGGGGAAAGTAGGTTGAGAACGCTGCCTACATCTTAATTATAAAAAGCAACCGTAGGTTCAAAATAAGCAAGTAGAAAAATAAGTATGAACTCCCTTTTAAATTTCAAATGTCATAATGATATATCCGCACTAAATTTAATTGCAAGGTAGGTAATACTGACAATGGAAAGCTGAAATAAATCTTGAATATCCGAGTAGGTATACGGTTTATTTAAAATTCAAGGTAGATACTTTATATGTAACGGTTTTGTTTGGAAGTGCCTATTCATTAGTTAAATTAAGCCTCGTTTCTTTTTCGTTGGTGTCCATCTGTCGCCAAGAACAAATGTTTTGTTTAACTTATTTATTTGATGTATTAAGATAAGATTGTTACGTTTGTTGCATATGGCGTATCGCTTAATGTGCTTCTTCGCACGCTAGATTTAGTTAATAGGGTACAAATTGTTAGTGAGAAACGTAAGTTTTAACACAAGTTTATGCAGCTGTTATGCTAATATTTCTAACCAAGTATCATATAATAAACATAACCGGGAATTTTGGTAATAAAATGGAAATTTCTAACGTTTAGGGGATCGTAACTTTATTGGCCTATTAAGACGAACACGTATGCATGTTTAGAACGAAGACGGTTTCTATTTTCCACCAGAACGGTAGTCAAATTTTCTTGTGAGTTATTTTCATTCGAGGAAATGAATTTTCGTAAGTTCATAACGGCGAACCTTATCACGATTATGACGCATACTTGGGGAAAACCGCTAGGGGTGGCGGAAAACGGCGGTTAATACGGTAAACTTCGTATGGAATTTTAAGTTTTACCTACCAACCTAAAAATACACATCCTGCAACTCTATTTTGGAACGCGAACAAAGTGCAAAAACCGAATCGATGTATCAACGACGTCAAGTAGAGAGCTAAAGACCCTAAAATTAATTCCACCCACCGTAACAAGGCATCTGTCATAGTAATAGATCGATGCATGCGGTTTTGTAAGGCTAATGCATCGTAAGATGGTGGCTGAGGGACCCATTACGAATTTCCAAGACCGATATCAGCAACCGAGTGTAATTCCCAAAGGAGGTTGCATTGGAGACACGTGGCGGGCACGTGTGGGGGATGTAACAAGAAGCAGTTGTATAGAAATTAGTCACTTTGTTTGTTTGGGTGGATGTGTCGATCTACTTTTACTAATGTATTCTCTTGGGTATGCAAATATATACATAGTTTCCAGGTTTACTTTCGCTTTTTCCCTTTTTAAAGGACGAGTAATTTGCGGTTGCAGGCTTAGACTAAGATACAACGCATCTTGCTCCGAACTGTCCCGTTTTTCAACCCTGTCACGAAGTCTCGGTGAGGTTATTTCTTTTGGTCAAAAAATACCAACATAATAATTAAAACACATAAATGAATAAGTCCCAAAAACTTTTAAAATAAATCAGAATAAAATAATAACTACACCAATAGTAATGCGTGTTATTTATTAAGTTATTGGCTATCACGAGCTACGTAGCTCGCTGTCTAAATATCGTTAAAAAAATTATTATTACACTTGTTCGAATTTAACAAGATTATTATAAGAGTAAATGGGTTACAGTGAAAACTAATTTCCTTGTTGGGCAACTTCTACCAATCCATAATGTGAAAATTGTAATGAGTTTACAAAAATTCCGTGTAGAGAGTAAGTTAGGTAAAATATATTTTTAAGATATAAATTAGTTACGAAATGTTGATTTCTTAGATATAAAAATAACTTCCAGTTGTATTTCTTTTCCAATAAATTATTCGTAGCTGTTAATAATTGTAATGTGTAACAGCAGTTTTAAATTTAAACCTTCTACTTTTCTAATTAATACGATTAAAATACCCAATTGTTTCTAGATTTTTGTGAAGAAACACTGGAGCTTTTTAATAAAAATCGCTCGATTAAGAAAGAGATCACATAGCTTACGTAATTTTGTTTGAAACAATATCGTTCTTACTGTTCAAACCAGCACGGTTGATAGAAATTACAATTAATTATAAAAAAATATTAAAAGTACCTATTGATTTATCTTAATAATCGAAAATTAAAAATGGTATAATTAAGAAAAAAGTTTAATTAGGTTTTTGGAAATGTCATGTGTGAAGTAATAATACTGAAAAGGTTGAAATGTACCTACTAAAATCTTCATTTTTTTCCTTGATATCGTCTTGTATATTATTGTCTATTATTTACTTTTTTTGTTCTCTTCATCTCATTCTTTAGACTTTTATCAATGTTGTAACTTCCTCCTCCTCGATTTCATTAATAGCTCATTAAGGATTTATACCATGAGATCGAAAAAAAGATGATTCTGAGCAGGCCTTGACTAGTACAACACGATTGGCAAGACTGATTTCAAAATGTGGCAGTAGGTTAGAGGTTAATAAATGCCAAATAAATTAAAACACAAAACAGTATTTATTTAGGGAGCAAACTGAAAACTAAGATGAATACATGTTAGGGTAGGTTTTCAAAATGTGATCCTTCACTAGTATTACAACGATAAACTTAAATAATTCTGGAAACAAGATTGCAAGACTGACTTACATTTGAAATGTCACTGTCACATTATAATTCATAGGCATTCTAGAACCAGCGTAACCAATCGCGTTGTACTAGTCAAGGCCTGCTCAGAATCATCTTTTTTTCGATCTCATGGTATTAATCTTTCCCAATACTCTTTGGTTTAAAGATCGTTCTTAAAATGTTGTTTATATACCTTTACTTGTTTTTTGTCGCTTGCTGTATTAACTCTAGTTAGATAGGCTCTAGCTGAATATGGGTCACTAAAATATGCCCCTTGTCGTGTCTATTTTTGCTGCTATATTTTTACTGTTCTGTGATTGGTTCTCTCTTGTTCTAATTTATATTTATTTGTCCATAATCTTTCTTGTGCTTTTCCTTCATTTATCCCTGCTTTGGAAGTCTTTTTTTCTAAACTTCTGAACGTTTCCATCATTGTTTCCCATGCCCTAAGTATAACTGTTACATTTTTTTAGTTAGTATCCATTTCGCGTTAATTGATCAATTGATCTCATAACCTCATATTAAATAAAGTTGAAGACCCCGTATCTCCTTATCTTACCCCACTCATTATCGCAAAAATTCCTGCTTTGCCTTCTTTCTACACACATTGAATTCTGCTTTGTGATTTGATTACACTTGCATGGACCTTTATTTCTCCAAGCATTCTTAATAACACAGTTCCGCTGAAACTGTCAAAAGTTCGCGACACTTATTTCATTTATTTCATTCACTGACTTTCTAAACAGTGGTAATCTAGCAGAGTCGAATCCAATCTGGCTACGGCTGGATTCGAACCTGGAACCTCTCGATCATAAAGCAATTATAGCTCACTGATCGGTAGTAGATGTCTCAATGGTGTAGTGCTTTTTAATTGCTTCTTTAATGACGTGTAAAGTATTGATAGTTGATGTCTCCTTCAGAAAACCAATAATTTCTTTTGCGAATTTTATTAAAATTCTTTGAATTAAAATAGTTAGATAACTCGCTTTAGTTTCTATATTCATCTACTCTTTGCATTTCCCTTCTTAGTATTAAATACTTTTACTTTCTTCTTCTAACTTTGCAGGTAGTTTTAATATTTTCACACAGATATTACTAGCTCTTTGACTATTTGACTTTTCCGATAAACTTTAATTGCATTGGATTATCTATTAAGGTTGCTTTTTCTTCATATTTATGTAGAAGTTCTTATTTTTCTTTTTGTACTTCATTCAATATTTCCAAGTTTCAATATTTCCAAGTTCTTTACTTTTGGATAATTATGCCTTGTCGTTTAATTTTATATGCTTAGCTCTTGTTTTGGTAGTTTATGTTTTGAAACTTGATTTTATTCTGTTCTTCACAATACCTTATATTTTTTCCATCGTCTCTCCTCATTTTGTTAATTCTATGAGTAAAAAGCATCCAAGTCCTCTTGGTTTCTGGTTTTGAAGTTTTCTGTTCTTATCGTTTTTCTCTGATTCGTCCTGCAACTTAGTTATTTTGCAAATTTAAGTTTTGCTTCTTCGCTGCTCCCCTTCCTCCACACTTCTCTTTTCTGTTCATCCTTCTAATCACCAGTTTTTCTCTGGATGTGTATCGAAAGCATAACCTGTGCCTATGACGTATATTACAACTATCCTTTTAGGTAGCTACAAATAGACAAGGATGAAGTTAGGTTTTAATTGTTGACTTGTTGATACATAGTTTCAATTTGTTTAAAAAATGTAGAACTTGCTTATCTCTGAAATTCTGAAATGTAGTAAGTACTACATCATTAACTTAATAAATCTACTGTATCATTTCGGCAGTTAATGAAAATCGGGCTATTTTTACCTAGGTTTAGTGTTGTTCGATTCTGCAGATTTTTAACACTATACGATTTTCAATGTTTAATGTTTTTCCACTTTTAACGTACAATTACTTTATTGTAAATAAACAAGAATTCACAGCTTCGCAAATTCAAGGAAGTAGTAGAGACTCAGAGGTCAATAGTGATTGCCTGTATTAATTTGCAAGATTTTCTCAATGGGGATGCTTTAAATCTCTATACTAAATACAACTACGTGCATGGAACTTAAAAAAAAGAACGTAAGTTTGCTTGCCTAATTTAGTTATAATGCATTTTACATAGCGTACTCCCAATTTTGTTATTTATTTAACTATTCAAGCTACACATTTACTGTCAAAGATAATAATAAATGGAAATATTGACGATTTATGATGTAATTTCAATTCTAAAAGTTAATAAAATAACCATACAATTTGTAATAGGTATGTACTTGAGCTTCAGTCACATATTGATAATAAGACGTTCGATAGATTTACTCTGTACAATGACATATCCTTGGTTACTGTGTTTATATTAAGCAGTGCTGTTTCTACTAGCTGAATAAATTTATTGTAATACTGAAATTTTTGTTAAAATTCAGCGCACTTTTTTTTAAATTAACTTACAATAAGAGTGAAACTGCTGGTAATATGAAGTCAGTGTTAGTACAGGACTAGATTTTTTACTGTACTGATATGGAATAATTCTATAACGATTTTCTTTAATTTTTACGTAAAATCCTGAAAATGACTTGATCTGAAGCAATATGAGAATTATGGTAAATCGACTTGCAGGATACCTACTAGACCAACGTATAAGTGAAAATAAGGAAGTTGCACTTTAATTTACACAGAATTTGTAAAAAATTGTTGATAAATGCGACTAAAAATAAGTGAAACTTGTTTAAAAGAATAAATTTAGGATTTCATTTGAATACTGTAATTCATCACAATATGTCTCCATTTATATTCCCTTAAGATTGTTATCCATCAACAACTTTAAAGACTAATTAAAACTTTTGCAGAATTGCCCAACTTCAAGTTAGAACGTGAGATATTTATTAAATTTAATTATTTGCATCGCTAACGTTAAATTTTCCGCTTTTGCGTTTCTAATCACCTAAACAAATTAAAAGGATAATTTAAAGCACCGTGTTCGTTGTGAGATCCTAAAATATTAGAAATAGGTATGTTTATCACATAAATTTTGACGAATAATGTCATTAATTCAATAAGTAATCATGCCCCCTACAAACATACTAATTTATGCTGAATCAACAATAAGATTTAAATAAGCTGATTTACGATAAATTCAGATGCTTTATTATTCATTAAGGGTGAAAAGAATTCAAAATAGAAACAAAGCATTCTACATTACGTTTTAACCAGTTGAAAAGGCCAAAGGAAATATTATACAGGGTGGTCCTGAAATAGCTAACAGAAGTTACGACTCATTTAATAATCAATTTCAAAGAATAAATACTTAGCTTTAATCGTGCTTAATTTACTATATCTTGTGCTAAGAAATACGGTAGGAATCGTTGAGGGTGTTCGGAAATCAATAGTTAGATGGCTAGAAACGTAGGTTTTACTGAAAAAACTTTTGTAAATGAATATAGTTTTCTGCTTTCATGGCCTTGCATTTCTCTGAATTGGATATTAATAATAAAATGAGGAGGGATACGTTTTTGGGCCAACGTTTACATGAACTTTTTCATCCTTAGGACGAGCCCAATTCAATCCTTAATTTTGCCCAACTATTTCAGGACCGCTCTATATACCATAGCGCAAATTCAAATTACACAGAATTTAACGTTTCTCTATCAATCGGGGGTTTCTATTAAAATGTGGAAGTGTGAAAACAACCTTAAAACTCACGAAAAATGGCAACATTTCAAAAACTAACTTCATTTCTAAACAATTAAAACACTTTCTATTTGAGGAACAGATTAAAAAATAACAACCGTGCCACTCAATTATAACAACTGTTTATCTTGAGAGCTCTTTTGAAAGCTGGAAATTTACAGGAAAATTCAGTTTGATTTTCCTGTCTTTCCTTTTTATTTCAATATTCTCGAACAGTTCCTTTTAAACAGGTTTGATCAATGTTCTTAGTATTTTACAGCTGTTTTTGGGCCAACCTTTACAGGAACATTTTTCATGCTTATGGCCCAATTCAATCCCTGATTTTGCCCAACTATTTCAGGACCACTCTATATACTACTGTAAAGCAAATTAAAATTAGACAGAATAAAATGATTTTTTATCAATCTGGTGGTTTTCTATTAAAATGTCGAGGTGTGAAAGCAGCCCTAATAACTCACAAGAAATGCCAAAATTCCAAAAATTAACTTCATTTCTAAACAATGAATTTCTTCATCGATCTTTAAAACACTTTCTGTTTGAGGTACAGATTAGATAATAATAACGGTGCCACTCAATTATAACAACTGTTCATCTTAAGAGCTCTTCTGAAATCTTGAAATGTTTAGGAAAGTCTTTCCTTTTTATTTCACTATTCTCGAAATGATAAATTTCGAAATTTAAGTTTTCCACGGTTCCTTTTAAACAAGTTTGATCAATGTTATCACTTAGTATTTGACAGCTGTTGTCTGACTTGATGGTGTAAAGACCAATGAGTCGGATAAAATGTGTCCCTCTACATCGATAACATCCCCTCTAGCTGTCTGGCTGTAATGGCTTGCATAGCGACTGGTCGATATTAACAGGAGCGAGAGCAAGGGTGACTTTTAGTGCTTAGGGTTGTGAAATACATAAAACGCACAAGTTTCAGGTACTTGCACTGCCGCCGTCCGTGTTGGAAGCTGAAGTTCCAAAATACACCCTTTCTGCATACAAATTTCAGAACAAGATCTACAACAGAAGTCGTTCTATTTTGACAAGTACGAAACGAAATTTTTCCCCGTCGATTCGCTTTAGTTATGACAAGTGTAACGAAATCATAAATCATAGGTGTTTATGCTTCTCCCCAAATAAGGGGAAATTTTCCGACTCGTGTTACATAAACACATAACTTTTTATGAAAATGGCACACAGTTTTATCGCAGGAAGTATAAATCAAACCGAGTGCGAAATATCTTCACCTTTCGGCGGCGAGCGGAAAACCATGACTTCGAAGTTTACACAACAAATCCAATATCCTGAACGAGAGGCGTCCTGTTGATGCTCCGTGACATGAAATCGCTTCGACTCCACGAGAATACGAATTTGTCCTCCACTTAAATAGTTTTAAGGGAACAAGGTGCTTTTAGTCTGCATCCCGCGAGGCATGTCTTATAAAAATTTTCAACGGGAAGAATTTGTTATTCGTTTGAAACAAGCTTCCTTTCGCGTCACCCACTAGAAAACCTTTTATCTTGATGGATAAAATTTGTTTAACAAATAGCATAAAATAAAACCCCAGACGTTTTAAGCGAACTCTCATATGTAATACTTTCATATGCATTCGGAGAACTTAAAAAATCATAAATCCCCGATGTATACGCTTTTGGAGGAATTTACCGAACATTTTTTATGCTGAGAAAAAATCAAATTATGTATTTTCGTTTCCTTATTCATTATGTAGGACATCAAATTTCACAAATTAACCACAAACATTTTCTTCTGTTTATGCCAGAAAATCAAACAAAAAATGTTATCAATTAAATTTGCTGAGAACTCGAAGGAATCCTAACTTAATCTATTTAAATTAATTTAAAATCCACAACAAGAAACGATGGTCATAAATTTAAACAAATTATTACTTCCGCCGTGAAGAGTATTTAATTAGGTAAGTGTTAAAATTTTCTTCATTTCCTAATGCACATATACACAACGGATGACCATTAAATAAATTAAGATCACTATCGTTCACACACCGTGCCGTTCCAGTTTAATTATGTTTGCTATTTTGTTCAAATATGAAAGTTCTCATGTACGAATTTTAATTTACAAAAATGCAAATATTGCACTCGAGAGAGAAGTCGGCATGATTTAATAATATTTAATTCTTTGGCGTCAAAATAGCCATGAAAAACTGTATAAACAAGCAAGAAATTATTTCGAATTTTAGAGTTACAACTCAATCAATCATAAATTCCTACAACTACTGATTTTATTTCACCTATAAGATAATGGATCGCGTTTTGCCTTCCGGTTTTTCCATTTAGCAACCTACTAAAATGAGGATTTGACATGCGAAAGGAGCATTTTTCATTTTCAGAGGTTTATAGAAGATTTTACAGAAATAAAACAAACAAAATACCTCGCTTTGGACTCTACTCACATAAAGAACGCACGTAACTTAAAAACATATGTAACTCTCTTCAAGCAAGTTGAGGTATAGGATAAAATACGTTGTTTAATGATCGATGATTTCAAAGCTTATTATTTTCTCCATATTTATGTCCTAAGCACGTTCAGTTAACACGCATTTTGTCAATGCATGTATTCTCCCATGTGCAAAACATTTATCCGTCATAAACAGTCAGTTAAACTCATCAAAGGAATAACAAGCAGTATGTTTAATTTTCCCAGTGGATTTCGTATGAGTATAATTAACTGATAATTTGTGTAAAATTAAATTCTGAAATATGATGGATTATTTTACATTAATACTCGTCAAGCTCTCTCCATATTGGAAGACAAACAAATCTTAATGAAGGATAATATGCTCGAATATTTGATTATATGTAATGAGTCTTTCACGAAATATTTTTTATTTGATATCATACGAAATTCCTAGTTTTCAGTACCTACATAAGAAAGAGGGAAGTCAGAGGTTTGGCATGATTTTATACATTTTATTTTTTAAAGTACAATTTTTACAGTGTAATGTACCATAGAGAAAGTGAGACTGTTTTGGTTTGGTTTTAATTAATAATGTTTAAGGAGGAATCTCGAATATGTTTTAAAATCTTCTCAGGCATCTGGTACAATACCTGAGGTTTTGTCGTATCTTAGGTTTCGAACTACTGTATCATATTTTGTTCTAATTATTGGAGAAAGCAACCATGAGGTGGTATGCAAAATATAGAACACTGGTGATTTTAAACATAATGTACCTAATCATCCCATTACCTAAAAAGGTAATAGTAACAAATGCGAAAACTATCGCACGGTACCTATGCTTGGTTTCGCACGCCTCAGAAATAATAGCATTAAGAATAGAAAGAATAATAGAGGAATATCTGGCTGATGGTCAATTTGGTTTTAGGAAAAACTCAAGGACTACAGAGGCCATACTCCCGCTACGATTATTACTAATCGAAAAAGGATACAGAAAGCTTAAGAGACATATATACATAGCCTTCATAGATATGGCGAAGGCTTTCGACAGTGTGAACTGGGATACACTTTTCGAAGTCTTGGCAACAATTTGAACAGAATTCAAATACAGAAAAATGTATAAAGAACAACAGGCAATGTACAGCGGAAATTACCAGGAATATGCGAAGATCAGAAAAGAGGTAAGACAAGGCTGTAGACGATATAATAGAAAATGCATTACAAATATTCAGAGAAGAAATAAATAAAGATGGAAATATTCATGGGAACTATAAACACGATAAGATAATAACGACATAGCCAGAATGGGCGAAATGAAGAGGACCTCGAACAAGTTATAAGCAAAATGGAAGATATTATGAAAGATTATAACATGTAAATAAACAAAAAGAAAACAAAGGTCATGGTTTGCGAAAAACAGAACAACAGCATACAAGAATACATCTACACAGCCAACAACTACAAGAAGTACAGCCCTTCTACTATCTAGGAAGCACCATCACGAAAGACGGAAGAAGTAACACAGAAATAAGACAGAAGACAAGACAAGAAAGAAATTATTAACATCAAAAAACATATCGGTTACAATAAGAAAACGGTTCCTAAAAACATACGTTTGGAGTGTGGCGCTGTACGCAAGTGAAACATGGACAATATCTATGGCCTATGGCAGATCAGAAAAGATTAAATTTGAATTATGGTGCCACCGAAGAATGATGAAAATGCCCTAGGTAGACAGAGTAAGCAATCAGGCAGTATTGATCGGGATTTAGGGAAAAAGGGAACTAATTCACGATGTAATAAAAAGAAGCGGAATAATGGTAGGACACATGCTGAGGTATGACGGACGGATAGACGGAAGGAAAAACCCACCAGGAAGACCAACAATGAATTCATACACCAAGTTATGGAAGATATGGAATGCAGATCATGTTCAAAGCTAAAGCCCAAGACAGATTAAATGGAGAAATTCGCTGCAATAAACCAATCGAAGAGATTGATAACCCGAGAGTGAGGGGGGAGGGTAGAGCAGATCTGAGAAAATTAATGAGTTATCGATTTTTCTGTTTCTCTGTTCGTTATTAAAAAATGTAGAGGAACAACTCTCTAAATGGAAAGTTAGGAGTATATTTAAAGGGCAACAGCGTAGAAAATGCATTTCAAAAATTATGCCAGACAAAATTCGATAATTTTTAAAGAATTGTTATCTTTGTGTGGTTACAACCACAAAAAAATTCATTTTTGATAAACGATTTTTTTTCTCAGTTTTAACAATGATTTCAGGGTGTTTTGAGTAATATGTAATTATGACTAATTTATTTGCTTATCAGTTTGGCTTCTTTTAGAAAAACCAAAAGTGATTTCCAATTTTTAAAAATGTTTGATATTTTGTATACTAATTTCTTACACTTGCAATAATTGTTTGTTCAGTAACTAAAATATTAATGAACTTCCTGTAAGTTTAATAATGCAAAATCCTTGACTAATTCTAACTAAAGGTTTCCCCGTTCTTCCGAAGTACCAGTAGCAATTTCACAATTTACCAGGTAATTTTTTTTTACGAAAGCGATAAAACAGAGACGGCAACCTCTAAAAACACCAAAACTTTGTAGCTTAGTTCGTAAATAAAAGTCATAGTCGTTTGTTTTACAACGGTCGTAATAATTATTACTAAAATGCTAGGAATCACATGTTAAAACAAGTTTACAGTTTAGGGTTTTGCATTAACATGTAGAACAACAAAAAATGCTCTAGAAATTTTATTTGGGTCCTAATTGGTTCTCAAAACTGCAGATATCCCAAAAAAAGTTCTTGATAAAGGCAGGCAGAGTGCTTGAAAAGACTTCTGATATTTGTTTTAGTGGCTTCAGCAAGTGATTGCGCCGTTAGCGAAAGTTGTTTAATAAGGATAACATTTTTACGTTTATGTTAAGTGTTATGGGATATTATGTTGAACATTTATGTGAGATTAGTATCTGGTAAAATACAGGGTGTAAAATACACTTCGAGTGAGTAAATATTGTTAATAGTCTACTGATTTTTCGATTGGCAACGGTCCTAATAGGCCATTACTGCAACGTTTCCAACGAAGTATGTTGTTAGTTTTTATGTCGCTATAATAACAGAACGTGAACAGACCTGTAAACAACATAGTTACTGCAAAGGCGGGCTGTGAAATTGAAAATTCCACTCACTTTACGCCGGTTATGATTGTTATGAATGTAACGTAAAGACAAAGACGCGTATGGAAAAAAATTCTAACAAAGAAAGTCTTAATAAGCGGCAATCGCCCCGAATGGCTGAAATTGATGATAAAAATTAATCTTGCCAAGTTTAATCAATGTGATGAAGAGATCTTTGCTTGCGAAAACGTCAAAATAAATCCGGGGTAAGAGCAGCCTGCACAGGATATAAGCAGGCATAATTTAGAACTTTGCCGCTTCCGTTTTTCCTCCACCACGTTAACAAATTGTACACAAATTTGAAAAATGAAGATAAAACGTCCAATTTCGTATAATCTTCCCGTATCTAATACAACTTCTGAAACAAAGGGTTGCATTATAAGACCCTTAAGATAACAAATAGCGCAATTAGTCATATTAGGGGCACACCTTATCCTTATCTTGCTCCTCCTGAAGAAGACAAGGGGTTCGAGATATAATCAGATACGACGTGATTATTACTTCTACCGGAAAAACAAGAACCTTAAAAATCTGTTAGCATTCAGCTACCAAAGGAAACTTTCTTGAATGTTAAAGCGGTGAACAAGCAGTTTTTTTAATGAACGTATTTTATTTTTAAGCTCGCTAAGTTCAGCCGACAGGGAAAGTTTGATTAATTGTTATTCTTCGGTGGGTGGTCTGGAAATTGATGAGAGATATAAATTTTTGCTTCGTTAATTTACGTGCGCACACCTATAACACAATTCGTACAAAAGTTTTGAAGGAATTGGGTTGAGCTTTTGTCGGAGCTGTATACGTAATTTATTAGCGACACACAAGTTCAGTTACCAATACAAGACGTTGAAATGTCCCACAGTATACAAACAAGAGAAAATAAATAACCTGGTGTGTATAAACATGGCAATACCTTATGCTTAAGTCAATTTTTCAAATGGAATCATTAGCATAATCGCAAACAAACGACGCTTTCAGAAGCTCAAAGTCAATATTTGTTAGTAGCTACCAGCGATGTTCGCAGAACCAACAGTCTCGACAAAAATTCACAATAATACAATTTATTACGACTACGAATAATAAATATTTGAATTTACGGCCATACGGACATGAACTCGCCAGTAATGTGTGTTTTGGATGCGAGAATATTTAACACTCGAATGAAATAAAGACATATAAAACCTTACGTGAAAGATTGTAAAATACAACTAGCAGCGGGTAAGGAATATGAATTTTAATTAACATCCCGATACACCTGTACTAATAAAGAAACCTTAAAACGCATGTTGGACAGGTAACCACCCATAACTTTTGAAATTTTAAAATAAAATCAGAATTGCATAAGGCTTATTACAAAATTATCACACAAGAAGAACATAAATTAAAACCTACGTGGAACGTTTAGGATGTTAATCTTAATAAAAAATTTAAATCACTTACAAGAAATGAATACAAAGAAAGCTGGAAGGCGTAGGAATATAGGTTGAAAATTTAAATAATGTTCGAAAACGTAGACACAAATGCTAACAAAAACAATTAAAATTTTGTTTGCATCTTTAAGACATCAATGAATACTTACTGTCTACTACTTTTAATAAAAATCATTTTCTAAAAACTTAAGAATTAGCGAAAAATTTTCAATCTAAAAAAATTAAAAAGCCTCGTGGATTTAAAAAACCTTGATCCCATGTAATTATGTGAATATGAATGTTTTTATAGAATTTAATAATACGTTGCAGCCGACACAATTCATTATATTCTTCAGTTTTTGAAAAGCAAAGTAACAGCTTAAAATATTGAAATAACATTTTTAGTAAATCTTTTAGGATTTATTTAAATACGTGGGTTTTATTGTAAAACTTCTTAATAGACTTACCAGGTCACCCCCTTTGTTTGAGCTCTTTACGAATGAAAAAATTCAACTTACCTGAAACAAGAAATAAGATTAATTAATCATTTAAAGCAATTGTAAATATCAACTAGGGCAGACTTTTGTTAATGCAAAAAAAAACATTAAACGAACAGTTTCGAATAGAACAATGTTAAACCTTATACGGCTAAGATATTTGAAACCCTAGATTTTCAGCTGAATTGTAGTGTCCGTAACCTACTAAATCTCATAATAAATCTGTTTAATCGTCTTTATTCAAATTTGATAAGTAAAAAAGAGTCTTTAGATTAGAAAATACAGAACTGATTGGGTGAAACTGCATATTTCAAAGGCACATTTGACGTAAATAATAGGTACAATTCAAATGGTTTTGGTAGGTTCTACGTATTCGAAAAGGTTTTAGGCATTGCTCGGTCATATTTTATAAAGAAAACGAGTACAACTTATAGTTCATAACTATCATCAACCTTATTGTTTAAACTTTTCAGTTTGTTCCGCCCCCACAATTTATTCTTGGTCTTTCTTGACTTTCCTATACTTCTAATAACATTACCAGAAAAAACCTTTTTCTGCTGATATTAACTGCAAACCAAATAAGATAGCTGTCAAAACTGATTTAGAGTTCAACTGATTTAATATTTTTTAACCTGACAAATTTCTGATTATGTCGTCAATGCATTTTAGTCTTTTAATTGTTTTTGTGAAATCGAATTTAGCCAAACAAATCCTTTCCCTCACCTTTTCTAAATAAAGACAATAAGTAAACAAACAAATAATCCACCAACAACTTATTGAACTGAATCAAACAGAATTGGTTACTATTAATAAAAATTTTTATTCGAAGTTCACGATTTCTGATGCACTTGGTCATTTTAGAAAACTTAAAAACGAAGAAAATCCGACACAGATAACACATAAAGCTGCTAAAAGAAGAAGAAGAAGAAAAACTAAATAATTTAACATTAAAGTCTTAAATAGGTCAAAGCCAATTGTAGCGAGTACATTTGCAAATTTCTAAATACAGCTTAGAAATGAAGATGTTGCTACACCATAATGTATTTATTTAGATTAAATCTAACAGACTTAGAATAATTTGAACTACTCTGCATCAATTCAAAATTAATATGTATAACAAACTATCTAATTAGATTTAACTCTCATTTTAATGTCTTGAATAGTACAATAATAACATCTAAATTCAGAAATTAAACTGGCCCAATCTTAGTTTTTCAATTGCTTTAATAATTATTTCGACAGGACCAAAATGAATAGAAAAAGCCACATCTTAATAAGGCAGGTTTTAGTTCAAAAATAAACAACGGACCCAAAGAAGCAAAAAGACCCGGAAAACTTTTATGAACGTTAAACTTAAGATATTATAAAAGCAATTTTCACCTGTTAATGTGTTTTGGCCGGTTGAACAAACAAAAAGTTAAATAAAAATTCAGTATTCTAAAAAACAAACGATTATTTCTTGATTATTCCATTCAAGCCTCTACATGTAAATTTGAACTCGATTTGAATTTTAATTTCGTTTTGATCGTATTTGCGTAGGCGAGCGGAAATTGGGTATTTAGTCAAATTAATCTTTTGCTTTTCGGCCAAAACAAACCTATGAAGCTGTGTGCCAATAACTACTAAACGATCAATTCACTAAACGATGTTTATATTGGTTATAATTAAAAACGTTGCCTGTTACGTACACACCGAAATTAATAAAGCCAAAATTGATTTGCAATTCAACGTGATACTAATTATCCCTTAAAAAACATTAATCTCGCATTTGAATTACCATAACACAATCGAACCAACGGGAGGGCTTAAAATCCATTCAGTTTCCTGCCTTAACAAAACCTCATATATCGAGATAGAACTGTATGTCGTACAAAGGCACGGTACAGTATAGCTATATTAATAACATTAAGGGCCCTTTCATGAATATGGATGACTAATAGACAATTAGGTGCCTTAACTAAGCTACTGGTTGTTATCCAGTACATCCGAACACATGTGCCTTCACACGCGACCCATTGATGGCAAACTCAAACAAAGAAGCCTATGAATTTCAAGAGCTTAAAAAGCTTAGAATACGGCAGATGTGCTTTATGTTTCAAATTTTCTATATTAGCATACAGTTTCCAGGCCTTAAAACATGCTACATATATATTATCGTATCATTTAAACCGTTCTACGACTTCGTTGTCCGTAAATTCAAGAATGCCATTTGTATAATGCCTGTTTTACGACGTAAATAAATTTTGGTTTTAAACGGCTACGAGAGACTAGTATTTTATTTGTCATACGAAATAATAGAGTAATTTAGTTGGATGTAATTTACGTCGCCGAATTTAGCTACATCGATGTCTTCGACAGGTGCAAACCAAACTGATGGAAGTTTAAACGCCAGCTATCAAAAAGAAATGGCTAATATTAGTAATATTGCAACAATGTGTCCAAATTCATCAAAATTCAAATCTATTGCAAATTTCCTATGTACGTTAGGTTAGGTTTTAATTTGGCATAAATTTCATTTTTCAAAAATCCAAAAAAGCGAAACTCTCACAACCCAATAAGTTCATCCCCTCCACTTTCTGAATTAGCTCAATTAATGGACGTTTATTGAGCTATTATCAAACAGGTCACCACCTGCTGTTAGTGATAAGAAGGTGTAAACCAAATAATGCATTTAATCCTGTACATTTTGTTTAGTGTTGCAATAATGTGGTAGGTATGCAATTCACCGAAATTTGCATCTGTTGCGGATTTCCTCAGTACATTTGAGCTAGGTTGTTAGTTATGCCATAAAGGAGCATTACTCAGCATTAGACATAAAAAAAAAACTCAATTTCATTTTATAAAAATCTGACAAAAGTTCCCACAACACAATATTTCCACAATGCGTAACTTAATCCCCTCCACTTTTCGAATTGATACAGTTAAAAGATGTTCATTGAGTTTATTATCACACAGGCAGTGATAGGTAGCTGGAAACCGAACGATTTAATCTTGTCCAGGCTTTTTCTTTTGAATTTCTGTGAAACCATCTTTTTTTTTATTAATCTGCATATGCATTTACAATATACTCTTAACAATATTTTGAGTATTAAATAAATATTATGGTGGTGTTATGACTATTATGTCATGAGAGGAGCTTTAGCCAGCGCTAATCTCCCGGAGGTTTATATCAGTTTGAATTGCAGATTTAGATCAAGTGGCCAGGGTCGCTTTAGTCGTCTTATAATGGCTGGTTGGTTGGAGAGCTGTTCGATGAGATTGTTGGTGTGTCTTGGTAGGTTGTTGATATATGCGGTTAATAATCTCTTGATTTCACTGGCTATGTAGGGGATTTTCGTTATGAAGGGGTTCGTTTGTAACAAACCATGGGGCGTTTTAGCTAGCATACGGATGGTCTTGAATTGGAATCTCTGTAGTATTTTAGTGTGTGGCGCCTTGGCGCATCCCCAAAGCTGGATCCTATAGGTCTATATGGGGTTCAGTATGTTTTTATACCGGGTGGCTAGAAAAAAACGAATCCTGTTTAAGTCTTCACATCTCCGGAACGCTGTAAGATAGCGATTTCAGTTTTTGCTTTCTAAGAGACAATGGATTGAAAACTATTCCTGCCAAATTACAAATAATTATTTAAAAAAACAAAGGAATGGCGAATTTTTTAATATCAACTGGAAAAAATCAATTACACGTTGACAATGTTCTTAAAAATTCTACCAATAAACTTCTTGTATGGTGTATTCTACTTATAAACATGTTGTATGGGACCTCCATTTTGTAAATTCACAATTCTTAGTCTATGTTTAAACCGTAAAATTGCTCTTCTGATTAAATTTATAGACACTTCTGGCCACACCTCTTCTAACCGCCAGCGCAGATCTTCCAAGTTTGCAAATGGTTCCCTTCTTTCAGCATACACTTTTTCTTGCAATGCATTTCACACTGAGTAGCTAGTCTAAAGGATTACAGTCTGGAGGATTAGGCGGCCAGTGGTTTGCTCGAATAAAAGATGGCGTGTTTTCTTCTAAGAACTGTTGTGTCCTTGCTGCTCTGTGGGATGGAGCGCTGCGTAATAATATCCTGGAATAGAAAGAGTCGGCTATTTTTTACTGATCGTCAGTTAACCAAAACAAACGCAGATAGCTACATACGGCATTTACGTGACAATTTACTACCGGAAATGCAATCGATTGTACTCGAATAACGATTATGCTCCACGCTTTTATTCAGCAAACCATTGGCCGCATAATTCACCAGACTGTAATCCTTTAGACTTAGACTGCTCAGTGTGGAATGTACCTATTGCAAGAAAAAGTGTATGCTGAAAGACGGGAATCATTTGCAAACTTGGAAGATCTGAGCCGACGGTTAGAAGATCTGAGCCGACGGTTAGAAGATCTGTGGTCAGAAGTGTCTATAAATTTAATCAGAAGAGCACTTTTACAGTTTAAACATAGACTAAGAATTGTGAATTTACAAAATGGAGGTCCCATACAACATGTTTATAAGTAGAATATACTATACAAGGTGTTTATTGGTAGAATTTTTAAGAACATTATCAACGTGTAATTGATTTTTTCTAGTTGATATTAAAAAATTCGCCATTCCTTTGTTTTTTAAAATAATTGTTTGTAATTTGGCAGGAATAATTTTCAATCCATTGTTTATTATAAACCAAAAACTGAAATCGCTATCTCTAAGTGTTCCGGAGATGGGAGGACTTAAACAGGGTTCGTTTTTTTCTAGTCACCCGGTATATTAGTACTTTGTTTGACACAGACAGCTGTGAGCGTTTGCCAATTAACCACATCATTTGTTTAATTTTTAAATTTAGCTGTTTCCTTTTAGTTTTATGTGTGTGCTCCATGTAAGTTTTTGGTCGAGGTGTATCCCGAGGTATTTTATCTCAGTCTTTATTGGAATTGAGGCGTTGTTGATTCTGGCTTGCGGGCATTCGGCTTTGGTAGGTTCTGTCTGCTAGTTATGATTTTAGTACTAGGTACAGCTGCCATGGGAGGTGCAGTTTGAGCGAGTATAGTGGTCCCTTGCCAAACTTTGTCAAACGCCTGTTTGATGTCCAAGAACACTGCTGTACAAACATTATTCTCTTCTAAGCTCTCCAATATGTGGTTGACGATTCGGTGGCTTTGGTGGATGGTTGAATAGGATTATCGAAATCCGAACTGGCACGGTGGAATAAGTTGGTCTAGGTCTAAGCAGGAGTTTTTCGAGCACTTTGGATAGTTAGTAGGGATAGGAGGCTTATTGGTCTGTAGGATTGTGGTTGGTAGGTGGTTTTCTAGGCTTACAAATCATTATAATTTGGGCGTATTTCCATATGGCAGGAAAGAAGCAAAGTCTTAGGATGCTATTGTATATTGTAGTAATTAACATTATTGCATTCCTAGGAAGATTACTTAGTACTTCGCCTACTATTAGGTCGTATACAGAGGCTTTTTGGATGTTCGTTATATTGCTGGAAAACTTCTGCCAGTGAGAAGGGCTTGATTGGCAATGACAATTCACACGGGGCTTCGAGGAAGAATTCAATTTCACTGTCGTTATTATTATCTTGCGGCTGTGGTGTCTTAAATAAGTTGTCAAGGTGTTCGGCAAATACATTTGCCTTGTCCAGGCCCGATCTGGCTCAAGTATCGTCGGGTTTTCTTATGGGAGGGATCGTTACAGTTGATCGTTTGAATTTTCTTGTTCTTTCCCATATAGAGTTATCAACAGGTGATAGTTATGTAATGTACTTCCTGAAGGTTTCACTCCGGGCGTCTGTTAGTGTTTTTTGTAGTCGATGCGTAAGCTTGTTGGACGATGTTTTATCCTGTATGTCTTTTGTTCTCATCCATGTTCTCCTCACCTTACGTTTCTCGCCGATGAGATCGCGAATATGAAGAGGGCTTGCCACGCCGCTTCTTGTATTACTGTAGTTAGATGTTGGGTTGCTTCATCGAGTGCTTGAGCATTTTTTATTCTGATGGCAAGAATAATGTCTTTTTCAAGATGACTTCGAAAGTGGTCCCAGTTGGCATGTTTGATGCAAAGTTTTGGTGGAGGTTCCTTTCTGATGATCGTTGAGCTCAGAGGTATAATAACTGGGGTGTGATCAGAAGAAGATATCTGGAAGTTTATTTGGATCACTAGCCCAACACATTGGTTCGCCCGTTGAAAGGTATCCATAGTTATGTTGCTGAATTATTTTTAATGGATTACGTCCTTTTGGAGTAGTGAATCTTGAGCCCCAGGCTGAGTGTTTGGAGTTCCAACCTCCCACAGCAATGCATTTTGTGCCAATGGATTGAAGAAAATCTTCATATTTCTCAGTGGAAATGGCATGTCTGGGCGAGCTATAGACAGCCGTAAGGGAGTACCTTAACATTTATTTTTGCACTTTGTATTTTGTTTGTTTAGTAGGGTTCTAGTTCCTAGTGGGCGACTGTGTTTTTGACAATCACAAGCGATCCAGCATGAGCCGTGCCGTCTGGATGATTAGCGAAGTAGGCAGTGTAATGTGGTATTTTAATTGTTATTTTTGTAGTTGCATGGGTTTCTGATGTAGTAGAATGTTAATGTTTGGAGTTGTAAGAATGTTATTATTTCTGGGATGTGATTGGTGATGCCGTTGGCGTTCCAATTTGCAATACGTATCGAGTTTGTCACTTTTAGGCTAGTTTATTAATTACTGTGGAGAGCATGTTTAGGACCATGTAGTTTTGGCTAATTGGCTCTGAGAACATTGCTTTAAATTCTGCACATTTAACCTGCCACTTTGTACAATTTTTTAAAGAGAATATAAACAAACACTATTCAGTAGGAAATGTAGGAATTATACGGAACACTAAACTTTCTCATATTACATTTTCTAAACTACTTTTTGCTACGAATACGCACTGTAATTAATACTTATAGAATAACATAAAAATTGCATAACCTTGTGAAGCACTCGATCAATCTATCACTCCCGGATCTTAAGTACAACATACTAGAATATCGCAAGTTAAAGTCAACAAAAGTTAAATTACATTTCCAAAGGTTATCACAACGAAAAGATGGGATTAAAGTGATTTAATATTAAATGGATTTTGTTGAAATAACACGGCTAAAAATAAAGAAGCGAAATTATATCAAAACATTAACTTCTGAAGAATAATATAACTTAAATTAATTCAATTTGGCTTGGTACGCCCGTATTCGCAGAGTAACAAAATTTAATTAAAATTAATATGGCTTGTTTCAACTAGTATGAAAAATTAGTTATTCAGAAATTAATCGAAGGTACGGCTAAAATTCATAAATTACGGTTATAATTAAACGCAATTGAAATTGTAAATTCAAGCTGAATCTTTTAAATAAAAATAATACTTTTTAGAACACATATGTTTTTGAGAATTTACTGCTTTGGGAAGATACAAAAATTTTATGCATCATTAAATTTTATGAAAAATAATACCTGAACCATATTTTAAATTTCAAAAGTAGAAGAAAAATCCGCAGTTATTTCCTTAGAGTACAGAAATTCATCCAATAAACCTAAATATTCCAGTTCAGCAGGAAGCAATAAAGAATTCTGTCGACGAATTGATTTTCCTGTGTCCCGAACACAAATTAGTTCAAAAATTCCTTGATCAGGTCAGTGGAATTCGAACGAGGGCAAAAATTGAAATCGATTTGCTAACCGTGGCCTTTGTATCGCAATTTTGGAATTCCTAAGGAATTTTTACGATTGTTAGTCCTCCCGAGTGAATAATTTATACGTAAATAATCTTAACGTAATGCATAAGGCGTAGTTTAACTAAATTACAAGGAGTTCCCGACATTTTTACAACGAAGAATGGACTTCCTTAACTTTTATTTAACCGTTTTAGGATGTTGTTTATAATATACACCTATTTGGTTATCGGAAGAACATGGATTAGCACTTAGGTTAATGGTACCGAATAATCCAGACGGAGACTAGAGAGACTTTAGTTGTTAGATGCATACAAATTTGCAGTATATTGAACTATCGATGGCTTAAATTAATTTGTAAACGTTAGTTACAGTAAATTAAGATTTCGTAGAAAAAACAACCCATCTGTGGTTAATTTATGGTAGCACTGAAACGAAGCGAATACCAACATATGTATACATATTTATTTCCTAGCAGAAAGAATCCGGACAAAAATGAGATATCAAGATTTGATTTGAAAATATGCATGCTAATGGCGGGCAGCTTTGGAATTCGCCGCCCGAATTACATCAGGATTTCATGTATTTAACACATGTTAAACGTTTAGATAAAATTATGATTCATAATTCCGCACAGATTGCAGTTCCGTGATTATTTTTCAGTGATAAAGAAAAAAGTTTAATTTTTCGTGTTTGGCTTTAATATTCGAAAATGATTTTACTAACTTGAACGAAATGCACAAGAAATAACTTAACATCCTAATTAATTTCTAACTTAATGAGATGAGATGAGATGAGATAATAAGAAGAATTATTGTCTTCTTCTGGGAAGATAAAAAGTAAAAGCTGCACGTGACATTATTTTTTGAATTGTGTCCCAAAATGTGAAAATTTAAACCATCCTGTAAGTTCCCATAAAAAATTTCATTAAAAAAATTATTAGAAGGAACAAAACACAAAAGGAAGACAAATTTAGGGGCGTACAAGTGGCTTCTAGTTTACGGGAGTTATGTGATTAACTGTAATTCTTATAAACAGGGTGTCAATGAAACTTGAGTCACTTCTATTTTGTAAATTATATTTTAAGATATCAAAATTAAATTTGGCATATGTGGTATACCCTTAAAACATGACATTGTAGATTAATAACTGAATTTTTCTTCAAAAATGTTTCAAATTTGATAGTAACATTTTTTCCATTTTTATTGACACTGGTACTCTGGTACAGTGTTCTGTATATTAAAACTGGTCAAGAATGACGAACCATTTAGTTTTCTATACTAAATCTTAGACCTAAGGCTATACATATACTTAAGTGCGTCCAGTGGCGGCCTGAGTTTAAAGCTAACTGTTACAGGTACAGTTAAATCACTATCGACGCGCACTGTGTTCTGCTTTTAAATCACACTAACTCAAATGTCTTCTTCAAACTGCGGAAAAGATGTAGATTATTCAAAAGTCGAAGAGCTTCCACATTTACATGCTAATGGAGTCTGATTTCATCCTTCCTTGCAAATATTCTGATCTCGTCCTTGACAAAGGGAACAGTGGCGGCTCGCGACTTTAGGAATGGGCGAAGCAGATTATTAGGTCCCAATCGCCCCTTTGGGAGTCGAGCTGCAGGAGCAGCTCGCCCGTTGTGCGTTTTTACAAAGTTCAAGGTCATTCGCTTTTTTTACAACTTGAAATTTTGATGGAACCCGGGTTCGCTTGATGTAAAACTAAAAATATATATTTTGGAATTATTCTTTAAAGGTGAAAAAAATGACGTTTCTAATAAAACACATACCGGATTGTTTGGTAGGAACATTGTATAAAAATTCGCGTGGCCTGCCCGTTAAAATGAACAACAAACAAAAATATGTAACTCCGAAATCAGAAGGCAGGTTGCGACTGACGCAGGTCTAGAATCTGTTTCACTTCTCTGCAAACATACGAAAATTGACGCAGTATTCCTGTAAAAGCGAACCTGCTTCAGTTGAACGCTTGTGGTCTGCAGCGTGTACTGCGGAGCGGCATAACCTGCAGGGGCTTGCTGTGCGATGTACTGCGCGGCGGGCATAAAATACATACATTATAATTCTTTTCTATATCAACTGCAAAAAAGAAAATGAAAAATACCGTGTTCTACGGTGCGACATATAGCTAGTAATAATTAGGAATGGAAGTAATTTCTGGTTATATCAACTGAATTAAAGAAAATGAATAAATTAAAATGATTTCGGATTTTGAATAAAAAAAAAACATTTAACCAAAGAATATAGCTGAAGCAGCTCTTCACCTGTGTCATTAGACGGGCCGCCGCTGAAAAGAAATGACAGGGTCACGATCCTTATTACGTCCGTACCATGGGGCATTTAAGATGTCACGTAGTACTCTGTTCTGGAACGATTGTATGGTCTTAATATTAGACTCGGTGGTATAATCCCATAGTTGTATACCGCATAGCGAGATAGGTTTTAAGATCTGGTTATAGATATGAATCTTATATTGTTTATATGAACGTTTCTTCGTAACGTATTCTTTCCAACGCAACTTCGCATCCAGGGTCATGCCTAGGTATTTAGCTGAGCTTTCAAATTGTACAATGGTGCCATTGATACTGAGGGAAGGTGGATCAGACATTCTTTTGCTGGTAAAATTAATATGGCCGAATTTAAGTTCATTCAATTTAATTTTCTATTTATTAGCCCATTCAACAACTCTGTTGCAAGCTCTTTGTAATTATTTTGTGGAATTCAATGTACTTTGATCTACTGCAAGCAAATATGTTTCATCAACGAAGGAGGTATTGGATTTCTTACATCTGAAATATTAATGGTGTAGATCAGGTGCAGGACTGGCCCCTGTACACTGCTCTGAGGCACACCGGCATGAATTTCATTGAGATCCGAATATTCATCTTCCTGTTTAATACGAAATAACATGTTAACATTTCAATAAACAGTTTCGGGAGGATTTTATTTGGTTTATAGGTTAAGCCCTCATGCCACAACTTATCGAGCACTTGTGATAGGTCGAGAAAGACAGCAGAGCACACCTGCTTTTCTTCTAAGGCCTTTTCTATTACGTATATCATCCGATGTGATAAAGGTCTTTAACAGTTCACATCATACGGAGGTTTTCCGGGTTTTGGTGGCATTATTACTTCCGCTACTTTCTAGATGGAGGAGAAATACTTTAGTTTAGATGTCGGATTGATGAGATGAGGTAAGTAAGCTTAATTATACCATTCCTGGACAGTAGCTTCAATATTGTAATGAAGCGATGTTCAAGAATAGCCACGCGCATTGATATAACGTGTTACCTAGGGCCATTGCACTAGCATTGCACGTGGATTTCCGTGAAACTGTAACACGATACTGCACAGTTGTGCAAATGATGAATTAACATTATTTAAAATGCACAGATTAGCACGTTCACGGTTCAACGTGAATGCACATAGTATCAGCACGGAAAGGGGGGAGTTGACTTCTTATATAAGGAATTGCTGAGCAAGAACTCTTTCTGGTTGGTGTAGTCATCGGAGAACCATATCCTTAAGAAGTCAGATCCTTCGTGTTAATGACGTTTCCTACGATTTTTAAGTAAGACCATTTTTTTGTATTTAACTAAATGTAATTCAATTCACAATAAGGCTTGGTAATAGTTTGGATCAAACTCTTTGTTTGATTTAATAATGTTGACGTTTGTACGCACTTGAAACTTATACCTAACGTTGTTTAAGTGTTTTGTTTTTAACTTTAATTCTAAATAATATTTTGTAAAGCCTAATCATAGTCGAACAATATTTGTTATGTTCGTTTAATCAGAATTTTAATATAAAACCTCTCGCAGCAAACCCCCGCGTGGCGTACTTGGTTAACCATACCACCACGTTGGCTCTTAAGAATTATCAGAAATTTTACTAAATTTAACTAAATTATTTTTGATAACTTTTAACGTTACTTTTGGTGATAATCACTACGTTACATTATCTCGTCTGTGATCAAATCGAATCCTGGTGCTTTTCGCGGATTCAAATTGGCATTGATCTACTTTGCTACTTCCTTTAGATTAACTGGAGTAATTTCTTTCGAGATATGATTTTCTAAAACGTCAAGTGTGGCCTAAGTAGACTTGCATCTGATTAGGATGAAAGGCCTCCGCCAGATTTTGTTTATTGTCCCTGGCCTAAGGACCGTTATCTTTCCTTATTGGAGGAATGGTGGTTACTAGACTTCCATTTTTTTTTGGTGGCTTTCCAAAGTGAGTAGTCCGTTTCTCATCTGCTGCTAGATCTTGGAAATACAAAGCCATAGATTCTTCTTTAATCTTCTGTATTTCTCTTTTGAGTTTTGTGTCTGATTATTCAAGTTGGCTTTGTCAGTTGAATCTCTTGACTGTTGCCATCTTTCTTTTTTCTTTAACCAATTCCCTATTTCTACTGGATAGTAACTCCCTTGTTTATATGGGAAATTTCTCTAACATTGTTGAATGCTGCGACTTGAACTAGCTTAGTAAACTTCTCAGTTTCTACTTCTAATTGTTATCATATTATGTGGACCTCTTTTCAGAATCACTATCTGCTTTTAAACGTGCTTGTCTGTCTAACCTAGTATCAATGCACTCAAATATGTGAAAATATCTATATCTGGTAATCGATCGTACTGTCTTGTCCTGTCTTGCCTTTTCTGTCTTCTCTTTCTCTCTTCTTTGTTTGTTTTACTTCTTTGTGATCTTTCACTATTTTAAATATTGTAGTACCTTATAAGTATATTATTATGCATTATCTATGTTATTATTCATTAATTTTATAGTAGTACCTAGTTAATGATGTAAATGTATTCTAGGGTTCACCTATAATAGGGCCTCGGCCTGTTGGTGGACCAGTATATGTTCAAATAAATAAAAATAAATAAATTGTTCAGTTGTTCTTAAACAGACCTTTAGCTTGATGCTCTCTTGGAGGCCAAGTCTAAAGCTCTCTCAATCAGTAATTTTATTAACTAATGCAGATCGGGTTTCTTTCTTGTGTATGCTTTCGCTCTATGTTCGAATAACGACAGAGTGGTCAGAATTTAAATCAAAATTTTCTTTTACTTCAACGAAATTAGGTGAAACCTTCTTTGAGATGAAGAAATCGTTAGGGATTTATTTAGGTCAGTAGGCTTACCAGTAGAATGGAAATTACATCCCGTTTCACGGACTGCTTTCCTTAATTCTCTTCCTTTGGTCGTGCTTATTCTGGATCTCCAGTCAATGTGCTTGGCGTTAAATCTTTCGCCAAGATGTTGCAGAAATATTTTATGATGTTCTTTTTTGAGGTTATGTCTAGGTGTACAGTATACTGCACCAACCATCAAATTTTGTTTGGGAGATTTAACGCCAACCATGGTAAGCTGTATCACCGTACATATGATAGTAACAAGTTGAGGTTAATTCCGGTGCAACCGTAAAAGTGACAGAAACTTGTGTTCTATGTCAAATAATGCAGTTTTAAGAGTATATTACATATACCAAATTTTATTTTGATGTTAAAATGTAATTTGCAAGATAGGAGTACTTTATTGGCACCCTGTATATTGTTTTATATCAGGCGCTTCCCTTTTTCTTCTTCGTCCTTTTCGTCTTCCTCTTCTTCTTAGTTTTTCTGTTGTTATTTTTATATTTTGTTTATAATTATCAGTCTCATTCTTTGTGCTTATTTTTCCCATTTTTTTTATCTGCTTTTCGGTATCTTCTGCTTTTTCCTTTCTTGCTCTGGTCTTTCTATTCAGTTTTATTTATTCTTCGCAGTTTTTCAATTTTCTTTTTTTATTGACATTTCTCAGATTTGATATTGATTTAAGATTAATTTCATGTTCAATATTTAATAAACTTTTGTTATTTGTTGGTGTAAAATTTGTCCTTTATTGCTGTTCTTTGCGATATTTTTGCTGTATGTTTCTTATTTTATTAATATTCGTTCTTTGTACTTCTTGTTTTGGTTCCATTGTCCTCTACGTTTACGTTATTTCTTTCATATTTCCTTTTATTTTGTCATTACCATTCTTTATGAATGGAGGTGAATGTAACATCAATTTTACGTGCAACATTTGGCAAGTTTAAAATTTTTGCTTTTAATAGTCTATCCTTTCTTTCTTTTCTGTTATTTATCTGGTTCTGTTTTTTGCTTTCTTTAGTCACATTTGGCTATGTGTTAACGCTTTTGTTGTTCTCCTCAATCTCCCTTATAATTTAAGTTAACGCAAAGCTGATTACTGTTTATTTCCCTGCTGCTTACATATCTGTTTTTCTCTTTCTCTAGTTATTTGTTCCTTTGTTCTTCTTTATTCTGGACTGGATATCTTTAATTCTTCTTCTGTCGATTTCCTTCACTCTCATTTTATACGAAACGTAAAATAAACCTGAAATCGGTTATTTAATTTGATCTTTAGTTCATTCTTTTGATTTCATGTTATTTATTTCCGTTGTTTTTTATTTTGCTTCAATTTGTTTTTGGCCTTTTATATTTTATTCTTTTATCAATTCTGGGATTTTTTATATTTAACATAGAATGCCAAATCACCCTGAGGTGAAGATATTCATCTTCTGTTTTGCTAATTTTGTCCTTCGCTTTACGTTTCTTCTCCTAAACTATATAAATAGAAATATTAACGGAGTTTCACCGCTAAAGAAAAAAGTTAGAAGCTTTATCTTGGGTTTCATATTTCTTTAATTGGAGGTTTCAACCTTTTTTCTTTCTAGCTTAGCAACTGCTCACTGACAAGTTTTCTTTTTTAATTTGTTGATACCTCAATATCAATAAAATATTGGTAATTGTTGTTTGTATGGGACAATTAATACATTTCAGGAGGGACGTTCCCTGATAACCATTATTGGCGTTATCCACTACGATTTTGACGCCTTTGAATAAAACTTCTTTAATTAAACAAACTATGTAAGTTTTATTGTCTTCCTAAATTCGGAAAACTGCATTATGGTTTTACAAATTCGATCGAATCAAAACTTATAGAACCAAAATAGAATAAGAGTTCTTTTCGTTTTGAAACGGACTTTTCATAAAATAAAAATGAAATTCGGGCATGTTTTTACTGAACCACAGGAAACCAAAAAAAGACAAGCAACGAGAAATTAAGCTTCATCACCGTCACTGCACCGAATCGCATGAATTGTTTACTACATCCGAACAAGTCCTATCAAATATTTACATCCATGAACAATATATAACATGCACAAATGCACCTGACTAATTATCACATCATGCTTGGCTAGCAATTTCGTCCTGGAATCAGCTTCATAAACTGTTATAATCCATAATCTGCAATATTTGCAGCAAGTTGTAGAGAAATTAAGCACTAGAAATTATCCAGAGAACTACAAAGTTTCTCATAAGTGCTATACCAGCAAAACAAGCAGAAATCGATTTACATAACAGACGTGCAAATCCGCGAAGTTTACATAGAACGTCGAAAGTTACATACCGGCAACTTGAAGCGTGGCATTACGGCTCACCGCCGATCCAGCGATATTCTTGGCCACACACCAATAAACTCCACCATCCTGTTCCTTTTTACTGTTAACGGTTCGAAGGAAGAACAGGGAGCCGGAGGGCAAGAGAACACGATGAGATTTGTTGTCCACAGGTGAGGTTCGCACGGGCTCTCCGTCTTTAAACCATTCTATCGTCGGTTCAGGGCGACCCTCCGCCTTGCAATTTAAAGTAACTGGCTCGTTTTTGGCTACGATTATGTCTGAGGGATGTTCGGTAATCCGGGGCGAACGGTACTGAGCTGAAAAAAAGAAAAAGGCGGAATTAGTCGTTAGATTAATGTCGAGAACATGAAACTAATTTTATTAGTTCTCTCTTGCGTAATTCTAAGAGAGTCTTTTGTTAACCGTAATTAAAGGAACAGAAATACACAGAATGAATAAAGAGAAGCCACAGATGGCTCTGAAGTTACCAAGAATTTGGAGCACTACGGGTTTCTGGAAATGCGACGAACGTAAAGAGAAACGGAATTCGTCGCCGAGAGCAGATCATTTTTCAGAATAAATCCGGTACAAACGAGCACAAACAGTATAATGGTCCATTAGCAGACATCATTAGTAGAATGATATTATTTACGTTTGTACTTCAAAAGGATCAAAAATATCTCGCTAAGTAACTACTTTAGGTTTGGCTATAAACCAACAAGTTTACGTTTCGGGAATATGTAAAATTAGATACGGTGTGTTTACATAAATGTATGTAAAGGACAAAGGAGCCTCTTGTTAGATCCATGTACTGATATTACCTTGTAAATACTGCACTGGAAAACCACTAGCAGACTTTAAACAAGTTCCTTTGAAGTGCTTTTGGTTTTACTAAAATTTAATTAGGTATGTCTGTAACTTAAATGCTTTTCAACAAGCTATTTAAATTTACAACATAACAGCCTTTTAAATACTGTTTTTACATATAATTCTTCACTATTTTCAGCAGTTACGTTACTTGTTATAGATTTTGTGCAACGTTTATTTGTTTGTTAACAAACACACTTTAATTATGTTTACTTGTAAAAAAGGGCTTTATACAATAAGAAATATTTGGAAAACCTTGGGAGTTTAATAATAAATATAAATCAGAGAAAATTATTTTGAAACAAATATATACTTAGATTCAAAATACAATCCGAAAAAGTTAAGAATTAAAACAAAAATTAACATTTACATGTTTCATGCTGTAAAAAGCTTGAAAATCTTTAAAATTTGAAATGTTTTGAAAAATATTTAGATCGCTTCGACTTTAAACATTTGTTTTCGTTAAATTTTTAATATGGAAAATAGTTCGAAATGCATCTAATTAGATTGGTTTGATTTTTTGTTTGATCTTCTTTAAATAGATATACATTTTTTGATTTTTGTAAGTAAAATCCTTATTTAACATTTCAGGTGCTACAATGTTGAATTAAATTTTTAACGAATTTTGTATTTCCCTCTTTCCCTAAATTTGTATATCAAGTGAAACTTAACTGACTTGGGGTTTCTGTGTGAAGTTTCTTCAGGATGTTCACATAAATAAATTAAGGAAACGCCCTTAACGTTATTTCAGTAGTGGTTAGTGCCCTTGTTCATTTGAACCGAATCAACTCGTTAGACTCATTAATCTTAATTCATCTTAGTGTCCAGACCAAGGGAGAACTATAATTAAATAAGCAACAGGAACAGTCGTCCGGAGTTTTAACAAACCAAGAATGTCCAGACCAGAAATCCGAGTTAAAGTTTTTACTGGACGTCAAGTCTTATTGTAAGCCTGGAAGATTAAAGTAAAACGAAGTGATTAGAACGCGCGTGGACTCGGTTATTACTTATTAAACGGTCGGATATGTATCAAATAATTTCAGTTGGGATATAAAACGATTGTTTAATGAAGTGGACGGATCATGTACAGTCTCTTTCAATGATGCCAATTACAGATACACCGGATATTGCGAGTTCAATTTATATTGGAAGATTATATCGCACTAATTCGTTACTCCCGTCAATGGCATCTTGTTAACTCTGTTATTATGTGTCACGAGATGTCATCAACATTTGTCGCCTGCGGAATCGCTGGTTTATGCGACAAAATTGTATAAACTTGAAGATCTATGGCGATTTAATATTATGAAATGCCATAAATCATGCGGGAAGTCTACGTTTTGATTTATTTCGTGGCTTCTTTGCCCTTCTGCTACCACAATCTGAAACTTGAATAATTTATTCCAGAATTTCCCATTTTTTTTAAGCCGAGAGCAACATAAATTTTGCTGTACAGACCAAAAACATATGGGTTTAAAAATTAGAACGTAAAGATACATTTTCTGGAGTTAAATAGGCAATAAATTTACTACAACATTATTTCCTAAATTTAACAGTTAAGTACTTCTGAGGAAGGAATTCTTCTTGAATAATTTTGGTATGGTAAGCCTTAATTGGCCACAATAAATAATTGCTCGGATATCAGCGGAATTAATTTAATTATAAAAAGAAAGAGAAAGCAAAAAGAAACATTTAAAAAAAGGCATTATCTTTTTATTCAATACACATTCATGCCCGAAACGTCAAGTTGATATATTCAAAATTAAGACAAATTGCGCTGAAAAGGCCTAGTTAAATCAACAAAAGGTAAATCATCCTCGCTTATTAAGATTTTCATCGAAGTCGTGATCAACTTCTTGTCTGATTACCAAAAACAAAGCTGTGTACATTTATTTTTCGCCCGGCTTTATTTATCGCCCTTTTAAAACACTTGTTATGGGTCTTCTTTGTTCAATATATTCCATAATGAACGCCGTTAATTTTAACAAGTCTTGTCTCAGAGCAATTCCGAATGTCGGTTGTGATCTCAAGTTTATTAAGGCACTTATTCTCGACTACTATTTTACGCTTACCAAAAGCAAGTTCCAAATAATGAAGTAAAATGTTCGTTAAAAGAAATGAAAGCTTCATTTTGAAACTCGATTTCTCGTTACGGTTTATTTGATGAGTTCGGCTTATTTATTATGAGTGACATCTTAGTAGGCCATGCCTACTTTAAATTGATTTTCTTTCAAGTTTTTATGGGTAAGTTTAATTAACTTTATGCACGATCGCATTATAATGTGTCAATTATGTCTGAATTTGTTTGACATAAACGTCTATTTATAGCCCGTGGGTGTCTTTATAGGCCGCCGGTCTATAATGAAACGTCAAAAATTGATAAACAGTTTAACAGTCTTATAAAGAATTTTTTTAAATTAAAATCGAATGTATGCTCTTTATTAGAACTCTATTTAGGGTAATTTGTATTAACAACACAGTTAACACAATTATTTATGTGAATATTCCTAGGCGTAAATGCTTCAACCATTTGACAGTTGTCAGTAAAAAATTAAAATAATTGAGCAACTAACTACTCGATGTGGGTAGAAAATTAATTTATTCCTTTTATTTCAGTTTTAAAATCTTCGATCGTGCATAAAATTATGTATGTACCACTGGCGTAACTTGCTTTTATGGCCTTCGACGTGTCTTTAGCCCTCGACTAGCGTCTCGGGCTCAAAATCACGTCTCAAGCCATAAAAGCATCTTTACGCCCTTGGTACATAAATAACTATTAAATTGGTGTTTTAGAAAATAATAAAGTAAAATGTTATCTGTTGTTTTCATTAATATTTATTAAATTGAAAGCGAAAAATGCGATATCTCAACCAGCGACGTTTCACTTGTATTTATTTAAATTTTTGTGCAAAGTGGATTTAATTGGGTTTAATTGCTTGCGTTTAACGAATGTAAAGAGCCGCTTTAAATATGGTAACAATTTCAAGTTTTTACAGTAATTTTCAGTTAAAAGTAAAATCTCAGCAAGTAAAGTCAATAAAAACGGGATTCCTGCAATTCACAAGGAATTCTGTAATTGCACGAACTACAGATATATTAAGTCGTTAGCAGGAAGTTATTTTATTTTAATACAGATATTTATAGCATCTTTTCTCAACAAGCATTCTGAATTCCAATTGTAAAATTTTGGTCAGTGGAATGCTTGAAGAAATAGCCGAGATAAATAATGAGCAAATGTGTTGTTTATTTCAACACTTCCACTCAGACGATTGTAAATTTTTCGTCTGTCAGCCCTCGGTCTATTTGCAGAGAAGAAAAATAAGATGCCAGCACATTACGTTCCCGTAATTACGTTTGATTTGTGTACGTCGCGTAAAAATAGATACACACACACATTTACGGTTTTTTTAGGAAATACGAGAGTTCGATGAATTTATCTTAATTAAGATAATAAAATCAGACTAGCGTTCAGTGTTGCGGGAACATTCCGAACTTGTTATTTTGCCGCATCAAAAGCAAAAGTTCCTGGTTCTGTTTTAATCAAGAACGTGCCCGCTTTGTAAAAAGTTCCGTTATAATTTGTGTTACTTTTTATCTTTGAAGCGACCAAAATCAAGTATCCATATCAATTTTTTTTATATTCTATTCGGCGCGGTTTTAATTAAATTTTTAATTTCTGATTCTGAAAGGAATTTTCATCTTTTTATTTATGATAAGGGAATGTAACTTAACATCAAAGCATTCGAAACACTTTGCTTTTACACGTAAAAAAGAAGAAACAGCTACTTAAATGTCTTCGGTATCAGTCTGAAGTGGAGACGTTTATATTAAGTCTGGAAATTTATTATCAACTTCAAATAAAACAACAGTTAATACTACAAATCAACGGTAAAATCTGAATTAGTCTGTCACAGTGCGAGATAACGTAAAATATAACGGAATTTTAGAAATATATTTAATTAAGAAAATGCAAAATTTAAGCTTGTGAGAAAAAGACGAAAAGAAGAATTTAAGATAATAGGACAGAATAGTGTGCAGCAGATGATAATTAATTTTTACGAAGTTGTAATTGAATATTGCAAGTTCAGGTTAACTAAAAGATTATTTAGGATCATTTGCAATTTGGAAAAGAGATAGAGATGGAATACCGAACAAACAAAGGCAATTTTTGAAAGACAATAAAAAATTTAAAAGGCAACAAATATGAGCAGATATGGAACATAGAAGATCATAGCAGGGACATTAAAACAGAAACGGAGGACATATTAGAAATATACAGCAAATACTTCAAAGAAGAGGAACAACCAAAGCCAAACGGGGGAACGCAGGCGGCGATGAGGTAGCACCAGAATTAATTACATGGAGTGAAAAAGAAATGGAGAAATAGATATCACTGTCATTTCAAAAAGCGTGGGCAGAAAATAGAATACCAAAGGATTGGGAAAAAAATGTAATAATAACACTTAAAAAAAAGTAAATGCAGAAGTGAAAATTATAGAGGTATTTGTTTGGCATTAACGTTGTTTAAAATGTACACAAAGATATTAGAAAATAAACTAAGAAAAGAGGTAAATAAAAAGCTGGAGGAAGAACGGGTTGCCTTTATGAAAGGAAAACAAACACAGGATCATATAAGTATAGTCAGGAAAGTAATAGAAAGGGCAAAGGAACAAGGGAAAGAACTGTAGTGTTTGTCAATCTGAAAGCCGCATGATACGGTACAAAGAGAAAAATTGTACAAATGTTTGGAAGAACTGGAAGTAACAAAAAAGCTTAGGCAAGTGATCAGAAGCAAAGGGCAAAAGTTTCAGAGAATTCAAGATGCAAAGAGGAATTAAACAAGGAGCTAGCTTGAGCCTCTTTTTATTTATTATATGTATGTATTAAGCTTTATCAGGCCATTAAGGCCCATTGCTGGTCGAGGAGGATACACCGAGTCGTAGAAAGTAGAGCCTGGTTCGGGTCACCCATCCGAGTTCTGACTATGAGCACCGATGCTTCACTTTGCAGAACCCATCCCAATACTCACTACCGTACCGCCTCCCTTGTTTATTATACCTACATGAATAAAATACTAAAACTCTGTAAATGAAACATGCCAATTACAGTTGGGTACTTTACTAATGGCAGACGACATAACAATTATGGAAGATAATCAAGCAAATATCCAAAGACCTTAAATCAATGGAACAAAACAATACAATAAATGGGTATGGAAATAAACACTGGAAAAACAAGAATAATGAAAATTAATAGAGCAGAAGATCACCAAAATATTACGTGTGGAAAGGATATACCAGAACAAGTCACAACGATAGATTAATTACCTTGGGACAAAAAAAATTAGTAATGATGGGAAATGCTGTAGAATAAGGAAAGCTACTGTAGGGCCGCTGTAAGTTGGCGAGAACTAAAGATGCGCTGTAGCTGTCGAACTGTGACGTCAGCTCCCTTCGCCATTCCACTATTCGCAGCGCGATGGGGCACAAATACCAATATGTAATAAATTAGTACTAGCAAAACATGATGAATAATTTTGTGACTGGAATTTTTGATAAATTTAGAAAGTTAGCACAAACAGTCATTAACCAAATACTACTTCGACATTTGTTGCAATTGCGGCACTCATAAATCGTCTACGCCACTGCATTATTTTCAAAACTGAAGCATAACCTTGAAACAGCGGCCCGACAGTACATATATGTATTTATATCAGATTAACAAAACAATTCTGGTAAAGCAAGAAATTGGTACAAGTACCAAGATAAGAATATACGAGATAGTAGCGGTACCAACCATGTTATACAGAAGTGAGACTTGACCATTAACCCCTTGAACCCGGTGATACATCACTTGCATCATATTTGGAAATTCTAGGTCACGGATATATCCGATGCTGCACTATGTGCATCATTTTAGTTCTGGCTTGTATAGCTATACTATAGCAATACTAAACCTCCGGATATTAGTGCATACCTCAATTGTAGAGTCCCGGATATAGAAAAAAAAATTGAAGTATTTTAATTTTCTCCACTCGCGGAAGGCGGTAAGCCACAGCTGACCGCGCTTCTTATCTGTGGACTGGATATACAAGCTACCTAGCACTTTACACTCCCGGGTTCAAGGGGTTAACAACAAACCAAGAAAGTAGAAAAATAGTAACAGAAATAAAATACCTCAGAAAAATAGCGGGGAAAACAAGAAGGGATAAGTGTAGAAACGAAGATATAAGGGAGAACTTAAAACAAAAATGAATAACACAAACAACGGAGGAAAAACAACAATTGGTACGGACATGTGCAGAAAATGCCGTCAAATTCATTAGCCAACAAAGTAACAGAATCGAAAAGATACGGGAAAATACGAGTAGGAAGACCAAGAAAGAACATGAAACAAAGAATTGCAGAATTAACCAAGAAAAGAGGGTAACCAAAGAACTAAAGAGCATGACAAGAGATAGAAAAGAAAGAGAATCTGGGTGGATACATATATGTGCAGAGAATGCCATCAGATTCATTAACAAAGAAAGTAACAGAATCGAAAAGATACGGGAAAATACGAGTAGGAAGACCAAGAAAGAACATGGAACAAAGAACTGCAGAATTAACCAAGAAAAGAGGGAAATCAGTCAAAGAACTAAAGAGTATGACAAGAGATAGTAAAGAGTGGAGAACGGGAGAACCTGGATGGAGACTCCGTCAGAGCCAACGCCTAAGGCTTTAAGTTAAAGAAGAAGAAGAAGAAGAAGAAGAAGGACCATTTGCACTGTCTATCTTTAAACTTTAAAGCTTGGTTTGTTGCTGAGGCATTTTTGATTTTCATATGTTTACATAAATACGATTCAAATAGCCCTTAAATAAGCAAACCTGTAAAAGAACAGGTAAACAGTATTCTCTAAATATTTTAACAAAGTCTAACCAAATGACGTCAACTTGAAACTTGAACAAATGAAATTATTACAATTATCTGAGTACTTCGGTGAAGGTAAAAGTAACGCGAGCTGTCTCGTTATTAATGAAGGAAGGAGTTTTTTTTTACAAATTCATCGAGTTTCGATTTATTCATTGACATTTCCCAGGAAATTATCTGTCCTTTAACGTAAACTTGATTATTTCAATGCTATAATAATTAACATCTGAAATGGTGTCAATCAAGTTAATAAATAAAACAAGAGCCGCAAAGCACTTTTTGAAAAATCCACTACAAAGAAAATTAGTTTCTTAACTATAAAAATTATAACAAATAATAGCATTCAACTACTTTTCCCTGGCGGAATTATTTATTTATTAATTAGCAACAAGTTTCACAAAATATAATTAATAATTTGTGAAAAGTTTCGGAACTTTTTAATAATTTATATTCAAAACGCGACCATGTAAACCAATAATAATTATAAAGTTTATAAGATATGCAAATTTACCTATCGATACTAAACTTAAGGTAAAAGTTTTGTGTACGATAGTGATGGGCACAATCGAATGATTTTGAGAATCGAATAATCGGCAATCGGATAATTTCAACAATCGAATGATCATTCGAATGATTTTTCACTCGAATTAAAAATCATTCGAATGATTTTTCATTCGTCATTCGTTTCAGTTTCCGAATGAAAAATCATTCGAATGATATTTCACTCGAATTAAAAATCATTCGAATGATTTTTCATTCGTCATTCGTTTCAAAGTTTCCGAATGAAAAATCATTCGAATGATCATTCGTAATTCGCAATGCGAGTTATTAATCGGGCGATCACTCGAGTTGAATGCGCAAACTCACACTGCGCTTATAATAAAAGAAACTTTTCAAAATTAGAGTAATACGGTGTGCAGTTATGTATATTACTTTATCTTTGTCTGACGCTTGCCTTGCGACAGCGACAACCCGCACGTCCCAGGCGTCGTTAATGCCGTACAAAAATAACTATATGTGGATGGGAATTCATTCGCATTCGCATTCGTCATTCGAAAAAATTCAACGTTAATATTTTACATTTTATATCTTTTTCTTTTTATTGTTTCTCAAATTTAGTTCATGTTTGTAATTTAGCTTTACATTATATATATTTTATTAAATATTTAGTTACAATTATTTACATTTATATTATTATGTGCAGTTACGCTGACATTACAAATTAAAATGTTGACTTATTTTATTTTGTTTAATAGCTCAATGTAGTTTCTTACTCAAGACGGGGGGTTTTGTTATTATTGAAAGAATTCATTCAAAATAGCCCATGCGCAATCTAATACTGAACTTAACAAACGAAACCTTTCAAAATGAAAGTAATTAAGTAATTCTAGGAAAAGTAATGCGATGTGCAGTTATAGGCATAAAACTTTATCTTTGTCTTTGTCTGATGCATGCCTTGCAACTTGCAACGGCGACAAACCGCCCACGCGTCGTCAATGCCGTACAAAAATAACTCGATATTAATGTGAATTCATTCGCATTCGCATTCGTCATTCGCTATTCGTTTCCGAGATTCCGAATGAAAAATCATTCGAATGATATTTCATTCGCTATTCGTTTCCGCGATTCCGAATGAATAATCATTCGAATGACATTTCATTCGTCATTCGTTTCAGAGTTTCCGAATGAAAAATCATTCGAATGATTTTTATTTCGAATGAAAAATCATTCGAATGATTTTTCATTCGTCATTCGTTTCAGAGTTTCCGAATGAAAAATCATTCGAATGATTTGACGACAACAATCGAAACATTTCGAATACCGACGACAATCGAATGATCCGATTTTTTTCATTCGAATTCGCCCATCACTAGTGTACGAAACCACGATATTAAAATTTTATTAAAGCTCGTTAGTGTAATCAAGGGCTTTTGTTCCTGTGAAGTTATTTTGTTTAATACTTTTTAACAATAAAAATAAAATTTCAGTAGTTAACCAAGTTTAAATAAATTCCAATTCAGCAGTTTTTGGATTTTTGGAATATTTCCAAGTGTGTTTCATTGATTTTTTTATCAACAATAATTTTTTCGATTTTATTTGTTAACTTCTGTCGTTTTAAATTATTTTATTCAACTATTTTTATTAACAATGATGAAAAAAATAAAATGTTTCCTTTGTAAGTAAAATATAAACTGAACACGCCAGGTATGATGGGGATTATTCCAGTCGCCTTTTCATTAAAGCGTGTTTCGCATGTAGATTAACAAAATTAAACAAATATTAAGGTTTAGCGAGGTCATTTTTCAGTAACAGAAATACGCTGAAAGGCGACTCTCACAGGTGCGAGTGTGTTTTTATTAATGACACGCCAAGATAATGTGATAACTGCATTAATTTATTTAATTGCCGTGGAAAGCTCACGATCCAAACCACTGCCCTAATGTAATAAGCGCTCTAAGACACAAGTCACGGAGTCTAGTTCATGTTCCACGATATAATTCTTAAATAACCATTTTATATGCATACTTCTCGAGCTCGGTGCAACCGTAAACGGTAAAAAGGTTCTATCTGGCGAAGTTAAAACATCAACCTTAAATTTAAGAAACATAAGGATTAAGATATTAAAGTACTAATCTCGTAAGCGGAACGCGTCCGTACTAGAACTACCTTAAAAGATATCATTTGAAAAAGGAAATACAGGATATTAACGAGTTATTATTTTACGGCGGAATTATGAGAAATATGCTGCCTGCATTCTTCTTTCAGCTTTTACTGAAATGTTTTCAAAGGCACCCCAGGAATGTTAACTTTGCAAAACACTTTCGTCTCCAACTACCCCGCCCTAAAATAAGACAAATTGGTCTGGAACCTTGATTGCTATCTTTTAAGTAAGTATAATTAGCTATGAATACGAACAATCGCTAATTACGACTCGCATTTTGAAATACCTTAAATGCTAGTAGAACGAATGGCGCACGAAGCTAAATATTTATTTAGCAAAATTTTGCCCTCTCTCTTCGTGTTGCAATTATACATTATTTTTCTTTAATTTGTCCTTCAATAAAATTTATTTACTTTACGTGAACATTCTCATAAACGAACATTCTCATAAACGGTTTATATTGAAAAATAAATTATTACAAATTCACTTCTTTGGGATATTTTAAAGAGATTCTCAGGGTTTATTTTTTATTTTTCCAAGAAATCGCACAAGTTCATTCAAAAGATGCTTTATATAACTATTTTTATCTATACACTAGCATATTAATTTTTAAAGTCACATATACACCTCGTTAAACATAACATAACATAATCATTTTAATCTCTTATACCCGTAGGTGTCGAGATATCACTGATATCTATTCACTATTTTTCCACAAATTTGCGCCACTCTTTCCTATTTAATGCAAGCACTTTCATTTCAGTCCAAGTTTTTCCTTTTTCCTGTAATATCTCTCCCACACTGTTATTCCAGGTCTTCCTTGGTCGCCCTCGTTTATTTCTTCCAAATGTTCCTGCCTCCCATACCCTTTTAACCTGTCTGTTATCACTCATCCTAATTAAATGTCCTGCCCACTTTAGTTTCTTCTCTTTAATTTTATCTCCTAATGATTTTACCTCCAGTTCTTTTCTGATGTCTTCATTTCTCCTTTTATCCGTTCTCTTTGCACCTACCACATTTCTGAGGTACCTCATCTCAGTAGCCTGTAGTCGTTTCTCTTGTCTTCCTGTCAAAATCCAATTCTCTGCTCCATAAATGGTTATCGGTAAATAGATCGTCTGGTATATCGTCATTTTTGTTTTATTTAATATTTCTTTGTTAGTTAGGAAACTTTTGTATATAGCATAGTACGTTCTTGTTGCTAATTTGATTCTATTTCCAATTTCGTCTTCTTGTGTCCCTTTATTATTTATCATTATTCCTAGATACTTAAATAGGTTGACTTGTTCAATTGTTCTTCCTTCGATTTCAATGTTGATCTTAATTTCCTTATTTGCTATGGCCATCACTTTTGTCTTTTCAATATTAATTTCTAGGTTATACTTCTTTAGTTCTTCTACCCATACTTTCATATTAAGTTCCAAGTCCCTTTCCGATTTCGCTACCATTACTATATCATCCGCAAATACACATGCGTCTACTTTTATTGCTTGTAGATTTTTATATCCCACTATATATTTTCTTGTTTTTAAAATACTTTCTTTGATGACCTCATCGATGACGGATATAAACAATAGCGGACTTAACACCCCTCCTTGTCTGACCCCCTCTTTGGTAATAAATTCTTGTGATGTTAAGTTACATGTTCTTACTTGATTGCTAGTGTTTTCGTAGAGGCTTTGAATAGTTTTTATAAGGTCTTCGTCTGCTCCTTTATTTCTCAAGCTTTGCCATATTCCAGTCCTACTAACCGTATCAAATGCTTTTCGCATATCCAAAAAACCTAAATATACTTCCCCGTTCTTTACTAGTGCCTTTTCTGTGATTTGTTGCAATGTGAAGATATGGTCCTGTGTACTGTGCGCTGGCCGAAATCCACTTTGTACGTCCGCCAACCTGTCTTCGATTGATTGTCTGAGTCTTTTTTCCAGGATTATTTCGTATACTTTTAATGCCGAGCCCAGCAAAGATATGCCCCTGTAGTTGCTACAATTCCTTGTATCCCCTTTTTTATGTAGGGGCAAAATTATTGCGATGTTCCATTCTACTGGAATTTTCTTACTTTCCCATGCTGTATTGAGGATGTCTTGTAATTCTTTTTTCCCATTTATGCCAAGATATTTTAACAATTCTGTGTCCACGCCATCCTTTCCTGTCGCCTTACCTATTTTTAATTTTTCTAATGCTTCTTCTACTTCTTTTATCTCTATTTTATTACTCGCTTTTGTTTTTGTTATTTCCGTCTTTTCTTCTTTATCTACTACGTTTCTTTCTGCTGTTTTGTCGCTATTTAGGAGTTCCATAAAATATTCCCTCCACCGTTCTATTATACTCTCTTCCTCTGTTATTACATTCCCATTCCTATCTTTGACTTGTTTTATTTTCGCTTCTGTTTTATTTCTCATATTTCTCAGTATTTTGTAGAATAACTTTTTATTTTGTACACTATTTTCCTGCATCGTTTTTCCAAATTTTTCCCACGATTGTTGTTTGGCTTCTTTTATCATCATTTTTACTCTGTTTCTCTGTTCTCTATATTCTCCATATGTTTGTTGACTTTTATCTTGTAAATACTTTAATACGTTAATTTATTCGATTTTCGGAGAATAACGAGTGCAATAATCCACAGAAGTGTACAGACAGCACTATTAAACGTAGTAGAGCATATAGTAGTGAAAGTAGGGCATAAAATAGCCAATATTGTAAGTAAAAGACGAAGAATTATAATAAATTAAAGTATCAAATAACAGCTGGTGAAGGTCACTCATACGAAAGGTTGACTTGTGGGCGGCCTTCGGCGCCGACGGGTAGGCAACTCATCCTACAGAAGGTAAAAATTTTAGTATAAGCGTATAGGTGAAAAATAGTAGAAGATGGAAGCATTAACAGATATGGTAAAAACACTACTAGAGGAAATTAAAGAAATGAAAGCGGAGAGAAATGAGTTGAAAACATTAATTAAAGAATTGAGTGAAGGGTGGAAACAAAGTGCGGAAGAAATAAGAAAAGTTAAAACAGACAATGATGAACTGAAAATCCAGATAAAAGAATTAAAAGGAAAAATGGAAATGACAGAAAAAAGGGAACGAAAGAACAACATTATTATCACGGGACTAGAAATTAAAACAGGAAACCAGGAAGTAATAAAGGATGAGATTAAAGGTATTGTTAGAAAATATTTGGGAGTAGATTGTCAGATAAAATCGGCATCGAGAATTAATACAAGTAAATGTAAGGTGGAATTGGAAACCTTTAAAGGAAAAGTTGAAATAATGAGAAACAAGAAAAAGCTGAGACAAATTAAAGATAAGAAAATTTTTATAGATAACGATCTTACAATGCAGGAGAGGAATATACAGAAAAAATTAGAAGAATATGCTAAAGCAGAGAGGGATAAAGGAAACAAGGTCATTATAAAATATCAAAAACTACTAATAAATAATGAAATATGGAATTGGAATAAGGATACCGAAAAAGTAGAAAAATCAAACATAAGGAATGATTCAAAAAACTATTAAAGGAACAGGACAAGATGACGGACTCGAAAATGGCAAAGGAAATGGATATGAGTACGGATAAATGCAAGGAAATTAATAATATACAAATTAAACAAAGGGATAATAGCATGGATTGGAAGTTAGCAACTTGGAACATAAGAGGGATTAAAGGGAAAGAAATGGAATTAGTCGACAACTTTAAAAATACAGATTTTACCTTGATTGCCATCACTGAGACGAAGAAAAAGGGTACAGGAACGCAAATTATAGAAGATGAAAATTTATTAATTTATGGTGGAGTAAAGGAAAAAGATCGGGCGCAAGCAGGGGTAGCATGCTTGATACCAAAAGATAATATCAATATGGTGAGAAAGTGGGAATTTATAACTGAAAGACTGTTGAAAGTAGAAATGAGATTAAATAAAAACGAAGTGCTTACAGTAGTTATAGTATACGCACCAGGAGAGGATGCCAAAGCTGAGGAGAAAAACAAATTCTGGAGTCAATTGGAACAAGTAATAGAAGAATATAAAGGAGCATTAATAATATTGGGTGATTTCAACTCAAGAGTGGGTAAGGACAAGGAAAAATGGCAAGGAGCTATAGGAAAATATGGAGAGGATGCAATAAATACAAATGGTAGGAGACTGCTAGAATTTTGCACCGATAATGATCTAATAATAACGAATACTTTCTATGAACATAAGAGTATTCACAAAATAACAAGAGAATGCCCACAGCGTAACGAAAAGTCAATTATTGATTATATAATTGTCCCTCGTGCATATAGAAAACAAATTAAAGACGTAAGAGTAAAGAGAAGTTTCGAGATAGGTAGTGACCATTTTTTGGTGGAAGCCAAAATGAAGACGACAAAAATAGAATTAACTAAAAAAAGTAACAGTAAAAAGTTAGATAAAGTAAGAATACGATCATACAAATTAAGAGACATAAAAATTAGAGAAAAGTATACTGAAGAAACAGAAAAAGAATTTGGTAAAAATAAAGAAATTAGAAGGGAAGCAAAACTAGAAGAGAAATGGCAGAAATTTAAAGATACAATGATAAAAGTAGCAGGAAAATTTTGTGGGTACATCAAAAGAAACGAACGTAAAAAACAAACGAACTGGTGGAACGATAGTATTAAAAAAGTAGTTAAAGAAAAGAAAAAGTTCTGGAAAAAGTATTTACACCTCGTTAAAAATTAATAATAATTTTCGAAAATTGAAACATATCAGACTTGAATAGGAAGAATTCATGGACATAACAAATTTCAACACCTTCGGAAAGTATAAAGAAGGAAACTTCTTCAGTTAACAAATGAGATCTTTTGGGAATTTTCAAAATGTTGCTTAAACAACAGGAGGTAATAATATTTCCCTTGCAATTATAGGGAGCTTTGGATTTTAATGAAAAATAAGCCTTCCTAAACGAAGAACTAAAATGTGGCCTCCTAACCTCTTAACAAGATTTCTTGTCTTGTCAATTTCTTACTCTGTTTTGAATTTCACCATAAAAAACGTGTCTTGTCTTGATAAGCTTTTAATATTTCTTGCCAATTTGGGAATTTCCCGACTGTAAATAAGTTTTTTTATTCGATCACAATAAGGTTGGGAAAAAGAAATTTGAATCCGTGTCATAAGTACGTTACTCACATTTTATTTTTTAAAAAACTTATGGGGCTATGATATGTTAAATATGGACGAGAATTATCATCACCAAGGCCATCTCAATCTCGTTGTCGGGCAAAGGCTTCCCCCTTCGTCTTCCATTTTTCCTTGCCACCAGCTGCCCAGTTGTTTTTCTTAACTCTTCGTCCCATGTTTCGAATGGTCGCCCGCTTTCTTCCTTTGGTACCAGCTCTTGGTTTTCATTTTGTAGATAATTATCTTGGTCCATTTATTTCCTAACGGTATGCTTACATACCCTGTGCATCTTCACTTGAGCTCTTTACATCTCTTTATTACGTCTTCTACGTGGTATCTTCTCCTTATATCATATATTTAACCTAGATCGTTTTTATTCAATGTCCATGTCTCTGTCCCATATGTTTGAGTAGAGAGTACACACGCGTTACATGTTTTACTCTTGAAGCATGCTGCGATTTTACACTTAAAGATTGAATAATTCCATGTCTAGTTGATTGTTCTTTGAATTTCCCTCTCTGTCCTTCTTTTAAACGATATCAATTGTCCTAAGTAAGTAAACGCCACTTCCATATTGTTTACCATTTCTTCTTTTATTTCTATGTTACTTGTTTCTCTGTTGGACATTGTGTTTGTTTGACTGAAATTAATCTCCGATCCGTATTTTTTACTTTCACTGGACAGTTCATTTAGAATTTGCTCTAATTTTCTCCTGATTTTCGTCAACGATATCACATCATCTACAACGTTTGCTGAGCTTTTTGTTTTCTATACGACTGGAATGGCTTTATTTTCCCAAGTTAATGCTTTAAATATTAATATTAAACTGCAGAGTTTGGTGTCTTACTCCTCGTTCTAACTCAAAAGGTTTAGAATCCTTCTTCTAACATAATGTTGTGTTCTACTGTAACAAATAAGTCTACCAGTGCTGCCTTCTTCTTTAATTATATTTTTCTTTGAATAAAATAACTGTAATAAACATCAAACATTAAGAATGCTTGAAAAAATCTCGATTATTGAAATTTATTGTCACTTGTTTTGTGACTTTAAATCAAGACAAAGTCAAGGGCATTTTTTGATTTTCTGTGTGCACTAAATTTATTTAAAAGTTGAAAGTTACATAAAACCGAGCAATACCGTTAGAATCATTTTAATAAGAAGAACCAACGATTATCTCAGGTAGTTAAATTGTTAAATTGTAAGATACATAAATATTAAATAATAGAATCCTATAAAAAGAGGGGCTAAAAGCAAAAATAGGAATACTTCAGGCATTTTTCATTCGAGGCTTAGGTTGTTGAGGTATTTTGTGTGAGCATATGAGACCCATTTAGCCGGCTATGTGCCTGGGAACTTGGTAGTTCGGCGTGGTTACCAAGGGCCCTTGACCTGGCTGCATTTATGCAGCGCAGTGACTCCCAGGTAAAGCCACTCGGGGTGGTCAGGTAGACTCGCCTCCGCATCTTCTTTATTCTGTTGGCTTCCTAGACCATATGGGTCATGTAGGATGAGTGGAACATCGACATGGATGGATCCCCCATTGGTTGACTATGTTCTGTCATAGTTGGCTTACGGCACATTCCCTCCCCCTATAAGTAACACTAACCGAACTTATACTGCCAAATGTAGTAATGTGTGTCTTTTCGCATTCATGTATCGCTGCTATCTGTATTATATACATATGCGGGTGATGTGAGTATTAACGTTTGTATCAAGCTTTGGGTGTTTACGAGGCCTGGTCGGGGTTACACGTTAATCTAACTTGGATGGAATTAACGTTATTCCTTGGTCCTTGTTCGAATGTGCTTTTGTTATAATGTATGTATCAAAACCATCAATTCTTTTTATAGCCACGCCCTATTCAAAACCATTCTTAACAGTTTTTCGCAAAATGTGCACCACTAAACACTCATAACCGCAATGTACCGTAGTACCGTATGTAATAACTGTTCCTTTTCTGAAATTGTTTGTTTATTTATTTTTGGAATTGTTAACTTTACTCTTTTATAAGTGCTTTTATTATTATGATTTATGACATCGTATTCAAGGTATCCACTTATACGATGTTTATATCCAACACTAAACACGAAACTCAATTAACGGCGATTACTGGCGCAAGCAATAATTTATTAAATAAATTATAACCTAGAAAATAAAACCAACACAGTAAATAGTAAATCGACTTGTCAACACTTCAAAATGCGAGAACTAACAGCATGAAAAACATAAAAGGAAACCGCCAGCTAATGTTGCAATATAATTATGCTACACACACGCAGAAATTCATAGTAACTACGGCACCAAAGCAATTAGTTCAACAACTTTATGATTTTCCCAGAAACACATATTTAATAGCCATACTAAACAGAGTAAGTTTACAGTGCAATAACACATTACAATTGTGTGTGTGTATATATACACAAATGGTGTGTGGTGTGTCTGTGTGTTTTGTGGAAATTACAACTAAACTGTGGGTTATTCCACTATTACGTCATAATAAAATCGAAATCATCATCAAAAAGGGAAAAAACAGCGTGAAGCTTTTTAATAATTTATTTCATTCGAGTCGCTTATTATTATTGGTTTCGGGTTAGTTTCGGGTTTTTATTATGACTACGGATCAAACGGCCCGATATTAATTATTATGTCCAAACAAACCACATTCCTAGAAACGTAATTAATCGGACATGTAATAGTTCTGATTTGGATCAATGAAGCAGCAAAATACTTAAGTGTGCCTTTTGGCCAGTTAAAAACACGGCACATCTCTCATATTTTATGACAAATGATTCTCTTAAATCTCCGCGGTAGATCTAATCATTAATTACAGTCATACTTGACCTTATCGTGGGATGAGGTCAAAGTGTCCAATTGTACAACAAAGCGGAACGTACCTTAGTGACTTACAATATTTTTTCAAAACAATACGAGAGCTTTTAAAGAATGATTTGTGAAAAACAATTTATGGCACTCGGGGTCATGCGATACGGCGGCTATCCGGCTCATTAGGGATTAGATTTTTTTTTATTTTTGTATTTTCCGGTGGTTTGGGACATCATCCCGTGTCATTATTTACGTTCACAGGTGGAGCACGTATGAAAATGTCAGCGTCAGGGGTATGTACGTCCCTCTTGATATTCATTACATCAATCATGATATGGCATGCAAAATATGGTAAAGGGAATGATACCGACTGGTACGATCAATAAACGTGTGATACGAAAATAATAAAGGGGATTATTACTAAGCACAAAGAAGAATAACTTTGTGCACCCCATGCATACATAACACGAACTCGAGAATAGACTTTAATAGCGCACATAAAGCATCGTGAAATCTCTTTGTTAACAATTATCAAGGAACACTATTTTCTAAAGGCTCAGATTGGGGTAAACTACTTAAAAAATGCGAAATTAAAATAATCTGCACCGACATCAAAGTGAATTAAAATAGATGTTAACAGTAATTTAGTATAATTACAGCGTGCTCTGGTGGCCACAAATTTACAAATTGACAAAGCTCGTTTATTGTAACGTTACGGTTTTCCATCAGAGCTAACGTGCTTTGGGCAGTGAGTGGAAAAAGCTGTAGTTTTTCCGGTTGTAATTGTCCTAAACTTTATTGTCGATTCACAACTGAAAAGTAGCGTTGTTTTCGTCGACACGGGGTGTAATTCCCCATAAAAAGTGGAAATTTATTTGAATTAACACCGAAACGGGTTTTTTCCAATTATTTTCAGTAATGTGTTCGTAAACTTTATGCACTACTAACGGAACTATGGAACTGTTGTTTCATTGATTTACTGGTGTTAAGTTAGTCTTCGTTTTGAATTTCAAAATTATGTAACTACTGATTCGAAAAAATAATTGAAAAAAACTACAAAAAATTAAATATGAGCCGGGCTGATTATTCATGTGAACACACAGTAAATCAGTAATCAATTTATCAGTTACTCTTCGTAAATCAATTAATCAAATTGGTTATTAGGAATTCTAATCACAGGCTTAATTAATCAGCGGAATTATAAAAGCTAAAACGTAATATCCTAAAAAATTGAACTCATTCTAATATTAATAATACAGAAATATTGGTAAATAAATTAATGTTGACATAAACAGTTGCATGAAAAAAATTATAAACGAGTAAAAGATTGATATAAATGATTCCTCAGATGGGAGAATAATTAATTATTGCAGCAAAAACAGGCCGAAAAGCTGAAATTACAGCTGTCCCATATTAATCAACAAACATATAATAAAAAGAAAACTATTTATTTCAATGTAAAAATCTAGTTTTTATGACCTAGCTTGATAATTTAATATAATTTCTACATTAAAAAAAAAGTAATTCTTTGGATCTAATTTAACGTAAAATTAATTTCTTGAATTTAGTTATGTTAAGTCTTAATAATTTTTAGGTTACGTTAAATAAAAAGAATTTTGTTAATCTAAAACAAATAAGTTTTTATTTAAAGAAATTAATACTTTTGTCCTAATCTAACCTAAAAGTTACACAAAATTAGTAATATTTGGGTTTACAGTCGTGATGACTTATTTATTTACTTACCTATACCAGCACTCAACCTAAATTTTCGATTTTAATATAAGAAAGTCATTATGAACAGCTCTTTCTTTTGCCTTTTTTGTACGTTCAAATTTTAGATTTTAAAATGAAGCTGGAATAAACAACACTATAAACTAAGACATTTCCTTTAAACAAAACAAAATTGTAAGTCTAATAAAGTAGCTTTCAATAGTTTGTTTCGATATGTTTAGTTAAAAAAAAATATCTCAAATACTCAAGTAAATACCTGAATAAAATTTTAAAAACGCCAAATCACGAAATTAATCTCGGAACAATTAAGCTGTGATAAAAACGTTAAAGTAATTAATATTTAATAAAAACTATCGACCGAATTAGACACAGTAATTAAACTCCCATTTTTCTCACTGCTAAGTGTAGATAGAAATATGTAACTACGCCCTTAGAAATCAAAAAGAGTGACGTGTTAATTAGAAGGGCTATTTAAAAACTGGAAATCTCCAAACTTTTTTTATTAATTGACCTAATAAAAATTCATGACTTAATAAGATCAGAGCTTAAACAACGTTTTCATATTTTGTTCAGAGTTCTCACGACTAATTGTTGATGAATTAAAACATTTCATGTGAGATTTTGTGGTTTCCTAGCGAGATTTCTACCAGCGATGCTAATGAATATGTTTTAATTAGTAATTTAAAGAAAAACAAACCGTATGTAAAACAGTCAGTTGAATATAAAATTCAAATTTACATTTCTAACGTAGAGAAACAATGCATTTAAACTGCGTAATTAAATTAAATTAAGGAGTTAATTAAAATAATTAGTCTAGATTTAACGATTAGAGCTTCAAAGACTTTAATAAATAAAACCTAGCCTGATTCTTCTGTATAAAATAAAACAGGTCAAACGCCGAAACTTGTACGTAATTATCGCCTGTCATATCCAGGGGTTATTCCTCCTCCAGATGTTCAATTAAGTATTGGAATTACAGTACGGCACCGCCTCCAGAAATTTGATAATAGCTTAATTACATAATTTGTAGCCTCTGTACATGGCAATTAAATTACTTGTGAATTTTGACTCAATAAAGGATTAATGTGAATAACTTTTAAATTATATATTGACGGCTTAGGAAAATGTGGAAAGTTAGATTCACACTTGCGTTTTATGTAACAAGGTTTAAAATTATAATTGTTAACATATAAATCGATATCATATTTCAGGGCAACATGAACACGTACGTGTTTTAAAAAATTCAGTAAAGCTCGAATTCACGTGTCAATACACGGAAATTCTGTCAGGTTTCATTACATATTTCATGCTAGTTTGTGTACATTTTTCAGTTTCAATTATAAATGACGACCCTCATTACGATACGTTAAATCACTGCCACGTAATAATCGGGTATTTGAGTATCGTTTTAAAAATTTACACAGAAAATCCTGGACGTAAAGATTTTATTTCCAGGTTTTACGTTCAGTGCACACACCAGCATTTAAGATTGATACCAACATGGTGGCAATGTACAAGTATTTCTGACCTTTTCAAACTACAGTAAGCCCTGTTAGAGTGACAACTTGGTGTAAAAAAGACTTTTCGTCATCATCATTTTGGGTCACAATACTATTACATCAAATTTTAATGTTATGGCTTATGGTCCAAGAAAGAAGCCAGTTATAAACTTGAGCTGATAAGTGCCTAAGTTTAAGTCAACTTAAGTTGAACCTTTATTTAAGCCTTTACTGAAACACCGAACTTAAGGAAGTGCAACTGTAATAAACCATTCTTGAATAACCTCACATTCAATATTTTACAGAATACAAAATACCAGACAGCTCAATCTTCATACAAAGTTAATGCCAACATAATAGATTGAAATCATGACCTACTGTGGTCTGAAAAGATCGTCAATGCATTATAAATAACATGGTCGGATCAGACACATCAAGTAACCTTTTTTTTTTTATTTTTTATGTATCCTTCCACTCTTTTACCAACCTTTCACATTTCTAAATCTAGAGCTATGACCAATCTGCGGCATGAATGTACGTAGTTTCTGAACAAAACTATTTAATGGTCAATCGTAAAGAAAAACTGACCCACAATATAACATAAAAAACAATTTAATTTAAAATATTTGCACATAAAAAAGAACAATAAAATATAAAGGTAGTTTGGATACCCACGCATCAGAGGAAACAAGAGTTAGTTTCGAGGAAGGAAAATTCGCCGAACTTATGTAATACAATTACAGCGAATCGAATGGCTTTAAGGCATGATTTCAGCTAATTAAGTAATTTTAAAACCGCAAATTACTTAGCTGGAAGAGCATTAGATCGATTGATTCGCAGGTAAGGAGGATTAGAGGTAAACGAGTGGGTTTAGAGGTCGGAGTTAAATGTAAATTCGATTAAATTCAACGTTCTGAAAAAGCTTCTCGTGGGTTGGGGTGGTTTTTATTTTTTTCTAATTTTAAGGGATTTCTCTGGAGCATTCCGGAATTTTTTCAAATTTAAATGAATATCTTAACAATACACGATTATCTAAGAAAATTAGGTTAGCCTAATTTACGGGATTCTGAACAGCATTCCATATTTTGGTATTTTTTATAAGTGGCCCTTTTTATAATTTAAATTTCTGTTTTTCTAATTTATTTCTTAATTGAATACGTTAAGAATCCCCCAGAAAGTAGGTAAGCCTAACCTAACATAATTTCTAAAAATTGTTTACATAACAAGAATCTTCCTGACTAAAATAACTTCTTCTTTTCTGAAGTTTAAAGTTATAGTTTTCGAATTCTTAGGAAATTTTATATCATAGGTTACGTGAGAAAAGAAGAGGGTGCCATGTTGGGTTAAGGTATAAATAAAAATAAGAATAAATGTTCAATTAAAGTAATAGAAAACCCCCAGATTTTCATCTTTCTCCTTTTAGGTTACTTAATTACTGTTTTTAATTCAACTTCAAGAATATTTAGTAGAATTACTGAGCCATTGCGGGACCTTGTCAGACAAAGACTAATTCAATCGTATGTTTAGAACATTTTTGAAAAACCATTTATTAAACATTAATTTTAAAACTTAAAACAATTCGAAAAACTACAATCCAAAGAAACGTGCGGTTCTTTTTCTTTTTTACCTGTTATGGTAATTCCATCTGTTTGATTTTGTTTATTTTAAGATTGTTTCTCGCACTGTACGTTTCATCTCTGAAGTACATATGTTCTTCACGTTGGTCACAAACCACAATAAAGAAAACCAAATATATCAAATCAGAAAGTGAGATCGATTGGATTACCGAAGATTACAAACCATGGAGTGATCACGTGCTGTTTGCGCTTGCCCATACTTCCAGTAGACGAATCAAATGGAAAAGTTTCATTTACATAATAAAATGGACCTCAATATTTTTGTGAATGCATAAAAGTTTGTATTGTGCAGATGACAGTTTGTCCCATTCTCCTCGCATATATGGAAGATGGATAAGCGTCTCAGCACGGGATCAATCTATTGGTTCGATAGCTCAACTATAAGCTTCCGATAAACACTGCATACACATCGGAAACAATACGATAAATAGAGATAGCTAGGAAATCACCTTAAAGAAACTAATAAAATATGGACAGATATGGACGAAAAAAAACATCTTCTAAAATAACGGCAATAAATCAGATATTTGTCGTATTGATGCTTTTGAGCTATGGCATGGGCGCAGACCACTCAAAGTCAATTAACAGAAAAATAATTAATCTACTATTTCAGAAATACAAGAAACCATATGAATTTCAAATATCATACCATACAGGGGAGAATCAAGAGTCAGATAACCTGGAGAGATTGATCGTTCAAGGCACGGCTCGAGATTGCAAGGAAACACCAATGCAATAAACCGATCAAATGAAATTACACAATTGAGAATAGCACAAGAATAGAAGTCACTGGCTTAAGATTATCAAGCAATCAAGCATACAAAACAGATAGTTATGGATCGATACTTCTGATAAGAAGGGCACTAAATATGAGCAGGGATCTTTTTCATGTATTAAGTTTTTAACAATTCCTTATCCTAAGCTAAAAAATGCTACTTTGCGCTAACTTACTTAAAAGGGTTTACATCTCATCTCAGTGCAGCATTAAAAGCCACCACTGAGATTCGAATTTATGTCCCTTTGGTTGCAAACTAGCTACCAAAAGACCTGCTTAGCAATGTTAATTTCCTGAACTTATACTATTCATCCAAATAAATCTGTATTAATGTTAAGTTTCGTTAGCTCTGAATCGTAACTTACAGCCATTCAACCTGACTACCAATCGACGATTATAATCACGCAACTTCCGTTGATTTAATAAAATAAAAATACACTAATACTTGACCATAAAAAAATTAATGTCCATTGTTAAATTGCACCTATAAAATTCCCATATCCGCTGTTTGAACGAAGATAATCCATTGTTTCTTACGCAACTTTTAGAATTCTCGAAACGTCCACACAAGAGCTCACATATAAATATTGTTAATTTTGAAAAGGTCCTGGTAAATGTTGAGTAATTTAAACTGATTGGAATTCTCATTAAACCTATCAACTACATTTAACTGAGAGGAGCGTGGGTTTGTCGCGCTAAAGTAAATTATGGTCATGTAAGAAGACCGACGCATTTACAAATCCTAGCCGACATCTTCATTCAACGGCTCCAACCGGCAGTCCTCTTGTAATCGTGACGTTTATTAACCGACAAGATGTGTTGGATAGCCATATGACCCTGTCATTGTACTCGCATTCTGTATGTACATGGCAAATGCAACGCACCCAAGCTGCAAGGATACATAATGGACAGCTAAGTCGTTTGTCACCGCGAGATCTAGTTCTCTGAAATATATCAAGATCTCCGAGAACAACTTGACAACCACACTTCTTTGCCTTAAAACATGGCAACATAACGTAACTGAAAAGTTGCGAGACTGGAGCTTTTACTTTATTTTTTCTTCTTCTTCTTTGCTAGATTTTTGTTGTTTTGATAAACACGCTTTTCTGAAAATGGCATTTTCGTGACATCCATTAATATAAAAAGATGAGCACCATCATTAATCATCTCAACGTAATAAATACGAAGACAAGAAATTGTTGCCCAGTTCTTGCTATCTCTCTGATAATATACTAGCATAGAAATCTAGGTCGACTGCTGTTTTTCGCCAAGTTTTAAGCCTGTTCTTTATAAAAAGGACAACAAAAAGATGTTTGCTCTTTAATGTCGACGTGTCGATTTTAGATTTTTGCGTTTCCTTGTTCTGTGTCCCACTAAGACTACAGAAATGCTGATTTGTGAACTGCTTCTCGAATATTTTCGATTTTGTGGGGATTTTTCTGTAAAACAAGGACGTGAAAAGTTATTTGTACTCTTATGTTACGCTGCATTACCAGTATAGTTTTTAGTATTTATTTAGCAACCGGTTGCGAAATATACATGAAAATATAAAAAAATGTTAAAAAACTTGCCACTATAATTATGTATATTTGCATAAGGCTAATTCACATTTGACTTCAATCTTTGCTTTAAATAAAATTGTTCAGTAAATATACGAGGTTTGGCAGAAAAATAATAAGACTGATTTTTTGAAACATGAATTTTATTCCTTTTAACAATCAAGGTTATCCGGAATGCCTTTCAACTCGTCGGTTACGCTCTTCTAGATATTATCCAAAGTATCAAAATTCACCCCTTGAAATGGTTTTTCAACCGGGGAATAAAAAGAAGTCACAGGGACTGAGGTCCGGCTAATAGAGGGACTGGGGAATCTGCCAAAAATTCGCTGATGGCCGTGTAACATGGGGCGTTGTCGTGGTGCCCAAATTTTGTGTTAAAATCTGATGGACGGTAAAAAATCTAACCTATACCAGAATTACCGAACCAATGGAGTGACTACGTACTACATATTTAGTCTCCACAAACGAGGAGGATGCGAAAGTCGAAAGTCTGACTTACACAACAAAATATCGGGGGATCGTTAATTTTATTGTGTAAACGACTCTCCCTGGCATGCAACAATGTGAGTAAGTATGGATAGGACGCGATTGCTTCATTGGTTTAATAATCCTAAAATAGAAAGTCTCCTAAAATAATAAAATATTAAGCGATTGTTACTTTGAGCAATTAATAGATATTTATACACCAAGTGAGCTAAGATACCGTTTATTCATGAGAAGAAGTTTAGCTCACGAGCACGTAAGGGCGAGTGAGTTAATTTCTTCGAGTGAATAAACAGTCTTAGCTCACGTGGTTTATACAATATTTTATTCAATTTCATTATGAATTTAATCTTGACAAAATAAAATATGACATAATTTTGACGTTTTAAACTGTCATCATTAACTCCATAGCAACAGCTAGGATAAGTAACTGTTTATTTGTTGCATAGTGATTTAAAATTCTGTGAGTGATTTAAATTTGTTTTTTGTGCAGCCGGACGCGAAGTGGTCATTTCGCGTACGCAATACAGGACGCGAAATCCGATTTCGCGGCCTTACCCTTAGTAACGCCCGCGAAATACCCTTACCCTTAGTAACGCCCGCGAAATTGTATTTCGCGGCCGTTACTAAGGATAACGGCCGTTAAACTAAACGTCACTTATTTGACAGATGAGAGTTGACATAACAGATCATATGAAAATGTCAGTTTTATTATGTATTTTTTACAGCTGCACAAAAAATGTTGTGTATACTTCGGCCGCGAAATTCTATTGTTTATAATTTTTAGTGTTCTTATAAGTGCCTAAGCACAGCCCAGACCTTTTTGAAATACTTCACATTTTCTAAATCTAAAGAAGCGTTAGAACGACTTGGAAATAAAATGTAGTTTTTTTATAGAAATCGAGAGAATTTCAACCTTCTATCTAGATTGTTTACTAGACATACTTACCCAATTTAGCAGTATTATTGTGACTGTAAAGAAACGGTATTGTCCTTGTAATAAAAGGGCAGCACATAAGGAGTTAAATATAACTGCAATCGAAAATAGAGAATTATACTTTCAAAGTAATACACAACTAATAAATTGGAAGCAGTTTTTTTTAATACTTTTTTTTCTATAGCAACTGTTAAAGTGCTACTTTATCTATTAGTTTGAGTAGACAAAGAATCACTTTAACAGCAAGGGTAGATAAAGTAAATTTTAACAGGATAGATAAAGTAATTTATATATTGTTTGTAACCCTAGAAACCGTCATCCTAATGACATTTTAAAACGTGGCTCGATTTGTAATTTTTTAAACGTCAATGTCAAATAAAATTTATTTTATAATTTTTTTCCTTTAAAATAAATGCTATAGAAAAAAATAGAGTATTATACAGGACGATAAAATTTAATTATCTTCTCGAGCGTAATAAGCATCTCGACTGGCGTCTCGACGCTAAAATACGCCCTCGAAGATAAAATAGAATTTTATCGTCTTGTATAATAAATAACTATTGTTTAGTTGTTTATCCATTGAACAAGATCATAATTCCTTATTAAAGTAAATTATGAATGCCATATGAAAATAAATGGAAGCTTTATTTATATTAGATATTTCTTTGGCGGACATGCAAAGGTAAACACATGTATAAACATCGTCCCTAATGATATGTAATTTACGTGCTTATCGTATTGTCTGTCGTTAGTTTACTTGTGGGGAATATCGTATAATTCGATTTTTTTCTTTTTGATGGTAAAACAGTATCATTACCAGTGTTATATTTAGAAACTCGTCGGAAAGAATTAATAATCTCGTAGAAAAGATTTAAAATCTTTCTGAAAGTTGAAATTGAAATTCAAGTATAACTAAAGAGGCGAATTTTGATAAAAAGTATTTTTAAATGCAACTAAACTTATCAGAAATAACGTAGTGAATTCCACAGTTGTGAAACCAAATTTTGTGTATTTAAATTGCGGGTTGATTGATAAGGTTCGTAGTCCTCGATAAGTGGGTATATACAATTTTGACTTAATATTAAAAAATAAAAAATAAAACTGACAACACAACAAAAGTAAAAAATTACTGCTGTAAAAACGACTAAATCAAATAATCGACAAGTAAAACTTAAAAATCAATTTGTTTTGCATTTGTTTAAATATACAAAATAATTCGATTTTATTCATGTTTCTCTTCCTAAAACTGAAAATCCGAGGTTTAGAATTTCTATCTTAAAAACTGTCACTGAAAAAGCCATTTAAATTAAGAAAATGAATACAATTAAAATCAGCTTCAGTACCGCCATACTATATGAATACAAAAATGTAAAATGAGTTTCTGTAATAAGTCCTGTTTTTCAGGAACAGTAAAATATGTAAGTTCTGTAGTTGTAAACCGTTTCTTAACGCTCAACAACGTATACGTTTGCAAATGTACCGAAAAGATATGCTTTATGCACCGAACAGTTTCTCGTTTTGTAGGATTTTCCGAAATCAAAAATTACGAGCCCCATAAAATTTTATATGTTAATCCTAAGTTAGAGTTGTTTATTTTTGTTCATGTGGTTGATCTTCTATCCGGCTGCATCGAGGGAACCAAGGAGCGATTTATTGTTTATACAGCAATATCTTCTGCTTTCGCGGATAAAAAACATAAATAATGGAGTAAGAGTGAACTTAACTGGAAATTTTAAGCGTATTTTCGCGAACATCACTAAAATAACATGAAGATATTCGGTTCCCAAGCCAATTTAGATGAGTAAAAGATATGAAAATGCCAACCTTAATTCGTTTCGCGGCGTATCCAGGGGCTCAAATTCCAACTCCCTAAAAAAGATAGGTATCTGTCTCACGTACGACATGTAAAAGCCCACGTGTTGCAAATAATAAAATTATTTTGCTCTAACAAGTCACGATTTTTTATAAAATTTGCCGTGTATGTTGTAGTTTGCTGTATTTGATTAACCCGAATGTCCATGTATGCAAACTGCAATTTTACGTGGGACGAAAGAAATTATTACATTTGATATGCAAAATTTCGTTTAGGGTGTGGTTTTTTTTTTAAGTAGTCCGTGTGAAATTTATTCGTAAGTAAACCAATGAAAACCTGAATTTTCCAAGCAAACAGGTAGCGTTAGCAGATGAACAAAAAATTCTGCAAACATTGCGTGTTGACGTTTTATGTCGTGTTGCAGTTTACGATTAATATAACGCGCCTATCCTTAGGTAAGATATATCTATGGCTTTAATAATAATAATTGGTTTTATTGGCTTAACGGTGCCCACCGGCGGTTGTCAGCAAATTTTATTGATTAAATTCACCGTTGGGCGTGCACATGCATGTACTTTCGATTTTACAATTCGAACAAGAAAGAACTTTTCCATCATTGCCTTAAATGTTATCTCTATCTTCGAAGATCTCGGTGGTTTCAGGTTTCAGCAGGCATGACTTAAGACTTGAAGCATCCATAAAATACATTCGTTAACGGATCTGAGCAAAATTAATGTACTCCTTTTATCAATCTGATTTATACCGGGGTCCCCAACTTAATTTTGGAACACGGTAAAGAGAGGATATAAAAACTGTATGTAACGTCTGGTTTGTGTCGAGCTGATGCCTGTAATTCGATGAACACTTTATCTTATACGAGCGTATAAATGTTTCAAAGACGCCTTATCTTTATTACCTAAGTGCAAAAGGATCTTACGGTGCCTGTGTTTCACAGAGATTTTGTTATCTTTAGTATGGAAGATTTTACGAGAGGAGTCTTTATAAATTAATTTAATACGTCGTCACTTGATTTTAGTATGACTCTTTTAACGTCCAAACAAATTTTAGCATTTTATTAATGTTACGGGCCATTAAAGTTTCGATATGCAAAACGTGCAAGGCCAAAAGGTTAAAACGTTCCTTGGCGCTCTTTAAAATTTAATTACAGTTGATGTTTATTTGGACGACTAATAAATAGAGACAAAAGCTGCATTTTAAACGATAGCGTTTGGGAGTAATTTTTTACGCGAAAATAGGGGGAAAGCCTTAAAATATGAACAGAACAGCCGGCGCCGCGAGTGTCATTCACGTTCCTGTCTCCCAGACGAACTGCGAAACGAAAAGGGTTCTCCGAAATATCATTAAGATGATTGACATGAAACACATTAAACGATGCTTGGGATTGCATGTTACAGCCAAGGCCCACGTCAGGGCATAATTATTCATAGTTCTTTTACAGAACTCTTTGCTCCTGAAGGATAAACACTTGAATCTTCATTAACGAGTTATTTTCTGTAAGCAATCACTTCGATTATCCACTCTTTAGGTACGCGTTTGAAAATTACAATTCTGAAAAATAAGATGCTGCAGAAGGATAACAAAAGAAAAATAACAAGAAAAAAGGAGAGGAACAAGAAGATTAATTACTTAAAGCGACTTACAGAATAGATCTAACCTATAGGTAACTTGAACATGTGAAACCATTGTTAAGGAATAATGAATAAATTTAAGGAAATTTCAAAATTCAGAAGCTGCAAAATTTGAAAAATCCGAAAAAGTAATTTCCTAATTTTAACAAGCCTAAATTGTGCGGTTTGTCCTTTTTAAATCCAAGCGAGTACCATAAATCAACAATTTGATGTTGTAATTTTCAGAATAAAGCAAGGAAAAGAAGACAACACTCCTTCCTAAAGCAAAAAAATGCTAATAACTATGTGCGTCTGCATGTTGCGTGAAAGTAACAAAATATATTCAGAGTTAATTATTAAAAGCCTTATGCTAATTTCTTATTTGGAAAGTGTAATTTAAATTAAATTAAATTTACACGCAATCATTGTTTATACTTCAGTTGTGAAAGTTAATTTCTCTCTTACAAAACATTTCGGTTTTAAGTTTAATTTTTATTCATATAATTGGAATATGCGCATATTATTTAAATTTATACAACTAATTAAATGATAATTGGCAGTATGCATTGACCAATACTTATTTAACTAAGCTATTTTGGGAATCATGTATTTAGGAAGCAAATTTGAGGTAATCTCAGTGACAAGCGTCCTAAATTTCCTATCCGGAAATTTGTTCGAAAGAAATTTGTTCGACGGTAATTTGTTCGAGGTAATTTGTTCGAACGGTAACTTGTTCGAACGGTAATTTGTTCGAACGGTAATTTGTTCGAATGGAAAAATGTTCTAAAGGAAAAATATTCGAAAGAGAAGATCAATAATAAAATTTTATATAATGAAGTATTTTATTTTACAGATACATATACATCCAATAAATTTTAATACGAAATATTGTGGGCAACGCCACGCAAATAAGTAACAATATCACATCCCGCTACATATCTATTTACAACATTTAATAACCGCGCCGCGCTGTCCTTATACTTCTTTCTTCCATTTTGCACGCCTTGACCTGCAATTAGTTGTTCTATTCGCATATAATTTATGCTCTGCTCTCTTTTTAATGCGGTGATAAACTTCCAATTTGTCGGATGTTCACACTTCCAGTACACTTTACTATCACAACTTCTGTCACGTACTACGTATAAATAACCCTATCCGGAAATTTGTTCGACGGTAATTTGTTCGAGGTCATTTGTTCGAACGGTAATTTGATCTTCTCTTTCGAATATTTTTCCTTTAGAACATTTTTCCATTCAAACAAATTACCGTTCGAACAAATTACCGTTCGAACAAATTACCGTTCGAACAAATTACCGTTCGAACAAATTACCGTTCGAACAAATTACCTCGAACAAATTACCGTCGAACAAATTTCTTTCGAACAAATTTCCGGGATTCCTAAATTTAATTTAAATGCCTTATTTTCCTGGATTAAGCCAGATTATTTTTTAAATGGAAATTAGTTGTGTAATTTCTTTTTTCTATTAGTTTTTGAGAAGAAAATGGCCTCTGGTATGGTTATTTCTGTAGTTTCTTTTAAACACAGTATTCGCAATAACAAAATGGTAAACACTTATTATGAGAAGTTATAGTACTGTCACTTCACAATAATGAAATTTCACACTTTAGTACGCTTTAGACGTCTGTACTAAATTTGTTAAAAATATTTATTTGCACATAAATCTTCTCAATGCCGTTATTCCTTTAAGTAAGGCAGAGAAAGTTAGCCTTATTTTAACCTATTGTTTTAGAACGTCTAAAGCGTAGATTATTATTTTCAATCTTTCGCGAATTCTTCGAACAGGATTTGGGGTTCTTTAACATACTTTAATTAGTTTTGAAATTTAGAAATGATTTGTTTGAATAAAGAAATACCTAATATTTACAAAAAGCCATTTTACTTGCAAAAGGGGCTTGCTATCATTTTTAGTTTGATGGCAAACCCGTTAAAAGTTTTTTTTTTAATAAACTTCTTGTCGCCCATTATGTACTGAAAGGCTTCCTTTAATCCATAAACCTTTAAAGATTACATGTAGTTATTAAACCCCCTAAAAACAAACATGCAGGTGTATCATAAAATGAACAAAAACCCTTTTCAATATTTAACCATGAACTATAACCCACTTTCTTTGCGCCTTACGTACTTAAATTCGGAGGAAATCGTTCACGGGGATCATTATATTCTCTTTTACACCCCTGATACTGAAGCTTAAAATAGCAGTATCAATTCATAGCCTAACCAACAAAAACCCCCGAGCACACGGGGTTCAAGGAACAAAAAGCAGCGTTAAGCACCGCATTCTTGGGACGCAAAAGCCGCTGCAGCCTTCCTTGTGACAATTTTGACACCCACACAAAACGCGCCGCTTTTTTACACCACCGGAAACTGTTTCGGAAATGGGTCTTTAACAGCTAACGACACTTCTACGAAACAGTTTCATACTTCACCGACGTAAATATATCTCAGTTTCTGGTGGTTTTAATGTGTTAACGAGTTGTGATGATGACTATATCTAGGAGAGATGTATTGCCGTGCGGATAGTTTTGGAAATACATTAATGATGCTTAAATAAAGAAGTGACGAGCGCAAAATTCGGGAGGTTTTTGCCGTAATTTATTTTAGTTATACGGAAATGCTTTAGTGCTTTGTTGAGAAAAGGGTCATCATCATTAATTTGCTAAAGGTACACAAAAAAAGGTTTACTGATAAAAATTGTTCTTTTAATATCTATTGTCACGAAATTACTTAACATTTATGTATGTGGGTCTTCAAATAAAGTATTTGGAAGTCAATCGTTATTCATAGATATTGAACTTAATGCATTTTCGTTTGTTTTTTTGGTTTATTTAATATCTCACATTTTTGGTTTGATTGGGTGTAGTTCTATTAGTAGGGTTTCGGTAGATGCTTCCAGTTTTCATCTTTAATCAAAATCTTGGAGTTTCTTCCATTTATTTCTACTTACTTACTTACTTACTTAATCCAAGCCTGCAAGCCTGTGGACCCTAACGGGTGTAAGGCAGGGTGGATGAGCTGAGACATTGAGCAAGTCTCCCATGTTTTCTACCATCTTTTTCTATCTTGTTTTTTGCTTTATTTCTTTCCATGCAACTTCTATCATTTCAACGGTTTCCCCTTACTTCATCTATCCATTTCCTTCTCGGTCTTCCTCTTCCTCTTTTCTTCTTAGTTCTTGCTTCGAAAATTTTTCTAATCATCTTGTCCTGTCCCAGCCATCTTAACTGCCCTTCTTCTATCGTGCCTTGTAATCGCTTTGGTCTTTAATTTTTCTCTGAACTTTCAGTTTCTTATTTTGTCAAGTCAGATTTTTCCATCTATTTTTCTTAGGGCCTCCTTTCTGAGCTTTGTAATTTAGTTCTCTGCAGTTGTGTTGTAGTCCATACTTCCGAGTCAAATTTTAACGTTAGTTTTACCACCTTCTTAAAGTTTCACCAAAAGTTTGTTTCCTGTATTTCTACTAATAACCGTTGTCTTTGTTTTATTCTCACTGATCTTCATCCGTCTTGTTTCCAGGCTTTCCTTATAAATTCTTAAGTTTTCGTTCATCATCTGCATATGCTATTTCGGCTATTTTTACTTCCTCCATATACCACGATCCCACATTGTACTGTTTGGCTTTCGCGTTTGCTTCTTTAATACACTCATCTAAGACACTCGAGAAGAGAAGTACAGGACAATTCTTCTGTTCAGGCTTCGAATTCCATGTATTGTTATGATTGACAATAATTGCTAGAATGATGTATGCAAAATTGTCCTGTCACTGTCAAAATAAACTCTTCGGAGCCCTAAGTAGCCCTACGAAGTCCTATCAAAGCCCCACGTTGTTAGCGTCAATTATTGTTATAGTAGCAGTCTTTTAATTAATTTCTTTTTATCAATAAAAGAAGCTCCATACAATTTTTCAGACTCTCTAATTATTATTTTGAAATTTTGAATTAATAATAAAAATTTTGAAATCTCAGGGTCGTTGAAGGATTCGATTTTGAATTTTGAAAAGTCAGTAATGTAATAAATTTCTACTAACTTTTAGAAATGCAAGCTTTATTACAACAAAACTTATTTCTAACTTAAAATTAATACAAAAACTAAAAACACTCACTCACAAAACAATCAATCCCCGAATTTGAAAAATCTTACCAAATACTGCTCCCTGTCCAAGTTATTATCCGTTCCAATTTGTTATCCGTTCCAATTTGTTATTATAATTTCTTAAAACCAATTTCCAAATAAATTTTCCCCACTATATCCAAATTCAATATTTTCAATGTATTTCACCTCGTATTTATTCTTTATTTATTATTCTTCCGTTTTCCAATGCTACTTTATTATTATATTCGAAGTTTTCCAGAGCAAAACTTCAATACGTCTTTTTCGTTTTTCACTTTTTGAAAAACTGTTTATCTTTCTTCAATTTTTATTTCCTTCCCTAGTTATTCACCAAAATCTCCCATTCCTTGAATTTGTTTTATAACATTCATTCTTTCACATACATGCATATAAAATATAACTATGACTACTATTTACAATAATTAACACTAAATAACAATAAATAACAATATTTACAACAAATAACAATAAATACTTAAATTAATCTTAACTTATTTACATAATTAATCTTTTAAAACTTGCATCCTAAAAGTATACTCCAAATTTGTATTTTAATTAATAAATATAAGTTTTCCAAAAGGTTAATATCACTTCAGTATATTTATGTTTGACAGAATACATCGAGACGACATATGGAGGATATTACAGAACAAAGGGGCGGAAAACATGACAAGGTTTTTAACAGGGTTTAATATTTACTCCAAATTTATTTGGCATTCCAATTAATCGATAAATTAGAAAGGCCGTTGATTAAAAACGAACTTCTACTTTACGAAAAAATATTAAAATCGAAATACTGGTGCTTCCACCAAAATTAAAAATCTAAGGCAGTTTCAGAAAGTACCTGAAAAGCAACTTAAATACATTGCTCGAAGAAATTAAGAGACCAATATTAATAACACCTTTATTACGCAATTTGTTAAATCAGAAGCGAATCTTTTCTATGAACTATCATGTCTGTGCTTTTTTTGAATAAATATTAAAATCATATAAGTCTTTATAATGATCCACAATTTTTTTAGCAATGTAGTAGCAGTGTGTTTAAGATGCAGATGAAAATGCTTATTCTGAATATTCGAAAATGTATTTAAGGAATTATAATTATAACAAGGTTTAAGATTTAAGGTAGATGTCAAGATCGATGTTCGGCGCCTCCACCAAAAACAACGCTGTAAAAATTCAAATAATAAAAGGAATCTATTGCTAGCACGGTTATACAACAAAACAGTGGAATAAAGATAATTTCTCAAGTTATAAAGAAAATTACAATAAATAATGAGCAAACACTAAACTTTTTTGGCTTTGAGACAAAGCAAAGCCCCCAATATTTGGCATTTCAATTGAAATTAACAATAAGCATTGACAAAAGTAAAGATTTTTAAAGAATCTTAATTAATTGCACTAAAGCGTAACCTCGTTTTACTTGAATTCGTAGGAAATCCATACACAATTGTAAAGCTTTACAACAATTCTTGCTCTTAAAATACAGGACCCTAATAGTCAGATATTTGCCAAGTATTAATAATCTTCTAGAGTTTACAGCATCCAACAAAGCTTTAGATTTGTCAGTAATAATGTTGAGCAAATGTGAAGTAGTTACTTGAAATTTTTATGTTTATAAAGGGGTATGAAAGTGACCTAGAAGGCCTCAACCCGACATGTTGCCGGCCATACTCTTTCGTGGACTGTAAATGCCGATACACTATTTTTATGCATTTTATACAACAAACTTATTTATAAATTTTGCAAGTTATGGAAATTATTGTTCAAGTCCGGCATTGCCTCTGCTCTGGCCTCCCTAAGCCTTCAGTGCTGTTTTTATACCTCCACCAAATTGCACCGCAATGAAAAAATTAGCTTCCTTTTCACATACTACAATTATTTGTTGTCTAAAATTCATTTTATGTTTATCTTTAGCAAAGATAATATCAAATAATTTCAACTATTTGATAAATTTTGATCAGAAACTGTTACTATGCAGGCAAGCTTTAGCAGTGATTATAAATAAAGAGATTAATTGGCATTTTGCAAACCTCAGCTCCTATATATGTAAATTTTAACGTCCTTTCCATGTTCTCCGGCAGGCTGACTTCTCCTTTATCGACTTTTGAGTTAACCTAATTCCACTTTTATAGCTACATTTAGTACTTCATTAAACTTCATCCTGTAACCTTCAATTTGGGGTCCAAATCTGACGTCAGCTTTAGGCACATTCTCATTCTCTGTAGTCTGTTCGTTCGTTCGGAAATAATTTGATTTGTACAACACATGAGTTACTAATTCTAAATTCAGAGAGTTAATAATTCAAGAACAAAATAATGCTTTGCATGCCCAACCAGTGATAAATTGCTGCCGGAAGGCAAACATCTTTATCATTCACATTTCCATGTTAACAGAGCCAACTCTTTTTCGGTTGGTTATAAATTTGTCCGAGGTGTAAAATTTTTTAATATTCTTCCGATGACAAATGAAGCTATTAAGAACATCAAAGACAAAATTTCTTAAATTAATACGTACACAAAATTTATGTCCTAATAGTAAAAAAATTCAGATCGAGGTCGGAGATTTACACGACCGGCTGGCTGCGGGCAAAAATCTGGAGGTGTGTTGTGTTCCCCAAAAGAAATCTGTTCGTCCGTCCCTTTTACATGTGTTACAGCCTAAACAAACGGCGACATGCTCAAAAGTGTATTTTACACATCTGTGAAACGTGTCGCTTTTAGCCTTAACCTAAACTCATGTGTTTTACATTTCCTTCAGAGAATAACCATCAAGCGAACACACGCATCTGTATAAACTATAAGCCCGTTTTGTATTCAAACCAAAAATAAAATGCAATGCTTCCGCGAAACGAAATTATCATTCAGTAAGATCTGTAGGTTATATTTTTCACGACAGTATTTCGAGAATATATTATTTTGTTCAGAATGCGACTGTTAACCATAAGCGCGGAATTAAAAAGGGAGAAATATTGGTTCCAAAGGCGTATTTAAAATGGGCCTGAGTTGATAGTAAAATAAGCTCACGACGACTGCTACAGAATAAGTCAGGGGGGTGACTTTTAATTTATTTTTATCGAATAGCAACGGCTGTGCTCAGGTATTTGCTCTCGGCTTTCATTATACTCTCGAGACGTTTATAAATATTTTAGCTGGTTTTATATTACCAAATTTTTTTCCAACACTTCCTCGAGAAGAATTTTTATTATGATTTTTTACTCTTGGCCAGCTATAACATAATACGTTATATTTCATAAAAACGGATTGTTATCTCAAGAATTTTTATAATAAAAGTCTAATTAAGTTCGCGGATCAGGCTGGTTCACAAGATAACAAGATTTTTGAAGACATGGAAGATCCTTAGAGATTCCAGGAAGGACTTCTTTTTCTGTTATTTAGCTAGAAATTATAACTAAAGCAACTCATCTTATTTTAAAAGTTGAGATGTTTATTAATCATAAATAATTAAACAATTAAAAATGTGTGTAACAAAAGGCTACAGCTCGGTCTTTATCACAATATTGCTCGTTGTAAGCAACCAAGTTTGGCAGGTAACTGTTAATAAGTAAAAATCCACAAAAATGTTAATTTTGAAGCTTTTAGAAATTATATTTAATACTTTGTATATATGCAGGTTTTACCCATATGTAGGTTATTATTTAATTATTTCATTGAATATTTTGGGAGTTTATGAAACACATTCTGGCCTGGGACTATGGCTTTAATGATTTTTCTGGTCAAATTTATATTATTAGACTCTTCAGATCTGATGTGAAAACACTCTAAAACTCGTGTGCAAAAATAATATCAGTTGTATCTTCTAAAAACGCAATAACCTATTAAATAAGAACAGACTTTCCAGATTTACCAAAAGTGTATAAAATCCTTTTTTCAATTTAAATAAACCCTAAAAAATTAAAATGCTAAAGTTTGAACTACAGTTTTAAACTCTCAAAGTGTGGCAAAATAATTATTAAAATGCTCAGCTATACAAAATGTAAAAACTAATAGATCAAAACAAAAAACTAAGCTAATTCGAATAGCAAATTCAACTAATAAAACAGAAAACTAGCTATTTAAACCATGAAGGCTTTTATTTATGTTAACACAAGTGATGAAAATTATTCGCTTTGGTAATTTCTGAACAAGAAACAAAAGGTAAAGGTTACATGTCAAAAACTGTAATTTATACACCACACATAGGCTTAACCATTAACGAAAGTTTCCAATAAATATTTATAAATACCTACGTACAAAATTTAAATTAAAATGCCTTTTTAGAACAACCCAGCATGCTTAATGCTAAAGATTTTCGTTGATTCAGCAGCCAAACAATAAAAGCGCTTATAATATTTCTAAAACTCTTTTATGATTTTGTAACATAGCTCATTAAAGCAATAATTTAGTTACTACTATTCTTTGATTTGTTTTAAAGGCAAATTTTTAAAAGTAGAAAGTTTATTACCACCGAATTTTACAGTTAAAACATGTAACTAAATTTATTAGCCAGGTCTTTCTCTTGACAATTAATAATCGTCCTTTTAACATAAAAAATTTCACCAAACTTCTCGCTTGCAAATACAACAAACAGCTTAAAACAAAATTTGGCAAGTTATTAATTATAAAACCATAATTGTAAATAAAAAAACTAGTATCAACCCATGCGAATATTAAATTTCATGCACATATCAGGTTTCCTATTAATTAATTTAACATTAATTGAATTCCCTTGTAATTCAGATTTGTTAGTAATTAATCAAAACCTAATTACAAAAACACATTTATCTATTTCCTAATACGAATTAAAGAAAGGAACCGCAAAGTTTTATCTGCAGCTACGCCTTAAAACCGATAAATAAACATAAAAATTTGATATTTTCCTAACCCACTTTTGCAATTTTTTTAGTTCGAGACGTGCAAAATGATTGAATAATAGCTAATATATCTGCGTATGGCAGGTCTAAATGAGCTCGTTGATCAATATCTTATAAAAAAATTACTACCGACTATTTAAAAAAATCTACACAGTTATAATAGCATGTTTTTGTAGACACGCGTGGGATTAATGACACATTAAAACTCCATGAATATGCCATTTCTTATTTTTAAATACATTTGATAATCGCCTTTCGGTTAATACACTATGTTGGGTATAATTTATTAACAAGATGTCAGCACTACTAACTGAACAACCGATCCGAAGATAAGATATACAAATACTAATGTGTGTTGAATCTGTTTATAAAGCGGTGAGTAAACAAATACTGTTTCAGAAGAAAACAGTCTCCCTTTAAAAACTTATTTCTTTTACGTTAACAAATTTATTCGCCTGAAAATGTAAATAATTTACCTGTGGAGTGAGTTTGCTCGACGTCTTTATTTATTAATTGGCATTGACTTGTTACAAAGTATCGTTTACAAATTTACGGTGTTAAGTTTTAAATACAGAGTTGGAACTTAAACTTTCGTTCATTAATTAATGATTTTGGACTTTTTGGAAGATGCGGGTGAAATACATATTTAACTTTTAACATACTTAAAGTAAGGTCTTAGTTTTGCATATAAAATTATTGGTTTAATTATTTCAGACTTTCGAAAGCGTACTTTTAAGTTTTTTATACTGAAGAATATATTGGTAAAAATTTCGTTTGTTAGTTTGTTTTTAGGGAAAAAAAAAATTAAAAACTAAAACAAACAACAACAGGTTAAATTTGTAATATAGTTTTTTGAAGTATGTAGGTTGATTGACTGAAACAGTTGACAAAGATCTCATCAGTCATAACAATATTGAAAAACCAAATACGTATTTCACTTTGGAGTGTAGAGATAGCATCTGAAGATTATTTTCTTTACTACTTGTTATGACATTTCAGTTCTTTACAAATGTTTGTAAAAAATATTTAAAATTAAATTTTCGAAATTATTAAAATTTAAAAATTAAAACACTGAATGTAGTGATTTATATGGAATTATTTTAATTAAGTAATAGTAATGTCAAAATTCTGAATAGTACAAATCTACTACAAAATCTTGTAATTACGTAATCAGGATTATATGGAACACTTTCTGCTTTCGAACTTAAGAAGATCGTACAATCGAAGTGCTTAGAACATTATGTTCTTAAATACCTACTTATTTAATGAAGCAATATACATAATTATTTCTAAATCTATAAATATTCGTTTCAAAGTTATCTCTACATTTTTCAGAATTAATTAACGACGCTCTCCTCCGAATACCGACCTACGAGGTAGAGTAACAAGGTTCTATACGTACCACGGAGTATAATATAGAAAGGAGAGCGCACGGCTGCATGTCTTCCCAGTGAGGTAGCGCCCGCATAACGTTCGCGGTGCGAAGAGGACGCTAGATGACAGAGAGCATTCGTTTGGGCCGAGCGGCGCGCTGGACTATTTTGCTAGGAATAACGAGCCACGCTCTGGCAACTTTTAAATCGGCAGATTTTATAAATCCATGCAATTAAAAGGAAGCGACGAACAGACATTCATAGGCCTCTAGTTTGTCACTGCAAAGTGCAATTATTAATCCGCAAACATAAAAGTTGGCAGAGAGTAGCTTACAAATCACATAAATGTATTGTCAATAGCACAGTTTATTGCACAAAACAGGTTAACAAATAGGTAAATTTTATAACGAAATGCACATCCACTGTAAACATTTTACGTACTTTCTAGTTTTGACAACTTACGTCTCTCCTTACTTGCAGATTTGGATTTTATATCCTGGTTTTTAAAGTACTGAATCATTCTTCGAGATACAAAATAATGCAGTGCATGTGCAAGGATGTCATTTTTGTGTATTTCGCATGGAAAAGGTAGATGAACTTTATTTAAAACTTCGGTAATAACATCCTCGTAAAGGGTTGAAGAATTGATGTAATTTAGGAATATCTTCTCAGTTTTTTTAAATATCTGAAACATTGCTAAAGACGGATGCGTCAAAAATCCCCTCGATTTCTGATTTGTTAATTCTGCTATGGCATGGTTGACAAATGCAGAATCAACTGTTAGCGCCTCTTTACACGTTACGCAACTTGTCGTTTTTTGCAATTTACGACAAACGAAACCAGCCATATAATACAGTACACAATCAGAAATGCTGCTCGCCTCATCTTCCATGTCTTGGTTTATGTCAGCATCATCGTCACTATTCATTAGGGCTTCAAGTTTAGATTTTATGTCCCTAATGAATTCCTGAGTGCAGCCCCTTTTCTTTTCAAAAATGGTTTTTAAATCACCAAGGCAGAGTTTATCACTGCTGTCCTCAACCAAAGAACAATTCCCAAAACGGGGTGGTTTAATTAATTTGTAGATGCTTCGCATCCTGTACAGTTGGAGGAATGTAGCAAACGACGGATGTTCGTTACAACCACCTGCTAAACTAATTTAGCGAAAAGTCTGATCATATCTTCTAGATTACTACCACAAAAATTGAAATTACAACTTTTATATGCGTCAAACTCAGAAAAATCGTTTTATAACAAGATTTTTTTAACTTTAAACTATTTATTTGCTACAAACTCAAAAGAAAATAATAATAAATTCTTAATATACATGTGTATAGGTATAACAAATATTATTTTATAAAAAATATAATTTTCAATCAATTTGTCGTTGCGATTCACCCCAGTTTAGCCAGATTTTTGCAACCTTGAAATAAAACATTCGTACCTTTGCCAAATATAAAATTGTTTTGATAAAATCGTGAGCCGGACCAAACGCAATCTTTCTGTCTCGGTCCGCTCTCTCGCACATCCGAACGTTAAGCGGCCGGCGTGCGAAGACTCGTGCGCACTCCTTTCTATATTATACTCCGTGATACGTACACACACATACACTATACAATGTAGGCAAAAAGCTGCGCACTACTCACGTGACTCGCATGCGGGCGGGATTGTGCATTTCACGCGTAAGACCACATACGCTAACGCACCAGCCTCAACACCGAAAGGTATAAGAGGTTAACGATTACATACATACATATTAACAACATCTTGAAAATAAGTCTTTAGAATTGAAAAGAGCAGGATACATAAATTAATGTCCAACATATTAGTTATGATAAAGTTAGCTATAAAAACAAAGTTTCAGAAATAATTAAATTCATTTCTTTCAGATGAGGTGAAATCGAAACTGTCAAGCAGTGGCGTAAATCACACCCCCGCAAATCGCACACGGCGGGGTATTCATGCCTTTTGGGGGCCCAATTTCCTAAAAAAAAAACTTTAAAAGGGAAATATCGAGGGAAGTATTTAAATATAAGTCTACAAATCTTTCAAAGGAGACCTTATAATTTTCGGGAATTAGGGTATTCAAATTCGCATTGAAGTAAAGTTTTTAGGTTGCATTACTAGCCCAATATTTATGGTTGAAACACGATTGAACCTACGTTTATATGTATGTATATACTGAGATGATACTTAATTGGATGTATATAATTAAGGTTAAGTTGTTTGTTTAATTTATAAAAAAAAAATGTTATTTGCCAAATATAAGTAATGCAGATTTTAAATTATTAAAAATTGTAATATAATTTTAAGATAGCTAGATTAGATTTAAGTTATGTGAAAATGTAAATAAGTTATTGTTATAATGTTTGTTAGTAATAATTAGCTAAATTGATAGTTATAGAAATGTAAAATAAGTTACTATTAGAAACCTTGTAAATAGTTGTTATAGTGAAAAACAATTTAGATAAAAATATCTTGGATACAGAAAAAAACAATTTAATAAAGAAGTGATATTTTTGCGTTAAAAAGGGGCAACAACCAAATAGGTTTGCTCGTCCCAAAATACTAAATATCAACCGATTATTTAACTTTAAATTGAGTTAACGATCAAAAGAATCATTTATTGAATCGAAAGTGAAATAAAAGCAGAAGCAAGTGAAAACTGAATTTCAAGCAGAGCCAATTTAAGCAGAAGCAATTAAAAATTGAATTTCAAGCAGAGGTAATTGAAAATTGAAATTGAAGCGGAGGAAATTGAACGTTAAATTTGAAACAGAGGCAAATTGGATTTTGGTGGTGAAATAGAAATTATTTTGGAAAAGAAGAAATTTCAAACAAAACCCAGGAACCGGTGTAAATAGTGAGTGTAAATACCGTAATTATAAGATAGGTTTAAGGCAGGGTTGATAGGAAAAAACTATAATAAAAATCTGCATTATAATTATTTGAGTAATTTTATTTTATTTGGGTAAAAATATACTTAGAAAGATAACAAACAAGGAACCTAATTAACGACCTGAGATAAGAGCAATGCAAACAATTAAGTAAAATTAAAGAGCAAAGCAAGGGATAATTGTAAATATTGAATGTGGGCTTAATAATAAATAAATTAAATTTAAATAAAATCTTTTAAAAGAGCAAGACCATATCAATAATTTGGCGCCCAACGTGGGGCGTAACAGTAGAGATATTTATTAATAATTTGGTGCAGCAACGTGAGACGAACAATAAATGTTGATAGCAAAGTGGGGTGATTTATAAGATTTATAAAGTAAAAGGGGCGAAGTATACAAAAATAATATTAAAAGGTTTGTGGGGCAAGGTAAAACGAGAAAATTAATTTATAATTGTCATTTGGAGAAAAGTCAAAACTAATGTCAATGTCATTTGTCAAATTTTTCGATTTTTTGATAATATTTATTTTCAATTAAATACGATTAAAAGGAAAAATACATTAATAAAAATTGAATATTGAATACCTGAAAAATCCAGAACTGAAAAATAATTATAATAAAAAAAATAACATTAATTTTTTTAAAAATTTTGTACTTAATTTGATAAAAATAAAAGATGGCAGATAGGAGGATGTTACGAAGTAGTTCAAGAAGGGAAGATGAAGAACCTGAAGAGGAACAAGATGAATTAGGGGAGGAACGAGATGTAATTGAACTGGAGATAGGTGATCATGGAACAGAAGTTCAAACACCTCAAATACATGTTCCAAGAAATGATAATACGAATGAAATGTTACAAATTATAATGCAGCAATTAAACAAACAAAATGAAGATTCCAAGAAACGAGAACAAGATGCCAAAGAAGCTAAAGAAGATGCTAAGAAACGGGATGATAAACTAGATAAACAATTTGAAGAACTGAAAGAAAATTCAAAGAAACAAGATGAGAAATTAAATGAAATTAAAGAAGAATCAAAGAAGAGACATGAAGAGTTAAAAGAAGAAATCCAACAAAATAGTAAACAATTCGAAGAACTGAAGGAAGAACTGAAAAAGAAAAATAAACAAGAAATTAGGGAAGAAATCAGAAAAGAAGTGGTAGGAATTGAGAAGAAGATGACTGAAGAAATTACAGAAGAATGTGCAGAGGCACAGAAGGAAATTCAAGATCAGGAAGATGTTTATAATGTTAACAATCCTGATTATGAAGAATTAAATAATCAAACAGAAAAGGTAATCGACGAAACGACCGAATTGAATAAAACTATAAAACAGGTAAGAAATGAAGACACAGAGGGCGAAAGTATTAAATTGCAAAACGTGGAAAACGTGCAGGATCACAGAGAAGAACTGAAAGAGACGAATGCAGGGATCGAAAACGATTGGGGGTTGTCAAGGGGCGAAAAGGAAAAATTGAACAGCCAAAATAGGGGATTTGAAAACGATTATGTGAAACGAGAAGAAGACAAAATGGCAACGAAAGAATACGACCAATTAAAACGAGCCAAAGAAAATACGAATTCTAAACCATTTAAAATGCCAAAATCAATACGCGATGATAATAAAATTGAGTTCAAATTAATAGGGATTATTTTAAAATTGAAACTGAATTTAGTACAAATTAAAAATTGTAATTATTGGATTTTGATAAATAAGAATTTTAAATACAGAAAGAAAAATTAAGTTTTAAAAATGTTTATTAGTGTTAAATTTGTTAATTTGTTAAATGTGTTACATTGTTATTTGTTAAAAACTAATTACAAGCGTAAAAAGAAAAATTTTAATTGAAATCCATTTAAAATAAATAAAATAATTTTTGATAATTCCTACGAAGTAAAAGAAATAAATTCTGATAAAATCAGAGGGATTTTTCATGTATCAATGATATATCCGTATATTGAACAATAAAGTGAAAATGAATATTATTATAAAATAAAATGCAAATTAGTAAAAATTTTGAAATGAACAGGGTTGAAAATAAATATAATAAAAAAAATCGAGGGGCTTTTGAGATGATACTTAATTGGATGTATATAATTAAGATTAAGTTGTTTGTTTAATTTATAAAAGAAAAATGTTATTTGCCAAATATAAGTAATGCAGATTTTAAATTATTAAAAATTGTAATATAATTTTAAGATAGCTAGATTAGATTTAAGTTATGTGAAAATGTAAATAAGTTATTGTTATAATGTTTGTTAGTAATAATTAGCTAAATTGATAGTTATAGAAATGTAAAATAAGTTACTATTAGAAACCTTGTAAATAGTTTTTATAGTGAAAAACAATTTAGATAAAAATATCTTGGATACAGAAAAAAACAATTTAATAAAGAAGTGATATTTTTGCGTTAAAAAGGGGCAACAACTAAATAGGTTTGCTCGTCCCAAAATACTAAATATCAACCGATTATTTAACTTTAAATTGAGTTAACGATCAAAAGAATCATTTATTGAATCGAAAGTGAAATAAAAGCAGAAGCAAGTGAAAACTGAATTTCAAGCAGAGCCAATTTAAGCAGAAGCAATTAAAAATTGAATTTCAAGCAGAGGTAATTGAAAATTGAAATTGAAGCGGAGGAAATTGAACGTTAAATTTGAAACAGAGGCAAATTGGATTTTGGTGGTGAAATAGAAATTATTTTGGAAAAGAAGAAATTTCAAACAAAACCCAGGAACCGGTGTAAATAGTGAGTGTAAATACCGTAATTATAAGATAGGTTTAAGGCAGGGTTGATAGGAAAAAACTATAATAAAAATCTGCATTATAATTATTTGAGTAATTTTATTTTATTTGGGTAAAAATATACTTAGAAAGATAACAAACAAGGAACCTAATTAACGACCTGAGATAAGAGCAATGCAAACAATTAAGTAAAATTAAAGAGCAAAGCAAGGGATAATTGTAAATATTGAATGTGGGCTTAATAATAAATAAATTAAATTTAAATAAAATCTTTTAAAAGAGCAAGACCATATCAATACATACATTTTTTTAATTTTAACGACCTCTTTATTAGACGATTTGGGTAATTTTCAAAATGTCGTCAATGTTATTTTTATATTGCAACCACCCCACTTTTAATTCGTGGGATAGTTCGATAGTGATCGGATGATAAAAACAATAAATATTGAATTTACGCGGTTATAAAGCAAAAAATTCTCAAAAGAAAGGAGGAAAGAAACATAAGAAACATGCAGAGGCAGACAGTTTTCTTGGTGTATCTGAACCTTCAAGTACATGCATACATGGTCTGAAGAAAATATTGCAGCTTATAATAAAGATAGAAGGACTGCCAGTAGTGTGGATAAAGTTTTTGCAGCTTGTGATAGTGAAAAAATTAAACCATCAATTATGCACTTGCTCAGCACGAAGGACAAGAAGTGATTAAATGGAGAAAGACTTTAAAAAGCGTTGCAGATGGTATAGATATATTGGAAATGTGTAATTGACATCTAAAAGATCATCCTGAGGGTTTAAAACGCGATTCACTACAGAAGGGAAATTTTTTGAATATAATAGAATAATTAGTAAAATATGTCCCCGTAATGAGGATTCATTCGCAAAAATATTTAAGTCTCTTTTTTGCCTGATTATCACGGATACGACTCAAGATAACATGTATAAATGTACCAAATTAACCAGTTGAGACTGATTATTTGTTCACAATCATATAATCACAATCAGCCTATTTCATTCCATTTGCTATTCTTTACGGTTCTGGGCAGTATTTATTCATTTTCTTCCTGCAGTGTTTTTTTATATCATCTCTCTATCTTATTTTTCGGCGACCTCTGCTTCCTTCTCCTGTCCGCGGTCTCGTCTCCACTGTAATATCATGATTGTCCATCTGTTGTCCGTAATGCTCGCCACATGTCCAGCCCAGTTCCACTTCATTGTGCCTCCGCTTGTACTTCTGCATGTTGCCTTATCCACTAAGTAGTCCTTCATCTATCTTTAAGGGTTATTTATATTCAGTATCCGTCTTTCCATGGCGCGATATCGTCATAAGTGTTTTAACATTGCGTTTCGTTAAGCTCCAGGTTTCGGATCCATACGTTAAGGTTGGAAGTATAAATACACTGATTGAATAACTTACTTTTAAGTGCTACTAACTGGTATGTTACTTTGCATAATATATTTTAATCTTCCAAATCTTTATTTGTTACATAACCATAATTAAGAGGAAGAGCAGCTAACCAACTTGGAGAAACTTGGAAAAAAATTTTAGAAACTTCAGCGGAATGTCAGAATATCAGAAATGGGAATCGACATAAAATAGTGTAGGTCCCACAGTACATTCTCGCGGGAGGGGGGGAGGGGGTTGCTACGCCACTGCTGTCAAGCTAGATCAAATGGGAAATAAAAATTTGGTAGGTAAGTTAAGGATTGATTCTTTCATCTTTTAATAAATTTGACTTGCAGATATTTACTATAAAAAATTGCGTCAACAAAGGTTACCAAGAAATGAAATTTATTAGAGGATGGAAAAATTGAAACGAAAGCTAAAAAGTTTACAGGACGAAGAATATGCGAAAAATTTAAAAACAAATTCAGACGCAGTTTTTTTCTGGACAATTTTAGATATAGCGTTTAAATTAGATTTCTAGTTAATTTTTGAAATTTAAGGCAATGAAAAGTTTCGCAAATTAAATTTTAAAGCTAAGAAAACCAAATTGTGAAAAAAGGTTTTATAAAAAATGATAAAACCTAAGAAGAATTTAAAAAGTTCAATAATTTCAAGGGTAAACATTTAATTTAGCTATTAGAATATGATTCTCTCACACTTTTGAAGTTAGAATCATCTTCATTCTTTACCGATTTTTAGTGACATTTTATCAATAAAATTTTCCCTACTACTTTTGTAAAAGACGTAAATACACAATGTAAATAAAAGCCGAAACAGAAAATAGTACTGTGTACTGCAATAGGTACACTATTCCGTATTCAAAATATAATAGTAGTAATTAATATTAGTAGTTTTCTTTAATTAATCAGATTTATTTACTAAAGCCTTAAAATGTAAAATAATTCAATTAGAAAAATAGCATTACAGTCCGAAACCATGTCATAAAAGGCAATGTCTTAGTAAGAAGTCCAATTAAGAAAATTAAAACTTGGAATTAAAAACAAGACACTGTGGGGATTGAACGATAACTTTAAACAGTCTGAAGACATCATCATCATCAATTGACATGGAGCAGATCCCCGTGGATCAATCCTACCGAATTAATTATTAATTATTTTTAAATTAAAAAATTTAGGAAAACAGACAATGTGTTAAGATAATAATCCTAGGACATTCTTGAAAATAAAAAATTCAAAGTGAAAGTCAGAAATTAAGGAACAATTAGGTAAATTGAATATCCTGGGATATTATATGCAATCGCCACAAATATTTTGTACCTTGGAATTCTACGAGAAATCAATAAAAAATTGCGCAGAAATTATTTTAGTGTACCTACATTGATTCCTAAAAAATTCCACCGAAATTCCTTGGGATCGCACGGTAGGTATACAGAAACTCCGTTGCTTGGAAATACATGCAATTTTCGTGGAATTGCAAAGGATTCTAGAGAAATTATATGGATTAAGTTATCATTCTTGTAATGTACGTAAAATGTTCTTGAATAAAGTCGAAGTTTGGTGATTTACGTGGAAATCTCGAGAAAATATGCGATATTCTTATTGAATTAAGTGGAGTTCCCTTGAATTACTGAAATTCCCTGCAATTCCGATAAAATCAGTAGAAAATATACGGGAACCAATAATCAAATATAATTCCATGAAATTCACTGTGATTTCCAGATCTATTGGGAATTTCGAGAAATTTCTGTGAGGTTTAGCTTCAAATTAGAATATAATAAAATTAGTTTTCGTCCAAAATTAATTTGCGAAACTATAACACTTCAAACATCATACTAGAGGTTCTATATTTGCAATAATCAAAAAAAGCTAACAATTATTTCACATTAAATCGTTAAGATGGTATGTTGTCAATAAGCTTTTCGATATTTAAAACTTGAATTAAAAATTTCGAATAATAGTTTAACAAAAAATTTAGGAAATCGAGAAGACTTTTCAATAATTAATGTATTAATATTAAAATAAAATAACAAACAACAACCTAAACTGTACTAAAAACAGAGACGAAGATGTTGCAGCGTTATTAAAAAAATATTCAGATTTCCACAATTTGTTTAAGTATCAAATAAGAAATACTATAATTTATGAGCCATTAACGATTTACAGTTTGAAAGCATATTTTAATTACAGAAGCTGTATCAGCAGTTACTGAAAGTAAATATTTACATAATTAAATTACGCCAAAGGATAAATAAACAAACGTATAATTTAAGGTTCTATAAACGATTTTTCTCTGCATAAAATAACGGGCACCAACGTCGATTAAGAAAAAACTGTTAAAATTAGTTCTTTTCTTTATACCAAACATTTAGATACTTGTAGCGCCCCCTAGTAGATATACAATGTATAAGACGCTGTATGCAATAAAGTTAGTTTCACGCGAACCACTGAACTGTGCGTATTATTTAATAGGTTATGGTACCAGACGTAAACACGTGGAACTCGTAAAATTGTGTAAAGAAATCGCAGTTAGTGAATAGTGGTGAAAAGTTTCATAATATGGCATCGAATAATTACATAGTTAATGTGCCGAAACTAAAAGGCCGCGAGAATTACGCAGAATGGTCTTTTGCGGTTGAAAACTTCCTCGTCCTCGAAGGCTTGTTGAAGTGCATCACTGAAGTGATTGAAGATCAAGATGCGAAAGCAAGGGCAAAAATTATACTAACAATAGACTCCTCGTTGTATGTACACATAAAAGAGGTAAAAACGACCGTGGAATTGTGGCAAAAGTTGAAAAGACTATTTGATGATTCCGGTCAAACCCGTAAAATTAGTTTGCTGCGCAAGTTAATGGCGACCCGTCTGGATGAATGCGATTCAATGACAAATTATGTAAATCAAATCGTGGACATAGGACAGAAACTAAATAGCACGGATTTAGAAATTAGCGATGAACTTTTGGCGTCCATTATGTTAGCCGGTTTGACAGAAAAATATCAACCTATGGTGATGGCGCTAGAAAATGGTGGACAAGAAATTTCTACAGATTCCATCAAGATGAAGTTGCTTGATATGGATAGTGAAACCACAGACACTGGGATGGCGCTAGTAGTCGCTAGATCTAAAGGTCGGTCCAAGATGGCGGTGAAAAAACAAGTTGACAGCTGGGATAAAAACAAAAATGTAAATAATGCAAACTTCGATAAAAGTGTAATAACTTGTTGGTATTGTAACGAAAAAGGACATTTTCGAAGTCAGTGCCCTAAATTAAAACAATCAAGAGGTGATAAAAATGTGGATAAACAACAAAAAAATAAAAATTTATTTAATGTTGTGTTTTCAAGTGGAAATTTTAGCAGTCAAGATTGGTACATTGACTCAGGGGCAAGTTGCCATTTTACCGCAAATGAAGATTGGGTAAAAAATAAAGATCATTCTAATTTATCAGAAATAATGGTGGCTAATAAAGATAAACTTACTGTTAAATGCGTAGGTGATGTGGAACTAAAAACATTAGTGGGTACTGAGTGTTTAGACATAACTGTAAGAAATGTTATGTGTGTTCCAGGACTAACAACGAACTTATTGTCTGTGAGCCAAATTATTGATAGTGGGAACTTGGTAAAATTTAAAAATGAAAAGTGTGAAATCTACAATGCAGAAAATAAACTGGTTGCAACAGCGGACCTGCAAGATGGTGTTTACAAATTAAATCTACCAGAAGAAAATTCACTACTAGTAGCACCTGCAGTGGCTTTAGCATCAGGACAAACTTGGCATAGGAGATTGGGTCACATAAATACAGCATACTTGAATAAAATGGTGAACGGGGCAGTTGAAGGAATAGAATGTCAAGGACAAACGCAGTTTGATTTAAAAAATTGCGTTACATGTTGTGAAGGTAAGCAATCTAGATTACCATTTAAAAATGTTGGCAGGAGGGCTTCTTGTTTATTAGAAGTTATTCATACTGACCTCTGTGGACCCATGCAGAAGCGATCACTTGGAGGATCCAAGTATTTTTTGACTTTTAAAGATGATTATAGTCGAATGGGGTTCGTTTATTTTCTTAAAAGTAAAGGTGAGGTTTTCGAATACTTTAAGACGTTTAAATCTATGGTTGAAAAACAACAAAATGCTTCGATTAAGTATTTACGCTCAGACAATGGGGGAGAATTCTGTTCGAAAGAGTTTGAAAACTATTTAAAGTCAAACGGCATTATACATCAGACTACTAACAGCTACACACCAGAGCAGAATGGTATGGCGGAAAGACTTAACAGAACTTTGGTCGAGAAAGCTAGATGTATGTTGTACGATGCAAATCTTGGAACTGATTTTTGGGCTGAAGCTGTACATTGTGCCATGTACCTGAGGAATAGATCCGTGGCTTCAGGCATTAAAGAAACCCCATTTGAAGTTTGGTACAAAGTAAAACCCAACTTAAAACACCTAAGAATCTTCGGTAGCCGTGCTATGGTTCATGTGCCAAAAATGTTAAGACGGAAATGGGATAAAAAGTCTAAAGAAATGATATGTGTTGGATATGATGAGCAAACAAAAGGCTATCGTTTGTATGACCCTGAAAAATGCAAAGTTCAAGTCAGTAGAGATGTGATAATTATGGAAGCAATTAGTAAAAGAGATGAAGTCTCAAAAATTGTTGAAATGCCCATACAAGATAAAAAACAAAATGAATTGCCAGATGAGCAAGTTTCAGTGGGGGCTGAAATTGCATCAGTTCTTGAGTCTGAAGCTGAAGAATCAGACAGCGGACAGAAAGAGGACCCCGATTATATTTATGAAAAGAATGCTCCAGTTCCAGAAAATGTAAGGAAGTCTCAGAGAGAAAAAAAGCAGAAAGTGTATGAAGATTTTGTGACGTATATGATATCCCATAAAGTTCCTTATGAGTCCGATGATGATCCTATCACCATGGAAGAAGCTTTTTCAAGGTCAGACGCTGAAATGTGGAATCAGGCTGTAAAAGAAGAACTAGACAGTTTCGAAGAAAACGACGCTTGGGATCTGGTGGATCTACCCAGTGATTCATCAACAGTAGTGCCATGCAAGTGGGTGTTCAAAAAGAAACACAGTTGCGATGGTGAAGTTCGGTATCGTGCGCGATTAGTGGCGAAAGGGTTCGTTCAGCAACCCGGGTTAGATTACGACGAAACGTTTGCACCAGTTATAAGGTTTTCTAGCTTGAGATTGCTATTTGCATTAGCTGTTAAATTAAAATTAGACATAAATCACTTAGACGTGAAGACTGCATTCTTAAATGGCCAGTTAAAAGAACGTTTGTATATGCAAGCACCTGAAGGTATGAAAACAAGCGAAGGTAAAGTTTTAAAATTAAAAAAGGCTATTTACGGACTAAAACAGTCTTCACGAGCTTGGAATGAGAAAGTTCATACTGTCTTATGTAATTTAGGATATGAAAAGTCACCACATGAACCATGTATATATAAAAAGAGATCAAATGACTTTCATACAATAGTAGCATTGTTTGTTGATGATTTCTTTGTTTTCTCAAACGATACAAAAGAAACTATTTTTCTAAAGCGAGAATTAGCATGTAAATTCAAAATAAAGGATATGGGCATGATTAAGGAGTGCTTAGGAATGACTGTATCTTTTGATAAGGATAAAAATATTGTTTTAAATCAAAAAGAGTATATATCTAAATTGTTAAATAAATTTAACATGAAAGATGCCAAACCTGTTTATACTCCTATGGAAACTAAAGTAGATTTAAAAAAGGTATTTTTAACAGAGGATAATAAAAATAAATACCCCTATCAGAATTTAATAGGAAGTCTCATGTACTTGTCGGTGTTAACAAGGCCTGACATAAGTTACAGCCTAAGTTATTTGAGTCAGTTTAATAACAATTATGATGAAAACCATTGGAAATGTGCCAAACGCGTTCTTAGATATTTGGGGAGTACTGCTGATTATTCCATTAAATATTCTGAAAATGAACATGGGTTACAAGGCTTTGTTGATTCTGATTGGGGGAGTGACAGTGTAGATAGAAAATCCTATACAGGTTTTTTCTTTCGACTATCTAGTGGTCCTATTTCTTGGGAGAGTCGAAAGCAGAAAACTGTTGCCCTGTCCAGCACAGAGGCTGAGTACATGGCACTATCTGAAGCTGCAAAAGAGGCTGTATATTTAAAAAACTTAATGAATGATTTGATAGATAGTAATGATTGTGTAATAATATATAATGATAATATGGGAGCACAAAAATTGTCAAGTAATCACATGTACCATAAGCGAAGTAAGCATATAGATATAAGATATCACTTCATTCGAGAAGTCATTGCTAGCAATCAAGTCACTTTAAAGTATTTACCAACTGCAGAAATGCCAGCTGATTTATTAACTAAAAGCTTATGTAATATTAAACATAATAAGTTTATTCGAGATTTGTATATGATAGAACAGACTTAATTCTAAATATTTGTTAAGTGGGTGTGTTAAAATTAGTTCTTTTCTTTATACCAAACATTTAGATACTTGTAGCGCCCCCTAGTAGATATACAATGTATAAGACGCTGTATGCAATAAAGTTAGTTTCACGCGAACCACTGAACTGTGCGTATTATTTAATAAAAACAAGTTATCCAAACGATGCTTTAATGCGTTCCCCTTCACAAAAATTCAATTAGTCTTAAGCATTCTACACGAAACAATTTCAAAACAATTTCCTTTTTAATTTTCTATTAACTTCCCTAACAATTTAATGATAGGGCATCATCTACATGGCAGAACACACATGCCCGCTTACAAGAAGGACCCAAGTTAAAATTGAAGGACCCTACTAAAGGCAATACGTTAATGGCAGTAGATTTTGTTTAAAACTATTTAGCACCGACCATCCGACCATCTTCCTATTAGTGTTCAGCTGTACGTATGCCCCTACAGTGTTGACACAGACTAATAGAAAGCACGGGAACGTGACGTTTATATTTATGTTGAAAAGTGTGCTCAGCTGGTCACACATGCAGTAAAACAACAAAAGTTTCCTCTTAATTATAAATTTTATAGCCGCTCAACTATGTAACTCAAAAAGTTGCTCACTACACACAGCTCGCTCTTTTTTTTACGTGTCTACAAGTTTTATTATTCTTCATTTGCAAGTCTTGCTTTTTATGTGAAATTTTTACTTTTTATTTGGAAGTTCTTTTATTTCCCATTTACAAGTTTTATTTTTCATCTACCACTACCATCAGCGGTGCGACTAATCTTTAGCAATTCTCGAAGGGAAATTAAAAGAATATATCACGTTTACCACGCAAATCTCTTTTTAAAATATGGAAACAAACCCGGTGTGTTTCTTCGGAGCATTAACGAGAAAATAATGAGTGTGCTGTTAATCTAAGTTGCACGTGTTAGGAAAAATGAGCTTCAGGATATGAGATCGCTTTTTATAATGCTTTATTGTACCCACGGCCTAATCGAGCAACATAATCAACCTGGAAGCTTGCACGTAACTAATATGCACGCTTTAAATATTAAAGTATGTTTCGCGATTAACAATTTAACATCTTTATCAACAAAAGTTTACCATAAATTAACACATGCTATTTTTAGTCGAATAGAGTTTCATTATCGTCACATTTTTATTTATAACTATGTAAATATAGTAAATTAAGGGGATTATTTTATATGTCGAGTGTTTACACATATAAACAAGGAAGAAGAATTCGCTGATTTAAACAATATACAAGGGTGTCTCTAAAGTAGGCAGACGTTAGCTTTGGAACGATTCGCAACTAACAGTTATATCACGTGGGACGCTTCAAATGTACTTTTTTAAAGGTTGTAATTTACCTTCCCAATGCTTGTTTGTTTCCTTTTTAAACATCTCCGTCAAATGTTGAAATTAAATATTTTTAAAAATTATTTATTGGCGGAGGTACAAATCTGCCGCAATCTTCAAAAAACGCAAATATACTGCCTTTGACTCAAGGGTGGGTTTTTAAGTTAATTAAAAATTCGACTTATCCTAATGTTTCCCAATCATGTTTTAGCAAGTGACTCACAATGAAAGGACAAATTTCACTCACAGATGCCTATGAGTAAAGAGCACGTTTATTCTTTGCTTCTTTCAATCGAAAAGAAATTTTCTTCTACTTGAAATATTGTGGCTATGAATAAAATTCTTCAGATAAAGCAAATCTAAAGACCCAAAGAGTTCATACGCGGCTTGAGACTGTACAAGCTGTTTCCAAAGCAAGTAAAATTCTTAAGGAAATTCTTTGAGAAAGCTCACGTGTAATTTAATTCTGATGGAGCAAATTTATTTGCTCGACTGGTTCAAAAAACCCTGCTTAAAAGTCCTGTAATTAACAATGGAATGAATTCAATGACTTAAAGAAGCAAAATTCTTATGGAATTCATTAAAAAGTATATCGAATTATCTGCCTTTAGCCATATATTTAAGGGATACCATGGTTTTAAAATTAAAAAAAGCAACATATTTTCTTAGGCCTATTTACATCTTCCTGTTTAGAGAATAGTTTATAAAAAATAATCTCTTTAATTGTTGTTATTGAACAATTTCATTCTGTTTTTTTTTGATACTTTTTTCCAAAATTTATAAAAAATTTCAAAAGGCAAGGTAAAATGAAATGAAAAAATGCATACCAGAGTTTATTTCAACAAAATATGATTTACAGAGTGTTTTTGCATTCTATGTATTTATAAAATATTTACTCCATTTTCCAAAAATGCCTGATGCAAAAACTTCAATTTGTAATTACAAATATCACAGAGTTTGAAGCTTAAAATAAGCAATATTGTCCAGCAATTAGATAAATAAAATAATTCATAAATTACACCACTACATTAAAGGTACATTTATTTAAAAAAAAAGATTCGTTCCTTTAAATTCTTTTAGCACGAAACATCGATACTTACGATGAAGAACACAACGAGAAAAATTTATTGAAGGTGCCTGGGATAGATATGAAATTACATAAATACAATAGACTATACCGGGTGCTCCTAAAATATAAAATATTTATTTTCCTGGTAAAGCTTAACCAAACAACACTGTAGAAACGAATTTACATTTTACACACGAAGCAAATGCTTTATTTTTCGAAAGCACCTTATATAGCAGCTCTCGATATTAATATTAGCCAGAAATTCTGGGGTTAAACTACATCAAATTTTTAAGTTTTACCAAATACTTATTTACTTTGGTGCCTTTTTACTAGTTTCCAATTATTTATTTAGTAAACTACTCACAATTAAATAAGAAATTAACTAAAGGCTTGCTTACTGAAAATATATCTCTAATTAACATTTTCAACACAAAAATCTTTAAGAAATGTTAGAAAAACGTTGAGTAATGGACAGGGGGGATGGGACATAAACACCATGGAATATTAGAGGTGTTAATTGAGCTTTTCGCGACGTTTCGGGGACTGGATCTGCCCGCGTCTTCAGGCATGGATCGCACTGAGAAGAGCGGATTGGTCTTGGTCCATGCCTGAAGACGAGGGCAGATCCAGTTCCTGAAACGGTGCGAAAAGCCCAATTAACATCTTTAATAGAAATCCACACTCACAAACATTTAGAGAATACTTAAACCATGGGATATACTTAATTAGTTTTATTGTTTTGTCTAAACTAATATTATATGGCGAGAATTAACGGGCTAAATAGATTTTTTTTTCAATATCATCCCAAAAGCTCCAAAGCGCTACCTAATTTTAAAAACGAAAGAGTTTTCAAAGTCGGAAACTGAACCCCGAGGCAGTAATTAATATATGTAGGTACATATAAACTGAAAAAATGCACATTACTATTCAGTTTGTTTAACGTTTTCTTCATCTTCAAACAAAAGTGGATTTATTGAAGATATGAAAGAGTAGAAACATATTTACCAACAACAACAAATTAAAGAACATGAAAAGTGCTAAGAAGAATCACACCTTCAGGTCGATACGGACGCGACCTGAACATGAGAAATATTAGTCAATGTGGTGTTTAGTGTTATTTAAGTAAAATATTTATTTAACTTATAACCACAACCTTTTATTAAAATCACTGGTAGCAAATTACGTGTTAAGCATTAAAATAAATATACATCTTATATGTAACATTTAACTTCGATGTTTTTATATCAACACCACACTTATCCAATTTTATCCAAACGCTGCAGGAGAAAAATATACCTCCATCTGCCTTTGTTTGCATATCAAAAAAAGGAAGATGACTTGATATAAGTAGAATACTGACACTTGATACCGCCATTTTGTTTTTAATTAGGTCAATCAATTTAATCGATTGCGCAATCAAGGTCGAATTAATGGGATTAGCGGTTTAATTAGATCAATTCGCGGTTTATTTAGGGCAATTTAGATCAATCCGCGGTTTATTTAGGTCGATTTAATTGGATTAGCGGTTTAATTAGATCAATCCGCGGATTATTTAGGACAATTTAATGAGATTACGTCATAATTAGATCAATCCGCGGTTTAATTAGATCAATCCGCGGTTTAATTAGGTCGATTAAAAAGTTTAATTAAATTCTCGATTAAAAGCGGCGGCCATCTTGGAATTAATAGCTCGATCAATCAGATTTAATTAGGTCGATTAAATTCTCGATTAAAATCGGCGGCCATCTTGGAATTAAATCAAGTATTATAGCTAGTTCAATCAGTTTAACTGTTTAATTAGATCAATCTATCTCTCTCACCCTCTATATTGTACAAATGGGCAGGGAATCGGCGGGTGCATAATTAATTATTCAGAGTGACATATTGAATTAATCTTTAATCAAAGTTATCAAATTCAATCAGGTTAACTGTTTAATTAGATCAATCTACCTCTCTCACCCTAAGTGACATATTGAATTAATCTTTAATCAAAGTTATCAAAATTCGGAGTTATCGCGATATCAATTCAGCCGATAAAATTAACTAGACTGAGTACAGTCATTTTTTTTGTCAAACAAGGTACGTCTTCGACAAGTTGGGACCTGTATGTTTACAATTCAAAGCTTATGACGTCAATAGGGATTAATTTTTCTTAACAATAGAAACCTCGAGGGTCCAGCTGTGACATCACGGAAAAACACATGAGTCATCAAAACGTCAATCACCCACTCGGGTGTAAACAATAATAAAAGTAACTTATTTCAAATTCCCGGAATACAGGAAATGACTAATGTGACAGCCATTGTGTGATGATCGCAAACAATAACCATTGTTCAAAGGATCTTTCTAGATTATTATACAAGTTGCGTCATGAAAAGGCATGTTTCGACTTGTATGTGAGACAGCTCCCCTTCCATCCTACACTACGGTATAAATAAGCGAACAGAGTGCCTACTCGGCCATTCAGAGTTCCTATCTGTGCTTTCTACCTAGTGACCTATTGAGTAAGTTATGAATAACCAGCAAGAAAATTCAACCGTTGAGGCCAGGAAGCGTTGGGCTCCATATGATAAATCGCGTCGAGGCGGCGTCCAGAAGTCTACATCAGTAACCAAAGAGCGACCCCGAAGTTTTTCGCCACAACGCCATATCACCGAAGAAGACGTGCGTGTGTTTCAAGAAGAAGTCCGGCCTGCATACGGTGTTAAACCCTCTGAAGATGACGCGCAGCAGAGAAACCTGGTACGAAACGAGAAGAAGCGTCTACTTTGCGGGTCTTACATCCCGTTAAATAATTCTGCAAGTAAGTTGATACATATTGGAATGGATCCGTATAAAGATTTTGCCCCGGTTGTCCGCATCGTTAAAAGCGGTATTGAAGCTGGGGTAGAATTCGAAGAAGAAGCGTTCAAGGAGTTCGTTAACGTTCTACCCGAGATATTAGTGTCCTTGCGTGAAGGTAGTTTAAACTTCGATTTGCAGCGTTACAAAATGCTCTGTACGGGGTGGCAAACGTGTAAATTTGTACCAAAAACTGGTACAGAAACATTTGAACTTTATGCAATGAATTCTACGCTAGCGAAAATTGTGGACATGAAAGATTTTCTCTTTGTGCGTCTAGAGACATTGAAAAGGAGTGCTATGAAGATGTCTGTGTTATTTACTGAGTTTTATACAAATGTAGCATGTATTGTTGAAAATTCTGGAAATTTTGACGTATTAGACGTTTTACTTTCAGACACCTATAAAATAGATTATAGGGGTGAAGATGTTTTAGGTGAATTGATTTATAATTTTAAAAATTTTGTTATTACTGTAATTCAAGGTAGTGTAGGGTCTGATGATCGATTGTACATTGCTGGTGGTGTTAATAGATAAATAAATAAATATTGGTTCCACGTATACCTGTATTATTATTTATATAAATTTCTAATTCTTTATCCTACAGCCAGTTTAACTCTGACGTTGATGCAATAAACATGGAGTGCCAGTTTCAACATCCGTTTTCTGCAATTGTTGCGGGACCGTCAGGGTGTGGAAAGTCGTTTTTTGTAGTTGATTTTTTAAAAAATATGAACAGCGATAATATATGCAATGTGAAATTTGAAAAAGTAATTTGGTTTTATGATGAGTGGCAACCTTTATATAAAGACTTAAGCTCCATAGCTGAATTTCAACAAGGACTACCAAATATGGACCAGTTTGACGGGGTTCAACCAAATTTAATAATTATTGACGATTTAATGCGCGAGACAAACGGCAGTATTGTAGATATATTTACTAAGGGGTGTCATCATAGAAATTTAAGCGTGTTTTTCATAACACAAAATATATTTCATCAGGGCAAAGGGCAGAGGGATATTTCCCTTAATGCACACTACATCATATATTTTAAAAATCCGCGAGATGGAACTCAAATACGTCATTTAGCGTGTCAAATAGTCCCTTCAAACATTAAATTTCTACAAGAAGCGTACCAAGACGCAACTTCCAAGCCTCACGGCTATTTACTCTTCGACTTAAAACAATCAACACCTGAGGAGTTTAGATTCAGAACATCTATATTTCGAGAGGATGGTTCATGTTATGTGTATGTGCCGAAGAAGGAGTATAAATACAACAACACCTATAAATCTAGCGTCATTAGTGCATGATGCCTCACGCTGTGATTAAAAACTCTGAATTGCTCCGTGCCCTAGCAAAACTCGGACCTAAGGAGCGAGCGGCTCTCTTAAAGGCCGTGGGTGATAAAGAAATTCATTGTATTTGTGAATGTATTTATAACACTTTAAAAGGAAAAGTTCCATTAAGTATTCATCAGAAAAGGCGACTCTCTCAACACAAACACATCCTAAGGCGATTGGTGAAACCCGGGGAACCTATATTCAAGAAGAGAAAATTGTTAATACAAAAAGGTGGTGCATTACTACCGTTAATTCTTGCTCCACTAATTAGCGGAATTCTGGGAAGTTTGCTAAAATAAACTAAAAAATGGAGCATGCTAAGAAAATGATGATTGTGCCTCCCGAGTTGCTACAACGGTTAACTGTTTCTGAAAATACACAACCAAAAATATTATCTCAATTAGACGAAGACATGCAAAAAGTTCTTGGCTCCAAATTATCGGATCATGACAAATGGGCCCAGTACAATCAGGTGTTGCAAAGATATTTACACTTTACGGACCAGTCTCGTCAGCCAGTCAACGTGCCTGTGGAAGTCAAACAAGAATCTTTACAGCATTCAGACATACTAGCCACACTACCCGATACGTATAAGAGAAAGGCGAAGAATGTTATTAATATTTTATCTTCAACTGGCTCAATTGATTGGGATGATAAGGGAACCGTCTCCATAAAAGGTGAAATTCTACCGTCATCAAATATTATCGATCTAATAAATGATACACTAAGACCTCGCAAAAGTTCAAATCCTGCAGGCTGGGAGCAGTTTGCATCCTTTATGAATGAGAAAAATATACCTCATGAGTTAATAGGTAACCCTAAACGACGTAATGTTTCATCTTATAATCAATCGCCAAAATTTTTAAAATCAGAAGTGAAGCCCGAAGACTACGATGCCGATTCAGAAGGGCGTATAAAAGAAGTTTCTGGAACTGCCTCAACCAGTCAACAAACACCTGCTAGCACACGCTCTAAAAAGCGTAAAACTTTAGGCAATACGACACGCTCGGCTAAATCTCTGGGCTGGGCAAGACTTAAACTTTAAAAATGGTTGATTTGAATACCATCTACTACGACCCTTCAAACCCTGTTGGATATTCTGGTGCCGATTCATTAATAAACTCTGTAAAGAATCAAGTTCCAAAAGCAGACGTAGAAGAGTGGTTAAAGAAACAGGATGCTTACACTGTTCATAAACCTCTTAGAAAACATTTTCCAAGAAACAAGTACGTTGTTAGCAACATGTTTGAATTATGGCAGGCTGATCTTTGCGACATGAGGACTTTGACTAAATACAACGATGGAAACAATTATATTTTAACAGTAATAGATGTCTTTAGCAAAATGGCTTGGGTAAGACCTTTAAAATCTAAGACTGCAGCATCAGTAATAGAAGCTTTTAAAGAAATATTTAACGAATGTGAAACGACTCCTTTAAAAATTCAAACTGACAAAGGCAAAGAGTTTGTGGCAGCGCCCGTGCAGAAACTGTTTAAAGAACATGACATTAATTTCTTTGTTACCAATAATCCCGATGTAAAAGCGGCCGTAGTTGAAAGATTCAACCGAACACTTAAAACAAGAATGTGGCGTTACTTTACCTATTCAAACTCGTACAGATACATCGATGTACTGCAAGATTTAGTTTCATCATATAACAATAGATATCACTCGAGTATCAAAATGCCCCCGAGTAACGTAAACGAACAAAATGTATTGGAAGTATGGAACAACCTTTATCGTGGAGGAGTGGTGGTACAAAGAAAACCTAAATTTAAAGTGAATCAGCATGTTAGAATCAGTAGAACAAAACATACATTCGAGAAAGGTTACGAGACAAATTGGAGTGAAGAGGTCTTTAAAATCTGCGCGACTATACAGCGGAAACCGCCTGTATACAGAATAGTTGACTTAAACGACGAAATTATTGAAGGAACTTTCTACGAGGAAGAGCTACAACCTGTGACGTTAGAAAAAGACACAGTATTTAAAATCGATAAAGTGTTAGCTGAAAAAGGTCGTGGCAAATCAAAATATTATTTAGTGAAGTGGAGGGGGTACAGCGACAAGTTTAATAGTTGGGTAGCAGCTTCAGAACTTAAACGTTTGTGAAAATGGAGAACGAATTTTATCTAACTCTCTTAAGCAACAGTTCAATGGAATATTTTCCCAAAAACACTACAACAAAGTTTATTACACAGTTACATAAACGTGTAAGGTTAACTAGTAACTGGGTTGTTGGAATTGCTGAAATTCAATATCCGTGTTCCTTTTTAGCTGTGACAGACACGGATAACTTAATTTATTATCGTCTAACGCCACCTAACGCTGAAGACAAGGAGACGGTGCTAAAAAATGCTAGCAGCCATTTCAAAGACAGCTCAGAAGTTTTATACGAAAATGACGGATGGTTTGTTTTTCACATACCAGCCGGGAATTACGAGAATATTGAAGATGTTATTACGACGATTAACAGTCATCAATTACTAAGTAGGCTGTTGGAATTTAAGTACAATAAAGTTACTAAACGGGTGTCGTTAAACTTAAAAGAGCAGCTAGCCGTACTGGGATTATCACAAAGATTGGCTCTTCAACTTGGATATAAACCGGGGACAAACATTGCACTCAACCAAGCCCCGTCCCACCCCTCAAATATCTGGGTAGGCCTGCCATCTCAAATGTTTGTATATTGCGATATTGTAGAACCTCAACTTGTTGGCGATGTTTTATCACCACTTGTTCGTATTATCAATATAACCTCAGACAATTATAATTACGGATGTCATAAGGATGTAATATTCTCGCCCACTCACTACATCCCTGTGATGAGAAAAGAATTTGAAAATCTCGAGATAGATATAAGGACCGAGACCGGAGCCTCGATGCCATTCGAGTTTGGAACTCTGAGCTTGAAACTACACTTCAAGAAAATTAATTAATGATGGATTGTCCCTATCAACAATATTACGTACAACAGGCAGGGAGTGGTATTGGGGCTATTTACAGAGGAGCTCCTTATCAACGTGGACATGGAATTGGATCATTTCTGGGCGGTATATTTCGCAGCATCCTTCCTCTTTTTAAGACTGGTGCTCGAGTGGTGGGGGAAGAAGCCTTGAGAAGTGGGAGTAATTTTTTAAACGATCTAGCCGACAAGCGCACCGTTAAAGAAGCCTTTCACAATAGATTAGAAGAAGCTGGAAAAAATTTAAAACGTAAAGCCGATGCAAAAATCAGCACTTTAATGGACGGATCCGGGTATAAAAGACCACGCACATTAAACATTACTCAGTCTATATCAAGATCTCCTGGAAGGGTCGTCAAGCGTAAAAATACTACGAAAACAGAACATAGTGATATATTTACTAAAATTTAAAAATGTCTTTTCTACATGCTCATTCTTGTGAATGCATTAAATCCGAGCTGGACTTGTTTGCGTTACCTTCGACTCAAACTAGTATCGAAAATGGACAATGGATATTTTATAAACCGCTTTCTTCGCTTACTGATGACGCACCTATCGAATTTATTGTACCCGGAAATGGAAATGATTACCTGGACCTGAGTCAAACTATGCTACATGTAACCGCAAAAATAGTGAAACAAGACGATACACCTCTAGGCGATGAGGACAAACCAGCCCCCGTAAATAACTGGCTACATTCTCTTTTTAGTCAAGTGGAGATATATTTAAATCAAAAATTGGTATCACCTCCAAACAATACTTACGCCTACCGTTCATACATAGAGACTCTTTTGAATTATGGGCCTGAAGCTAAGAGTTCTCACTTGACCTGTTCGCTATGGTATAATGATACAGCTGGAAAAATGGACGCCACAGGCGATGAAAACAGTGGACTAGATAAAAGGCGGTCGTTCACGAGTAAGAGTAAACAAGTTGAATTAATGGGCCATGTTCATGCGGATTTGTTTAATCAAGAGAAATTTCTTATTAACGGTGTTGAAATGAAGATAAAGTTTGTTCGGTCACGTGACACGTTTAGTTTAATGGCTATCGCGGGTTCCACGTATAAAGTGAAAATTACTGACGCTAGTTTATTAATAAGAAGAATGAAGATAAACCCCAGCATTTTGATAGCTCACACTAAAGCTCTGGCAACGGCTACATCTAAATATCCAATAACTAGAACTGATGTCAAGGTTTTAACAATTCCATCGGGTGTACAAAGAAAATCCTTAGACAATGTGTTTCTCGGACAATTACCGAAACGCTGCATTGTCGGATTTGTGACAAATAAAGCATTCAACGGCGATTATGCATCCAATCCCTTTAATTTCGATCACTTTAAAATGAATTATTTTTCATTGTATATTGACGGACAACAGATTCCTACTAAACCTTTACAACCAGATTTTACAAAGGACGGAATGTACGTTCGGGCCTACCACACCTTATTTTCGGGGACAGGAATTCATTTTCTGAACGAGGGTAACGATATTTCACGCGAAAATTACTCTAAAGGATATTGTTTTTTCGTTTTTGACCTAACACCAGATTTATCGGCAAATGCCAGCACTCATTGGAATCTTGTGAAAAATGGGTCACTTCGTGTAGAAGTTGGATTTGAAGAAGCTTTGAAAGAAACAGTGAATTGTCTGCTATACGCAGAATTTGACAACGTAATCGAAATTGATAAACACCGAAACGTGGTGGTGGATTTTAGCAGTTAAAGCAAGTTTTGTTGCAAGTGGGGATTTAGTCAGCTGCTTGTAGTTGCATAGTATGGACGTGTTCGTTGACTTGCAAGGGTTCCGTGGAGTTGACAAAAAGTTCATTCCAAAAGAAGTTGTTATTATTTCCGGCGACGGAAACAAAATTGAAATCCTTCACTTCGAACCCCCTCAAATTTATTCATCGCTACCTGCTTCTGTAAAAAAGGACGTGACATATCTAGAAAATTATTTTCACGGACTGTCTTGGGATTCAGGCTTCGTAAATTTTGAAGAGTTTGAACTAGAACTCAAACGTGTGGTGCAGTGCTTCGATACAGTCTTTGTTAAAGGCGAGGAGAAGAAGAAAGTTTTAAGCTTTCTCAAACAAGCTGTTATAAATTTGGAGGAATTTGGGTGTCCGTCTTTAAATAAATTGAAGAAAAAGAAAACTGCAGTACGTTGTATGAGTCATACAATTGAAAATCCTGTTTGCGCCGTTGAAAACGTACTACTTTTATCTGATTGGTACAATGAACACGTTCGAAATAAAGAGAGCTCTCCGGACAATACCGAGTCAGTCGAATGTGAATCGACATGTTTATGCTTCTGATGAATTGCCTACGCGTATAATTAGACCATGTGCGATTGTGGCAAACACAGATCCATTTTATAAACCCGGAGAACACTGGGCAGCCTTCTACATCGATGAAAATGGTCATGGCGAGTACTTTGATTCATTCGGACGCCACCCCGAAGGACATCATTATAATTTTATTCAGAAGAATTGTAAATCTTGGAAAAGCAATACTAGAATGATCCAGAGTATGACTTCAAATTTCTGCGGCCATTACTGTTTAGTGTATTTATATTTAAAAATGAATAATGTATCAACTTTAGATTTTCTAAGTATGTTCGATAATAATTTAAAAAGCAACGATCGGCTCATCAAGCTGATATACGACCGTTATTTCCCTAAGATAAACTTGTCAACTCGGCGTATGATATACTAAATGTAATACAATCTAATGTATAAATTGTAAGTGCACTTTTTTATATAAATAAAACTTTTTTAAACGATTTCTTGTTTCCTTATTCTCTACGAAGTAAAACAAAGACAAATTTCGATTTGTATAAGAGTTTATTATTATTTCCATATATGTTGGTGGGTATAAAAAGTGAATTATGTATATAATAATAATCGTATAACGAAAGTGTAAGTGATAAGTACAGCAGTAACATTAATAGTTAAAATTGATTAAAACTTGGTTACATAAAATCGATTAACTAGAGTTAAACTTGGATTATTATTATTATTTCCATATATGTTGGTGGGTATAAAGAGTGAATTATGTATATAATAATAATCGTATAACGAAAGTGTAAGTGATAAGTACAGCAGTAACATTAATAGTTAAAATTGATTAAAACTTGGTTACAAAAAATTGATTAACTAGAGTTAAACTTGGTAGCATAAAATTATCTACAGAGTAAAAAATGCTGATACTTGGAAGTTAAAAAAACTATTATAATAGAGTACTGATAAATGATTAAAAATGAATAACTAAAGCTAAATTTGGTTATACAACGTTATATACATTTTAAAATACTAATATTTGAACTTAAAACTAATGTGATATGAAAAAGTATATACAAGCTAAACTAAGAATAATATATAAAAACTAAGATTAATTATGCTAACGTACAAAAATAAAACTAAAATTAATTACTGGGAGATGACGAGCAGTTTCAGCTATATCGGTGGAAATCTACCATGTTATTACTAACTTACGTTCTATAACCGAAAGGAAGCGTGTCAAAACTATCCTCTACACGACGCCGCTTCGTATACTGAACTCTGAACACCTTCCGTTCAGGCTTGGAAACGACCTCGTGCACAGGTGTTCTGACAATCTTTCTATCGGTTTGAACGTACGTGGCCTCGGCGTCGTTAAGAACCATGTCTTTAAGGGTCTCGAAATTTACACTTTCGGAATTTTTAAAATTCAGGGTTATCCCTTTAACTTTGCAAATAAATATAAAGCCATTCTTATTGGTGGAAAACACCTTAAAGGCATAATTCTTAGGTCCGCCACTAACGAACTCGACAATGTAACTACCGGGCCCGTAACACTCGATCTCGTCGGTCATGTCACCGAGGAAATCTCCTGTTTCGGGTACCCACTCACCCGGTCGTTGTGTAAAAATCACACTGTCGGTGTCGAAGTACAGCACACGTCTACCCAGCTTTTCCAAATACTTATACAGCTCGAGGCGTGCATTAGCTGTCGTATATGCAGCTAGCGCGACATTGACGGTATTCAATGGCTGAATACACTCGTCCGGCCTGTCCCAATTTAGAATAACCGTATCATCGTCCACAGGAGTTAATGTATGGACTTCAACCGAAGGATCGGTAAGCTTCTTGAATAACTCATTCGAGTCCGTGATGATAGAGGACTGCATTAGATTTTCTCTCTGGGCAAACTTACCCCAGAAGCTGTTTAAACACAATTTCGCAATGTACCGCATACCCGGATTTGACGCGATTTTACCTTTATCTAATGCAACCCCTTCTCGATCAGCGTATTCGGAAACATACCGATCCTTGGCCTGGTCATCCGTACACCAAGAAGGCCATCCACTACACTCCTGCTTTATCTTCACGAAATTGTTTACGTAATCCGAAAAAAGTCCCCCTGTTTTCGTTGCCTTGTTGTACTGAGCGACCTTATATTCCCAAACTTCTAAAATTTCTATCACCCTGTAGCCCAGCGAAATAGCTTTCCGGAGTTCATCCGCCACGTAAGTACCGGTAAATTGACGCTCATCCTGCGTATGAGCACACTCGCCCATAAACTTGTCCTCAGCACAAGTTCTACACAGAACAAACATCAATTTACCGTGCATTCTAAGAGGTAGAACAGGATGATATAGATCGGTTGGTGGTACAATCGTACACTTGACAATGCCCTCTACAGAATTAAGATCAATCTGTTCACATTTATCCCTGCCCACATGAATTTTAGGATGCCCTATGGGGTATTTCCCATACTTATTAACAAAGGGATACAGTGAACAGACGTCTAAATACCTGATCTTCTCATCCTTTTCTACCTTGTGATGCAACTTAATCGCATTGGTACGCCCACCGAAGAAACTATCTCGTGGGTTTAAGGGTTCGTGTCTAATAACGTTGTGATTTGCCAAAAATTCTGCGGCCTGAATATTAGTTTTTAGAAAATTTTTAAAACGACATTCTTTCATTTCAACGAGGTTATACCCGTAGGATCGGATGCGAGCTGATGTGGCCTCTGTCTTCTCACGACGCATAAACATCGTTTCATTTTTGTCACCACCAAGTTGCGCCGTTTGATCAGGGAAACAAGCTTCGCAACCGTGGTAGTAACAACCCTGGAACTGATATACAGTGTTCGTAGCCTCGCAGAAGCCATCGACCAAGCAGCCCTCCCTAAGTTTAACCTCGCGACTATTACCCGCGTGTTTAATTTGAATATCCAAAGAGTGTTCAAGATATAACAACCATTTGATGGCGATAGCTGATTGCTTGTCGGCCATTCTATAACCGTTTGGGGGTATAAGGCCTATTGTATCAGCTGTAAGAAACTTACGTCTGAAGACTGCATTGCAGGAACCAGCAATCGTGCATGCTTCACGGAAGGGATCAACACCGTTTGACATGCAATAACTACGCCAAAACTCCAAGCAAGCCTTCCTCAGTATATCGACGTCAGAAATGCAGTATCTAACAAGCTCTTCTTGCAGGTTGAATACCGCATCTCGCTCGACCTCGCCTCTATACCAAGCAAGAAACTCACTTCTAGCCGACGTAGCCATCTCGTCAGCCCCGTAATAGTGTGTAGCTGGCATAGGCCCAACATAATTTTGATTACCCAGAGTATTAAAGAAGTGCGGGAAGAACCCTTTGGACCCCTGGAAGCCAAACGTCTTGGGTAACTTGCTAAGCGGCATCGGCATGTAGTTCAGAGAATCTAAAAATTTGATATCTTCGCCGCAGGAAATGGACATCAGCTTGGTGCCATTGGATATAATTTTAGGGTTCCACCGTTCCTTCTGACTAATAATCCGGCGTAATACAAATTGTGAATCATAGCCTTTAGCGTTGTGCGCCAGAGCAACTACGGATCCTACCGATTTCTTGAAATTTAAAATGAAATTTAACAGTTGTTGCAATCTTTATTGATATCGGCGTCGTCAATACACGACTTACACACGTTCTGTACAACGCACAAGTTTGGCTGATGCAGATAAACATTATCTGTACCATCCACGAGAGAGTCCTGTCGACATTCAAAATCATAAAAGACAAAACCAAAATGTTTGTCTAACTTTTTCTTATTCGCTACATTCTTTGACATATGACAAAGATGACGTACGGGTTGCTCGGACCTACATCTACTGCAGTACTTGAATCCACATTTATGATTGGACTTTTTGACAGTCCACACACTATACAGGCAGGTTGGGCACCTCCGCAAAGCCTTACACAGATTTTTGGTATGCTCAGTAAAACAGGCTTGACCGCGAAAATCTCTGTGGCACTCGTTGCATTTAACGAGGTCCACATTTACATTACAGGGGGGTGAGGTGTGACAGGACGGACAAATGTATTTACAGCCTTTATGATCTGTTTTGACTCCAGAACGTATACGGCACATCTCGCAAAAGTAGGCAGTTGAAAAAGCTGAGCATAAATTAGTAATAACATTGTAGTGCGCGTTTTCAAGGATTAAATTCAGGACTGGCTTGTCGTTATGCCGGGGTCCTTCATAATATACCGTCTTACCCAGTCGGCTATTGTACACGACTATTGTGTGATTTACCAGATATTGCTGAAACTGCTCTATATGGTCCCTGGTCCCGCCCTGGCTGAGGTCCACTCGGGCTCTAGTGCATAGCTCGTGAGTGCGTCGGTCCATCTCGGGATACCCCTTCTCTAAAGCTACGAGCTGGGGATCGTTGGCCCTCCAAGCCATAGCTAGCACTAGAGCCCTGGCCAAACACTGGTTGTCGTCGTTGTTGACCACCATGATGCCTTTTCTGCGCCGACAAAACTCTTCGTAGCTAACGCCAGTTAGCCTGTCTCGGCCATACCCCACAGGGAGCGAGACCCTGTCTAGCTGGATTCTCAGCGCGTCCTGGGAGAAGAAACTGGCGTTGCTTTGCAGGATCTTGTCTAGCACCGCCATCACAACCTCCACGGATAACTGGTCAACACGGCGAAATGATATGCCTATAGGCTTCTCAGGGAACTTGTCGCTGTGTATGACCAGCCCCACACGATCAGATGGCGATTCGTCGGCTACCATGTGGTCAATAATCTCAGTGAATGCATTCTAAAAATAATATTTCTTAATTAATAAACACTCTTAAAAATATAATTGTTTTTCAAAAGACTATAAGTTTAAAATAAGTTATTTACCTTAAGCCATAAAGCAGGCCCACTCGCTTCATTGCCAACGTCGGCAAGCTTCAAGGTGACTGTCTTGGCCATGAGGTTAAACTTTTTAACCAACTTCGTGCCTTGACTAATCACCTTGAAGTATTTAAAGGCCTCAACTGCGGGCTGCTGCTGGCGGATACCTACGTTGTAGGTCGGCTCACGCCTCCGGGTCAAATTGGTAGCCTAAAACAGAAATTAAATTGAATACTTTCATTCACCTTACTCCAGTTAAAAATTTGTAATTTATCGTACGTTATCGTATAAATTTTATAAAATTAAATTGAATACTTTCATTCGCCTTACTTCAGTTAAAAATTTGTAATTTATCGTATAAATTTTATAACATTTACCTGATTGCTAGCAGCCTCAGGTCTAGGCGCCTTAATGGATGTAGACGCTGTCTGCCTCGGTACTTGCCGTGAAGTCGACGGTACACCGGCCCCGAAGGCCTGAAAATTGAGTTAAAAGATTAGGAATTACTTCAGACATGGAAACTTAAATTTCTTAAACTGATTTTATAAGAACTGTACTTACATTGACAGCGTCTCTTGACTCATACCTGGGATGCTGAACGGACGTGGGCTGTGCCTGCATAGGCCGTGAAGTCGAAGGTTCACTGTTACCGCACGCCTGCAAGTTGAATTAAAAATTAGAATTTGCATTACTTCAGACATGGAAAACTTAAATTTCTTAAACTGATTTTACGAGAAGTGTACTTACATTGATAACATTATCGACCGACTCGTGCTGCTGCTTTTTAGTCTCCCCAACAGCCCCGGGTGATTCAACAGTTACCTATAAAAAATAAATAATGAATAAGACTCGCACTGTATAAACGGTTGTTAATAGATAATTAAATTCCCTAGCGACAAGTTTATAAAAACTGAATTATTTTAAAAAATCCATTTTCAGTATTTAAAATTTTACTTACCCTTCGATTCTCTTGCAGCTTCAGTATGTAGCCTTGCAGCTCTTTAAGGCAGTTGGCCTCAACGGCCGTTAAAGAGTAGCCTTCGTATACCATCTTACGACAGATTAGATCGTAGATGGTACACAAGCCTTCCTCGGTACGGATAAGGCCAGAGGCTACAATCTGCAGGAGTTCGTTGACGGTAGACATGGTTCTTGACGTAGTTGATGCTGGAGTCGAAGAAGTTAAGTGGAATGAATAGAGCGATGCAGCTCGTTTTATACGGTTTTCAAATCCTACTTTCACGATTTTTTTCTTCCCACGGTACACACACAAAGAAGTTTAACAAAGCTGGGCAGTAAAAATTTCAAGAAGATTGAATCACGCATTGTTCTTGGATTTACGCATAAAGATTTATTTAACTTCCCTTCCGGTACACTCACAGAAATAACATGAATGCACAAAATTACTTTTGTTAGAAAACACTGTTTACTGACAAGTTTTATTTAACATATTTCCATTTTACAAAACTAGAAAGAATAGAACGTTGGTTTTTCAAATCTTGTTTTTTCAGCTTAGATTAAAAATCCGTAGAACAATCCTTTTGTTGTAGGATATTAGTCATACCCGCAAGAAATTTCCCATCATTGTGAAAGTCGAATATAAACTATTTTTATTTCAAACTGTAGCCGAAAAGTTTGAATCACGTATTGTTCGTGGATTTACGCATAAAGATTTATTTAACTGCCCTTCCGGTGCGCAGAAATAACATAATGCACGTTTTTAAAATTGCTTCGTTAGAAGACACTGATTACTGTCAAGTTTTATTTATCACACTTCCATTTTTACAAAACTAGAAAGAATAGGACGTTGGTTTTTTCAATACTTGTTTTTTCAACCCAGATTGTTTAAAGCATATTAGTCATTTCGCATTTCACATCATTGTGAAATCGTTTTTAAGTTTAACAAAAGTTGCGGCGTTAGAAATGCAATGAGTTTTAAAATGCTTCATTATTTAAAAAACGCTAATTTTGGGATTTAATATTTCAATCTACAAATGTAACAATTAAAATTGAGTTATTTCCATCTGTAGATCAGCTGACAATTAAAAATTGAATTAACGGCGATGGATTGTTATTTAATAAAATGCATTCCGAAGATTTAAGAATACTAAGTCACATGTTAGTTTTCGGGTTTTGTTTACGCTTTTTTAAAAATGCGACGAACCAGATGAGTAACGTTTCTTAGAAAACTATCTGTTGTTAAAAATAATTCCCTACTGACGTCATATTCGCCGGCGAACAGGTTTCAACCTGCCGAAGCTTGCCCAAGTGTTCGATCTAGTTAATTTTACTGGCTGAATTGATACCACGGAATTGATTAAATGCCGATTTGAATAAACCGCTGATTGACCTAATTAAACCGCGGATTGAAGTAAATAAACCGCGAAGATTGAGCTATTAATTCCAAGATGGCCGCCGCTTTTAATCGAGAATTTAATTAAACTTTTTAATCGACCTAATTAAATCTGATTGATCGAGCTATTAATTCCAAGATGGCCGCCGCTTTTAATCGAGAATTTAATTAAACTTTTTAATCGACCTAATTAAACCGCGGATTGATCTAATTAAACCGCGGATTGATCTAATTATGACGTAATCTCATTAAATTGTCCTAAATAATCCGCGGATTGATCTAATTAAACCGCTAATCCAATTAAATCGACCTAAATAAACCGCGGATTGATCTAAATTGCCCTAAATAAACCGCGAATTGATCTAATTAAACCGCTAATCCCATTAATTCGACCTTGATTGCGCAATCGATTAAATTGATTGACCTAATTAAAAACAAAATGGCGGTATCAAGTGTCAGTATTCTACTGATATACGTACAGACGTACACCTTTGGTTCTATTACGTTGAGATTAAAGCCAAATACTATAAGCCCTGGCTGAAAAATGACAAGAGAGAAAAGGTACCTTCTCTCCATGGACTTTTTTCAATAGCAATCAAAGGGAGTCCATATGGACCTTAGGTATGACGATTGGTTTAGATAGGCTAGTATTTAAGGCAAAAAAGTTGGTTCCAATCGAAGACTGTAAAGAATGGTACCCTTATACGGCATCCTTTTCTAATGGATTTCTTCGTTACCTACAGAACGAAAATCTAGAATGTCGTCGACTGAACTTAATATTTATTACAAAAAAGTTGGTTCTAAACATACGCACTTTGAATTGTGAGATTCATTTACCACTTTCGGTAATTGTTCGAATGCTTCAAACAAACAACACATACGATGTGGCCATAAAAATAGACAAGTGGTGGACGGAGTTATTAATACGTATTATCGTTTTGTTAAACGTTTGTATTAATTGCTAATTCCAAATAAAATACACCCTGTTAGTAAATGTTTAAAATTATAAGCACTTAATATTAGCAAACATTATCATGATACGAGGCCGATGGTTTTTTGTAACCCCCGGGCGGATTTACACTAGCCCATCCGCCCCTGATGATAATGGGGATGACTTGGTTTTGTCTAAGTGAAGTAGAAAGCACGGGGTGTTTGCAAAATATACTCTTTAATAAATTTCTTCACAAAGCACAGCGTTGAATTTTAGTGATTTTGAGTCTTTCAGCCACAAAATAAATTTCAATAATTTTCCATACTTTCTACACATTTCATTTGGAAATAATTTTTAAATTCTACAAACATTCAAAAGGATTAAACCTTGTCTTTTGAAAGCAATTTTCAAAATCAAAAATACAATAGAAATTAGAAAGCTGTACACTTCTCAGTAACAAAGAGTCCACTAAAAATCTTCTTTCTCTCCAATTTACTTAAAATATTTTTAGCACAAAAAGAATTAGGCAGCAGAGAGAAAAAATATGTTGATGCATGGGGAAGGCTTGGCATTCTAATAAATTTTGACTTGAAGGCTTTCGCTTTTACATTTACATGTATCTATTTTTATGGTATGAACTGGGTATGTACAAACACAAACCACGCAACGTACTCGACCCAGTTAGACAAAAGAAATTTAGAAGTTATTTTTTATTAGATACCTACCTCCTACTTGCTTTTAAAACAAAATTGGCAAAAGGTGTCCATCTTAATTGGAATTATTAGGAGTGTTAAATAACCCACATAAAACACAATCACAAAAGAAATGCAGACATTTGCAGAAGAGTTTCAAATTATCTAGATACATATCTATTTTTGGATAGCTGATAATGAAGCACGCTTTCCTTTTATTATTTTCGCTGCGGCAATTCCTTTGCATTATTTTACAGTTTTGGCAAATTTAATATCCTTCATTATTGATGCAAATCTAAGATGGATCGAACTTCTTTAGTTTCAAAAGACATAATTTTGGTTTTACTGAGTAGTCTAATCGAATATATACTAAATTACAAACCATAGGTAGTTCAAATTTAAGCCCAGAATTTAATAATTAATGTTAAAGACATTAAGAAGTGTTAAATAAACTATTATCATACATCAAAAGTCCAATATCTTCTGTTTTAAACCGCCTTCTCTGTATTAATAAAAGGTCAACTTTATTTATAGTGTTGTGTGTATGTCTGTTTATAAACAAGCCAAACCTGGGACGAATACGCAAATTGATTAAATCGAAGCCGGCTGCTCTGTTTATTTATTTTTTGTTTGCTTTATATACAAAAGAAATCTAATGTTATAGGCGAACAGCTCTTGATCAGATACTTTAATTTAAGATATGTAGTTAGTTGCAGAAGAGAATTGTTATGGTGAAAAGTGAAACATTTAATTAATATGAGATGAGATGGGAACAAATAACTGTAAGTGTGAAGGAGTTAAATCAAAATTTAAAAGGCGAACCGGTCCTGATATAATCGCTTAATCAATATACCCTCAGCTGCAAGTAAATAATTAATTTTTATGGTTGGGTCAAACATTCATTTTATTCACTGCTTCAGAAGTAAGTTCCTGCTTAATGTAACGTAATGGATATTAGCAATAAAAATAATAAAACGCCAAGAAGGCCCATTTTCTTAAATTCATTTTATGAAATTCCGATTTTCACAACGTAATCCGACAAGAATAGCACCATTTAATATCCATTCCCTCTGAAAAATAAAAAATCGTACCTCATTTTAAACCAAATTATCACATCATTAACGTTCAAATCAACGTTTTAGTTTCGAATTTCCTTTAATTACTTTATCTCGTCAGGGCGGGTCGTCCCGGCCCATTCGTTGTTTGGATTTCGCTTATCTGAACGTCATTTATAACAATTTAAAACGAATGTCGGAGCTCAAAATAAAAACAAAACGGCCTTTTTAAAAGCGGACCATTAAAATTAAATATACATAAAAAATTTCACCAATTAAATCGGCCACGCGATGTGGTGAAATTTGTTTTTAATAAGTCGGTTGGATTTTTAAGGTGTTGTCTGTGGTGTTGTAATTAAAAGTCAGTCGTGTTGATGCAAATTCTTCGGAGGTATTCGGCGAAATTAACCTGTACGGTTTGCATTAAATCAACATACATTGTTTGGTCGTTTTGAAATTAGCAAATTCGCAGTTAATTAAGGCGTTCCCTTATTTACAATCCATTTGGATGATTAGTTTGATTATTTAATTATACTGAAGTGTGTTTAGGAATCACATTACGGATGCCCTGCTTTCAATCTTATCATGAGTTTTCTAAAAACGTTTCTAAAAATTAAACATAAAATTTTTGTTCTTAAAAATACACAAAATGGGAAGTAATTTAGTGTGTATTTTATTCGTCTTGTAACACCAGTTAATAAATCAATAACTGACAATGTAATAAATTATTTACAAGTGTCAGAGTTGACAACAGTAATTAATAAACCACTTATTAAATTTTTCTGGGTCGTAATACTAAAATGCTGCCCCAATTTGTACAGATTTATTGCATTCATATTTAATGACTGATGATTAAAACAATTTTTTTAAAATGCCATCTTTAGGGGCGTACTAATTCAGATGAAAGGATTTCACAACTCAGCATTTTTTAGTTTAATTGAAAATTTGGCAATTTTGTGGAAGTTGAGACGCCTAGAAAATACACAAAGTCTTATATTATTTCAGGTAAATTGGGCCAAATTCAGTTGATTTTTGGTATTTTTGTATTAGTCAACAAGTCAAAACCACATAATAAATAGGATTTCGATTGCTAAATTCCAGTAATGATGATGCGTAAAAAGAACAAAACAAAAGTGTTTAAGTTTCATTACCAAGAAGAAAAGTTTAGGAAATAAAAACCCTTTTATTGCGTTACATTGTAATAAATTTTGTAATAAATTTGTAATAAAAACAAGACCTGTTTATTGTACAAAGGCAGGCTTCATTATTCAATGAAGATCATCAAATTTTAAAAGCAATTTCGTACATGAAACGTTTACACAAGTTTTAAAAGTTTTAATACCTTTAAAACTCCAAAGCTAAGGCGTTAAAAACTACAAATTAAATTTTATTTATTTATGGCTTTAATTTTTAAAAACCGGGGAATTATTTCGTGTTAATAAATCTAATATTGAAAATGTGAATATTTAAAATTGTAAATAAAATATAAGTTGAAAACCATGAATTTTTAAGCTGTAAATTTTTAAATTTGGGAATACTAGTACCCGTAACGAGTATGTAATATTCAGTCACAGAATTTAAAAATCTGTAGCTTTTTGAATTATTAAACAAAAACGCTTGTAATTAATACATATCGAAAACGTGTTGAAATTAAAAATTAATAAAAATTTAAAAATATAAGCTTTGCTTTGTTTTAACGTCCAACGACCGACCACACGAAAATTATAACAAGAATGAAACTTTCAATAATAAGCTTTAAAAGGCGTAACCCAAATCAACAACTAGCCAGGATTACTACAAGAAATTAAAAATAAAATTGAAAACATTTTCGTAAAGAAGTGAATCGTCAAAAATGCAATTGCTAAAATTAAAAAAAACAGAAATTTCCCACGTGAAGTAAAACGAACTAAAAAAAAGTTTCTCTAAATCGAAGGCATTCACGAAAAAGGTTGAAAATGTTTAAAAATAAAGACAAACGTATAAACGTTAAAATCCAATCACGTTTTTCTATCACTCTGGCCGTAGTTTCAGTAATGCCCTTTACGCTTCATTTAGTGAAAACGTTCTTACGGTCGTTGATTCGAAACGATCACTTGAGAATAAATATAAATAGGGTGGATTAGCTTTAAGGTTTAGTATCAGTTATCAGCCGGTGGTGATGGCAGAGCTTTAAAAATACACATTCGAACCGAATAAGATCCTTAAAGGGTGCTATCGTTACAATTGCCAATTTGTTTTATCTTTTTGATCTCGTTTTTCCATTTTCTGATACAAATTTTTATTAAAATTCTTCATAAAAGTACTTAATTAGACAGACAGAGACAACAATAGTCGCTAACTTTATTTTTTGTATTAAAACTTTTCAAAAATTAAAACAAAAAACCTAAGTTCGGAAAAACTGCAACCATGTCAGATTTCCAGTTAAATTTAGATGCCAAAGGAAAGAGAAATTCAACGGAGAAGCCATGGAAAAGATCGAAAAAAACAATGAAATTTTGCTGTTTTCGAGGTGACTATGATTAATGCTGTGTTTATTATTTAAACTTGTGTGTTTCTGACCCCCAAAGGACACAATGATATCACGAAATAAATTCCCCTGAAAAAGCGAAATCTTTTGATTTATTAGAGTTGATTGTAAATGAAAGCAACATTCTATTAATTATAACATTACATTGTCTATTTTATTTACTAAAACACGCCCTCCTTGGTTTCTACGTAGAAAGCTATCAATTCCCACTCGGTCCCTCGAAAACCGCAACGCGTAGACGTAACTAACGTAGAAAAGAATAGGAAACCACAACAAGCACCTCGACTAATTTGAAATCTAGACCCCATTGTTTCTAAAACCACCGCCTTCAGTTAAATTCATAGATAGGTTAGGTGTAAACGTTTTCAAGGATGTAACAATAAAACCCTTTGTTCGAGTTCTGCTTCATTACTGAGAATCCTACGTCGTTTTGCATAATTTATGAAGGCGCACACCAGGACGGATGAAATAATATGATTAATTGCATACGAGTCGCGAGATGCAACAGAAAAGGGCCTTCTGTTTAATCTACCACCCAGATACAGATAACTTCTAAGAAGACCGATACCGACGATAGCGCGGCGTTCAAAACATATTTGATAATAATTTAAAATAATACCTAGCGGTTTCATCAGCATAAATCATTTAAGAGATAGCATCAGTCAATAAACTTCTTAAAATAAAACATTTACAGTTCAACGGTTTAATTGATCGGTATCGGTTTACCACCTTACAAACTGAAAAAAATCTTTAATTTATTTAAACGGCGTTCATGAATATTAATAAGGCGAAGCCTTAAGGAACCGACGAAATTATTCTCGGTACCGCAACGGTACGAAGGTGTTGTGCACAATAAGCCGACATTTCTATCATAATTATCATGTTCTGTCACAGTTTCACGCTGTGATAATTAAGAATTACACGATTTATAGAATTGTTTCGGATACATCTAATAATGAAGGTCTGTCGTACCGTAAAATAGAGTTATTATGTAAATGAATCGTCAAGACGTGGGTATTTTATGTATCTTTATACGCTTGTCTAGATTTCCTCATCTTTTCTACCTACCACCGTAATCTATACCCAGACTTAATTAAAAACGAATTAGTAGTATTCAGATTCGGACAAATTCCCCGCTGATATTTACATAAACGATTCAGGAATTAGTTAGAGATAATTTTGGCGTGATTTGTGTTTACTGCGGCGCTTTTTTTTTAAGTTGCTGCGAAATTGTCAGAGTTAATTACAAGAATATTTATTAAATTTTTTCAGCAGTAACGACCAAGTAAAACCATTTCAATGCTTAATGAGAAATAAATCCAAGAGTTTCGAATTAATGTTTTGGAAATCTTATTCGTCGGTACAAAAGTACACCGAATTTCTTCTCCATTCACGCTTGTCATTTTCTCACGTCCGTTGTTGATTCCATTTCTGGAATTATAATTACGTTGCTTTGATAAAACCGATAAGACAAGTTTCAAAAGATCACACCGATCAATGGCTGTCTTTCCTCGAGGTGAGATTAATCTCGTTTAATGGCGGTTGTGTAATTATCTTTTCAATATGTGTTGGGTAATGGCAGTAATTTTCTTGCGAATTCAAGAAAGAAGATTCAGGAAACCCTGTTTTTGCTTTAGTTTTGAATATAATTTGCTGGATAATTTCAGTTTTAAGTTTGTAATAAATTAATGTTGGCTCAAACATAACATAAAATTCAGTTTCTTGAATTAATTAGTTCAAATTCATTAAAAATTCCTGCTGCTTTTAGTTGACAATATATTAAACCGGTAGGACAGCACTAAAATAGTAAAAAAAAGGTGGCTTCGTTCTAAAAACTGCAGTAAATGTTAGGTCATAAAATACAAATTTGGTGTATAATTGTTCTCAGAAGTATTCTAAAAACGGAGATTTCAAGAAGTTAATGTTAATTAAAGTTAACAAACCAGAATTGCTTTTCCTTTCAACAGTAAAACTGTTAATGTTTGAGTGAATTGTTTAAGTAATGTAAAATACCTGAAGAGACCAGACAATTATTTATAAAAATACCAGGTTTTGAAAATTCTGATTCTTATTTTCAGTTTGTTTACATTTTTTGGTCATATAACACCTAAAAAGTTGATGTTTATCTTTAATGAAAGATTTATCTGTTAGTGTTTGATTTTATAATCCAAACACAGAATGATTTGTAATGCAAAATATTCAATAACGTAAAAGTTCTAATTTATTTAAGGTTTTATTTTCAATTTCAATACATTTTGTAGGAATTTTAGCATTGCTAAAAGTGGTTTTCGTTGTTAAGGCAAATTATGAATTACATTTATTTTCTTTGTGAGGTTTTCGATTTATAAAAAGCCCTTTTCATTTTATCAATTTTTGGAGAAACTTCATGGTAGCACGTATACAGGGCGTTTTCAACATAATAATGTAATGAAGTGATGCATCGTGAAAAGTTGCCACGTGTGTTGATATGACGTGTTATGTAGGGTCATTACAATGAGATCCAAGCATGCGAGATGCACGTGCATGTCCACCGTGAATCAGAAAGATGACACTCGGGCCAGCTGTGATTGCTGTGAAGTTTGTGAACCGGATTGCACAACTCAGCACGTTTACGATAGGGTGAATGCACATGGCAAAGCGCATGCCATTGTTCTAAGACCCATGTACGTGGCAGCTGATTTCTTATATAAGGAATTGCTCAGTAAGAGCTCTTTATGGTTGATGTGGTCGTCGAAGAACATGTCCTTAGGAAGTCAGGTCTTTCGTATTAGTGGTGTTTCCTACGATTTTTATGTAAGACTATTTTTCTGTATTTAATTTAATTTAATTCAATTCATAGTAAGACTTGCTAATAGTTTTGATCGAATCCATTGTTTTATTTTATTAACTTCGATATGTGCATGTACTTGGAACTTAAATATTTTGTGAAGCTCAATCAGTCGGACATTATGTTATGTTAGTTGAATCAGAATTTCAATATCTCGCAGCAAACCACCACGTGGCGTAGCTGATTAAATACACTCCTCCGTTGGTACTTAGGAATTATCAAAAATTCCGCTAAATTTAATTAACACATTTTTACTAACTTTTGACGGCAACCACTACGTTACAAAATAAAATATTTAAAGACCAGAATTCTTAAGAAACTTAATGAATACAAATTTATATTCCAGATAGAGGATTTCTGATTCACTGTAAACATTATTGTTCTTTTTACATGTTTTTCAAACACTTGAAGTCTTAACAAAACGTCTTCCGGATTGGGACCGTGTCACTCGCCTTATTTATTTGCCTCGCTCGCGCGCTCGCTCGGCCATAAAATGCGGCTCGTCCAAAAAAATCCTACATTTTGTACTTGTAACATATATAACTATTTTCAGATTAAATTTTTGATATACACTTATTTCAATCCTATTTTCGATTTTATACACGTATGCTAGGCCTTTCAGCCTTCAAAAAGGTTTGTTTGATGTTCCTGGGCTAAAGGCTGATTTTCTCAGAATTTTGGATGATTTTGTGTTACATACTTGAACCAGTTCCAAATTTCGGTTTACCAAATTAAATAGAGCCACCCAAGAATTAAGGACGGAAATTACAGAATTAAAAAATTAGACGATCAAAAAATATTTATAGGAATTAACAGATGATAAGGAATCAAATTATTCCATCTGGAAAGTCATGAAAAAGCTACAAAGGCCAGTGATGCATTGTCCACCAATTAGAACTTCAGATGGAAGTTGGGCTAAGTCAAATCAAACAGTCGAGGTGTGTTTGCTTGTCATCTAGAACAAACTATTCAGCCAAATGAAAGATAAATCATACAAGAATTGATGCCATATAAAAGTGAAGACGTAAATATTGATCCACTAGCAGAAAAAATTAGGAACAACATTAACCCAAAGATTCTGACCTCATAACTGGAGAGATCCTTAAGAAACTGTCCAGGAAAGCTATGGTTCAACTTACTTACCTAATAAATGCAGCATTTCACTTAAAACATGTACCGGATGTCTGCAAAGTGATTGAAGTAATTCTGATTGCTAAACAGGCCTCATCGTACAGACTTCTTTCTCTACTGCCAATTGTATCTAAGCTATTCGAGAAGCCACTACTAAAGCGACTAAAACCTATCATTACCGAGAACTAATCCCTATTCATCAGTTTGGATTTAGAAGTGAGTGTTCGACAACTGACCAAGTACATCGAATAAAAGACATTGTAAAAGCCTACAAAGATAAGAAAATATGTTCAGCTATATTTTTAATTGTAGCCCAGGCATTCGATAGGGTCTGGCACGAGGGACTAACAAGTTGGGTAAAATGTTGCTAAAACAATATGTCCAGATAATAAAATCTTATATTTCTGGACGAATATTTCGTGGAGCGTACCCCAAGGTAGCGTGCCAGGACCAGTGCTATACCACTTGCAATATACAACAAAACTCAAAGTCTCACGATTGCTGATGACACACTATCCTAGCAGTGGGAAATGATAGAGAAGAAGCTACAGTTATAATCCAAGAGACACGTTACAGTGTAACTGAATGGACTAAGAGGTGGAAAACAAGAATAAACTAGAGTAAATCATTACTTATTAGTTTGTATTACAAAGAAAGGGAACAATTTCTAGCAACACTTAATAATAACAACATTTCACATCATGATACTGCAAAATACCTGGGAATGAATCTACAAATACAAAAAAATGCAGTGGTTATTCGGAAGAAAATCTCAATCCTCCGTGCATTATAAGATAATGTTGTATAAACAAATCTTAAAACCAGTCTGGTTTTATGGATATGCAGCAAAAAGTAACATAAATAAAATCCGAGTTTTTCAGAACAAAGTGTTCCGAGGTATTGTCAATGTGCCTTGGTATTATCGAAATCTGAAAATACTGACAGTCAAAGAAGAGATCAAGAGGTTTGTAAGAAATCACGATGGAAAACTCCAAGCTCACGACAAAATCCAGGTTCTGCAGATACCGGATAACGCTAGCTTAAAAACAAGACTCAAAAAGGGTAAAACCTTTTGAACTTGTGTAGTACATTGTGTATAATGCAGTGTTAGAAAGCATAGTATAACACGTTAAAATATTGTCTTCATCTTAGAATTTAAGAGATGCCGATGGGAATATCTTAGCTAAGTAACTAGTTTTAAGAATTTTAAAATATAATTGTAGGGTGTGCTATCAGGGGAAACTATAACTCAATTTTTCAATTATATAAGCTTAGGTAAAGTTACTTATATTCTTCAAGAATTGAATAGCTGAATCGTGGTTTAAAATGCGATTATTAAGACAGACACAGGTTGCTTCCTGAGTAACAAAATATATGAAAAAACAAATATTTAAAAAGTAAAAAATGTATAGACACGGAATATTCAAAACTCGAATTCGTTATAAGGTTTACTTACATTTTCACATTTTTCAGTCAGTTCAGGATTTACAAAAATAATATAGGTAAAAATTTAGGATAAAATTTAAATTAAGCAGCAAATCAAGCACTATTCGGGTTAATTCGGTACTTAGAAATGGGGTAAGAGCAAATGTTTGATTATTTTACTAGTAATTTATTTGAAAAATCATTTGCTTAAGTGTTTTCTGAAGAAGAAGAATGTCTTTTTTCAGAGTTTTAAAGTACATACAAAATTAGATTATCGATATTAAATATTTAATATTAAATTGTGAACGTAAACAAGTTATGAAGGAATAAATGTCAGCTGTATTTAATTAATAAATAAACTATAATATTTAAGCATTTACAGTCCAATTAATACACGCAAATTAAAGTTTCAAATTAAAACCGAAACTTAAAATAATATAATTTTCAAAAAACAGAACGTAGGTAGTTATTCAAAAAGCCAGCTGAAAATTTTACTAGAAGATATCAGTAAAGTCAACAAAAACAACAAACTAAACTGAAACAGACAATTATTTTAATTGCAAAATTTAACTTAACTCAGAAAATCGTTTACAAATAACTTCAATTTCTGCGATTTCATTTTTTATTATTGGTCTTATAAATATAAATAAGACCATTGGTCTTATTTATATTTATAACCGAAAACAAAAGCTTTTTGGTAAAATACGACAGGAAGTGATATACATTCAGTCAACATTTACATTATGTATTAATATCTTTTACTTACTCCGTTTCCAGTTAACGTTCAATATGGTTACTACACCGTGTAATCCAGGTCTAATAATAAATATTATCGTTCTTTTAATATGAATACCATGATTACTATTGATAAACCCATTTTCAGGTAAAATAAAAAGGTTGTTTTTGATCGGTAAAGACATCATTAACTCGAACAAATATATATGAATCTAATAATAATTACCACATTTCCAAGAAAAAGAACCACTATGAATGTAAATGATGTTTTTGATTTCTGGTTTTCTGATTCAGAAAGTTTGGGTTTTTAAGGAGTGATTACTTTAAGAATATATTTCAATTAAAATCTATATGTCTGCAAAATTTTGATCCATTACTTGAACTCCTTACAGACGATTGACTAAAATCTTCATGCCTTAGTAAGGTTTTAAGTTTTTTTCGTAAGTTTAAATATTTCATAAAAAAAATTAAGATAAGATGAGAAACTGTGTTCTTCGATTAATAGAAGCAAATCATGTATCCGATAATTTCTTGGTACAGTTATTGAAAGCTAAGTGTTACTCAAAAATAAACAAATAAACAAACGATCTAGGCATCGATTCTCTCCTTTTGAAAGAAAAGTCGCAAAAACAACAAACTGAACTGAAGTAAATCGAAAGCGTAAAACATCAGTCTTTTAATTAAAACTAAAAGTTCATCTAACAACCCGCAGGTTTCAGAAATTCGTGGCGTTATTTAACCACCACACCGACGTAATGGATTATAAAAGCTTCTGAATTATTAAAAGGAACGGAAAAGCATTTTCATTTTCCATTGATTAGTCAACGTTATGACAAGCGGCTCAACGAATCAGGCCTCGTTCGATGGGATTTTAATAAACCACTGAAAATATTCAACAATGAATAATCTCAATGTTAACGAAAGCTCGTGAGACTCGAAATAACACTGTGACTGGCAAAATTCAAACATAATTGTAATAATCCTCCAATTTAATACCAGTTCTGATGAAAGCATGAACACATTTATGATTTTATACGGCTCGCGAGAGCCATTAGATTATATATTTGTTGATGTTAAGTGAAATCAACGTTTTGCAAAATTAGGGATTTAAAGCTTGGAGTTTTTAAGGATAATCCTTTTACTTTGCGTTTTTTGTATAATCTAAAAAAACCTACTCATGCGAAAAGCGAAATGAATTTTTAATAATAAATTAATTACCTTGCATTTTAGATTATGTAAATACGTGGATTACGTTAGTTTACACCACGTTAACACGTTTACACTTTTGTGTGTGTGTTCGTGGATGTAGCGTTTCAAGCCGTTTGTATAAACTAAGGCTGTTGAAAAGAAAAAAATTTATCCGGATATCCGGATATGAACTTTTATCCGAGTCATCCGAAATTTCCGAATTCGGTTAACAAACTAATTTTTTATCCGGATAATTAGAAATATCCGAATAGTTATAATATCCGGATAATTTACAGTATCCGGAAAATTTACAGTATCCAGATTACTTTTAAATCTATTATCAATTAAGTAGAAAGCTGAAAATGATATGAAAATATTGAAAATACTAAAAAAGGTCTGTTGCTGCTCTCAAAAAGTATTATGCAAACTTTTTAAAATATTAAAATATAGCTTCCAGAAACTAATCTCCTACGTAACTTGCCTACAAAATATTCTGTAAGCAGTTTAAAAGAAATCTTTAGAAATCATTAATTCTATTCTTAGTATTCTTATCACATACCGCATTAAATTACATCATATATTTGATGTGAATTCTCGTTATTTATTTCTGTTATGTTTTGACTGCTGTGTTAGTGTTTAGTCAGCAGTCGCCAACTAAAAACTCTTAATAAAATAAACAATCTAATCTAATCTTGCATTTTGATTGATCGATTTTTGACAGATGACATATGAGTTGAATAGTCATTGCAATTTATAAATTTAGTGTTGCGTATTCAGCGATAAATTCTTTTATCCGGATAATTCTTTATTCGGATAATTTTTTTATCCGAGTTATACAGGTTATCCGGATATTCTGTCTCTCACGGATATCCGATTTCTTCCATTTCGGATATTTTTAAATACTAATTATCCGGATATCTACGTGAAAATTATCCGGATACCCGTTTTATCCGGCTCGGATCAACAGCCCTAGTATAAACCCCAGTGTTTGCTTTGTAATAATCTATTCATTAATATTTCATCATTAGCCGCCGTGTAATATAATGGATTTATGAAGCTACAATTTAATTGCCTACGCTCCAAACAGTTTTATCACAATTTCTGCACGTTAGTACCAAAACAGCAAGCAATAAACTCGTAACAATCTCTCTATTAAGAGTCACGGCATTCATATCTAAACTAGGTATGTTTAACAGAATTATACAATTTACAACACGATATAAATGTATTACTCTTTTTCACAAAGCGTCCCATTTTGCTGAAAATTCATGGCGCATAACTGTGGAACTGTTTATTATTTGTATAAAGATGAACCTGTGATAAGGGCTGATTAATGAGACGTCCCAGAGGCGAACGGCTGCACGCGACGTTTGGCGACGCCAGTAATGACTTACCTGAAAAGAAGAGAAATACAAACATATTAGTTATTAAAAATTACGTTATAAAAGCGAGGATTACACGAAATAACCGGCTGCGGGAGGGGGGCGTAATCCTGAATTAAAAACCTATTTCGCTTTTTATGAAACTGCAGCGATTCAGAAAAGCGTCCATTCATTAAAAAAGTTGCTTATTACGGTAGTTTATCGCCCTTGTTTTTACTTTACATAATCATACAGCGGCCAAATTTATGCACCCTTATAAATATATGGAAATTTCCTTTAATGCACCAGCAAAACGTGTAATTATATTTAAAGATACTGCTATCCTGCATATTGCTTTAACTACCGTGAGCACGAAAACATGGCAATTTCCAGGATTAAGATTATTGCTCTTTAAAATTACGCCCGGGCGAAATGCATACCGAAGATATATACAGATTACGATTACCCATAATAAAAGAAACACGACATTTAAGCCATTTTTAACGCAATTACATGTAATTTTCTTGCTCGAATCTTCCAATCTTAATGATTTCGTACGAAATAACGGTGTAATTTATTACCGAAAGCTTACAAATTCCGATCACCTCAGTATTTCTTGCAAATTCCTCAAAGAACTGATAATCAAAGACATACAAAAAATAACCTTCCCGAACGAAAAAAAACTTAATCTAACTTGTCAGATTCGAACCCTATTTCTAACTTGTTCAAAATAAATAAGGGTCATGAAGTAGGTACTTTGCCAACGGTGGGTCTTCAGCAAAACCCAAAGTCGAAACTGTCTAATTAAGTTCGGATGTAAACTGCTAAAACTTTTTATTTAATTCCAACTAACTTGTTTAGTTCAAGTTTGATATCTTGTTGGCCCATCGATCACATAGTTTAACCAAAAGAGTATTTAACTTTAAACAATTTCAGATTTAAGATTTTAGGTAATTTTGTAAGCGAAGAAGTAGTAATTATTGGTCCTTTTAGTAATTTTTCTCTTTTAATTTTTTGAGTTACAGCTAAATTCTATTTCTACTCGTATGTGAAAACACCTAAAAATCCAATATTTAAAGGATTCGAAAATTTATGAAAAAAAATTCTAAACCATGACGTTTCTTTGCTAAGTTAAACAGAATCATTGAAAGTGAGGAATTTTGCCATTTGCAACAAATTTACAAACGGTTTTTAGTAACACGTGCGGTGGTGACATTAACCAAAATAAAATAGTTCGAACAAAATTGTACAAGCCAACCAAAGCACTTCATACATTTCCTTTTGCAAAACGATCAAAATACCAGTAAACGCCCGAACGTTTTCCAAAGAACCAAAAGGTGCAAATTTTAGGCAATAATACAAATAGACAAAATTATTTTATATGCCTATTAAAACCGAGAACAACTCCTAAAACGAGGAATTTATTGGTTGTAACCTGCCAAACGAATACTAATAACCAATTTTTCACTTTAACACCAACCGAATGTAAAAACACCAAAATAATTCACTCCAAAAAAGCCCATATGCTCCTACTTAATATTACAAAACTGAACCATTTGAATGTCAGCAGAAACAAAATAAATTCCATTTTTAAGTATTTTCTGTTGTATTAAAATGAGATCGTAGGCGTATTTAGAAAAAAAGGTCTCTGATATTCAAAGAAGTTTGAATAAATTCCAACTGATCCAAATTTTAGAAACAAATAAAGAATTTCAAGAGTACTCGTGAAGATCAACTTTCTATTCTATTAAATCGATGTTTTCTGAGAGCATGATAAATTTGCATAGCTTGTCCATTAAGTCCACTTCATTGTTGGACCCTGTGACATTTAATAGCGCCGTTCGTTCACTATTTACATGATTCACCTCACCGTGTATTTATAATGACTCGAGTTTCCAAATAAGTACACTGGGATTGTCTATTGTATGGCATTGTATTTCTGTTATTTTTTACTGCTTTCTAATTATACGGTCGGCGTGAAGAACTCGCATGTTATTAAAGACGTTGCAAATAAAAATAATAATAACAACGGACTGGTATGCATGAAGTTATCACGTATGGGTATGACATATGAAATGCAATACCGGTGTAAGTAAACTTGGACGTTTGAAATTGTCCTCGATACCGTTATGGCACTTCCTTCTTGCTCTAAAGACACTGTAAATACGTAAACATTTCTTAAATACTTTGAGTAATAAGCGAACAGTTGGGTGTGTCAGTAAATACTAGGTTGAAAAGAGAGGTTTCTTAATCAAATTCTGAAATCTGTTAAACTTATCAAATAACTATTTTTATTATTATATTAAAGTATTCATGTAACTACAACAATGACTTGACAATGGTCCGGAAATTATTAGTTTCTACTACGCAAATATTTGTTGTTATGAGATTTTAATTTATTTACAGCCCTTCCAGTAAAATAGTTTTATTACGAACATGAAACGGCAATTTGATACGTTGCATTCATTCATTTGCAGAAAAATATAAAAAGCACTATTTTCTTTTCACCATATACACACTGTTTAAAAAAATTCGCCAAGTATTTGACACAAAAATTCAAAATTCAAAAAAATCATAAATAACATGAAACCATAAACATACTGTGTTCTTCTAGAAGTGGCGCGCCCTTTACAGAACGTTGCTGGTTTTCTCTCCATATGTCTGTAGCGCGCGTCAAGTACTCTGAAGCACGGAAGTGCTTGCACTTGCACTCCAGCGAAGACTTACTAGGCAGAAATATCTCGGTGGTTTTCTATTAACTTCCGAGGGAAGCGATCTGATGTTATCGGTGTATGCGTGGCCCTGGGAATTGAACCCGGGCCATCTCAGTGGTCAGACGCACGCTGAACCAACTGAGCCTCGACCGCGACATACTGTGCTATGTGGTCCTAAAAAGCAACGATTTTTGGAGTTCTTGAATAGTATTTAGGTCTCGAGTTGCGGTAGCTAGGTCAAGTGCGATCACGAGAGTTAAGCTTCGTTCCTTCGTTGTCTCGGCTGAGTAATTGGATGGGTTGCCCGACTGCTCGGTTAACGTGGCACCTCCCTCCGACATGACGAGAGTGAGAGAATGGGACAATTAGATAAGGCACAGTGGGTGGGCAGATGAAAGAAGATTCGACGCCCAGAAGGGCACAAGGATAAAAGATAAAGAAAGAAAGAATATCATTAATTTAAAGTTCAACGAATACCCAGAAAATGAGTTCTTTAACATTAAATCATAATTTTATTTAAAACACAGCAAATTTCAATTTTTGTGAACTTGATATTGCATAAATTAAAAAAAAAAAATTTGAATCGACGAAACATTTAAAGGAACTCAAGGTCAAAACATAAAACTGCACTTGATAGAACCTATGCAGCACTCTAAAGGGCAACCAAATTTTAAGCACTTCAAGAGCTTGACTATTTTCAGAATAAGATTATGAAGCAAAAGACAAAAATGGAGCTGGAATAGGCGGTCCCCAGAAGAAGAAGAATAAGAAATGAGAATGAAACAAAAAAAATTATCTAATAAGCTGCAGATTTTTACTTATTTTACACATTAGTGAGAGGTTCGGTTTGCACGCCTCCAGTTCTTGTCAGAGGTTTCCCATTGCTTTATCCATTGTATAAGCCGAGAAGGTTATGATTTATCTCCTGAATTGCAATCTTACGAGCATAAATATTACCAGATTTGAAAAGAAAGACATATGGTGTTTAAATATTTTCGAAGGAATTAATTACACATGGAGAAGTCTAAAGAGGATGCTGACCATTTGAATGACACCCCATCTTATTGGAATCAGTCCAACGGACATTTTGAGATTTATGTAACACTAAGAAATGTCCTTCGCGGTCGTGGGTTAGATGGTTCAGCGTGCGTCTGACCATTGAAATAAAGATTGGTCCGGGTTCAATTCCCACGGCCACACCTACGCCGAAAACGCCGATCGCTTCTCTCATAAGACAATTGCAAACCACCGAGATATTTCTGGCTAAGTAAGTCTTCTCTGAAGTAGCAGTGCAAGCACTTTCGTGGTTCGCGGGCCACTATGTTTGTAAGCTACTTGACACGCACACCACAGACATATGGAGAGGCAAGGCCCTATAAAGGACACGGCACTGCGAGAGAAAGACGAAATGTTCAGGAAAAAATTAGAATAAATAAGCGAATATATTATTGTATCCAACACCAGGTCGGTATGGGGGTATCGGGATGTACGTATTAAAAAAGTTTATGACCTGGCCGATCATAACATTCTTCTTCTGAATGAGGCATGCCCTTCTATACACACATAGTGGACCTACAGTTTTACGTGGGCAGCATTCTACTCCAGAAAAGCTTTACTTTACTTCCAAAAGAGGTATATGCGCGACTCTGAGAATCCAGTCTCATTTTCACTGCCCAGACTAACGCTGAACCGACTGAGCCACGTCAGTAACAATAAACCAGAACAAAATGATAGCAAAGCCTTTGTAAGCAGTCCCTGCATGAAAAGAACTACAGAACTACTCTTCTTAAGTGAGACGCACACATACCTTATAGTCAGAATATGCAATGAAGAACCAGAAACAGTGATGCATACATTATGACCTTGTAATGAATTTAGAGTAAAAGAGTATCGGGCGCCTAGTTATGGAATCGAATGATTTCAGGACACAATTCAGTGATACCTGAATCTCTTAGTACACGGAAGTAAGACAACGTAGTGAGTTTTACTGATTAACTAAAAGCGAACAAGTAAGTTTCGTAGGCCATAGCGCTTCAGAAGCTTTTGAAATAGAGTCCTCGATGAAAAACATGGCCGAATCTTCGACGTCACAGCTCCTGTGTGGGGGATGTCCTTTAGGATTGCCGTCTACCGGTTCGAATTTATGGTAACGGTTACTCTAACCTGTCTCAAAACTGTTATGCCTCAGGCTTTGGAAGATTGCCTCTTTACATGACACAGTTATTTCTGAGCTAGAAAATAGAGGCTTATGAAAGTGATGTAAATTATCAGCAGTTCAGTTTTTCTTACTGAGTGCACCGCACACCTGTATATACAGAGAACAGATGGGGAAAAAAGACCAGTAGAAATTTGAATGAACGAACAACAGATTAGAAATTAACTGCAGTATTATCATCTCATTGGAATTTTTTTAAAACTAAAGCATTGAGATTTATTATAATAATTCCGCTGAGTTGGCCATGGTTATAATAAATATTAGCGACAAAAGAGTACCTTGGATTACCGTTAAGGCTATTTTGAAGTTTCCACAATTATTATTAATGAATATCGATCAAAATTCCTAAGAATATTTCTAGACTGTATTCTATAAGTCTGTCATGGCTATAATTTTAGGGACAAAGAACTACCTTTCCCGGCTATTACCTTCGAAAGGACGGCCTCGAAGCCCCCAGGAGTGCTTTTTTGAAAATACAACATTATAGTTATGGAATAGAGGTGTGTCGGTCGTGAACGATTCGTTCAAAAAGAACGAATCAATACACTGAATCGAATGAACCGAGTCTTTTCTTTGAAGTGAATCGATTCATTGATTCACTCAACTCGGTTCCGAAGCGCGAACTGCGGAGTGCGGAGCCGCCGTACTTTGAAGTGAATCGATTCACTGGTTCACTCGACTCGGTGTCCGCGCCCGGAGCCGCCGAGTATTTCTGTGAATCGATTCAGAAGTGAATCATTCAACTCGTCCGAGTTTCGAGTCTTTAGCGTTCGTAGTTCCTATTCCTGCGTAAAAATGACGAGTAAATCGGATTCGAACGTGTAAAATTTGACAATGCGGTGTTTAGACCTTTAGACTGTCTTTATTTTAATGTAATTTAATTTAATGTAAAATTGAAAATGGCAAATAAGTAAATCAGTAAATATAACACCCTTTTGGCAAATTATGCGTGAAACGTACATTTATGCCAGCGTTACGAAATACAAGAGCGCTGTACAAAAATAAATCATATCTTTTATAACAATAAAGCTATGCAAGTAATTTTTTAACTAAAAACTTCTTCATTCTTTTCTACCCATTTCATACGATATAATTACCCATCTATGTAAAATAGTTTAAAAAATACCTCGATGCTGAAACTTCGACTACGCGTTTCGCGTACGCTTTGTTTAAATAATTTATGTAGCATTTGTTAACAACAATTTTGAGATAATTGTGGCAGCATCTGAATCCAGAAAGAATAAGCTTTCCAACAGTTTAAAAATCATTGAGATATATTTACAAATACGCTTGTAAATGCGATGTAAACATAAAATTATTCAATTTTACATTCTTGAGTATTGAATACGAATACAGGAATCTACGTACATTTACCATTGCTTCGGTTCGGTCTGTCTTAAAACTCGTTAGTTTAAACAAAACGCGTGAATGAGTGAATCATTCAAGAACGAATCTTTGTGAACGAATCACTTGGAATGAATGATTCAAATGAATCGATTCACCAAAAAGAATCGAACTTCCCATCTCTATTATGGAATACGAAAGTCTCAAAAAGTTAAAAAGAACATTTGTATATATTGTTCCGGACTGTCTCGCAATAGTTCAACTTGCCTTTATATTTTTTTATTTAGCCTCCAAATGTCTTAGGACCGCCTGAAACTGTCTTCAGCAATCAACCTCTCCAGTAATTCAAAAACAAACAAAAACACCCCAAACTGCAAAAAGCACACATTGATCCCAAATATAATGCGTCTGCATTACTTTTAAATATATACCTCTTTCTAAATTATTTTCAATTCTTAATTGCAGTTCATTTTATTCAGTATACATAAAAGAAAAAAAGCCATGTTGGAGAGCATAATTTTCCCACTGTATATCAATAGAAATAAGATAGATTAAAAATTATTTTTAGTAAATATTAGGCCTACTCGCATTTTCCTTAAAATGAGGAAAAATAATCTGAATCTCTTCTTGACCTATCTTAAATTGTTTTCTAGACAATAGCGAATCAAAGAATGTGCACAGGCTTAACAATTCGTTAAATAAATGGGACACCAAAGTTTAAATCAGTTACGGGTTGTGTGTGTATGAATGTATTTATTTATTTATTTATACATTTATTTTCGGAAATGAGACAAAATGGAAAAAATCTTATTTTTATAACAGGGTAACGAAGCAAGAAAGGTAAAAGGTCGCTCGGACTAAAGTTTAGTCTATAATAAGAGAAACAAACGAAATAAAATATGAAAGAATCAATAGTTACTAAAAGGTTGAACTTTTGATCTTTTCAGTACCAACATAAATTTTTGATGATAACTAAAAAACTTGTCTGTTGAATTAAATGCGTTAGAATCGATTGTTGCTCCTTAAAGATCAAATTTGGGGAATTGTCTTACAACTAAGTTTTTGATTGCTCTGCCCTCAAAGATATACATCTAGAAAGTGTGAATGCTTTCGCAAATATCTGTCATAAACTACTGAACCCTTATTATCTTGTTAGCGCCCACTAAACACATGTAAAATAAAGGACCAAAATTATTACACGCCAAAAATTTTTTTCAGTTAATTCCACCAAGCAATTTATAATTAAACGAAAAAAAAATAACACCTAACTTTTAACTTTTAACAAGGTTATTATATTAACCACATAATTTTTAACCCATTAAAATATTAAAAAATTTCCCGAAATTATTTATTAAAAAAGTCGCCCACCGTAGCACATTTAAAATGTCAGCCGGAACACATAAAAAAGCGATTATCTTTTCCTAAAAGATACAGTTTAGATTAGTAAATTAAAATTTATTTAATCACCACAGATAAAACAGTTATTAAGGAAAGTTGCTCATGTTCCAACTAAAGAACCAATAAATTTCTGTTGAAGGTAGCCGTGATAAGTAACATATTTTACTTATATCTTGTATTTATTTATGTTTGTTTTTATTTGCTTTTCAGATAAAGCTAAATATATGGGACGATTTTTTAATAAGGAAAGTTGTTTGCGTATAAACTGAAGTAGGCCGTGACTTTTACTTAAATTATGAAAAAGATAAGAGTATAAATAATAACAATTCCAAAATCGCAAATGTAGTTGAATGAATCTATTTTACAGTTTAAAGCAAGATTAGTTTGTTTAGAATAGCAGGTTTCAAAAGTTATTTATGTTTTCTGAATAATTTCGTTTGACAAAGCACATAAAAAAAAATTAACAGTATGAGGTCCGTGTTAATTTTAAGAAAGTTGCAAAACCGCATGTTTTTCTACTGTTGCTAGTCTTCTTGAGGAGCATATTTTTGGCAGTCATTTTATTTAAATTAATGACTCTTTTAAAAGAAACAGTTAACCCAATTCTATGCTTGCGCTTGCAAAATTCGTTTTTGTTTAACATTCTTTCGTATGTAATACTAGAAAACCGTTTTCGAGTCTTATCTAAAGCTGCTACAATAAAAATACTATCAACTACTTGAAACTTTGTAGTTTCCTTCGTGTTCGTGTGAGAAGCTACGACGACCCACATGTGGGAAGAGATTTTTATCGGTGTGAAGTATGTTTCATATTTTAGTAAATGTGTTAAAGCTTGATTTGATGCTAAATGGCTTAATCTGGCAAAAGAACAAATATTAAGTCAAACGCTTTCAAAAACAATTCTTGTAGAAACTTAGAGTAGGTATTTCTAGTAGGTACTTCTAGACTTAAAGAATGGATAATTTAGTAAGCTTGTCTTTATAAACCCATAAAAATAAATTTATAGCACAATACCCTTTTTAGTATATTTTTAGTTATAATAAGTATGTAAAAGTCATGTTTCTGTAACCGTTACAATAACACAATTTTTTATTTATGTTACTTATACGAAATAACAATAAATTGCTTAGAAGCTTTTATGTTTTATACGTGTTGGTGTTTTACAAGAACTAGGATGACCTGATTGTTCTATTTTGTATAACTGGTACGCGAAAGCGATTTCTCACGCCATTCTTTCATAGCTACAATATAAATTTTATCAGTAATTGATTATAAGATGCTGCGTAAACATAGATAACCTTTAAATTTTGATTGAAGTTCTATAAAACCTTGAGTTATTAGGAATTTTATAAAACTCCCAGCCGTAGATTTAAGTCGTAACGTAAGCTGTTGTAAGACTGACTTTATTTAACAGATGTTCATTTTTCACTTTCACTCTATTAGTAAAAATTACAAACTACAACTTGTTAAAATTAAGTAATGAACGGTTGGTAAATTGATTTTGGCTATAAAAGTTAATGTATCGAATTCCATATTAAGCATGTAAAACACTGTTCTAAATTCTTTGGTAGCTAAGATGAATGTTTGGTATGCTAACCACAAATTTTACTGTTACAAAATTATTTCTTCACATATTTGGCATTAGAAGGGTTTTAATAGGAATTCTTGAAAGTTTAAGTCATTAATCCAAATTTTTTTATTACTTTTCTAATCAAACGTTTGTACACATTTGTCTGTTATATATTATATATTATTTAAAAGCAAAAATATTAATTTTTCTATCTAGCGTCGACTATAAAAGGGATTTTACAGTTTAAAAATTTATTAAATAATAGATAGGTATGTAAAATAAAAAATTTCAAAACTTTTTCTGGGAATTTAGAAGTTATTGTTTACGCCTTAAGAAGTTGCAAGAAAAATTAAAAATGTATTTAATGCCAATTTGCTAACTTACAAATTATTCATAATAAAAACCAGTTAATGAAGAATAATACTGTATTATATTAAATGTTAAAACAAATTGATTGCAATTCAATAAAACATTTGTTCAAGAAATTATGCGAATCGAAAACTAAAGAAGCTGTTATAAACAAAACATTATTGTATTATTAAAGAAAAGTTTAAACTAAATTAAACCTGCTTGCTATCCTGCACAATTTGTCAACTTTTAGTCCCATAGGTATAAACAAATTTACACAATTTAATAATCAAAACAAGAAAAAAATAAAAATAAACTTTCTGGTAGGTTTATGCAGTTTCCTATATGAAGTTTCCGAATGGATTGATAAATATAGATATGAATTTATTACTGTTTGGAATTTTCATCTCATCTAATCTTATTTTTAGGTTTAAATTTTGTTGGTAATTTATGTCATTAACGATTTTTCATAAATTAATGCTTTGTGCCAATTGTATAAAAATTCTTTATGGACATCTCAAGTAATTGCAAATTGTTTGCTATTTGTTTATATAAAAACAACAAGGAACTCATTAGCTTCAATTTAGAAATCGATATTGCAAAAGAAAGCCTAGAATGTTTACGAATTTAATGTGAAATTTTGATAAATATCTCAATGAAAGAATATTGAAGTTTGCTTTTCCTTAATTTAAGAAATAAACTCAAATTATCAGGTGTTTTATGAAAACCTTTTCCTAAACCAAATTAATGTTCAAAATGAGATTTAAAATTCTTACTTACCTCTCTTATGTAAAATGTTTTCTTGTTTTTCTCTTTGTTAGAAAAAATTCAAAATTTATATTAGATTAGATTTAATAATTTCAAAACTCCTTGAACTGACTGAACAGTTAAAATTGGTTAGGATGAATCTGCCCGAAACTCATATTTTGGAAAATTGGTAATTTTCAGTTTTTGAATTCAACGAAGTTTGATAACAATGAATAAAATTTATTTATTCTTAAAAATATACATTTTCGACCTTATATTTTAAATTATCAATTAGGTATTTCGTGTAGGTACAAGAAACTCGTAACGTAATACTTTTTCAAAATTTATATATAAAATTAAGTTAAATAAATTTGAAGCTGAAATGCTACAGTCGAATTTGATTGGAATTTTATTTCAATAACGAAGTATCTTAAAAACTGGACTAATTTTGGATAAATTCTTGTCTTACACAAACTCAATTGAATTTTCTAAAAACTGTAGGTAATAAATATTTGTTCTTATCGTTAAGAACAAATACAGATTTAATAATTATTGGTTCAAGCTTAAAAGCTGAGTGACGATTTAAGAATGATTGCCACGAATTTTTCAAAAATATAAGTAGTCTTTGGGGAAATTCCCTTTTCTTTTTTAATAAAACAATGACAAAATTTAAAGCCATTAGTTTATTAATTTAATTCTATTTTAGTAATTGGCGCGGAAAAATCCAACAAAGAAGTATAAAACGTCAAACCCACCACAACAAACCTTTAGAAAACATGAAATATTTTTACGAATTTGGATTTCATACCTAATTAATTTACTAAATGTTTGTAATAGGAAAATAGTTGGGTTAAATCCAAAAATTATGAACCTTGTTATGTGCCCAAGGCTTATTTACCTCGTTGTAGGCGATTTTAGGAAGGTTTTATGTCTATTGATGCTTGTAATACAGCTTGGCTTTAAAGTTATTAGATTATAGCTCCAATTTTAAACACAGTTTTAAATAATATTTTTCCTGGGCTTATAATATACGTTTAAATTAAAATCTAACTCTGAAACGAATTCATTAAAAGCTGTAATTCTTGGTTTTTCTTTCTTTTAAAAAATCGAAATATTAACTTATTAATTGTAATCTAAAATAAATAATCAGGAGTGCGTCTCTTGAATTTGAGTTTTCGATCTATACCTTTTCAACTTCAAATTGAGACTAATCATTTTCAAATTGAGAATAAACACGTTCAAATTGAGACAAAATAATCTGAAATCGATTAAACACATTCAAATTGAGAACTAACACAATCAAATTGAGAATAAACATATTCAAATTGAGAATAAACACATTCAAATTGAGATAAAACAAGCTGGAGTCAATTAAACACATTTAAATTGAGAATTAACATAATCAAATTGAGAATAAACATTTTCAAATTGAGAATAATTAATTTAAAATTGGGAAGCAATTCATTTTATTGTATCAAATACAAAAATTAGTAGAAACAAAGATGACTACATGTATATTAAGTTATTTTAAATAATATTTATACACTTATTGGCAATTTTGTCTCATCACATTATTAATTTCTCTCCAGTTCATGGTTTTGTTATATGTACATACGTTTTCCTATATAATGTTTTCTATATACATACACAGACACAGCTGACGAGGAGAAACTCAGTTTGGGGTAAATTCCGGCAACTGTACAACAGTTTCATGTATAAAAATTATTGTTGATATATTTTTTGATATAATATTGATGAATTTTAATTTTCAGTTGTTATTTCCCAATTTGAAATTATTTAGTCCCAATTTGAATGTGTTTATTTTCTATTTGAAAGTGTCTATTGTCATTTCAACGGGTTTAATCAAGTCGAAATTAATTATTCTCAATTTGATTATGTTAATTCTCAACTTGAATGTGTTTAAGTGATTTCAGATTGTTTTGTCTCAATTTGAATGTGTTTATTCTCAATTTGAATATGTTTATTCTCAATTTGATTATGTTAAATCTCAATTTGAATGTGTTTAATTGATTTCAGATTGTTTTGTCTCAATTTGAATGTGTTTATTCTCAATTTGAAGATGATTAGTCTCAACTTGAGGTTGAAAAGGTATAGATATATTCCTAGATACTTTACTGCGATGTCGTTCGCATCTCAAGGTACTGCAGTTGCGTTCACTTGTAACTCAGCGGGGTTGGGCGGACGTCTAACCGTAAAAAATTTGACTTGGCACTTTGATGTGGTATTTTCCATAAGTACATCACACCACTGACAATATGAATCAATAGCAAGTTGGAGTTCATCAGTTGCTTGTTGAATATCTAAATTCTGAGAAATAAGCGCAGTGTCGTCCGCATACATAGCAACTTCGACATTATTGAAGTGAGGTTTGTCATGGGTATACACATTATATAAAACTGGCCCGAGTATCGAGCCCTGTGGGACCCCTGCTATAATTTTCATTAAGCTTGAATATTGTGAGTTGACCCTTACTTTAAATGTTCTGTCTGTTAGAAACGATGCAATCACTCGAGTCAGATAGGTGGGTGGGTTGATTTGAAGAAGTTTGTAGATAAGACCTTCTGTCCAGACTTTATCAAACGCTTTAGAAATATCGAAAAAGGCTATTACTGTGTGCTTTTTCGTTTCGAATCCGTTTGTTATGGTATTAGTGATTCGTAGTAATTGAATGGTTACTGCGAAATCCGTATTGAGTTACAGGGATAATGGCCCTGGCATCTAGTATGTCACTCAGGCGTCGATAGATGATTTTTTCAAATAATTTTGATAATGTTGGGAGCAGGCTTATTGGTCGATAATTTGTAACTATCTTTTTGTTTTTCATGGGTTTAGGAAATAGGATAATTTCTGCTTGTTTCCAGTTATTCGGAAACTATCCATTTCTCAAACAGGCGTTGAATAAACTTGCCAGGTAGGCTGTGGCTTTACGAGTTAAATTCTTGAGTACGACATTGGGTATTAGGTCATATCCAGGAGATTTTTTGAGCGGTAGTTTATTGATGATGGTTTGAATTTCTCTAGGAGAAGTTGGACTTACCTCTCTGGAAGTCTTTGGAATATCATGTCTCGTTGAAGATTCTAGATTGTTTTGCTGTTTTTCATATTGACCTTGAGAGGGATTAGGCTTAAAGACCTCTTCCAAATGCTTAGCAAACAAGTTACATTTTCCTTCTTCGCTTTCGATGTTATCCCCATTGTGCGTTAAGGTGTGAATTTCTTCGTGTTTTTTTAAGATTCTCTTAGTAGGAGTCCACAGTGAATTGTCATTAGGGTTTATTTCAGAGAGTGTTGATAAGACGCAATTCGAAAGTTATCGAGCTCTTTTTTAACCTGGTGAGTAAGACGATTTAGGATTTGTTTATACTGTAATTCTCTTGTTCTATTCCAGAGCCTTCTTACGTTACTTTTTTCTCTTATCAAGTTTAGAATATATGTAGGCGGATTAAAAGATGATCGGTAAAATTTGTTTGTATTGGATACAGTGGCCGCTCTTGTCGTAGTAGTTAGTAAATCGGTGAACGTGTTAATAATATTATCAATATCATTATTTGTTTCTATTTTGTCGATAATTAATTCTTGATCTAACCTCTCTTGAAAGTACTCCCAGTTAACCATAACGTTTACTAATCTTGGAACCGGTTCTTTGGGGATAGTTGTAGTATTAGAAGAAACAATGATTGGAAGATGATCTGATTCGAGTTCGCATACTACACTTTGTTGCAAGGGTATAGTGACATTTTTAAGTAGAGCAATGTCTAAAATGTCAGATTGCTGATTAGTCCTATAAGGTACATGGGTGTGCTCTGTGGCGGCCGCTACATGAATTCCTAGTCTTGCAGTGATAGTGTGCAGCTTTCTTCCATTGGGATTATTGGATATGCAACCCCAATTTTTATGTTTGCTGTTTAGGTCTCCTAACAGAAGCGTTGGGTGATTACTTGTAAACAGAGAAGCTAAGTCATTGTTATTTAGCGGAAAATGTGGTGGTTTATAGCCAGAGATAATAGTTAGATCAGTACCGTTTTCCAACTGTACCTTGACGGCTATTGCTTCAATTGATGTTAGATTTGGCAATGTTGTTAAGTGCTGCTTAATTCTTCTTTTGATTATTATAGCGGCACCACCGGATGCGTGATGAGTATCCCTATCATTTCTATAAATTTGAAATCCTCTAATTCTCAGCGGTTCACCGTTAATCAGATGCGTTTCGCTCACGAATGCTACATCGATATCATGTCTTACGAGAAATAAGCCGAATTGATTTTGTTGTCTCTTGATGCCATTTGCATTAAAGTTTAAGAGGGTTAACTTGTGAATTAATTTTTGAGCATTTTTTGTCATTGTTGACATTAAAATATCCTGCAATGACGTTTGTGATTAGTTCTGTGATGAAAGGTTTTATAGATTCCAATATTTGGTTCAGGATCGTATTAATAAATGAATTATCACTCAGATTTTGATTAATGTGTGATCTAGGAAAGTTGATGCTAGGCTTGTTTAAGTTATTTGTAGTTGCGTGAGCGTAGGACTCGTATGAGTTAAAAGTTCTGGGTTGGTTAGGGGTCGTTGGAGATATTCTGTGTGATTGCTGCGAAGAATGAAGTCGCTGCTGTTGTAAAAATTATTTCTGCTTTTTATTGTTTGATAATAGGAACATCCCTTATAATTCGCAGAATGAGAATCACCGCAGTTAACACAAGTAGGTTTGGCATACGATAGTTTTGTGCAGCTTGTGTAAATATGGTCACCGTTGCATTTAACGCATCGCAGTTGGAGACGACGTTTCAGAGAGGCATAGGAGCTTTGTCTTTATTTAGCAATCTAGTCACTGTTTGGATGGGATAACTTTTAATAAGTTCATTGTAAATTTCTTGTACCTGAAGAGAGGTCGGCACGTTCCGTAGTATTACATTTAGACAACATGGCATTTCTTTAATGATAAGATAACAATTTCGAAGCAGGAGTCCCTAGCATTTGTGTTCTAATTCTCCACCGAAAGAATTCAGCTCAAAGGCTAAAGCGAAATGTTTACGCGATTTACAAGAGTTTTGATAGAAAACAAATGGCATGGAGAAATCTTGTAATTCATTTATAAGGGAAACGATTCAATTTAATAATAAATCAAAGATTAGTTTAATATTGAATTGAAAAAATACCAAAATATGGCTGTTTTTGAGTAAAATACTAATTTCTGGATGAAACTTGATATACAGAGTGTGTCAAAATTTGAAGAGTTGCAAGAAAAAGTTGCATACAAAAGTTTTTGGGCTAATTGCGGTGCATACAGTGACGTTTCTATTTTGTTAGTATCTTTTTTTGTTTGGTTGCTATGGCAACCAACTGTGTTTATTTAAATGGTAACCATATGTTTTCTTAACATATTTAAAAAGTAAAGGTTTTTTTCTATTCGCCCGTGCTAATCAAATAAAAAAAGATACTAACAAAATAAAAACGTCATTGTATGCGCCGCAATTAACCCAAAAACTTTCGTATGCAACTTTTTCTTGCAACTCTTCAAATTAAAAAGTTACAGGGAATATTAGTTACTTTTGGCCCACTCTGTGTGTTTATTTGTGTGATGTGTACATTTTTGTTTACTTCATTCGATCTGATCAATTTAGTCTGTCCAAATGGTTTTTTTTATGGAAGGCAACGTTTAGAATTGAATCAAACCCAGGTAAAATTTTATGAAGTAAATGTAAATGTTATAACGGTTACAAAGCACAGTAAAGTAAAGCCCTGAAGTTATAAACTGAAGGTAAAATAAATCAACAATGATACAACGGAAACACCAAAAGCAAATCGAAAGAAATCCGCCTTCTTTAAAAGGTTTTCCAAGTTTTTTCTTGTTGATATATAACATTTTAGTATATAACGAAGAAACAAAAGTGTTAAGTGCACATGCAGTTTTCAGCCTAGGAAATTCTAAAATTCACAGTGTCGTTCCACTGTTATTTGTGTTTCTCCTCCCAAGCATTAAACCGTGAAAAATATCGCTACGCTTTTACCAAGATTTATCGAGCCTTGCTGGCTAAGAACTATAAAATCCAGACAAGTCCGACTACAAATACACGTGTATGTGATCGCAGTTTAGTATGCATATCGTGTTATTACCAGACCTCACACGCATGAGACGAATGCTATTTTCATACTTTTACGATGCAATTTACACTCTGGTTATAATTTGTTCGGTAAAAGATCAGAAATTTGAGAAACCCGCCACACGGCTACGTACAAAAATAAGAAACGAAATGCAACTGCGCTCGTAAAAACCAATGTTATGTCCAGTATTTGAGTGGCATTGTGTTGAGTGGGTTATAAAGAAAGCCATGAGGACTTGTGAAGTTGTAGAATGCTCTTCGCGCGGAGATCACCATTGGCTTACAAATTTCTTCTTCCTTCGAGCTGACACACAACATGAAAGCTTGACGTGTGAAACGGCACCGGATTCGTCATGCAAAATGCAGAACATGTTTACATACCGATGCTAATCTTCGCCAACATTTGGGCTGCGGTTTCTTTTTTTTCTGGCGTATCATATTCAAGGCCAAAATAATTTGTTCCATTACAAAGAATGCAACAAAAAAGCTGATACGATCGCGTATAGTTTTTAAAATTAATTTACATTAATGAGATATTTACCACACAAAAGAGGATGGAAATAACAATTAAATTTGAAACTCAATTCCTGATAACGGAACGGTTTCGCTAAGATAACTGTTTCCTCCTAACGATTCATTAATAAACTTCTAAAAGTTAAGATATTAGCCATTTCGGGTCAGTAGCAAAACGTAGAATAAAACATCTGGTTTTGCAACTTTTTTTTAACAATTTTACATGGAAATCGCCGTGTAGGTTATTTGGTCAAATAAATTATTTCCGAACATTTAACAAGTTTCTGTAGATTTGGGTCTGACGAATTAATTTTATGCCATTACAGAAACCAAATTGTTAAACTAGAAGATCATTTTACATTAGATACCTACATCTGATGCAAGATAAATGTCCGTTCGCCTTTTTTAAATAAATAGAATTCCATCAAGGTAGCAAGAATTACTGGAAAACAAGTTTCCACAAGTTGAACTAATATATCAACAGAAATTAAAAATAATCGTTGCTGCGTATTATTTTATTTTGAATTTCTGTTTCCGGCGGCATAGTTTTCTGGAGTTTTGTAGAACTTTCTGATTTTGATTTTAATAAGAATTGGAACTTAAAATTAAGTGGACGGTAAAAGAAAAATTACGAGCAATAAAATTTCCTTTGTCTGAAACTATTTACAAAATATAAATCCGTTATGGTTATGGTATAAGTAGAATAGGGGCACTTGGAGCCGCCATTTTGTTTTTAATTAGGTCAATCAATTTAATCGATTGCGCAATCAAGGCCGAATTAATGGGATTAGCGGTTCAATTCGTGGAATTTTAGGTCGATTTAATTGGATTAACGGTTTAATTAGATCATTTCGCGGAATTTTAGGTCGATTTAATGGGATTAGCGGCTTAATTAGATCAATTCGCGGTTTAATTAGGTCAATTAAAAGTTCGATTAAAATCTCGATTAAAATCGGCGGTTTAATTAGGTCGATTAAAAGTTCGATTAAAATCTCGATTAAAAACGGCGGCCATCTTGGATTTAATCAAATTAATCAACCAAATTTAATTAGATCGAATAAAAGTTGGATTAAAATTTCGATTAAAAGCGGCGGCCATCTTGGAATTAAATCAAGACTAGACCAATCAGGTTAGCGGTTATCAATCTATCTCACTCTCACACTGTACAAATGGGGCGTGGCCAGGAACCGGCGGGTGCATAATTAATCAGAGCAATAAGGGTCATATTGAATTAATCTTTAATCAAAGTTATCAATTTAATCAGGTGTACGGCGGATTCGGTATCAATCCGCGGATTAAATAAATATGCATAATGCATCACGAAAAAGCACGGTTTAATTAGATCAATCAGCGGTTTATCCCAAAAACTAAAAAAGAAACGCAGGTCTCGACTTGTCTGTTTACACCTGTCAATCAAAGCTTAAAATTTCGTAAATGACGTCAGGGATTATTGCGAACAATAGGTACCTTTCATCGTCCTACGAAATGTTTTTAATTCAGGCTGAAAAGTTTAAAAGGATATATCATTTGTAAACACAAAAGAAATACAGCTATAAAATTATTCATTTTATTTGCAAAATCGCGCTCACTCCAAAAAAAGGCAGAGGATTGACAATTTATGAAATTAAATATTAATCAGAATATAATTAAAATGTTGATTAATATGATAACAATGCTTTTTTAAGTAATAAACGCGTTTTCATAATTAAATAAAAATAAGTCATAAGTGTGGCAGAGTTCCATATCCAGTAGGAAGTGTAATGTGGTCCACCTGGAGCCGCATCATATCTCGTGCAAAGAAATTTTCGTTACTTTGAAGTTTGAGCGCCGACATCCCGACTCGACCCTGAGGCATGGCGACGGTTTTAACATATTGAATGTTAGTGCATTCTGTAAAGCAAAGGTAATTTTTTAACATATACATATAATTAAGAAGAAACATATTTTTAAGAACTTTACGATATTTCCTATAAATTAAATACAGTTAGTCATCAGCATTTTGGTAACGTGTTTATTATCAATAGTTTTTTTTTCCCACGCTAAAATGATAAAACAGAATTTCGAATAAAAGAACGCTTAGGGAAATTCGATTTTTAAAATAAAAATTTAAAACATGATTTTAGATAATTTTTTTGAATAAAAGTATACGGTATTCCGTCAGGGCTTAATATCAATTGTTTCTTAATTTTTCTTTGTGGAGATTAATATCAAGAATTTGCCGTTATTAAAAATATTAGAAGTATGAGAAGGGGAATTAAATAGACTAAATCGAGATTAGCGATAAAATCTACGGCACTTCTCGTATATTCGATATTATTTTCGGTTTATTCCTGGTAAACCTTCAATTTATACCTAATATTTGTTATTATAAAAAAAAATATAAATTAATTTCTGAATATAAAATTGAAGATATGGACCAAATCTAAGTTATTATTATTTCTTTCACTTATTTAATATTTAATTATGTATTTTCATTTTTAGATATATTTTATTCCCACTGACGATGAACTTTAACGTTCGAAACGTTTGAAAAATATAAAATTTTTTCAAAAGAAATAAAACCTTTTTTATTTCTGAATAAGTGGACTACAATGAGCTCTTCCACTTTTGTATAAATTAATTTCATTATAAACTTACTCTTTTTTAATGTAGATTCCCCTAAAGTAATTGGAAGATGTAGCCCTCGCTCTACGAGATATGTTCATATAAAGTGCGAACTTCCGGTTTATCGTTGGTAACGTCTTCTAATAACATCTTAAGACAAATTGTGTAATCAGCCTTAAGAATATCTACTAGCGTTAAGAAACCCATATTTGAACAAATTTAGTAAGCCAGAAATTGATAGATTCGTAAAGTCCACCTTGAATGTTTTAACACTAAAACCACTAAAAAGTATGCCAAGCGAAGGCAACACAGGGACGTTTTCTGACTAGTTAGTTCGACATCCTAACTATATACGTACGGGTATTTTGTTAAGAATGAGTCAAACCCATTGTCATTACTATTATCTTTCCCATTGTCTTGTTTCGGTAAGTTTCAACTTGTAGCTTTCCTGTATTTTACAAAAAAAGATGCAATAAACATCTGCAAACCTCAGCTAAAACCTTTCACAGGGCTCAAGTTTGACCTTCACAATTGAAATTTAAGTACAGCTTATTTCATAAAATTTAAAACAAAAAGACATTATTAACTTTTAGCATTAAAAATAAAACTGTTTTTCTAAAAATCTTGGGCACAAGAGAAAGCATACATTTAAAAATTTAAATCTGTTATTGTCGACGTAAAAATATTTATAAAACAAAACTGTGGGTACGTTATTTAATAAATTTTGAATAAACCAATTTTTATGAACCTTAATTTTGAAATTATTTACAAAAGTTACCGCCTTTTAAACATGAGGAATTCTTTAATCTTTTTTCTAACACAGATTATCACAGCTTCCAGTTAACATGAAGCCAGTTTAATTGTTGTAACTGAATTTTTAATTAAATGAAAATAGAAACCAGAGATAATATAAAGACAGAAAGACTCAAAATTAATTAAAACAAAAAAAAAACAAATACAGTAAAAAATTAATAACCAAAAAAAAATACCTTCAATAACAAACTGACTTGAATAATATTTCATCATTCACTTTACAGTTTACGAGTATACTTTATCAGATAATAATAATAAATTGGAAAATTAAACAGCACTTGCGGAACTCACCCCGATTCGTTTTACGGCAACCACCAAAATGACTAACTAAACGTAGTTATCCCCCACCTTGAAAATTTCTTTTAAAAGTTCTAGACGTTTCATATCTAAATCTGCGTTTTGCAGGTATTCGTCATTTGCAGGTATTCGTCAGCATTTTAAAAACCAGCAATTAAAGCAGCTTATTTTTAAAATTATTGTTGTACTGTCAAGGTTTATTTTGGTTACATTGGCATTCAAAGAACTTAAAACTTTGAAGACAGTTTTTACCTATTCAACCGGCTAGAGAAATATATTTTTCGTAGCAGTTGAAAATTATGTTAGGGATTGAAAGTCAGAGAAATCTTGTAGAAATAACCCAAATAGCTAACACTGAAATTTAAGGCTTCTTTTACGTTAATAAAGTTAAGGATTTCTTTTACTCTAAACTCTAATAAAGTTAAAAAGACCTCTAATAGCTTATCCTTCTGACTCGTCTAAAACGGGATGTCCATGATTGATGTAATATTCTCACCCACTCACCAGTTTTTTCTCTTGATGGTCCATACCAACGCCTGCTCCAGACCAAGCCATGATGCAGAAACTGTGACGTCACGATAGAAGACGGGTTCGCAAGCGCTACCGTAGTATTCCTACGACGCGCTTTTACATTTTTGATGAATTATTATTGTTCTTAAAGGGTACGGTTTTGGAGTAGAAATAGGTGTAACCGATGTTTTGTATTAATTCTTTTACATATTTGTAATAAAAACACATTGAGTTTTGCAGTTAAGATGCTAATATTTTCTCTGAAAATTATAACACAACAGTATTCCTTTTAACCAATTTACCTAAAAATTAACCAAACTAACTACTATAGAAATCACTAACTAGACAATTTTTTCGCCTTTTTATTACTGCACGAAGCATCATGTGCTTCTCGGTTAATTCTGTCTCTACAGAGTTTAGAATAATTATTCAATAGAATGTTAGCAGATATTGTCATACATTTTTCTATTAAACTTACATAAGATGCCCCACATTCACAAGTAGTATACATTATAATGTCTTTATAAATTAGCATTTCAATAGAGAGTTTTTAATATTAAACGCTGATTGCCCATTTTCACGAATTCATTTTCAAACTCTGGACTTATCAGTACTTTAAATAATAGAAACATTTGCGAAATTAGATCAACAAAAAACTCTTTGGGCCATTTAAATCCACCACGAGCCAAATGCTGCAAATAAAAAATTTAGTAATAAATATTTTATGGATCGCCTTTTAAAGAAAGTCTTTAGTTTGTGTCTTTCTGTTAATTTTATAAACTACAAGCATCAGAGTTCCAGGAAGAAAGTTGAGACCTCATAGTGTGAATTGAGGAACAAATCAAAGATTTTTCTACAGTTGAAAAGTTACCAAACATTTTTTAATAGCGGTGTCAAGCAAAACATTTGATGGTTTAAATTGTTATGTGAAATTAAACTGCCGCTTCAATTTGGAAAACACTGAAAACTCCAACGTGTAAATATCTTTTTTTAATTACGTAATTTTTGATGTTGGTTCATTTTACCAAACATTTTTAATAGCGGTTTGCAAATAATAACATTGGATTTTATTTTCAACAAAGATCTTTTCGTAGTGAACAAAGAATAATTTATGTCAAAATGTTAAAGTCTTAAAACTCCCAACGAATACAAATTTTAAGAAACTGAAGGTTTAAACTAATTAGGGAAGACTGGAATGCATAGCGTATCATATACGATACAAAACAGTCTGCAATTAAAATGTAAGATATTACGAAGACCTTTTCGTATTTTAGAAAAACAGTTTACTCTTATTTAAGAAAATCAAATATTTAAGAAAAAATAATCTTGAAAAGCTTGAATGAAATTAAACTTGAAATAAAGAAAAAACATTTCAAGAAATTGAAAAACTTTTAAAATGAAAATCAATAACAAATATTTAATAAAACATGTTTCTGAAAACCGTAAACAAAATTAAATGTGAAATAAATAAGAGTATTTTAAAAATATTGAAAAGTTTGAATGAAAATAAATTTGAGATAAAGAACAAACATTTTAAGAATTTGAAAACTCTTAAAATGAAAATCAGTAAAACATATTTCTGTAAAATTTTTAGTATAAATTTTATAATATCTACCTTAGTCCAGTCAAATTAGACAATTTTGTGGCAAAACTTCGGAAAAATTCAAAGTGAGCTGAATTTTTGTGTACACCTTTATTTAGTGTTTTTAAACAACATATCAAAAGTACCCTTGATTTGACCTTGAGCTTCTTGAGTTACTGGGCTTAACAGGTGCGAAAAAATGGTTTTTCGCTTATATCTTCTTTTCTATTGACTTTAGGTATAGAATAGCCTACAGAGAAATTGAAGGCTATAAAATTCTGTACAAAGAAGTACTCTTGTGATTTTTTCGTGGGACCAACCGTTTTCGCGTAATGTGATGTTAAACGTCTAAGTCAAGGTTAACGAAGTACCCCATTCCACACCACCTTTGAGGTTGAGTACGAGGCGCGTTTTTTTTACGTGGTATCCACTGCCTCAGCCGGTCCAAATATTCATAATACTTAATAAAAAAAGGTCAAAATAGAGTTACATTAAGCTTCTTCATCCTCATCTTCTTCTCCTTCCATATCTCATTGTTCCAGGTAATCCTTAGAAAGATTTTCTAATTGAATCTCATCTTTTTCTCTATCAAATCCTGTTTCCACGATATCTTCGATGGTATTAGCATTTAAACACGATTGTCCAATCAAAGAAGTATTTTTCTTCGGAAAAATTCAAAGTGAGCTGAATTTTTGTGTACACCTTTATTTAGTGTTTTTAAACAACATAAGTTTAGGAAGAAAATTTAATATCTATAATACAATAATAAAAAGTATAGCACTATATGGAGCAGAAGTGTGGAGATGGACGGAAGCAGACAAGGAGAGACTAGCAGCGATGGAAATGGATGCATTACGACGATCATGCAGAATATCAAGATTAGATAGGGTACGGAATGAAGCAATTAAACAACGGATCGGTCTAAAACACACAATTATAGAAGAAGTAGAAAAACGGCAACTTACATGGTACGGACACGTTATGAGGATGGGGGAAGAAAGATTACCAAAGGCGACATGGAAATGGAGACCCCCCGAAAAACGAAAACGTGGAAGACCCTCAACAACTTGGGAAGGCAGTATTAAGAAAGCAATGAGTGCTCGAAACTTGCAAGAAGAACAGTGTCAGGATAGAGCAAAATGGAGGAAGAGTCTGCAGATCGGACAACGTCGGCAGACGTTATGAAACCGATATATATATATATAAACAACATATCAAAAGTACCCTTGATTTGACCTTGAGCTTCTTGAGTTATAGGGCTTCAAAGGTGCGAAAAAGTGGTTTTTCGCTTATATCTTCTTTTCTATTGACTTTAGGTATAGAATAGCCCACAGAGAAATTGAAGGCTATAAAATTCTGTACAAAGAAGTACTCTTGTGATTTTTTCGTGGGACCAACCGTTTTCGCGAAAACTGACCATGAACGTTGATCCGAAGTATAATATTACAGTTATACCAAGCTGTGTGCGTGGTGACTTACGTATCTATTGCCTGTGTAAAGTCAGGTGGAAGTAAGTAGAATAAAAAACAGAGGCCCCACTGCTGCACTATGGACTCAATATTTCGAGATGATAACTATTGTAAAAGAATTTATTCGAGCAGAGAGAATGGGAGATTGGGAGGCTCATTTGAATTCCGTAAAAAAAATGATTCCATATTTTCACGCGACAGGGCACTTCCTTTATGCAAAATCAGCACATTTATATGTTCAGGATATGCAGAAACTAGTAACTGTAATGGACAGGAAACATTTCACAAGTTTACCAACAACTTTTTCACAGTCAAACGTACAGATAAGTATTTTTGTGGAACATGGAGTGATATGGTGATCGAACAGACATTGATGAAATCCTCGAAATCAAAAGAAGGCTTCACACATGGAAGAAGCACTAAGGAAAGTGTCTTGAGTAAATGGATTCTTGGACTAGTTACAGCAAGTAATATTTCCGGAGGGCTTGAGAATTTTTGTGACCTTTCTTTCAGCAGTGGAGAACAATATGTAGATGCAAGAGATTCGCGAGTTGCTAAAGATAATCTTGATATCCAGAAACTATCAGAATGGTTTCAATCACACAATCCTTTTCCGCATATTCAAAAAATTATGTCCATTGCAACAGGATTGACGGGCGATGAAAAAATAAACTGTTACAGGGCGCAAGATATTGGTACTGCCGCAATGGAAAAAGTGATTGGTACGAATTTCAACGATATAAAATTTTCGCGCAGTAATAGGATACTTCCGCTTTTGACGGTTAATAGTAAAATCAAAGTTCACAATATGACAGTACCCGTCGATCCATTACTGTTGTTCCAAAGAATTAGTGTTATAAAAAGATCCGTCGAAGAACTCCGTGAATATTTCGAATATGAATTAGCTCCATATCCCGTATCACTTTTCGATGAAACTGGCATGCCCAAAACGAAAAAGTCGTCTCTTTTTGATAGCTTTGAACAACTAACATTTCTACCTGACTTTGAAAATGCGACTTACATCATCGACGGCGGCTTTCTCTTGCACAGAGTTGTATGGCATCAGAATGAAACATTTCATTCCATCTGTACAACTTACATTAATTATGTTCAGAAACATTATGGTCCGAACACCATCATAGTCTTTGACGGGTATTCAAATGCCAGCAAAAGTGTCAAAGCAATGGAACAACTCCGTAGATCCTCGAAATTGTCATTAGCCGAGATTATGTTTCACGAGACAATGAATGCAACGGTGAGCAAAGATAAATTTCTTGCCAATAACAAAAACAAATCCAGATTAATTTCGATGTTGGCTAGGCAGTTTGAGGTTAATAATATCCCTGTAAAGCAATCTGAAGATGATGCCGATGTGATAATTATTGAAACAGCGCTTGAAAAATCGTGTCAAAATAGAACCATTGTTGTCGGAGAAGATGTTGATCTTATGGTACTCCTGATAGTTCGCACGCCAGTTGATAGAGAAATTTATTTTATGAAACCAGGCAGAGGAAAAGTTGAACAAAGAATTTACTCTTCCCGAAGTTTTGACCAATATAATTGTAAACATCACCTTTTATTTTTACATGCTGTTTCTGGGTGTGACACAACGTCAGCTCTTTTTGGTAAAGGTAAGACGACAGCTTTGAAGCTGTTAGAAAAAAGACAAGATTTGCAAAATGCAGTTCAAGTTTTCACGCAAAACGATTCTTCTCATGAATTAATTGCTTCTAATGGAATTAAATTTTTGTTGGGACTATATGGGGCGCAAATTAAAGAATTGTCTATTGATGAATATCGTTACTCGTATTTTACGAAATCTATAACTAAAAATAAACCGGTTAAATTGAATTTATTACCGCCAACAAGTAGTGCAGCGACAGAGCACTTGAACAGAGTTTATTTTCAAATACAGAAGTGGTTAGGTTATGAATTGAACCCTGATGAGTGGGGATGGATACTAAGAAATGATGTATGGGAACCAAAAAGAACATCGAAATCTCCTGCTCCGAATTGTCTTTTAAATATGATTTTCTGTAATTGCTCGAAAGGTTGTGGACCATTATGTGGCTGCCGAAAATTAGGAATTCAATGCTCGTCAGTTTGTGGTCATTGCCATGGACAATCGTGTTTAAATGCTAATACCATCGAAGATATCGTGGAAACAGAATTTGATAGAGAAAAAGATGAGAGTCAATTAGAGACTCTTTCTAAGGATTACCTGGAACAATGCGACGTGGAAGGAGAGGAAGATGAGGATGAAGAAGCTTAATGTAACTCTATTTTGACTTTTTTTTTATTAATACCACGTAAAAAAAAACGCGCCTCGTACTCAACCTCAAAGGTGGTGTGGAATGGGGTACTTCGTTAACCTTGACTTAGACGTTTAACATCACATTACGCGAAAACGGTTGGTCCCACGAAAAAACTACAAGAGTGCTTCTTTGTACAGAATTTTATTTCCTTCAATTTCTCTGGAGACTATTCTATACCTAAAGTCAATAGAAAAGAAGATATAAGCGAAAAACCATTTTTTCGCACCTGTTAAGCCCAGTAACTCAAGAAGCTCAAGGTCAAATCAAGGGTACTTTTGATATGTTGTTTAAAAACACTAAATAAAGGTGTACACAAAAATTCAGCTCACTTTGAATTTTTCCGAAGTTTTGCCACAAAATTGTCTAATTTGACTGGACTAAGGTAGATATTATAAAATTTATACTAAAAATTTTACAGAAATATGTTTTACTGATTTTCATTTTAAGAGTTTTCAAATTCTTAAAATGTTTGTTCTTTATCTCAAATTTATTTTCATTCAAACTTTTCAATATTTTTAAAATACTCTTATTTATTTCACATTTAATTTTGTTTACGGTTTTCAGAAACATGTTTTATTAAATATTTGTTATTGATTTTCATTTTAAAAGTTTTTCAATTTCTTGAAATGTTTTTTCTTTATTTCAAGTTTAATTTCATTCAAGCTTTTCAAGATTATTTTTTCTTAAATATTTGATTTTCTTAAATAAGAGTAAACTGTTTTTCTAAAATACGAAAAGGTCTTCGTAATATCTTACATTTTAATTGCAGACTGTTTTGTATCGTATATGATACGCTATGCATTCCAGTCTTCCCTAATTAGTTTAAACCTTCAGTTTCTTAAAATTTGTATTCGTTGGGAGTTTTAAGACTTTAACATTTTGACATAAATTATTCTTTGTTCACTACGAAAAGATCTTTGTTGAAAATAAAATCCAATGTTATTATTTGCAAACCGCTATTAAAAATGTTTGGTAAAATGAACCAACATCAAAAATTACGTAATTAAAAAAAGATATTTACACGTTGGAGTTTTCAGTGTTTTCCAAATTGAAGCGGCAGTTTAATTTCACATAACAATTTAAACCATCAAATGTTTTGCTTGACACCGCTATTAAAAAATGTTTGGTAACTTTTCAACTGTAGAAAAATCTTTGATTTGTTCCTCAATTCACACTATGAGGTCTCAACTTTCTTCCTGGAACTCTGATGCTTGTAGTTTATAAAATTAACAGAAAGACACAAACTAAAGACTTTCTTTAAAAGGCGATCCATAAAATATTTATTACTAAATTTTTTATTTGCAGCATTTGGCTCGTGGTGGATTTAAATGGCCCAAAGAGTTTTTTGTTGATCTAATTTCGCAAATGTTTCTATTATTTAAAGTACTGATAAGTCCAGAGTTTGAAAATGAATTCGTGAAAATGGGCAATCAGCGTTTAATATTAAAAACTCTCTATTGAAATGCTAATTTATAAAGACATTATAATGTATACTACTTGTGAATGTGGGGCATCTTATGTAAGTTTAATAGAAAAATGTATGACAATATCTGCTAACATTCTATTGAATAATTATTCTAAACTCTGTAGAGACAAAATTAACCGAGAAGCACATGATGCTTCGTGCAGTAATAAAAAGGCGAAAAAATTGTCTAGTTAGTGATTTCTATAGTAGTTAGTTTGGTTAATTTTTAGGTAAATTGGTTAAAAGGAATACTGTTGTGTTATAATTTTCAGAGAAAATATTAGCATCTTAACTGCAAAACTCAATGTGTTTTTATTACAAATATGTAAAAGAATTAATACAAAACATCGGTTACACCTATTTCTACTCCAAAACCGTACCCTTTAAGAACAATAATAATTCATCAAAAATGTAAAAGCGCGTCGTAGGAATACTACGGTAGCGCTTGCGAACCCGTCTTCTATCGTGACGTCACAGTTTCTGCATCATGGCTTGGTCTGGAGCAGGCGTTGGTATGGACCATCAAGAGAAAAAACTGGTGAGTGGGTGAGAATATTACATCAATCATGGACATCCCGTTTTAGACGAGTCAGAAGGATAAGCTATTAGAGGTCTTTTTAACTTTATTAGAGTTTAGAGTAAAAGAAATCCTTAACTTTATTAACGTAAAAGAAGCCTTAAATTTCAGTGTTAGCTATTTGGGTTATTTCTACAAGATTTCTCTGACTTTCAATCCCTAACATAATTTTCAACTGCTACGAAAAATATATTTCTCTAGCCGGTTGAATAGGTAAAAACTGTCTTCAAAGTTTTAAGTTCTTTGAATGCCAATGTAACCAAAATAAACCTTGACAGTACAACAATAATTTTAAAAATAAGCTGCTTTAATTGCTGGTTTTTAAAATGCTGACGAATACCTGCAAATGACGAATACCTGCAAAACGCAGATTTAGATATGAAACGTCTAGAACTTTTAAAAGAAATTTTCAAGGTGGGGGATAACTACGTTTAGTTAGTCATTTTGGTGGTTGCCGTAAAACGAATCGGGGTGAGTTCCGCAAGTGCTGTTTAATTTTCCAATTTATTATTATTATCTGATAAAGTATACTCGTAAACTGTAAAGTGAATGATGAAATATTATTCAAGTCAGTTTGTTATTGAAGGTATTTTTTTTTGGTTATTAATTTTTTACTGTATTTGTTTTTTTTTTGTTTTAATTAATTTTGAGTCTTTCTGTCTTTATATTATCTCTGGTTTCTATTTTCATTTAATTAAAAATTCAGTTACAACAATTAAACTGGCTTCATGTTAACTGGAAGCTGTGATAATCTGTGTTAGAAAAAAGATTAAAGAATTCCTCATGTTTAAAAGGCGGTAACTTTTGTAAATAATTTCAAAATTAAGGTTCATAAAAATTGGTTTATTCAAAATTTATTAAATAACGTACCCACAGTTTTGTTTTATAAATATTTTTACGTCGACAATAACAGATTTAAATTTTTAAATGTATGCTTTCTCTTGTGCCCAAGATTTTTAGAAAAACAGTTTTATTTTTAATGCTAAAAGTTAATAATGTCTTTTTGTTTTAAATTTTATGAAATAAGCTGTACTTAAATTTCAATTGTGAAGGTCAAACTTGAGCCCTGTGAAAGGTTTTAGCTGAGGTTTGCAGATGTTTATTGCATCTTTTTTTGTAAAATACAGGAAAGCTACAAGTTGAAACTTACCGAAACAAGACAATGGGAAAGATAATAGTAATGACAATGGGTTTGACTCATTCTTAACAAAATACCCGTACGTATATAGTTAGGATGTCGAACTAACTAGTCAGAAAACGTCCCTGTGTTGCCTTCGCTTGGCATACTTTTTAGTGGTTTTAGTGTTAAAACATTCAAGGTGGACTTTACGAATCTATCAATTTCTGGCTTACTAAATTTGTTCAAATATGGGTTTCTTAACGCTAGTAGATATTCTTAAGGCTGATTACACAATTTGTCTTAAGATGTTATTAGAAGACGTTACCAACGATAAACCGGAAGTTCGCACTTTATATGAACATATCTCGTAGAGCGAGGGCTACATCTTCCAATTACTTTAGGGGAATCTACATTAAAAAAGAGTAAGTTTATAATGAAATTAATTTATACAAAAGTGGAAGAGCTCATTGTAGTCCACTTATTCAGAAATAAAAAAGGTTTTATTTCTTTTGAAAAAATTTTATATTTTTCAAACGTTTCGAACGTTAAAGTTCATCGTCAGTGGGAATAAAATATATCTAAAAATGAAAATACATAATTAAATATTAAATAAGTGAAAGAAATAATAATAACTTAGATTTGGTCCATATCTTCAATTTTATATTCAGAAATTAATTTATATTTTTTTTTATAATAACAAATATTAGGTATAAATTGAAGGTTTACCAGGAATAAACCGAAAATAATATCGAATATACGAGAAGTGCCGTAGATTTTATCGCTAATCTCGATTTAGTCTATTTAATTCCCCTTCTCATACTTCTAATATTTTTAATAACGGCAAATTCTTGATATTAATCTCCACAAAGAAAAATTAAGAAACAATTGATATTAAGCCCTGACGGAATACCGTATACTTTTATTCAAAAAAATTATCTAAAATCATGTTTTAAATTTTTATTTTAAAAATCGAATTTCCCTAAGCGTTCTTTTATTCGAAATTCTGTTTTATCATTTTAGCGTGGGAAAAAAAACTATTGATAATAAACACGTTACCAAAATGCTGATGACTAACTGTATTTAATTTATAGGAAATATCGTAAAGTTCTTAAAAATATGTTTCTTCTTAATTATATGTATATGTTAAAAAATTACCTTTGCTTTACAGAATGCACTAACATTCAATATGTTAAAACCGTCGCCATGCCTCAGGGTCGAGTCGGGATGTCGGCGCTCAAACTTCAAAGTAACGAAAATTTCTTTGCACGAGATATGATGCGGCTCCAGGTGGACCACATTACACTTCCTACTGGATATGGAACTCTGCCACACTTATGACTTATTTTTATTTAATTATGAAAACGCGTTTATTACTTAAAAAAGCATTGTTATCATATTAATCAACATTTTAATTATATTCTGATTAATATTTAATTTCATAAATTGTCAATCCTCTGCCTTTTTTTGGAGTGAGCGCGATTTTGCAAATAAAATGAATAATTTTATAGCTGTATTTCTTTTGTGTTTACAAATGATATATCCTTTTAAACTTTTCAGCCTGAATTAAAAACATTTCGTAGGACGATGAAAGGTACCTATTGTTCGCAATAATCCCTGACGTCATTTACGAAATTTTAAGCTTTGATTGACAGGTGTAAACAGACAAGTCGAGACCTGCGTTTCTTTTTTAGTTTTTGGGATAAACCGCTGATTGATCTAATTAAACCGTGCTTTTTCGTGATGCATTATGCATATTTATTTAATCCGCGGATTGATACCGAATCCGCCGTACACCTGATTAAATTGATAACTTTGATTAAAGATTAATTCAATATGACCCTTATTGCTCTGATTAATTATGCACCCGCCGGTTCCTGGCCACGCCCCATTTGTACAGTGTGAGAGTGAGATAGATTGATAACCGCTAACCTGATTGGTCTAGTCTTGATTTAATTCCAAGATGGCCGCCGCTTTTAATCGAAATTTTAATCCAACTTTTATTCGATCTAATTAAATTTGGTTGATTAATTTGATTAAATCCAAGATGGCCGCCGTTTTTAATCGAGATTTTAATCGAACTTTTAATCGACCTAATTAAACCGCCGATTTTAATCGAGATTTTAATCGAACTTTTAATTGACCTAATTAAACCGCGAATTGATCTAATTAAGCCGCTAATCCCATTAAATCGACCTAAAATTCCGCGAAATGATCTAATTAAACCGTTAATCCAATTAAATCGACCTAAAATTCCGCGAATTGAACCGCTAATCCCATTAATTCGGCCTTGATTGCGCAATCGATTAAATTGATTGACCTAATTAAAAACAAAATGGCGGCTCCAAGTGCCCCTATTCTACTGGTATACTTGATTTGGGGGCTAAGAAGATTTTGAATTTTACTTTAGTTTGCTCCTTTAACTTCACATTTAATAATTTATAGCTTTTTAAAAACAAATTCTGAATAACTTAACGGGTCTAACTGCTTAAACTAAAATAATTTTAATTTACATAAACTTTTAACCTTAATTGCAAAGGAACAATTTATTTTAATTAAATCCTTTTTCTAATAAGAATTCAAATGATAATCTAAAACAGCCGAATAAACCATAGATAAGTATCACAAATTACGGTAAAATTCTGCAATTTTTCTAAGAAACAACGGGCAGAACACATAACGCAACGGGTTATGTGTTTTAAAGTCCAAGTTTTGGACCTGAATTGCTGGAATAACATCTTAGTAGTTAAATAAGATACTTTACTTCTAGAAATTTGTTATCTTGCTTTTCTTAGGCCATTAATTAGAGACAAATTTAAGACACTGCAAAGAGGAGTAGGTAGTCACAAATTTAAATAATTATTACAAAAAGTCATGGTAAGAAAGAAAGCTTGAATTTTCTCACTACTTTTCACAGTGCCGTGTCTAAAGCCACCCAAAAGGGGAAGCTGAAGGGTTAAAATAAAGCCGAAGGGCAAAAATTCTTAATACAAAAAAGACATTTTTTTTACAAACCATAATATAAAATCTTACCTTACTTAAAATGAAGTGCCATACGTCTATTTTCTTTTGCAAACTCATCTATAACGTCATCATAAAAACTTTTTTCACGAGAATATTCTTGCACTAATTCCTTTTCAATTGATTTTAATCCCAAACCAGAAAGTCTTTCTTGTCCTGTAAAACGTTTGATTCGTTTAAGCGCGGAAAAGGAACGTTCTGTAGGAGCACTTGTGGCGGGGATAGTGAATGTAATCTGCCGGGTTACAGCTTACACAAGACTATTTTTAGTTCGATTTTCAAACGAAATTATGCGTAAAAACGAAAGATTTTTGCATTGATACGATATTTGTATTGTTTATATATTAATATGTAACTAATTTCACGTTCATATACTTTTTAATTCCACAGTAAAACAGTATTTATTTTATTACTTAATATTCTTGCACACGCTCTTGCTATCGAGCTCAGCGAATAAAACAGTATACTGACGGTAAGCTGTGAGCTCGTAGCTTATAAAGCCGTTTCGGGTTATGTCGTGTTTTTCGTCGTTTGTATTTATGCGGCAGCCGGCAGTTGAATCAGGTTCGAGCTTCGATTAGTATTGAAAAATATTGAAAATAATTATACATATTCGGGTCAACAGGATAATATATAATATTAAATTTTTAATAAGGTATATTAATTTAACTATACGCTATAGGTATTTAGTTTACGTAGGGGAAGCTGTGCTTCCTAGCTTCCATGGTAAACACGCCACTGAGTTTTCAGAATTTCGAATAAACTGAGATGATCAAATACAGAATTACCAGCATCACTAACAAGAAAGAGTTAACGAATTTAATTTCACTTGACTTTTTTCGGATGTTAAATGTTTATATGCTTTTACATTTATTTTTAATTATCAGGTTTTACAGGACCTGTCTCCTCTAGGAATTTAAAGGTATTTAAGAAATATTCATTGGGTATTTAATCTTTGCTTTGCTAAGATATTTTTATTTATGTTGTGTTGCAACATTTTAAGGCAGTTAAGTTACATTTCTATTAACTCAGGGTCGCAGGATGTTCATAAATTGTTACTAAAAGCTTCTGGAGAGTTTTTAAACATAGAAGATTGCCTTTTAATTCCGTTTTTATAATCGCTCACCTCCAGTTGACTTATTAAGCCGTTTAAAATTGTAAAAACGTCCTCTGTGAGAATCCAGTACTGCACATGAGGTTTGAAATAGAAACAAGAAATGAATGCTCTGTAAACTTGAGAAGCGAAAAGTGATTAAAATCAACGTATTTCCGCAATTTTATAAAAAACCACACAGTTTCATTATTTTTGCAGAATTTTAACTATTTGTAACGATTCTCAAAAAACAACCGTTTTTTTGAGAATCTCAGCTTAAAAAACCTTAAAAACAGGACATTGAAAATTAATACAGGAAGAAAAATCACAATAAAAGTCCACTAAATTAAAAATTTATAGACATAAAAGTCGACATATTTTACAAGTTAATATTCAGCATGGCTATACAATCTGACCAACGATATCATGAAAGACTGGTTACGATCCTAAACAACAATTATATACAATTTAATTGGAGTATAAAAATACATAAGAGAAGAGTTGCATCCAATTAAAATTAGAATTATAGCCGAATTTAATTCATTTTGCAATTAATAACAAAGTTATTACAAATATACCTTCCCAAAAAATCATCCCCAAATTCTTGACACAAAAACAATTGTAAGGAAAATGAAATGTTTTATGAAAAAAAAAACTAATAAAAAAACTCCGAAAACTTATGATAAAAGTAAATGGTTGAGTGAAGTTTCCACAGTTTTTCAGGTTTCAACTTTAGAGTATTATTAGGTTTTTGCTCAAATATCGTTTCAAAATTGTAAATAAAAATGAAATTTCTGCCACCCAGGATAATTTTTACGATTTTCATTATTTTTTTTATCTTGTTAAGTACCTATACGAATTAATCAAACTGTATAAATATAAAAATTTGGATTATACTCTATAAACTCTGAAAAATTGACAATGCATATTTTTACATTTGTCGGTAATTGTATTGGGTTTGTTTCAAAATCAGAAAAAGAAATACTTACCCATTTGATTGAAAAATTAAATTAAATAAATTTTTCTTCTTGTGCTTTCTTCTTCTGCTCCTTTATGACTTTTTTTCCCTTTACGGGTTTGTTGTCTTCAGCCTCATTTTTTCCGGCCCTCCCAGTCTCCTTGTTGAAGAGCTCTTTCAACCATGATCTTCTTAATATGTGTTTTCCATTTATATGCTGGGCGACCTCTTCTTTTTTCCCCTCTTGGTGGCCATTGGAATATAGTTTTTGGCCGTCTATGTTGCTGCATTCTTTCCAGGTGGCCGTACCACCGTAGTGTTCGCTTTTCTAGCTTTCTGGCAATGGACGAAATTATTCCCATTTCTCTCCATATATCTTCTGTTCTCCATTGATCTCTTTTCGTTATTTGTAAAGATCATCTACAAAAGTCCAGTTCTAGTGTTCTTAATTTATCTCTTAATCTATCTGTGATTGGCCAGGCTTCCCCACCATACAAAACAATACTTCCTATTATGCTATGGAATATATTCCTTTTGGTTTATTTTCTTATCTTTTTATTCCATAATACTCCATGCAACGCTCTGGTTGCTGCTTTCCGTTGTCTAATTCTGTTGTTTACATCTTCCTTTACTGTACCATTCGCCGATATAATTGATTCCAGATATTTATAGTTTTGGCAGTATCGAATGGTCTCATCTCCAATCTGTATATCTTGTTGTTTCTCGCCGATACACATGTATTCTGTTTTGTTCATATTTATGTTCAGTCCATAATCCATTAATTCAGTTTTTAGTGTTTCAATCATGTACGTCATGTTTTTGCAAATATTATTTGGTCGTCTGCAAAAAGTAGATGTTTTAGTTCTTTGTCTTCTATATTAATTCCTTTTCTTTCACATTTGCGTTTCTAGCTTTCAACCTTTCTTGTGCTTTCTCAATTCCCATTTATGGCCTACGGTGTTGGGCTCTCAATCCATCTCCTACAGTTGTTTCTTTTCCTCGCCTTGGATGATCTTTCCTCTTTTCCTTGCCAACTCTATGATGTTGTCCTTCCATCTAATTCGGGGTCTACCTCTTTTCCTTTGCCCTTCAGGTCTCATTTCGAATATTTTTCGAGGGTATGCGTTAGGTTCCATGCGGATCTCCTCTATAATTGGTTTTTGTTCTAAGTCCTCTCTTACATTCCTGTTTCTCATTCTGTCTCTTCTTGTTTTGCCCACTACTCTACTCAGGTATTTCATTTCGGATGCCGTTATTTTCAATCTAATGTTACCCACTAATGCCCATGATTCTGCCCCATACAATAGTGCAGGTGTATAAATCGTTTTATACACGTGTATTTTTGCTTTTACACTAAGTTATTTACTTGATAGTAAATTGTATTTACCTTATTAATTCGGTGTCTGACTTCTTCGTCTATTTTCAGTCTTTATTGATGATCGTTCCTGGATATTCCATCTGGACCACATACGCCATACATTCTATTTGAATGTCCGCTCTTTGCCTTGTGCTCTAGCTACGTGCCTTATTTTACTTTTGTTTATATTAATTTCCATTTCTTTTCCAGGTATTTATATTATTTTGGAGTTATCTTACACTTGCCGCTATTAGGAGTACATCGTCTTCTTCTTCTTCTTCTTCTAGAAGTGACGTGCCCTTTATAGGGCGTTGCCAATCTTCTCTCCATATGTCTGCGGTGTGCATGTCAAGTAGCCTACATACATAGGGGAGCTACAGCTTAACGTGGGCTCCGAACCACGAAAGTGCTTGCACTTCTACTCCTGAGAGGACTTACTAGGCAGAAATACCTCGGTGGTTTGCCATTGCCTTCCGAAGGAAGCGGTCGGGTATTTTTGCTGTATGTGCGACCCTGGGAATCGAACCCGGGCCATCTCAGTGGTCAGCCGCCCGCTGAACCAACTGAGCCACGACCGTGCCATCGTCTGCATACATTAAATCATGAGTCATTATTTGTATTAGAATATAATATCCTACTCTTGTTTTCCTAACCTCGTTTTTAAATCTTTATTATGCTATTCATGTATACTACAAAGAGTAACGGGCCTATAGCTATCACCTTATTTTACTCCCTCTTCCATATAAAATTTTTCTGATTTATGTCCATTGAGCCTTACTACACCCTCCACATTTTTATTTAGGCTTTTGAGAACCCTAATCAGTTTTGGGCTGATTTTTAATTCTTCTAATGCTTTCCATATATGTTTTCGTGGTACCTAGTCGAAAGCAGCCTTAAGATCTAGGAAGGCTAAGAAAATATCTCTGGTTTTATCTATCATCTTGCCTATTAGGTTTTGGATCGCAACCCACTGACGATAGGCATAGCCTATTGCCCTGTAATTAACACAGCTTATAGTTTCTCCTTTCTTGTATATGGGCACTATGATGTTTTTCTCCATATCAGTTGGTATCTGCTCTGTTCTCCAAGCCTGTCGGAATATTGCCTGCAGCCATTTTACGATTAGTTGTTTTCCTCCTTTCTTAAGTAATTCTGGCGCAACGTTATCTTTTCCTGCAGCTTTTCCGTTACCCGTTGTTTTTAAGGCTTGTTTTATTTCCTCTTCTGTGATATCATCCATTTCGTTCTGTTTGTTCTCTTCTTCAGTATCCGGTTCTCTACTTTGGCCTTCTTCATTTTTAAACTTAAGTTCATAGTAGTTTGGCCAAGCTCTCCTCATTGATTCTTTATGTTTCTGATCTGTTTTGCTTGATTTCCTATTAATCTTTTTACCACATTCCAGAACTCCTTGCGATCCTCTACGTAGTTCGCTTCAATTTTTCTTCCAAATTCTTCACAGGTGGCCGGCTTGTCTTGCCTGTTTTACTGCTTCCTTTGCTTGATTACCTACGTTTTTCTACATAGATCATGTTGTCTTTTTCTGTGTTTGTTCTTAAACCTGCACCATGCATCTTTTTCGTTTAATTTTATTTTTTACGTTTTTGTTCCACCATCGTGTTCTTCTTCTTTGGTCGCTTTGATTTACCACTATTGTTCCGCATATTACTCTCGCTATTTGTAGTAGGATTTCCACAAATTTTTGCCACTTTTAAGTTAGATTCCAGGGAGTGTTTAACTGCCTTTCTTCTGTTTCTAGCATGTTTAGTCCATTGCTGAGTGTCCTCTCATAGTCTTTTCTTATATCGGGGTTCTTCAGTTTCTCTAGTTTAATTTTCTCGTACTTTTACGCTGGTCTTTCCTTGTTTTCCTGATTAATGTATCCACCAATAGTCTATGGTTAGTGTTAAGTTCTGCTCCTCTAATTGCCTTAACATCCTGCTAAAACTTAAACGAAAAGGAACAATTCTACGAAGAATTGCAGAGCACGGCAGAAAAAATGAAAAGTAAAAACCGGCATCTTTATTAATAATTAATAATGGGGTCTGGAATAGCGGAATGCTCACATTGGGACTAATAAAGAAATGAGACATGATACAATGGGAGAAAACATGGAGTTAGAGGGAGAAATAAACGATAATGGACAGCGAATTATAGACTTTTGTATTACCAACGAACTACTTATTGTAAACACTCTCTTTAAATATAAAACGATACACAAAATAACATATGAAGCCGAACAACTTGGACATAAGAGCGTGGTGGACTCGAAGCATGCGATATGCAATGCACGATGTTTAAATAAATACAGTTGTTCCTATTAAAATTAATGAACTAATTGATAGTTGAACATTACACAAAACATTTTGTTATTTAGCAATCATGAAAACTGTATTATAAAGGATAACGGCTAAACACTTTTTGTAGTGACAAAAGTGAAATTCCTTCTAAAAATGACTAAGAAGGAAACACACTTTCAAAGGTTATACTCGTATATTTTATAATAAATTGTGGAACCGTGGAAAAAAACATTGTAAACAAGTAATCTTCAAATAAAATTCCCAGTAAATTCTTAGCTAATTACAAAAACGTGTGGTAGTAAGAAAATCCACATCTTAACTTCGAACAATTAAACGTATCAGTTTTTATAAAAGTGAAACTGAAATATGGCTTAATTAAATATTAAAACTGAAGGTCTCTGTCAATTAGAGAAGCAGTAAGAAAAGTTTGCAACTTTACGATTGTTGTTATTTTCCATATATGGTAAACCTACAATGTTAATGTCAGTTTTGTTAAATTTCTAAATCTGAGCATGAGAATATTCCCGCAACAAATTCCTAAAAATAAACACTAATTTGTAAACAGTCGTCAAGAAAGCATTCATAAAATAACAGAATAAACTTTTACTTTTTTTAATAGTAACACCAGAGCCGTTAATAATAAGTTTCATTCACATTTCCTTTCGTTTTAGTCAAATAACTAATTAGCAGTAAATAAGAATTTGTTATGGCATGTGAAACGTTATGCACGCCAGAGTGCATTACGTTAAAAATAATGAACCTTCAAGGAGCACGTTTTCAGTTTGTGAAGGAACCACGCACATGATCGTATAATATTTCTTTTCCATGACAGTTTAGTATAAAAGCTTTCTTCGACACCCCCAGCTTTAGGCTAAGCTAGGAAATAATTTATGGGTTCCGAATAATTCTTTCCCCAGAGCGCGTAGAATATTTGAGTATCGTGACTTCTCGCAATTAACCGTCATTTAATTATCAAAACTGCATCGATCATATCAAACACCCCCCTCAAATTTATCATGAGTCATCGTGTTGACTATATCGTTTTTTATTATTTAATACAATGACCCATATCTCTATATTTTCAACACTACACGTGTGGAAACGTCAGGAATAATTATTATGATTAGGAAGAACAAGGAACATATGTGGTTCATGAATGTTAAATATATTCTAATTACGACCATTCTATTCTAAAGAACTTAGTCATTACGAAACGGAATTATCATTAATTACAAAAGTTGTCGTTACCGTTTCGTACTTCCTACTCGCAAAAGCCATATGAGCTCGTCGTAAGGAAATTCGAATTTTAATATTCGGCCATAAATGGGACAATAAAGGATTAACCCAAAGCTTAACATTTAGCTTGAATTACTAACAAAATTGGCCATCTAAGCTAACTGTTACAAGCTTCACTATTAGTTTTTTGTTGTTCGCAAAATATTTGGCATAATCTAAAATAAAAAGGTTAGAAATGGGAATAATTTCGCAGGAATTTTCTAAGATCCTTAGAAAAACATGTGTAACAGGTAAGCTTCCCGTTAACAAATTACAACTTCATCTGTATCCAGTTATAACTCAGATTACGCTGATTAAAGCAAGGGGGTTAAACTAATTAACTTCTGAAGCAACACGTGTTAATTTAAACAGTCAGATATTCGATTCTTTACTCAGTTCTCCTGGAAAATTTGAATGCACTTCATTCATAGAGTAACAAATTTCATTCTGTTGTTTGTCGTCTCCCTTTCACTCCCTTTTTCTTTCTTTCTTCCTTCCTTCCCTCTTCTTTAATTATTTAATTATGTTTTAGTGGGCACCGCTTTTGCCAAGAATTGGACAATTTCAAGCGCATTATTCAAGTTTAAATTTTATTTCTTAAAGAGTGAAAAGAGACAGCCTGGGTAGCTCGGTCAGGTAAGTTCCTGCTACCTAGCCGGCTGACACGGGTTCGATTCCAACGGTGGCCATAGTATTATGGAGCCGATTTGGGTCGAATTTGTTAGTTAAGGCTTAGGTTCAAGGTGTAGGAATGTGTTGTGGATGAAAGCTGGTTGGAGCGTGATGACCAGCAAGTGTGAATGAGCTTCGACACTGCATATTGGAAGAAGGGTAAAGTGATTAAAAAAAAAAAGTGAAAACAAATTTCTAGCTTAGAAAATTTTCAAGAAACGACAGGGTTTTGATTTTGATCGTCAAATAATCGCATTATGATATTGATTTAGCAAGTGAATTTTATTGTTAAACCTTGTATACTAAGTGCTTCTTAAAAGAGAAAAATTCTAAGTTTGTGCGTGATCAATTCGCCTCGCTCTTTTTAATGTTTACCAAACGTATCCGCTGAGTAAAGGTACAAAATTAAATACAACGCATCTTTATTATAATTTTCTCACAGCTTTTTAGTTTTTTTTTTAAATTATTATTCTGATGTATCAAGATTTATACGAAATATATACGCCGTTCGCTCCTTACCTGGGCAAAGGTGATTTATTTAGGTTTAATACGTTGGAAATAAAAATGGAGCATCTTGTAAGTGTGACAATTGTATAACTTTAAGTTATGTAGAACGGTGCTTTGTACTTAAACGTTGCATTCGTTTCAAGCCATAAAACTTGTTTAATAAAAATTCGGTTTATATATTGCTACTTAAGAATCATTTGACAGAAGAGCATTCTTGTACATAACCTAAAGTTAGACAATTGTCACAGTTATAGAGAGTCTAATTTTCCTTACCAACTGCAGTCATAGGTCATGGCTAACTGTTATCCAAATAAGAAGAGAACGATGGATTCAAATTCGTTCAAAGGACATTTCTGATATACAAAAAAAAGAAGAGCTAATTTCATTAATACATTCCGTAAAATGAATTCACAATCGCCAAATCATGCATTAATACAAAATTTTTAATCTTCATTTAATTGGAAACGCAGAAAAATATTTGGCAATTTCGTGTTGGAAACCGAATAGCGTGTTAAGGTTTTTAAAAACAGTTGTTTCACATGTTACGAGCAGGATTTGAAGTAACATCCGCTCGAACGTTTGTATACAACCATATATGCATGATAATCCTCTTTTGTTAAAAGTGCAATGTCAGCACTATCACTTTAACTTTACATAACTTTGCAGAAGAAATCTGGGATCGATATACCTTGCACGTGGCGGTCTATTCTTAAGGAATATACAAGGTGTGGTTATTAAATAACGAGACTAAGCTTTTACACGACGGGAAGTCTAAGACACGTTAAAATAGTGACTGAAGTTTATTACACTGGATGGATCTCAAGATGACCTAAAAGTTTCAGCTCAGTAGCTTTAGTTATTCTATTAAATGAGTCACTTGTGATAGATGTTTACTGAAACAGGAACTAATGCATGCATTATACAACGCGCGCTTCCCCGGAAATTTCAGGGCCATGTCCTCTTTGACAAGAAGGACTTCGTCTTGAAACACTGGTAGCAGAAGGGCAGATCGTGAACGAAAAACGTCACAAACATGTTTTAGAGATACTGCGGAAACAAAACCAAATCCGCAAGAGAAAGATTTTTAGAAAAATGCTTTTAACCTTCACTGGAACAACACACTCGATTATTTAACGTCCTCCATGAAGCAATCTTCAACTAAAAACTTATCATATTGCTTGAATATTCACCAGACTTGGACCCATACGACTGTCTTTAGAAATTGAAAAATTCTGATTAAAAATTATCGTTGAAGCTTAACTTTACCTTTCCTGAAATAAACTTTGAGTTTATAATTTCAAAAATGTAGTATCAATTCTTCATACATCTGGGTATCGACATTAACATAAATACTCTGACATAAATGTCACGCACAATTTTAAAACTGTACTTAGCAAGCGTCGCAGCCATGAAAAACTTATCCTTGGAGACGAATCTTTCACAGCTCGATACGTTTGTTTTCTTCTGTTAATATTCTTTAGAACATAACAATATACTCCCATCTCTTTTATATTCTGCTTAACATTATTTAACCTCCATACGAATGGTTTAATTATGGTAATGAATTTAACATACCCGGTAAGTTGTCTGCGGTGATAAATAATTTTGTGAAAGCCAACAACCTCATCAAATTTATTTAACAACCTCTTCGGTTATTATGAATTCATTAACAAATCTTTTACACAGTGCCAAACACAAAGCCCCAACGTTTTTTTAAATTGTCATTTCTTCTCTTTCTTTCGAAGGGTGATTTCAGGAATGTCTTTTACAAGTTTTTAATAACATCTTACAAAGGACGTCCTTTTAGATTCGACTTGGCGCTGATTTCATTAGCGCAGAATATTACCAGAAAATTTATATTAATTGAGAAATGAGGGAGGAAAGTTTACACTTTACACAGAAAATAAATTACCAAAGGCTCATCGGAAAGTTCAAGAACTTAATTTCATCTCCTAACCTGGATTATCCGTCCAAGACAAGGTTAATTAGTACATCCGACTTAATAAAAAAAAAATGAAATACTTAATAGTAAGTCTGTGTTCTCCCTCTTCCTGAGTGGAGGGCTTTAATTTTATTCGTCCCCAAAATGCCGAGACCGAGAAGTTTAAAGTGAAATCGGCGGGCTAATAAAGGAAGATTAAAACAGTGGCAAGAAAGTGTCTCTTACAAGTGCAGGTTGCAAGTAATCCATGGGGTGTTAATTGAAGTAGACTGAATTGGATTATTGTTTTTGAGAGGATCTGCAGACGACTTGGTTCGAGTGTTTTGGAGCGTAAGACTAATCGTTTCAATTACTGAAATCCTTACGCCCACTTGCTTCACTCGTTAGCGATTTGTAGTAGGGTGCGTAATTGACTTACAGTGGATTTTAATGAACTATCTCTAAAACCTATTTATTTCCAGTAACTACACCCATATATTCTGCGAAACGTCCAAAGGCTTATTACGAATATACGGGATAATGTAATTTATTACATGATGGTACCATCACAGCAGGATTTCGCCGCATGTGCTTCAGATTAATGTATGAGCAAAATTGTATCCACAAACAAACAACCCCAGAAATTACGTTTAACTTTCATGCTCTAACAAAGGGAAATTATCGGAATCTCCGAAATGCCTGGAATGGATGGAATATCAAAGAAAAATCTCTTTACAGTTGCTTCATGATTCAAATATAAAGTTCGGTGGCACCTAAATCAATGAAAGGAATATTTTGCTATTTAAATCATGATAGTATGTATTTCTTTTAAAAGCATTCCATATATTAAGTATAAATACACATACAACTTAATATCAAATGCCAAATAAACTTTAAATTTTATTTGGATCATTACATTCAAAGGTGATATTTATAATTATATTCCGTTTGCTTAAATACTCAAGAATCTTAGAAAAATACAAATATTTTCAGCATAATAACACAAGAAAGAGAAACGCAAATCTCCAAGCACGAAGCTGTTTCCGAAATGTTTTTTTACATACAAAGTTTTACAGTAATCTTCATAGAAAATAAAACCTAAGAATGAAACTGCTTAAAAAGGTTTTTGGTCAACTAAACCTGTTGAACCTCAAAAATAGCGGAATCTGAAAAAGATGGACTGTAAACTAAGGAACGAAAATTTGGCTTTATTCCACCTTTTTGCAATAACTCCTCTGCATAGATTTTGCAGGAAATTTCAAACATAAACCAATAAGAACTTAACCTTTCGCCCACTTTCTTAAGGAGTTTCATAAGGAGGAAAAGGGGGCACTAAAAGACCTTGGTAACTGAACGTATGAAGCACGCCAGAGGCGAAACTCTTTTACCAAGAGGAAGAAGGGCACGGTAACTCAACTTATAAATCAAGCCAGATGCGAAACCCTTCTTTGGGTCTCAAAAAAAAAAATTTAAGTTGAAAGAAGAAAGTATTTTTGTTTAGACAAACTTACAGCAACGTCTGAAAGCTGAAAGTGTTTAAGAATCTTCTTTCGATGAAGTGTCTATAGCAGACTTTCTTCTTCTTCCTCTTCTAGACGCAGCCTATGCCAATGGCCTGTTAATAACCCATAAGTATGAGTTCTGTGAGCCCTCTTTACACGTCTGTGCAACAGGCTAACCTTATCCGTCGCAATAGACTTCGAATGCAAAAATTTTCAATTTCCATGAAGAAAAGTCTTCCAAAATTTCGTATTCTCTACGAACTTCCTGCAGCATAATTCATATAAGGAAAATTTTAATGAATTTGAAAAATATATACTCTAACAGGAAACTCCAAGCTCAAAGACTTAAGAGGTTGACAAAAAGTTTAATTAGAAGGACGAATCTGCTTTTAAAATGTCTCCCTGCTACGGAATCGAAATTTCAATGCCTTTGAGAAAAATCTCATAGTCCAAAGAAGGCAAAAAAATGTGAAATACGACTTTTAAAAAGGAAACTTCAAATTTAAGAAACAAAGATATTGAACAGCTTTTCTTCATGTAATATCTTTTACTTACTTAGATGGCTTCTCAACCCTATATGGGTTATTGCCTGCGGAAATCGCCTTCCCCATCGACTGTTTTCCTACTGAGATTGATGAGGTCTAGTCATCTAATATACAGAAAGCAAATTTATTGCAACGGAATTTGAAAAGGAAGGTTCAAATACGAAGGAGAAAGAATTTTTTAAGGCCTTTATCCCTGAATTTGATACATTCTCGAGAAAATTTCAAATTTTAATGATCCTTTTCGATAATTGTTTTTTAAGAATATTTTTATAACAAAAAATTTCAAACAGCAAAGACGAAAGTAATTCGCAACACTGTTTTTGGCAAACCGGCAAATAGAAAAGAACCTTAAATTAATTATAAAAACATATTTCTAAAATTTAGTTGTCTCTCCGAACTCATTAACTTTATTAGTTTATCTAAAGAAGGCCATATTCCAAAGCTTGAAGATGTTTTAACATCTTTCTTGCTTCTAGAAAGTTACTGCAGCAAACTTTCAAGAGAAAGACCTCAAATCTAAAGATGAAGGCTTGGTTTCTAAGAGAGATCTTTATTCCACAGAGTTTGCAGAACGGAAATTTCTAACTAGAAAAGGGAGGGAGTTTTTTTTATTGCTATAACAGAGCTCGAAAAGAAGAACCAACAAGTTTGAAAGAAAAAGATCCATCAAAAATTCTCTATTTCTTTAACCTTTCGCTGTAGCAAATACTACGTTTAAAAGAAATAACTCTTATATTCTCCACCTGACTAAAAGGTACACTCCAAAAAAACATTTCTAATTCGAAGAACAAAAGTCCCAAAAAAATTTTTTTCCAAACTTCCCACAAAACATATTTTAAGAAAACCCTGTACCAAAGCTCGAAACTATTTAAGAATATTTTCACTAAGTTTGAAGATATGAAGTGACGGAGGGAAACTCAAAATTCAAAAGTAAAGGTATCGGCAATTACACTCCGCGAGGGCGGAGTATCCTTCAAAATCTGTTTTTAGCACGCAGAAGTAAAATTCCAAAGATTTCAAAAGCGAAACTTGTGCGGACAAAAATATTCTAAACGTTTCTGCAGTAGAAGAGCAAGGAAATTCTTAATTCAAAAATCAAAGGTATTTAGAAGCTTCCTTGAACCAAACATTAAGGAATTAAATTCGAAATTTCTGCGAAGAAAATTCTGGATTTAAAAGAAGGAAATTTTAAATCTAAATTGAACCAACCGTTTAAAACTTTTTAGGAACTTACTACACCATAACTTCGGGGAGAAAACCTCACAGGGCGAAGTGTAAAAATTAGGTAACGAAGAAATATTGTAAATTTAAGTTTTAAAACCCTTTCTCCGAATTTTCTGCAGCAGAATCGGAAAGGGAAAATTCCCAGTGTGCAAAATGACAGCACTTAAGAGCCCTTGCACCATGTTTGAAAAAGAAAAACTCTTATTTTAAAAAAACTTTTTTGTAAATCTTCTTCGGAAGAAGGTAACCTAAAATCTAGAAGACGAAAATGTTAAACAATTTGGGTTTATTTCAAATTTGCTGGGGCAGAACAAAGAACAAGTGTTCCAAATTCGAAGGTCGAGAGTTACGAGTTCTGCTTGTTAACCCCAACCCTGCTGAAGCAAAAAAAAGTTTCTACGGACGAATCTGTTAAACACATTTTTGTGTTGTACAAGTTTTTAAGTACGAATGGATTGAAGGGATTGAAAATGAAGAAAAATTCAATAGTTGAAGGGCCGAATAAAGTATCTTAAACTATTACTAACGGAACTTCAGAATATCTTGCTTTCTACTCCTATTAGTGAAGACATTTCAGGTCCCTTTTTCTGAAATTGTGAAGTTTTCAGGGCCCTTTCTGGTATAAATTAACCGGAAGGCTTTATAAGGCAGTTCGTGCCTTTTAATAAATTGTTGAAATTATATATAACACACCAAAAACATTAAACAGGTACGTAGGATGTCACTCTACAAGGTTTCCAGTTACTATTTATGCCTCAGCGAAAATTATAACACATATAAACACACCTAGGAACTAATTCTGTGTTACGAGTGTATTATGACGCCCTCATCCGCCTAAACTCACTTTTGAATTATAACTGTCATTAGAAGTTCCAAGCAAGTTCATCAGGCTTGACATGTGGCACCTGCTGTCTTCAAACTCGATGAACCGCGAAAGAATTATTAAAACGCCCACGAAGTTTTCTCTTAATGTTTATTTTTAGCAACAACGCGTGCATAGAACAGCTCGATCGCTCTATTTTTTTTTGCAAGGCAGTGTTTGTGTGTATTCACGTTTTGGTATGTTGGATATTGGATTTTCAATTAAAAAAACATTACGTGCTGAAATTTAATTTGGTTCGTGTTTGTCAAATTTCGTTTTAAATTATGGAGGGTTCCTTTATTAAAATTTGTGTTTTTGTTCTCTAATGTAGGCAATTTGCCCTTTTAAAGATATTTAACAAAATTGTGATTAATATTTTTAGTTTTTTTATTACATTTGTACCCTTTTGTACTTTCTTTTAGAATATTTCCAATGTTAGAAACCAGGCTGAAACTTTCCATTTAGCTTTTTAAAATAGATATCCAAAACATTTTAATTGAAAAATATTTACTGTTCTTTATACCTCTGTAACAGAACAAAATTTTAAGATACGGATTAGCAAGGCTTACAAAGATAGGAAAAATTAAATCAAATGTAATATTTAAGTCAGCATAACTTAAAATAAGTGCTGCAGTTTTCACAAAACTTGAAAGAAATTAACGGAAGTCTTAACAATTTTATTGCTTTCTGCAGATACAACGGCAGTTTTAATGTATTCATTTTTTGTTTTTGTAAATTTAAAATACAGTTTCCTCGTATCTTGGAACATTTCTACGGAAACAAACTTTTTATAAAGGAAATAAAATATCAGTTTTCTTTCATTTTGTTTTATGCATGCCGGCTACTTTAAGAGAAGACGTAAAAATGCAGTAAATGTATTAATTATGCATGCATTTTGTTTTTCATAAGTGGGAAAGTTTAAAGTAAAACTTCCACAAACGGAATTACGGAGTATAAACACGGTTTTCTCTTAAAACACGAAAGCGTTTTCATGTCCCATTTAAAAGTCACTCGTTGGTATGACGTCCCTGTTACTAATCGTAAAGTGAATCTGTTTCCCCGATTAATTAATTAATTAATTAATTAGACATTTTCTTTCCACTTACTAAACTAAACTAAAAGATGTTTTCAGGTGTCATCGATTATTCATTTGTATACAAACTTGAACAAAACTTTTGAACACTTCACTGACTTATAATAAAAGATTTAAAGCGAACTTTTGTATTGGAAGTTTCGCTACAATCCGAGCTTGTTAACATAAAATCTTTTGTTTCGGCAAACTTTGCTTTCAAAGTCTGAGATTTCCCTTACATAAAAACGTTTTATACTGAAGTAGAGCGGTTTTACTTTTTTTATATTCTTGTAGAAGTTCGGTAAGTCGAAAAATATAAACGCGGAGCGTTTCTTTTTTATTGTGCTTTTATTTCAAACGATTTTTTAAATTAATGCGATTGTTTCACGATTTAAGTAATCTGAGTGGGAACAAAGGGGAAATCTTAGTTAAAAAAAAAATACGTGGAAAATTCATTTTATAATTCTTTAGAATGAAAGCAATTAAGGATAGATACAAAAGTTAACCTTGCATACATCACAGGATTCAAACCGGCGCCTCTTGAATGGAGTAAAGAATTTTAGACCGTTTTTGCTAATACATAAATACAACAAAGGTGTTATATTCAAGTTTTATTAGTAATGGTTTGTTGATTTATGAATTTAGCGGGATCAAATAAAATCTAAAGGATTTAGATGGAAAGGTAAGTAAACTTACCACAATGCTTACCCAAGCTTTTGTGTTTAGAGAATCTGTGAGTGGTTCTTACCTGCAAAAAAGGAATTAAAAATTAGTTTATAGAGTTTTTGAAGTTTTGCAAGTTTTAACTTCCAATTATTTGCACAACAAATACTTTAAACGACAACGTAAGATTCTAGCAATTGTTTTCGTATTACATATTTTTAATTTAAAAATATACAGTGTGTCCCAGGATAGATGTTACAATAGGTGTGATGGACAAAAAATTTTTGAATTTTATTTTAAGATTGTGGAATTAAGCCCTGCTTGGTTTGAAGAGAATTTTAAGAATATTTTCAGTTTTTGAAAAACAAGTCGGCCTTGACATTGAAGCGAAAACTATTTTCTTTTCAGGTAAAGTACCCTTTTTGTTCATGATACGGCAAAATTTTACTAAGAAAAGTTGTTCATAATAAGAAATTATGGCCCTATGCAAAATTTCAGGAAGATTAGTCAACGATAGTTTTTTCATGGCCTCCTGGCAGTTATGTGGAATAAATAATTTATTGTAGATCAGTGTTATTATTATGTTTCGTAAGTTAAATTTCTTGTAAATGCTATTTGTTTCGTTCAATGTTCTACAAAGAAAATTTTGAATAAATACAATTTATTTTGTTTAATCTAAAATGTGACGGTTTAATCAAAGTAGGTAGATCTCAGAGAAGCTTATATTGGTTAATTAGACTTGGAAAAGGCATTTGATAAACTAAAAAGGAAGTATGTATTGACAGTATTGAAGAAAAAAAAACAAGTAAAAATCTCATAATGACAAGACATATACAGCATAACAAGAAATTATGTCAGATCGGGAAATGCCTATTCAGTAGAATTTATAACATCGAAGGGACTAAGACAAGGAGAAGCATTAAGTTCACTTTTATTTATATAATGATGGATGACATTATAAAACAAGCAGAAGAAAAAACAAATAAATTAGAAATAAGACACCGAAAACTAGAAATAAGACACCGAAAACTAGAAATAATCAACATCTCAGAGTATGCTTTCGCGGATGACCTGGCAATATTTGCAAGAACAGAAAAAGACCTTCAAAGAAACGTGGAAACATGGAATGCAGAATTAAGAAGAGTTGGAATGATGATAAACACAGATAAAACAAATATTATGGTTATATCCAGAAAAGAACGAAGAACATATATCCAGTTAAATCACAAACAAATCGAACATCTAGACACATTCAAATATTTAGGTGCAATAATCGATAGAAAATGAACATACGAAGAATACAGCAAAAGTATATTACTTGAACAGAATAATAATCAGTAACAAAAACATAACATATGCAAAAATGACAATATATCGTATAAAACAGTTACCAACCAATACTATTGAACGGTAGTGAATCATGGAATATAACAAAGAGACAAGAAAGTAAATTAAAGTCAATGGAAATGAAGGGATCCCCAAAATGGAAAGAGTAAGAAATGAAGTAATAAGAAGAAATTTGGAAAGTAAACCACTTATCAAAAAAATAGATATTAAATTAAAGAAATTGATATAGAAAAAGTGATAGCCTGAGCTCCTTGCTCTTCGTAATCTACATGGATGGTATAATAAGGAATAAAGAAAACCAAACACGAAGTAATAAAAACAAGATTAGGATACTACAATATGAACCCTATCATAGCCCAGGACCTTATATACACATACACAGGTGACATTTTAATAATGGCAACGAACAGAAGACAACTTTCTTTCTTTCCTTCTTAGCCTATACATATCCCTAGGGCAAAGGCCTTCCTCACTTTTTTATGAGGGGTTTTTGATCTACTCTCCCATAGTGACCGATATGACACAATATGAACCCACGAAAAAGAAATCTGAAAAGGGAATGAAGACTAACATACAAAAAAGGAAGACAAAGCATATCAACAAAAAGGATAGAGAAAGGGCTGCACCCAGAGCTGGGTAGTACTTTAACTACTAATAGTTAAACTACTATTTTAACTACTTTTTCGGGTGAAGTAGTTAATAGTTACCTACATTTTCGGTGCTAGTAATCGTACTGTAGTTCACTACTTTTACTGGGTAGATAGTGATCAAGATCCAGATAAAAGTAGTTTAAAAAGTAGTTATTGAAAAAGTAGTTGGCTGTACAAGTACTCGGTAGTTTAACTACTTTTTGAAACTGGTAGTTAAACTACCTAGTAGTTTGGTTACATTTTTACTAAGTAGTTAGTAGTTAGTAGTTAACTACTTTTAAAAAGTAGTTTCCCCAGCGCTGGCTGCACCCATCTTACTAGAAGGAACACCACTTCAACATGTAGAAAAATGTGAGTAGGACTATTATATAAATGACGGCTGAATACATGAAGAAATCAACAACAGAATAAACAAAGGAAGTAAATTATAGTACTACCAAATAAACAATACCGCCATCGGCAAAGAAGAACTATGTAGACACTAAAGCAAAGATATATCTATGTGAAGTTTGCAGCACGAACGATAGTGAGTGCTGCAGTCACATGAGAGTGGCAAATACAAGCTTTTAACACATGTATTACACACTATTTTTTCTACAACCACATTTCCATAAAAAAAATTTAAATATTTCTGCAAAAGCAAATCTGACATTCATCAAATGTCATTTATGACATTTTGATTTCGGTGCGGCAAAATTATACTTTGCCGCGCCGTAAAATCATGCATGTGCGTGCGGAAAGTAAATTTTCCGCACGCTAATTTCACTTGTTCGGCAAACACTCATTTTCAATACTCGTATCTATGGAGACAAAGTCTGAAAATCCCACTTTTCATGGTGGGAGTAGAAAAACACCTTTACTTTTAATTTACCTAACTTTAATGATTTAATAGTTTAACAATTTTGATGACTTTGTATTTAGGATAATACAATAATTTCGAATGGTGAATGGTCTCGAATGAATCATAATGAATAATGAATGATGAATGAATTTGGATATTTTCCCACTTGAGTGTATATATGTTTTAGTTATTGATAAAAACGTGTTATTAGTGTGAACTTTAACAAAGTTATCAATACAAATATATTATTTCTAGAAATAGTTGTTTTAAAGTAAATAACAAACGGATCAGAAAACTCCCAAGTGCGAGAATTACAAATATAATATGAGATAGTAAGTGTTAAATATACAAAAGTGATAAAGTTATAACATCTATAAAAAACAATATTGAGCCCTACACTACTACACGGATCGGAGATCCTGGGCCATGGTAGATAAAGAATAAAGACCCATAAAAAATATCGGCAACGGTGATGCAATACCTGCGAATAATGGTGGGAAAATCTAGAAGGGATAGAATTAGGAATAGAAGCATAAGGGACGAGCTAGACCAACAGCCAATTATACAGGAGGTTGAAAATAAACAACTAAAACGATACGTATGGGTAGCGAAAGGTACACCAAACTGATTTCTAAAAGGACGAAGAGCAAGAGGTAGCGTACGAGTCCACTGGGAAAACATCAGGCAGACGGCTCGAAAGAAAGGAAAAACCATCGAAGGGGTAAAGAGAATGACGAGAGATAGAAACGCCTATAGAAGCTGGATAGAGGACCCACTTATTGTGTACTGTGAAATGAAATGACTATTGGTCGATTAACCAACCGCGCCTGTTTAGTGGTTTCCAGATAGAAAATCAAAAATTGATTTTGACTTTTGCTGTAATCTCAAGCTAAATTTAGCTCATATATTTTAAGTGCCAGATTTCGATTCAAAATATTAGTCCAAATTTGAAAGATAAATTTCAACTATAAGTTTTGGTTCAGTATAGAATTAAAAAAATGAAATTAACAAGTTTGATTTCTCACTTTTAACCACTACTTCAGGCTATAAAGCTATTAATTCCGAAAAATTTCAAAATTCAATAATCGAGTATGGATCTCTGCATTGGAGATTCATTGAGTAGAAGAACAAAACCTTAACTTTAAAGCAAGAATTCTTAATATAGATTTGTTAAACCAGTTTTGTCATCACACTTCGCAGCAAAATGGTTGAATGAATGTAAGTGGAATATAAATATTTCAAATTACAAAAGAAAATTGTTTAAATTTTTGTTGGTAGACTTACTTCATCTAGTTTGAAAATGGAAATTTCTAACTTCGAAGGATGAAAGGTTAAAAAACTGTGGTAGTGAAGTCAAAGCAGTTAGTTTATCACATTATTCAGAAAAAGGAAATTTTCAACACAAAAAGCGTTAAAAAAGCTTTTGTTTTCTTTAAATTTATTATTCAAGAAAGTACCTATAACATCGTTACAGAATTTTCCTTTCAAAATTCTTGCAACAAAATTTATAGCAGGAAATTTCAAATTCAAAAAGGGAAAACATTTAAAAATCGTTCGTTTCCTTCAAACTTGCAGTAGAAGAGTATCAGCAAATATGAAAGGCGAATGTAACTATTTTAAAATATTTCGTTATGCGAACCTGCTGCAGCAGTTCGAAAAAAAAAAACTTTAGTGATGGTAAACACTAGAAGTTTTTTCAAATTTACAGAAAAAGCTCAAGGAACTTGCTTTGAAAAAGGAAAATACCACATTTAAAGCACAAAAATGTCAAAGAACCTGTTGATTCTTGAAACTTGCTGAAACAGTGTTTGAAATTCCGATATTCTAAATACGAAGAACTGAAAAGGTTGCATTGCAATATTAATTAAACCAAAAGGATACTGAAACTGCAAAAACGGTCCTTGGACTTAAGTACAACAAAAAACCACGAAACAACAAATTCTAAACCTGATTTTTAATTTCCTAGCCTGAATCATAATTCAGGTTTACAACAGTTTCATAGATTTCAACCTTTTTTTCTTTGTGATAGTTACGAAACATTCGATTTATTTTTACATATTTATCGATCATTGTCACAGAACTTAAACATGATTTTTAGATACCTTCTTACTGAATTCTAACAATCAAGTTTGAATTGAAAGCACCAATCATTTAAAAGGAAAGGGCCAAAGGTGTGAAAATACTCAGGCCAAGGCCTTTAACTGAAAATTTGTCATAATTTTTACTTTTTAAAGTACTTATTTAAAGAATTAAAGAGAATTAACTCTTTTTTCTGCAAATAATTATCACACTTAGAGCCAGTTTTTGTATCTCTTGGCAATTTTAACTTTGTTAATGTAGTACCATGGTAAATATCGGAAAGTTCAGTTTATCAGGCTACGGGCAACAACTCTTATTTGTTCTTAAAACTATTCTGGACACAAAAACCTAAACTATTAGCATAAAACTTTACTACCATGGGAAAATCAAATTCGTATTTGACTACGACTTGCCAATTGATCAAAAGGCTAACACAACAATCTTTTATATTTGTTTCAGGTTACAGAATTTTATAAAAAAGAATCAGACAACCCCTTACGACTATTGTTGTATTTCGATGTTTACAACTGCGTATTCTTCCGGATTTTCTTGACCATTGAACAAATTTAAAGATATCTTATGTGAAGGCGTCAGCTTTATATCCAATACAGTGTTTCATTTTTCACGTAAAAAAACTTCTCAGATGTTTATGGCACAACTTGACAAATTTTCAAAGTTCGGTAGAAAATCGACTGGAGTAAAACCCAGTTATTATTCTTTGACAAGTAATAAATATAAATCGATATTACAACGCCCTCATTTCAAAATATAGGCGTCGTAAAATTCAGATGGGTCAGTGGATTTTGGGTCGAAATATCGGAGAGATGCAGCGTGACGAGACAAATTCTGACTAATTTCACTTTCAATTAGGCACAAGTTAAGGGAGGCATAAAAGCCGGCAAACTTCAAGGCCAGCTTTTACGACTTTATTGTGACTCGAGTTTAGAGGATATTGAAACATGCTGTAAAATATAGGTCGGGTTTTATGGGGTGTAAACGCTTGCACTGTTTGAGTTCAATGTTTACAACTATCCCTTTTGAAAACTTTTAACACCCACGTTTACTACAAAACTTCTTTTGTACTAGCGATAAAGCGCTTCGGAGGTTTTTCTTAGGATAAACAAACAAAACGCCTGTAAAAAGCAAATTACGACGTGCAAGAGAATTCTGCTGTTTTCAAGATGATTTGGCATTTCAGGAGTCTTTCTGGATTTTTTTATTGTATTCAGACGGAAAAGTTTTAATGTTTTACGGATGTAATAAATTGCTAGTTCGAAACAAAACAATACCAATTGCTTGAAAGATTTAAATTTAAACAAACCGTACGGGAGAAATGTTCGAGTTATCTAGGAAAGTAAGATGGGATAATTTAATTTCCGATGCTGCTAAGTATTTCCTTCTCGTGTTGTAATGACTAAATAATTTCAGTAATTTTCAGGGACGTTGATAATGAGTTTAATTTGATTTATGATCCAATAAAGGTAACGTGCAGCTTAAATGAACCTATTTGTTTTAAAAAATCTTTATTGGCGATTCTAAGAAAGTATCTGATTTTTCTACTTTGATAAATGCGAGCAAACTGAACAATTATTTCAATAAAGAAATAAATATGTCTTACCGATTTCTGTAAAAAACGCGATTTCTGTTTAAATTTTCAAATATCAAAGAATACTGATATGTTTAAAATGTTACATTATAATTTTCGAAATCATTCAATATAAAACTGCTTCATAAATTAAAAGAAAAACAAAACAAAAAATTTTCCTAACACCATATTTCCTTAGCGGTCAATTTAACAAAACTTTCTCTCTCTGCCAATTGTTGTACTGTAGACTTGTGGAACTTAATGATAATTATCTTCTGTCTTCACCTGGCGTATATCATAGGCTCAACCTTGGTACCTGCTGTTAAGTTTTACAAGCGGAACTAATGTAACTGCCACTTAATAATTTTCAGCAATAATAAAGTGTCTTTCATTGCCAAAATGGTAGGTGGGAACTCGTACAAGCACCGTAATTAAGCTTGAAAATTAACAGTTTTGTAAGAATAAAACGCATTAAAAAGAAATAAATTATAGATATGATTATAGTGACAGAATATGTTTTTAATAAGTCTGAAATTTATATATTTATTTAATTTAACAAGCTATTAATACATAATATAAAACATAGAAGAAGCGAAGGCGAGAATAATTAATTCTGGAAAATTATTATCGAAAGCAAGAAATACGTTCAGCGTAATCTTACCTAATTATTTGTATCACCATTATCTTCAATCTTCAAGTATTGAGCTTTATGCCAATTAAGTCGCTTATTGTGATTTCCATCGTTTATGTGGTCTTCAGATATTTCTTCTGCTTCAGGGTTTGTATTCATACATCTTCTTCGGTAATCTTGAATTTTCCATATTCTGTAGATTTTTCCATTTATGCTGTCTACATCTAGTTCTCTGGTTCTCTTCGTATTTCGGTGTTACGTTTTCTGTCTGATAATCTACTCGTATAACCAGCCACCAATCTCGGAGACCTTATTTCACTGCTGTCTAATTTTTTCCTATTTTCTTCGTTATTATTCTTGTTTCACTTCCATATAGTAACAATGAGACTGAATTACTTTACAGAATTTCATGATGGTATTTTCCTGTACTCTTTTATTTATTAGTATTCATCTAATTCTTCAGTTGGAGTAATGTATTTTCCGACCTTCTTATCTCTATGTCAGTTTTTTTTTAATTTAAGAGATATGATAACCCATTAATTGAAAACTATCTACTTGTACTGTAGACGTTGTTAATGTACGATCTACCTTGTCGAAAGCCATCTTGTTCCTCAAGTCTGTAATATTTTTAAGTCTTTTGTTTATTATTTTAGAATATATCTTGTATCCAGAATTTAAAAGACTTACTCCTCTGTAATTATTTGGGTTGGTTCTTATCTCCTTTCTTGAACATTGGTAATACAGCAGCTAGCTATCTTCCATTCTTGAGGAGTTTGTTCCTGTGTCCAACAACAACAGTTGTTCAGAAATCTTAGGAAGCGCTCCATTAGTGGCTTACGGAGACATTTAATAAGTTTGCTATTTATTTCATCAGTTCCTGTTGGTTTTCTATTTTTGGTTTGTTTGAGTATTGTTTGTAATTCTTGGATTTCAATATTGTTACCCCTGCTCCAGAAATCATAGAGTCTAAGTCAATATCATTTTCGTCCATTCGGTCTGTGTCTTTATTTGTATACTAAAGTTTTTTATAATATCGTAGCCATGTTTCTTTATCATTTTTTTTATATCAGCGTTGTCCTTTTTTTCTCTGTTGAGATGTTTTATTAGCTTGTCCGCTATATTTTGTCGGCCTTGTACGTCATATTCAATTTTGCCAATAAAGTTCTCCCAGGTGTTTTACATTAGCTTCTTTTTTATTCGTTTAGTTTCACTAACAGCATTGTTATATGTTTCTTTATTTTCAGGGGTTTATTACTTAGCCATTTCAAGTATGCTGCATTCTTCTTTTGTAATTCTTTTGCTAGATCTTCGCTCCATTTTTAGTCCTCTTCTTGTTTTTACTTTCTGACGCCTAAGGCTTTCCGGTGATGCTCTTGATATAATTGTTATTCCATTCCGTTTCTATGTCATTACTTTCTTTAAATGCTTTATTTTGTATAATGGTTCGCCTTTGATATAGATCCTTTATTGATGCTTCTTGAAGTAGATAGACTTTCTATCTTTGCTTTTGGTTCAAGGTTTGGTTATGTTTTACCAATCGTGTTTTAATTTTGACTGTTCCCATTACTAGAAAATGATCTGAATGTATATTTGCACTTCTCTACACTACTGTATCTTTGAATTCAATTACAGTTTTTTCATTTGTTAGTAAGTATTAGTCTATTATCGGTGATTGTCTTATTGGTGTATAACTTTATGTTTATAGAATGTATTTGTTGTTCGTATTTAAGTGAAATTAGTAAAATCTCTTAGAAGTTTCCCATTTTCATTAAGCGTATTTTCAATATTTTTTAGTCTTCGTCTTCCTATATGCTCATTAAAGTCTCCTCCAATTACTAAATAGTCATTTTTGTTTATATTATTTACTATAGTCTTTGCAACTCTTTCCTTCACGTGGAGCAGTTGCACGAATGTATTCGATTTTTCCACTTTTGACTAATTAGACTTGAAGTAATGCCTAAAGGCGCATACAAACACACACAAAAAGGAAGGATTGCTACCCCAGATTTTGCTGTCTGGGGAACTCCGCTATATAGTATGCATTGCCTTCAATACATATCAATAATTAAAACAAACCAAACGTATTTGGCGAGTCTAATCAGAGATTTGTATATTCTAATTTAAAAAAATATTGCATTAAAAATATTGACCCCAAGTTCTCCTCCAGAAAACGACACTTCATAAAAATACACACTTCTTTAAACATTGAGTTTCTTAAAAAGTGACATAAAACAAAGCAAAATGTTGTATTTAAAAATGGGTTCTATATATTTTCATATTTTCTGAAATTACAACTATTTTATAATCTTTTCTGTATTTGTAAATTTATTTTTTTCTTATTTTCTAAATTCACAATAATTTAATAATCAGAACTCTCCATCTGAATTAACAAACCGTCTTCCGGATTGGGACCGTGTCATTTTGAGACAAAGTTATCTTGGAAAGTGAAGTTCTTTTCACCAAATAAATCTCTACTTTGCCACTTACCAATATCTTTTCTGTTAAAACTTGAATGTATTTAGCGACATTCATCAATCCAGAAACAACGTGCTACCAATGTTTTTGACAAATTTGCAACCCCACACCACATGACTGAACTTGAATGTTTGATTGTTAACAACACACGCTTTGATGAAAACTCTTGTGTGGGAAATCGTCTCACATATGGATTTCCACTATGATTATTTATGTTAATATGTTAAAAGTCACTTGCCCAACGTAAACCATTTAATTTCAGTTTCTCTGACAGTAGCGATTTTTTCGGGTTCAAAACTCAGAAGTCTTTTTCTCAGAGTAGATGCCCAAACACTTACACCCGTAGTTTCAAACCAGTTAGTTCTGAGCTATATGCTAAATTGGTCCTTCATAGTACACTAACTATATTGTCCCACTTCGAGGTTTACCGTGTATTTTTGTTTGTACATTTATATTTTTGTATTATTCTGAAGACTGAAGAATGATTACATGCACCTTAGCTGCAATCTGCCGACGGATTTTCTTTTTTTTTGTAAAAATGGTGGAATACCTTGTTCCATCCGATCTGAAGTTTATTTCTTGACATTTTCACGGTTCGACAATACTCATATAACAAGTAAACCGTTTGTAAAATTATAAGATTGTAAAATATTTATATAGCAAGCTGTGGTAGGTATACAGTAAATCTTCTTAATTATTTTTAATTTTGTTCAGGGTTAAATAATGCTAAAAATGATTTTCTTCTTCGAAATAGATAAGCTTATAATAATTAAGCAATTAGGGCCCTGCTGTTGGTCAGATTAGTATACTATTTCATTATATATTTAGAAAAAAAATATTTAAGGATATTAGCGATAATAGGACAGTTAGAAAATGCTTCTGTTTTCTCCGAAAATATTTAAGAAACATGGAAACAAAACGCCAATGTATGTTTAAAAGAAGAAAAAGAGAAGTTGTTAGAACGCTTCTATTTCAAGCGAATTTTGAACTTCTACTATGCATAATTGTATCCTCTCCATTAGAAAGAAAGACTATAGTAAAAGGTTTGTCATGAGTAAAAAATAGAGGGAAGCTATGTTTACGTACTGCTCTATCATATCTCACGGAATTATGAATTGGGAGAAGAGATGCTATGTATTGACTTACAATTACCTAGAACAGAATTAATGGAACAGCTTGGCCACTCATAAAAAATCAGCATTAAAAGAAGAGATGAAGGGTGATTCACTGAATCATATAGGGATGAGGAAGCTTTATTAGGTATTTTTCGTTATAATTTCAACAAAGTATAAAAAATTCACAAAAACACCTAAACTTAGAAACTTAAATTTAAAATGTTATTCAATATTGATAAATTATTAAAACATTTCTTTCATAGTTTAATTAAAAGCATATCTGGTATCTCCTGAATGTTTCGAACTTTCAAGTAGTCATTTCAACGTCACCACTTAAAAGCAAATTAAGTACTCCATTTCCTAATTTTTTAATTAAGCAGTAGCTACATCCTGCTGTATTGAGGTCCTGCATTTCTCATTAAAATTTCGTAACTAAATGGCTTGTTAATTAACAGTGAAGATTGCAAATCCTTAAGACACTTCTAAGATGAACTTCCGTAATTTCAAAATAACGACAAAATGCAGCAGATTTCTTACAACAAAAAAAGTTCAAAGAATTGCGCTAATAAAAGCAGAAAGCAGACACAACAAAAAACGAACTGATTGAGCAAACAAGAAATTCAATTTAAATTCACCTAGAATTCCGTGCGGGTATAACTATTCTGCAAACCACCCCAATATTGTTAAAGTTGGAACTGTGCATGTTCCTTCGGGCTAATCAGAGTCAATACTAGGACTGGTAGCATAATACACAAATACGGCGAGTTTCTGTACACTTCTATTATTAAAGGGAAAAACGAGGCGAGATCTGCCGGAATTCATTATTATCCGAACGGAGCGCGGAATTAAATGTGGAAGTCTCAGGCATTCCTAATGAAACATCCTGAAAAGATAGACTCCTAACGAGATCGTTACGTTACGATATGATCCCGGGGATATTGCATCAAGTTGCTGATAAATTTATTTAAAAAGTTTTTAGGTGAAGTTGTTAACATTTATTCGTGTTGTTTACAATTAGAATACGCAACAACAAAACGGAACCCTGATTAGTGGTACTGTTTGTCTGGTTTTGAAAGGAAGGGGGGAAACCAAAACAATTATTAGATGTTTGTCTGTTGCATTATACAAAACATCAACCGGTGTAGGGCTTTTCTTTGTCCACAGATGTAAGGGATGAAGATTATTATCTAAAATCAACGTAGCGTAGTATTCTTTGTGAACGAGAATAGGGAATAAATAGGGAATTTCAGGATTATATGGGTTCGTTTCCAGATTTATGAAGGTTGTTGTTAGGAGCTTACGTTGTTATTCTGTTATAACTCGATTTCCACGGAACATTCGAGGTATTATATTCTTAGACCGTATTTTACAAACGTTATGGTTTAATTACCATTCTCACATGTGGGCTTGTTAATACCACAAGCATTTCGGCTTTAATTCGGTAACGTTAATTTACCCTCCTAACGACACCATTTATTATCCGGATTTATAAATATGTACGCAATACGTAACAAAGCCAATAACCGTTTTTAGTCAAAAAAATCTACAATTAAAATTAAAATAAGAGATATCTTGGAATCCACATATACACAAAGCAGATAATATCCAAGCAAATATTTATCGGAGCTCTGAAAACATTTACAAAGGCCGGCTTATCTTTTTAAAGTGAAATTAAAAATGTTGATAAACAGAAATTATGGTTAAGGTTTGTTCGTTTAATTATGTGTAATTTTTAATGTGCATGAAAAGAGGGCTTTCCTGGAAATTTGTAATTTACTTAATTGAAGTAATCAGATAATTATGATTAGAGAATTACACAAAATACTGAAAAAGCGGATATAGTAATGTGTAAAATTAGGAGCAACGTACGAAATATTAACTTTGTGATTATTTCAGTTAACGAACTAAGCTTCTAAAGTACTTTTATTTTTCGTTTGAGGATGCCAAAGCTATAACAAATTTTAATTAAAATATTTTGATAAACTCTCGCAGGTATAAAAGTTTTGCTTTGATGAAACAACTTTCAACCTAAAAACTTAAAAATTAAATTATCGATTATGGAAATTAGTTGCAAAGGCGGAAGTTTTACATAATTGTAAGGCGGACCCAACGATCCGTATTGCATTTTTTTTAAGATAAGGCTTCATTTTAAATGTTAAAAACTTTAATGAGGCTTGTTTGATTTTACGGATTACCTTTATTTACTTGCCTCATGAATAATGTTTGGAATATTACTGCAATTTTTCAGAGCTAATTTCAGAGTAACTCACATTTCGGAAACTCGTTTTATTGCAATATTCCTTTCCTTGGAAATTGATTAAATAACTTATTCTTTATAAAATCAAGGTTAATTTTATATAAATAAAAAAGACAAATAAATAAAAACAAACAAACTCCCCTTTCAAATGTGGAAAATTAATAAAAATCCATGTTGTGTCATTATTTTTCCCAACAGAAAAGCACCATAAAAAGGCCTGTTGAATGTCTCATAAAATTGTAATACAAAACTGCTAATATTCAGCAGAGTTTTATGACCGTTGAAATTTTCCTATACAAGGTCGTAAAATTTTTATAGATTTGTAAACAGAATACATTAGTCAAAAATTAAGAGTTCCACAGTGAAACATTGAAAAATCTTGTATCTTGAAATGTTAAACGTTTCGGAGATAATTTCAGCGCAAACATGATATGGAAATTCGTTAGAGTTTACATTTTTAAGAATTCAATTTTTTTGAGAAATTGGGGGAGGGGGGGGAGTTAACCAAAGGATAGTTCAAATTCCTACGGATGTAATATTTTTCTTATATGAATTTTTTAAATTTAAAAATGGATAAATCGCATTCCTTCCTTAGTCAAAAATTTACCATTGATGTTTTAATAATATTGGTGGCTCAGTGATTAGGCTTCTAGTTCGTTAGAAAGGGAACGCAGGTTCAAATCTCAGCCGTTGCCAAAATTAAAACAAAACTGAGCGAGCTAAGATAACTTTTAGCATAGATTAAATAATAGAATAGATACGCAACGGTACCTTTTTATATGTAACCCGAAAAAAATTCTGACATAGAGATGGCAGCACCTTGGCCATCTCTGATCGAGAATGTTTTTTAACCATCCTAGAATAAAACCGATATATCAATAATCCTAACATATCAACAACATTTGATCAAACAAAATACGTGCGTTATTAATAACCCTGTATTAGTCGTATTGATATTAATGCCACGCCAATTCAAGCGTGTTTATAAAATTAGCATGTATAAGATATTATTGTATTTATGGATGAAGTTATTTGTCCCAGATACAATTTACCTATTTATCTTATGCTTAGAATTCTATTTACTGACTTCGTTTTTTACTAAACAGCAAATTTGTAGTATAATTTTGTGTTAAAAGATTAACATTTGGAATAAAAATAAAAATATGTATGTATATTTAACAATTACAAAAAAAACTCAGTTACGTTGCACAAAATTTCGTTAAACAAAACTAGCGAGTTAAAAAAAAATTTTAAATAAGGCCTGGCAATGAGAAACAAAAATAATATCCACTGCAAAATTTTGAATTATTGTTTTGTGATGACAGTTAATACATTCTAAATGTTGCAATAGACATTATTTTTGTTTCTCATGGCCAACCCTTATTTAATTTTTTTTAACTCAAAGTATAATCTACCTAAGTAAGCAGTCTGTCAAAGGATCTTAGAATTTTGACGTAATAGTCGGCAGTCGAATACATTTTTTGTTTTTTGAAGGAAAAAATGTAGTTAAAAATTAAGTCAATGAATAAAACTTCAATAAATTGTAACTATGTATCAACAATTTTTCAAAAACTTTGCCAAAGTTTCCTTTTATTTCCTATGGAACACATTATACTAAAAATGTTGTTCGTTACTTTTTTTATTGCTGTATAAAACAAAATTTAATTAAAAAATCCTGATGTTTATTGGTAAAAAAAAGAAGGCACATGAATTTACCATAAATTACGTAAGTTTAGTAATAGTAGAAAAGCCATAGTTTAGAAATGGAAATACATACTGTAAATTAATTTCCGTTCTAAAATAAATTTTACTGTGATTTTTTTTGTAACTGAAAACATCTCGAGAAATTAGCAACACCGTCTGTGACAATGCTATTATTAGTAACTAATAACTGTTTATGTATTTGCGTGTTCTTTCATTTTACAGAAACTGATTTTTTTAAATTAAGTTTATTTTAAAATCTATAGCTTTTCTAATGTTGTGTTCCACGTTGAGGAAATAAATGCGATTTAATTGTAAATTGTTTATTAGAAAACGAACTGACAAAGTAACATTAAATATCGAACTAACAAAGTAACATCTCACTTCGAGTGTGCAAATGAGCAAATGATTCTTCTGTAAAACAAAATGTGTCTGCTTTATAAATCGCTTTTCTTTAGACAAAAACCTGACAGCAGGCACGTAAAACAAGAGATCATTGTTTAACTGGGTGTCCTCATCTGGATTATATTTGGTGTGAAAATGCATGTTTAAACCCTTACTCAAATATGACACAACGAATGCACTCTAAATTATACGTTTTAAATGACACGCAAAACATACAAACAACTATTGAAAATGATTAACACAACTAAAATATAAAAATGACAAAGCGTCCAACTATAATGTGTTAAAGTATCCAGCACTAAGCTATAGTATTGTAAATCAAGGTAACATTTAAATTGACAAGGAATCTTATATTTTAAAATTTTTATAAAAGCAGTTGGCAGTTTTATAACACTATTACAGAAATAAAGTCTATGATACCTTTATACTAAACAAACCCATGTTTCTGTAAAGCGTCTCGATACAAAGAAGGGTTTGTTTTCAAGTTCTGGGATTTGTCAGTTTATTTTTTGCAGCTTTGGTCACGCTTTGGAATATAGGGTAGAAAGTTATTAACTTGACTAATTTATGTGATTTGGAAACTTGACATTTTAATAACTTGCATTTGAAAACGTTGTTCCTATGTAGCCACATAGGGTGGAAACAAATTTAACAAATCGTTAGTGTTACGTCGTAGGTTCGTACGAAAAGAGCCCGGTGTGCGTGATTTAGGATTTTTTTTAGTTTTATCAAATTGCTTAAGTTTTTGCTTATTTATTGAAACTTTTGGTGTGATTTTCAATTGTTATTACTTCGACATGTCTTTGGTTCGAACAAACGCGTGTGTGTACATAAATTGTAACAATAACAAGAAAGGAAAAGGAATACGGTTTTATAAATTTCCCGTAAAAGATCCACAACGTTGTAAATTATGGATAACAAATACTGGTAATGTACATCTTTCTGATTTAGATGAAGACCAACTGAGTTTAAGATCACTTTGTGAAAAACATTTTAACGAAAGTGCTTTTAAAAGTGCCGATCATCGTTTATTAGTATTTAATGCAGTTCCAAAACATTTTAGTTCTTTTAAATACCCGGATATAAGTACAATTCCGTCAACTTCTACAGAAACGGTAATTATCACACCTATGAAACATGTCCCGGAGTCATTACGACGAAAACTATTCGACAATGGTTCACCTTCTTCCCCGAAAAAGCTAAATCTATGTCCTGTGTCTCGAACATATATTAGAAAAACATTTCCAGAGAAAATAGCAACAACCCCCCAAAAATTAAAAATCAATACTCCAGAAAAGTCTAGCCCGTCAATGGAATGGTCATTCGAAGAAATCGAATCTATGCCAACACCCACAAAATCAGAAAAGGGTTCGGGAAGTGTTACTCCTCGTAAGCAGCGACTTTTAAAGAAAATTAAACAACAAAAAGCAATCATCAACACAGATAAGGTGCGAAGATTTAGAATGCAAAATAAATTAAAAAAATTTTTGACGTCCAGCGTGCTTAATAATTTATTAAAAAATGTACCCAACAGCGTTCAAACTTTTACAAAAATGCAATTTTTTCACCTTCAAAGGCAAACATGGAATCGGAAGGAAAAATCGTTAGCACTTAATATTTATTATAAGTCCCCTACTGCGTATAGATTTTTGATAAAAAATTTAAAATTCACACTTCCTGCAGTTTCTACCATTAGATCTTGGTTAAAAGTTACGTATCTACCTACGGGAGTCAACAGTTCGTTGTTTTTAAAATTGCGTTCAAAAGTAGCATCTATGTCTATAGCTGAAAAACAAGCAGTATTAATGTTCGACGAAATGAGCATTAAAAAACATCTCCAATATTTATCGGGAAAGGATTTTGTAGAAGGCTTTGAAGATTTGGGATCGGAAGGAAGAACCTCCCGAATTGGTTCCCAAGTCCTAGTATTTATGATCCGAGGATTAATTTTTAAATGGAAAATGCCCATAGCTTACTATATTTCGGGTGGTCCAATAAAGGCAAAATTTTTAACGACTATTCTAAGTGACGTTATAGATTCTTTATTTTCAATGGGTTTAAACATACGTGCGGTTATATGTGATCAGGGCTCAAATAATAGAGCACTTTATAAAAATTTAGATGTTACTTTGGATAAACCTTTTTTTTATAATAAAAACCATAAAATATATGCCCTGTTCGACACGCCTCATTTAATAAAAAGTTTAAGAAACGTTTTCTTAAATAATAATATACACTTAGGTGATAAAGTAGTATCGTTTAGTGATATTAAACACTTTTATAATTTAGATAAAAGTAACGTCGTCCGAGCAAACGTATCTTTAACGGAAAGTCACATAAACCCTAATGCATTTGAAAAAATGAAAGTTAAATTGGCTACACAAATATTCAGTCACAGCCTGGCTAGCGCTATGAAAACTGCAATTGAAACAAAAGAAATTGCAACTCCCACAATGAAAAATACAGCAGAATTTCTCAAAATAGTTAATAATATATTTGATTGTCTAAATAGCCGCATCTTGAACGATTCCAACCCGTATCGATGTGCAATTTCGAATAAAAGGCCATTGATACAAAAAACATTGGAAAATGCTCTTGAATGGTTTGAAAATGTAAAAGTTTTAAGTGTCAGAACCAAAAAAGAAAGACGAGACATATATTGCATAAACGGTTTTAAACAAACTATCAAAGGTATACTGGAGTTATGGGGCGATTTGCAAAATGATGGCTACATTTTCCTTTTAACCACGCGATTACAACAAGATCCACTAGAAAATTTATTTGCTGCAATAAGAAGCAAAGGGGGATATAATTTTAATCCAAGTGCAACAAGTGTTAGAACATCTTTACAGTATAATGTATTTATGGGTTTACAGAAAGCACCAGAAACTAAAAACTGTGAAACTGATGATGACGTACATATAGACATTGATGATATTACAAGCACAGACACTCAAGTTCGAACGATTCAACCATCATCAACAACGTCAACCGTTTTGAGTACGGATTCTTCCAGTTCCAGTGATCGAGATCAGGATGCCCCACATTACAAATTTACTTTGGATTTATCTTTGGAAACTTGCACAGTTTATTACGTTGCGGGGTATATAATTCACAAGCTTTTCAAAAAACACAAGTGTAATACTTGTAATAACATATTCGTTAATTCAAGTGTCAAACCTTTAGAAGACCGGAACCAGCTTCTAATTGCTTTTAGAGACTTTGGTAGTGAATCGCCTGAAAATATTAAATATTTACACTCTCCCACTGAAGAGTTTGCAATAATTGTAAAGCACATTATCGACGTTTTCAATTACCATTTTAATAAACATTCTAGTGCCATAAATTTATTACATCTTTTGAAACGACAAGTAACAAACAGTACTCATAAGTATTTTCCAGAGTGGTTAAGATCCAGTGACTGTTACCTTCACAGAATATTCATAATAGAGTTTACCCTAAAAATTTTAATTTTAAAGACGCTAAAATGGACAAATCAAGAATTTAAAATACCTTCAAAGCGAAAATTGCCAGAAAAAACTGCAGCTAGCCGTAAAATTCAAATTCTAAGTCATTTGTAAATATCGAACGAACGAATGTGTTATATACTTTATACTTACGAGATATAAAACATGTGCCATGTGATGTTGTAAGGTAAGCACTAATTGCATTTTTTTAAATCTTAAATAATTTATTAACTACAGTACATTGAAAAACAAATTGTTAAAATTATGAGTACTAATGGAGTGGCTAATTGTCAGCTTTCAAAAATCGAATCATTTTGCAAAGAAACTTCAGGACGTAACAAAAAAAAACTAATGCCGAACAATGTTACAGAGTTGAACGTGATTGAACTAGGGTTGCCATATAGGAGGGGGGGGGGGGGTGCAACGGGTGCAAAGCGACTAAAAAAATTAATAACAAAATATAAAAAACTATATCAAAAGGCTTAGCAGAAAACCACCGATATATGTTAGCAAAGTAGCTTTAGCTTATTCAAATTTTTCTCGAGTTGCAACAATTTCCTCCTACATACAGACAATACAGAATGAACTTTTTCCAAATGTGCTAACTGTGTTAAACATTTTCTTTACGTTGCCAGTTACAATAGCAAGTGCAGAACGTTCTTGTTTTTAATACTGTTATTTTTACCTTTAAAACAAAATTAGGGCCCCAAAAAGTTGCTTGCACCCGGATCCCTTTATAGAGAAGGCCGGCCTTAATGGCGCATCACCCAACCTGCAGAAAAATTAAACAAAAATTAGTTAACGGCCATATTTGAGGCCCCAAATTAGGACAATCCCCCAAAACCTGAAAAGTGTTGTATATGTAGCAATGTAGAATGTAGCTATATTAATCTCCCTTTAGTTTATAAATATTCGCCACGTATTTTATTGGTGTACCTATTCTGAATTTCGTATAAAATTTAAATAAAATCAAACTGCATATAGTATTTTTATCCCGATAATTTATAAAAATACTCTTAAGAATTTTTTTAAATTATAGCTAATGTTTTATTGTTTTATCGAATATGTAGTAATGTAGTAAATTTTTGAGGTAAAGGTCAAATTCGTCAGAGTATTAAATTATTGTTTCCTGATTTAATTTGAATCAAGACCTGTGACAAAATGTTTAAACATCGGGACGCATAGCAATTTAAAACTACAAGAGATGAGAATCACTCTTTGGGTATTTTATGTTATGCACATTTAATTATTTATTAATCGGTTATTCTAACTTGTATTTTCATGTGTATTTAAAATTAATGTCGTAAGCTAACCAAAAGTTCAAATTTAATTTACATATACTCGACCAGTCGGTTGTTACGTGACCCGTTCGCAGTTAACTATTTTGTATGTTTACGTACGTACAAAACTTTTACAAACAATATATAGTATCAATTTCATATCGATGTTATCACGCTACGATTAATAAGAAGTATACCACTAAATGGAAATAATAACGGGTGGGCGGTGAAGAGGGTATGCATTTAAGTCGCACGCGTTTATTACAAATAGTTCCTAAAAGTTTTGCAGCAGCACCGATCGAGGTTACCGTTCGTCACCTCCTTAACCCCCTTGTCTAAGTAGACACGGGTTACACTTTCGCCGGTAACGTGGGATCTCTATTTATATTATTTCCTCTATGCTTTTAGTTAAATTAGCGGGGCTGCCGTTCTAATTCTAATTTCTTTCACAACAGAAGCATTTAATCAATTACTGCGTTATTCAGTAAATTATTCTAATCTTTTAAAAAAGCAAACTTCCGAATTGTTAAAAAATTTAGCCAATCCCAATTAATTAAGGTTTAATTAAGTAAGTATAACAAATTAAGCTTCAAGCACCTTTAATTCAAACAATCTTTCGACCACTCGAGTGGAAAATTGGTAGTTAGATTAGATGAACCTCGAAATTAACCCGCTCAATAATCCTTAAACAATTAATAAAGCGCCCTCAGGAAAATTTTTAAAAGTGAAATATAAATTCATAATTCACAAGACGTGATTAAATAAACATTTAATTTAAATCGTGTTATGGAATGCACCTGTGGGCAGTTTAATTGAATAATTAATTTATGTAAATTGCTATTTAACATCTTCATTCTTAGACACATTTTATTTTTTATTAATACTAATAGCCTTGTTGAAGAGAAGGTTGCTAAACTCAAATTTTAATTAGTTAATAAACTACATTTAGTAAAAAATATTTAGTTTTATCTGATTTAATGTTTACTTCGTATTTATAAGTTTTTTCATTTGGAAGCTTCAGGGAATGTAAACAAGACTTTTAGTAGCGTTTTGTTATCAAAATAAAACACAAATGCTCAGAAGCGTTACGAATTATGAAAATGCAATCACATACATGAAATTAAATACCACGTGACAAGTTTGTGTCGTAAACAAAGTCGGTAATAAAATTTGAGCCACTTCTTTATCCTTTAGTACCACAAGAAAACCTTTTAAATTTCAAGAAATATGACTCATTAACCCTTCAAGAAAACACTGCAGTTATTGCTTTTAATCAAGCGATTTATCGGACATAAAATCTATTTTGTAAATTACTCCTCTGTGAATGTCAAAATGTCAAACATTTTCAAACTTCAGAAATAAATAAATTAAGGGGTTGGGTTAAAATTGCACTTCGGCGTTTCAGCCTGAAGCTGTTGAAGAACATAAGAATCGTTGTTTAGGAAAAACCTTTGCATAACAAAACCTTTAAAATTTCAGAGCAAGAAATGTAAATTCTAATTTAATCTTAAGCGCGTTAAGCTAAGTTACTATAAAATATGCACCCTTCTCCCGATAAATATTCAAGATGGCGACTTGGAACGGGTTCCCCTGCGCCATACAATGACACTAAGCGATAAAACTCGATTTTTGTACAATCATGCAACACAAATCAACCTTTAACGAATTAACAACCGCCCACAGTTCCAGAAATATTTATATTCCTAATTCATTGTCGATAAATTTCAACAACGATGTAAATAATTGTAGGGACGTTCTGGCGGGCAACGTCTCTTAAAGCGCGTACTTTTGTTCTTGTTTTAACTCGTATTCCATTTTTTTAGAGCCGATCATCAACACACCGCGCGCTGTAATTATCCGTAATTCATCTCCGCAAATTATAGGTGTAGGAAGGGAAACAAGCACTTTCGAATTAGTTTGTACTTGGACAGGTGTAAGTAATATTGAATTTTTTTACTGCCGTTTTATTAAGTGACTACAAGCATGCTTGTCGTAATCGTTTTCTAGACACCTTTCGACTTCCAAACTTGTAAGTTTACAACTTCTGCACGTGCGTGGACAATCTGCATTTCTTAAGTAGTTTTTTTAACATCAGTGACAAGCTACTCGCAACAGTTTAGGTTTTATTTAATTAATCAATTTATTTAATACGTGTTGGTTTAATTCGTTATTTTAATTTTGTCTTAAGAAGTACGGAAAGTAATGGAATAAATAAACAAGGATCAATCCCAAGAGCTAATATTCTATAACATATGACCTTTATAGATATGCAGATATGCAGAAGGCTTCTCACCGAATCAAGAGACGTAATATTAAAAATAAAGGAAAAATTAACTCGATCAAAACCTTTGTAAAACAAACACAAAATTAAATTAGTGTGAAAAGCAAGAGCCCAGGCAGCAAAATAGGTGTGAAGCAAGGATGCCTATGTGGACCATTACTATTTAATTTAGTACTCAGCAGAGAATCTATGGTTATACTGAAAAATCTGAGGAGTTACTGAATAACCTTGACATTTTTAAAAAGGAGATGTCAAAGAAGAACAAGAAAATAACTATAAAAAAGCGACAATGGTGAATTATTTCTTCATTCTTCCTCTTTCGTTATTCAGTGCTTTTCGTTCACTTCTGAACATACGCCTCTCCCAAATTCCTCCAAATTATTCGGTCATGTGCTGTTGTTATCCATTTCTTTCATGTTATCTCTCTATTATCGTCATACCAACGTTTTAAGGAATGACCTCGGCTTCTTTTCTCCCCATTCTGTAGTTTTTAGAATCCATTTGGATTCATTCTTTCGAGCGATATGTTATCATTCTATTAATCTCATGACATTCAAGGTAATACTCAACATTGCTCTCCTTGTTCCTTTGGGTTACCTAAAGCTTATGTACCCAGTCGGATGTTAATGTCCATGTCTTTGTTGCAAAGGTTATTACAGTGATTACACATTCTTCAAGTATCTGAGCTTTCATCTTTACAGTAAAGCATCTACTTTTGTTTCTTAATATACAGGGCGAGGAAAAAGTAACGCAATATCACTATAACTCTTTTATTGTCGAATTTCAGAAAAAATATTTTGACAAGAGTTGTTACATGGTAAGTAGTACTCCATATACCTGTGGCCTTGAATGTGGGTTACGTCATCACGTGTAAGTACAGGGCATTCAACTTTACTTTTTTAAATGGGACACCCAGTATATTTTTAAATTTTCGGATGCAGCATAAAAAACTACCTCCTGTAATATTAACATAATTTTTTATATTCATAAGAAAGCAATGCAAAAAATTACAATTAGAAGGACGAATAGCTGAAGAAATCAGTCGTATTACACCACAAATGATACAGAATTCGCTCTAAGACATTTTATTGATGGATTACATCACTGCCAAGTTGTAAACGGAGCACAATTTGAATATTTTCTTCTAGTCTCAATAAAATTTCAAATCAGATTACTTGATTTTGCGATATCGGTAGTTTCTTTTTTATTTTTTATATTGATTTCTTATGAATAAAAGAAAATTAACTATGTTAATATTTCTGAAAGTAGATTTTCATTCTGCATTCAAAAATGTAAAAATATATTGGGTGTCCTACTTAAAAAAGTAAAGTTTCATGCCCCTGTACTTACACGTGATGACGTAAGACAAATTCAAGGCGACAGGTATATGGAGTACTTGTCATCTAACAACTTTTGTTAAAAATATTTTCTCTAAAAGTCGACAATAACAGAGTTATGGTGATATTGCGTTATTTTTTCCTCGCCCTGTATGTGTATAATAATTCTTATTCTTAGGTCTGCAGCAGGAAGTGTTATCGGCCTGATTGTTTCTTGTTTCTACTCGTTTGCCTATGTTTCTAGAGAGTCAAAAGCCTTGTTATAGTTATAGTCCACATATGTCAATGTAATATTCAATCTTTTCTATTATCTTTCTGACAGATTGACTGTGATTCATGGTACTATAACTTTTTCGAATAATAAAGGAACGATAAAAGGCGATACGATAGCAGCAAAACTGCGAAATGCGATAACATTGAACTTTCTAGGAAAGAACAGATCTTAAGAAGTGAAAGCAGAAACAGCAGATAAGGAAAATAATAAAACCAACACTAACCTATTTGAATCTTAGATCATAACTAAAACACCGAAAACCAGCTGATGGAAATGAAATTCTTAGAAAGAATTGAAAGAAATGCAAAAAAAACACAAAGAAGCAAATCCTGCAAAGAAAAATTGAAAGAGAGTCAGGGCATGGGTTACGGATGGAATAAAAGTCAGGCTTGTGGGGAAAGTATTTCAAGCTACAAAAATAGAAAAAAAGGAAAGGAGGAAGTAAAAGAGTGTAAGCTACAAAGAAATAAGCAATAACTAACAGAAGTAAATATAGTTATGTAAGATGTAACTCCGCTTTAACCTGTGAACTTTATACCGAAAGGCAGAAAGGTTCAGGATTAAGAAAGAAAGTGAATAACAAACAAATATGGATACCAAATACGATGTAATATATGAGATAAGAAAGCGATGAAAGAAATTCCGCAACAATACAGTTAGTAGAGTCAGTTTTTCTGCAATTTTATTTCTTCTTCTTCTTCATTTTATGGCCGAAGCCTATGCCAATGACCTGTTAGTAACTCATAATAGCGAGAGTTTTATTGCTAGAAAAAATTAGAAAGGCAGAAAACAACTAAACTGACCATTATTTAACGAAAAAACTGAATTTTTCATTATTCAGGAAAAATTGAAGGCAGGAAGTGGATTGGTCGCAAGAAAATTTCCCGACTCCGAAATCTTCGTTAGTGGACGGGGTTAACACCAGATCAACTACTCCGAGATGCACATGACCGGGCAAAATTCAATGAAATAGTGAATATGGTTGTTGTCAACGCTCTATCAAGTAGTATAACACTTTAAGAAGAAGAAGAATTCTAAACTAACAGAATACAATATTTATTTATTTTTCTTTTTTATATATCTTCCAAAAATATTTTACGATAAGTATTTAGTTTTTATTATTTATGAAACTCTTATAATACTGGCAAAGAGAATCAATGAAAGTGAATCCCACATAATGTAATTTCTAAAAAGGTTATAAGTTATAACTAATTATAATCATTTAAAAAATGTAATCTTCAATCAATGAAAGCTCTGCTTTTTCACATCAATTTATGAAAATCATTTTATGATATAAAATAAAGAACATCTCATTTATTCCAGAAGATATTGAGCAGCTATAACACTTTGAAAAAAAAAATTAAACTAAATTTTAAATTTTATAATAAAAAGACTTTGGACTATCAAAAGCTTAAAGAAGGTGGCTTACAAAACACGATAATAAATTTCCATATATTAAAACTCAAAACATTTTTGACAAAAGTTAGCCTCAATTGAGTGACCTAGAATTTTATTAAAATTTAAATTTGTGGAAGAAATCGAAAAACGTCAATTTAAAGGTTTTTTCTAAAAAGAGTAGTCACTGGATTTCTGGAACAACGAGCTTTTCAGACTTCTGCACTTTTTATTTTTTTAAGTTATGACTTTTAAGCAATCTGTGTGTTTGTATGTTTTCTTTGCAAAAACTAAATACAACTTGCTGTTTTCAGAATTTTACATTTTTTGAGTTCTTATATTGTGTTCTTTGTTTAAATGTCTAGAATTAAATTTTGTTAATTGTTAATTATTGATATCGAGAACTGTAAATTTATTTAGGGAAGCTTAAGTAAGTTTTATTTCTGCGTTATTTAAGCATGGCATGAAAATACCTTGAAAAAATATGCAAAATGCAAAAGAAAGGCAATCGCTTGTTTAACGTTTTCCAAAAGGGTCTGATGTTTCTTTGCAGTATTTTGGAGAATTATTATGGATAATATAATTTCAAAAAGTAAATTTTTTGACAATCATAGTAAAATGGTACTTACCTACCTTGCAAATTTTGATTCTATATTTTACGATAAGAATTTAGAATTAATACATGGAAATTAATTTTTCATTTTTTAAACCTTGCATTACATCTTATTGACAGAAATTAGTAAATTACAGAAAACAGGCATTTCTTCTGATAGTTCGGCGAAAAGAATCTTCGGAGGCTAATTCCACATATCAAAAGTGAAGATGATTTGAATATGAAATATATTTCCAATCTTTCAAGTTTTCCCAGAAGATATTATTAAAAATTAAAGCTGAAAATTTGCATACGTTTTTATAATTTGTAGAACTAGCAGTAATTATATTTTACACTTCCTTTTGCAGTACTAGTACTTCTCAAAAACAATTTGAGAATTTTAAAATTGTTTGTTGACTGATGAAGCTTATATTCGGTACACTTTATAAATACGTAAATGTTTGCTATTAATATCCTTACCAGGTGATCTACTCGGGCACTGAAAATAATTGAGAACCGAAACACAATAGTGGAGTCAGGGCCGGCATTCTCTATGAAGGGTCCCGGTGCAAGAAACTTTTTGGGTCCCTAAACAATTTTCTTTAAAGATAAAATATCAGTATTAAAAACAAATTCCGGTCACCCACTGTACCCTCCCTATGGCCGGCCCTGAGTGGAGTAGGGAAGGCCTGGTGCTTATCACATAACTCCGTACGTACATGAGTAGCATGCGAGACAACCAGGTATAGAAAGCGACTTAGGAAGCCTTAACCCTTCATGTTGTCGGTTATACTCCCTCGTGGAGCGTAAATGCCGATACCACTATAGTCTTTAAAGAATTATTTTTATGTTTCAAAAGTTGCCATCGCTACCTCTACAACTTAAATGAAAAGTGAGACTGTGAAAAGTATATTATTGGCAAAGAATTATATTATATTATTAAAAAGAAACTTCGAGAAGTTCATGGTTGTTCTGAAACTACGAAAAGTTTAAGGAATTCCTTCAACCTACGGTTTAACCACTGGTTGATATTATCTAAAGATTCTTAAATTTTAAATCATTTTAGAATTTGGTAAAGGAATTCATGAGCTGGCATAACAGAATATAGTGTTATGGCGTGTGAATATACGTACAAGTTTAACTAAACGTTTATTTTTAATAGTCTAAAATTTCTAAAATATTGTCCAAACATTTTTTTGTTATTAAAATTGTGATATTTCAGTGAGGAAACCTTAATTTTAAGGAAGTTCAACGTTTAACAAGTTTTCAAAATCTTCCTGAAGATATTAAAAAATTCAGGGCCCTAGGCAGAAGTAAATGTTAGGTCTGGCAAAATGATCTTGAGTAGGTTGATGATGTATGCAATACTCAATAGAGATTTGATCAATATAACTGGGCACATTCATTAAAAATATTTCGTTAAGCCTGGATTGTTTGACCAGGCCCCAGAGAACTTTAATTTGTACTTACATATTTCGAGAAGGCTGCAGTTTATGAATAAATCTTATAAATAATTAACTCTCGATTGTCCAAATTCCATTAAAAAAGAGTGTAACAAGTCAACAAACATAATATATATCTAGCCTTTTTGAGTTTTCTAACAGCATTCATGACATCCAAATGACAACCAATTAAATGTATGTCCTAACATTAAACCTAACACTAACTAACAAACCCAAATCCAATTCCATTTAAATCCTATTCTGTGTATTTTAACGAAGCCTTCTCGAAAGTTAGAATACACAAAAATGAAGTGGGTGGTCAGTTCAGGTGTGACATAAAAAAGCTTTCAGTTTCACCGATTCCTAACCCACCTATACTTGTAATTGTAAATAATAACAGAAAGCATCAGGTGCGTTATATAACCCACTCGTTTATTTTTTGAAGAAAAAAGAGCCGTTTATAGTCGGACGATTTGTTTTTTAAGTGTTCACAAATAAAAAGAAAGTATGTAAGCTCTCGTGGTCAATGTTAGGGACGAATGGATTTGTTGCTATGGGAAAACGTGCAGCTGCCACTTCAAAAGACCTTTTTTAAAACAAAATGGTCTTACATGCGAGTCTTTTAAAATTCCAAGCTGCTGTGGCTTTAACACTTTAACGGTCGATATTGAGGGTGGAATCCGAACTTAATTTAATTTTTAGTTGGGAAGCGCATTCGCTTTTTCTGACTTTACCAACTGATGGTATCGAAGTTTTCCGATTTTTTGTAAACCTTAAACACAACGCAAAAGCCAAATCTTCACATTCAAAATTAATATTAAGTAGAAATTGATCTTAATGATTGATATATTTTAGTGAAGTTTGTAGGATTTTAAACTGAAAAAATTGCTTTAAATTTTTCTTTCTTGTCAGGCTTTGTTAAACTAGAAATCACCTTTTTCAACATTGGAAACTTATTTATAACGAAATTTTGAAGCTTTTAGAACCACAGTTTGTCTTACAGCCCAGGAAAAATTAATTACGATCCGAGCATTGTATTAACTTTTGTTACTTTTTTCATTAAGTATTTTCTTGGTAAGGAAAATAAAAAATTAAAGAGATTCCTTCAGTTGGCTGGAAAGTTTAAAACGATGGAATTTTAATTACATTAGGAGTTACTGGTTGGCTAAACTGGATATTTCTTAAGACCCTGAGCTGAACTTTTTCACATTTTGTGCTTTTTAAAATTAAGTACAGTTGTTTTAGAATCTCTCGAAGATAAATTTAAAGCTACTAATCTTGTTTTAATTGAAAGTGTGGAGTTCAAAAATGTATTCTAATAACCACCTTTAAGCTGAATTGAAAATATCAGGTTTTCCTTGTAGTAAATAGCTTTATCTAAAGTAAATCAAAGTAGATTATTAAATATTTAATAATTAAGGGCAAACCTGTATTACTGTTTAAAATTTCAAAACTGAACACAACTTAATTTAATGATTTAATAAAAAATTAAAGTTAATGAAATTAATACGTATAAGATAAAATATTACTCTCAGTTGGCCATGAAATGAAAATAATGAAATAATTAAATTCGCAGAAACGTAATATCCCTTGGTATTTCGTTAAGGCTTTTTTGGTGGAGTTTTCTTCTTAAATTAAATTATTACCACGAATTTTTCTATTATGCGACGTACCCTTTTCTGAGGAAGTAAGCTCAAATCATAAGCTCCTACTTTATTTACTTAAGAAAATAAAATGACTTAATCTTTAGAGGTTCTATTTAAAAATACCTTTCGAATTATACAAATATCCTTTATACAACATATAATAGCCTAAACCAGTAGGTTTAAATGTTTCAGTTCGAGAAACTTTTTCCAACACAGAAAAAAGTTCGGACTCAATCCGTAGGAAATTTCCCAATTTTACTCGCAATTCTTATTTCCCAAATCTCAAACGGAAACTTTCACTACCATTCAGATGCATTGATTTTGCCAAGTCGTCTGGACTGCGAATTTCCTGTTATATTTACAAATTTACAAAGGAAACAGCCAACAAGGCTGGCGAATGTTTGGCTCGAAAAAGGACTAGCCGAGATGTAATAAAAGGCCAAGTTCGACTAATTTATAGTTGAACATCCGGATAACGTAAAGCAGATTTACTTTTTATTAGAATACTACTTTGGGATACGTTTGTTTGGGGGTTATTTTTGATCGGTTTTGAAGGTATTTTGGTTTTAACGGCGACTTTTAAAGATAAAGCGACTTGGACATAATATATTATATAACGAAGAAATTGCTTTTCAAAGTCTGGCGTGTTAGTAGAAAGTTAAAAATAGTGTAAGGAATCAATGATAATTTTAAATAATCTGCTGAGTTAATTAAGTACTTCAGAAATATTTAAAGGATGTACCTTGCAAGCCTGGAAGATTCTTGATTTTTTGGGAAATCGTTAAGGAAACTCACCTGGAACAAAAGAAAACTGTTAATAAAACATTTTAGAGTTTTTGCTACAACAAACAACAAACATTCACCCTTCTACTTATTCTATTCTTCTCTGTGCGTTTTAAGTAAGTTAACGTTCTTAGTGCTGCATTCGTCTAAAAAGAAATCAATAGCGCTGAAGCATACCAATGAATAATTACTTATTTAATGGCAAACTCTTCGCATTTCCAAGTCTGTTTAGTTTGTTGTTTGGTTTTAACCGGCGGTTTTATAAATAAATAAATTCCTATCAACTTATATTTTAAGTAGTTCGTAGGGTCTTACTCGGTTGCTGTTTTATACCTATAATTTCTTGTAAAGGCTGTTTTACCCATAATGAAACGTTCCTTAAAATGAAAAGTTTTGAAAATTATTTACATCTTAACATTAAACTGTTGTCAAAATACTATTCATGTAGCAAACGGGGACGGAAATTGTTGCAGGATGCAGCTTCTAAAAATATACGAAGGATGAGGTATAAACTTTTGTGCACTTGCTTTTTGATGCTAATAACCTTAAGGAAACATGTAAGAGCTACCGGTGCGCAAAAGTGATCAAAAGAAACCTTATTTCCACCACATTAACCTTAATACTTTTGCACACCTAGATTATAAAATCCCACCGTTGTCTGTCAAGGTTATAAAGCAGCTTTTTCACATCTGCCCATTCTTTATTTAACTTAACAATACTAAACGGCATGTTTAGTTTGGGATTTTATTAGTGCAGGGTCTTTGAAGCCAAAAATCAAACAAAGCATTTGAATTTTACAGTTTTATGGGCTATAAAAGCAGGAAACACCACCTTAAAATAAATAACAAAAATCTACTTTGTATCTGTGATTCTACAACTTGAATTTTCTAAAAATATCCCAGGCGATATAAAAGTTCAGGTGTATCCGCTTGCCTGTTTTCAAAAAAATACAACCCGGAGTTTAAGTAAATTAAACTAAGTGGAAGGTGCGGGAAAGAAAAATAAAAGCACTCTGTCGTAATAAAATGCAGCACTTCAATTTTTCGTACCCGCCCTCCTAGGAAATGAAACTGGGTAAATGTGGTCTTCGGTGTGTATCCGTTTCCCCCCATAGTAACGCTCGTGGATATCTCATATTTTATCAATATTCCTTCGATCCGTTTCACTCGCAGAAAGTAACCAAGTTTTCGGAAAACTAGGAATTTATCGAGGGTAACTTTTTAACTTTATTCGAAAGTTTTGAAATCACGCCCGGAAAAATAGGTTTATGGCGGGCACTTTTGTTGGATTCCCGCGGAATACTAAAACCGATTAAAAGTAATGTCCTGTTGGACATTCGTCCTGTTAAATTTTTCAAACATTCATCAATTTTTCGATGATAACAAAAATGGAACTGACAGTGATTAATATGTTTTATTATAGGTATTTTTAATCTCGGCAGTCCAATACTGAAATGTATATTCTAATCTATTCCGAAATCAAAATTGATTAATTGCAACTACCATAAATTCTACATTTCCGAGGAAAAAAACAAATGACCCACAGAAGTACATGAAAATGTAAAGGGGGATTTCATAAGTATTTTACACCTACAGCAAACAATGCAAAAAATAGCTGGCTAATTACTAACAAGGGCATTTTTTTATAAATGATAACTACATAAATGTAATCTGAAATTTTTATTTTAAAGAATTTCTTAAAAAAACTGTACATAATTGTTAAAAGAACGTCTTCAGGGATGGGATTGTGTAATTGTTTAGAAGAACTCAACGTTTCGCCCGCTTCATCAGAAGGAAAAAGGGAGCACTAAAAATCACGGTAACTCAGCGTGTAACCACGCCAGAGGCGAAACTCTTTTAGTAAGAGGAAGAAAGGCACGGTAACTCAATTGTAAACCAAGCCAGCGGCAAAGCCCTTCTGACTTCTGAAGGGTTGAGTTACCGGGCTGTTTTTAGTGCCCCCTTTTTCATCCTGGTGAAGCCGCTTAAGAAAGTAAACGTCGAGTTTTTCTTTTTCAACAGTGACCCAGTCCCAACCCGGAAGATGTTCTTTTAACACTGACACTGGCCGTGGAAGTCTTCGAATTCACATTACATAATTGTTTAATTGATTTCAGTTTAGTTTCGCAAAAAGTGGTACATATTTATGGAAAGCCTATAAAAGCCTAAAACTCCTGTGCAGTAACGAGTAAAGCATAACTAGATGGCTAAATATCAACATGGAAAACTTAAAGATGAGTTAACGTCCGCTTTTTATATACTTAACTTTAGAGACCACAAGAATCTAAGAGTCAGTAATTTAATAATATGTTAAAGAATTGAGAAAAATCCTCTTCCTTATGCCTTGCCTTCCGGTTTACGATTAAGAATTAGTGCTACACATCTTCAGTTCTGTTTTTCAAGACTTCTTATCCTATCCTATCCTATCATATCCCATTGCTAACATTATCAGTGCCAACTTTTAACTCATTTATTATTTAAGTTTAATTCTTTTCAGCCAGGTTTTTCTAGACCTTTCTCTTTTTTTCCTATCTTCGTTTCGTGCTTCATATCGTGCCCATAGCAATTCAACTGTTTCTTCTTACGTTTCATTAACATTATTTGTTGTTAATGAATTCTGATAAATTATGAACATTGTTGCTCAAATTTGTGTAGAAGGGAACAAGAAGTAGTATAGGCCGTTTCGAATTGTGCCCTTGACCAATGTCCATAGCGAATAAGACACAAAAATGCAAAACATATAAGTATTTTTGATACTTTCACCTTCTTTTCGCTGCCTGTATTTAGATAACTATTTTTTTAAATTCCTTTCTTTGTTCTCCCCATTCTCAAAATGTTCTTATCATATTCTAAAATCTTTTAATTAGTTTCTCTTCAAATTCTCTCAAGCTTTTTTGTTTTGCGTCTTCTAATTTATAATTGTACTTCCTCTTTGGATATATTTTCTCCCACACCTTCTAGTCATACCTTCATATATTTCTTCCATGTCCTTTGTTATATATACTTGGCTTCGATTTTCCACCTTTTTTTGAAGTGGCTACATTCTTTCTACATACGTGCTTCTTCGGTAGAGCTCATTATTACGTTAGCCTATTTGTTCTGAAGTACTTCTTTGTATTGTTTCCAAAGTGTCACCTCTTTCAGTAGCTGTTCTGCTGTATACGTTTCTGGCTTCTTTATTGGGTCTATCTATGGTTGGCTGTAGTATCAGCAATTTCCGCATTTCTTTAAGTTCCAATAATTGTGGTCCTGGCTTAATTTTTGTGTACACGCGATCGGAGTTCTTTCGAGAATTCAGTTCCGCCAAACCAAATCCGACTGCGGAACGGCTCCGACGGAGTCGTTCCAATTCCGGCCCACTCTAATAAGACAGAATCCAGTAAGGAGTGTATGGTTCATAAAAATATCAAACCGGCATACGGAATTGTCTTGGCGAAATTACTCATGTTAGCGGCTAGCAATACAATCGACGACATTGTTCAATGTTACAATTGCCGAAATACCCAGACGTTGTGGATTTTTAAATAGGTATACAATATACACTATAATAATGGTTTATCCCATCACCAAGTATCGAATTACGATTCGTCACTGGACTCAGTTGGATTCAAAACTTTGTCGGTATAATTCATTGCTTACAACTGAACAGTCCGACCAAATCCGAAGGAACGACTCCGAGCGGATCTGCCCATCTCTAGTACAGACTACATCTTCTTCTGCGTGTAGGTTTTTCTGTTATTTCCAAATTTCCCTTGATAATGACATCCAACTCCGCATCCATCGTTTCAGGTGTTTCCCGGGGCCTTGTATCCCTTGGGGTTTACCATTTTTAACTGTTCTTGCCAGGCGATGGTCTTTCATTCTTTCAACATGGTGGTTCTATTCTTGTCTTCTTTGTTGTGACCATTTTACTATATCGTGTATATTGCATCTTTCTCGGATGCTCGTGTTCCTTTCTTTGTTGCGTAACGTTATTCTCAGAATTTGTCGCAGTCTTCGTATGTCAGGTGTTTTGTTACTTTCGTGTCTGCAGTAGTTTCTATTCAGTATGTTAATATAGGGCATATTGAGGTTTTACATGTCCTCGCCTTGCTTTCTAGATTCATGTGTTTATTGCGCCATGTGTCATCCCGCAGACACCCAGCTATTATGGAGGCTTCTATGGTTTGTGCTTGTACGTCTTTTTTGAGATTTCTGCAGCTGAATACTTCTACTCCCTAATATTTGAAGTTCATCACATGCTTCACGATGTTGACTTCAACTTCATGTTTCGCCATACCCTTTGTTTTTTAGTTGATATTGTAGTCATATTGTACAGTTTGCAGGTTTGATTAAATCTTCATCTTCAGCTATAAGGAGAGCATCGTCAATATAGCACAGTATATTTATGTTATCTGTTCCCATTCTGTGCCCACGTTTTGGTTTTACGACGTCAAGAAGAAGTTTGTTCATTCACTGAATAACAATCGGCTCAAGGAAACGCTTTGTCTTATTCCACCGGTCACAGGTAGAGTACTGTCTGTATTACTTCGATTATAGCTTCTGGAATATTATTTTCTGCTAGTATGGCCACTATATCTTTCAGAGTATTCGAAAGAACGCATTTGTTAAGTCAATAAAACACAGATAGGCTGATGTGGAATTTTAATTGTTGGCTTTTCTATTAACTATCTGATGGTAAAGAGAACGTCCACAGTTAATCTATTATTTCGAAAGCCTTGTTGCTCTTCGCTGATTTTATTGATGCTGCATAATTTTTTGCGAATGATTGCAATTATTGACCGAAATAATATCCATATAATATTCAGGGTTTTCTTTGTTTCCCTTTTTAAAAATCGGGACAGTAATGCTTGCTTTTCATTCATTAGGGACCTTTGTACTTGATATGATCTTTTGGAATAGGTTATGGATCTCTTTTACTAATGCCTGGCTACGTGGCTACGGTATTTTACCAGTTCATCACTGATGTTATCTATTGGGGCTTTGCGATTTTTAATTTTTCTAATAGCTGTTTCGACTTCTTCTAATGGAATTTCTACTTTCTCAGTGTTCTCGGTAGTTGCTGATATGTTGTCTTCTGGTACTGATCTTGTGGAATATAGTGTTCTAAAGTAGTTTCCCCATGTCTGTTGGTTTATACTATTTATTCGGTAGTACATATTTCTTAATAGAATGTTGCGGTTTCTTCTTAGCATTCGCCATATAGTTTCTTTGAGCACCGTAAAGGTCATGCTCCAATGTCTTTTGTATCATTCCTTATTTATTTATACCTTTCGAATTCTTCTGGTGTTGAACAACTTTTGTATTTAATAACGCATTTCATTGTATTTCGGCAAATTCTTTAACTGTGTTCTTAAACCAAGGGGTATTTCTCTTTTTAGAGTTGACATTAATTTTCCTAGTTCCAAGAGCGTCTCTTGCGCTTTAGATGATGTTCTTTTTTAACTTTCCCCAGCTACGTAGTAGCAGACTATTAGTAGTTTACTATCTTTTAATTTTTCTTTTCTACTTGATATTTCTTATTTCAGTTCCTAAACTTTAATAACAAACTATCAGTTATGAGGCCAATTTGTAATATACTCAAAGAACAGAAAAATCAGAAGTTTTCAACTTCGACCATGTCTCTCAAAATTTCAAACTAATTTTACATTTCAAATGTACAAAACCAATTCATTTCACATAAGCAATCTGAATTACATTAATTAAATATGTTATTCTAGTAATACCATAAGGCGCAGTGTTTCGAAAACAAACGAAAACAGTCTTTTTAGTCATCCCCAAAGAAATAAAATAAAATAAATTAACAATTTGAAATAGAAAATAGATCTTAATCTTTAAATGGTTTTTGGTATTGTGTGGTAACTTGTAAATTTCTATTAAACAGTATATGCCTCTTCATAGCAGAAATAAAACTTTCAATTGCAAAATCTTAGTTAAACAAATAAATTATATCAAAAGCACGAGAAGCAAATTACGTTTAAATTAAAAAAGAATGAAGTTAAAGTCAAGGCCACTTTTATTAAAATTGAAAAGTAAATTAATTTTTCTGCCGAATTAAAGGTTTCAGAGATATGTTTTAACTAAATTAAAATTTAATTATTAATCTTCACAAAGCTAAATTAATTAAATCAGTCTTTACCAAGTCTAAATTAAACGGAAAATTTAAGCTTTGATTTTTTGATATTGGAAGTTTTATTTGTCTAGGATAAAATCTCCAGGTAATTGCTAATTTTATCTCAAAAATTCCGTTTGCTTTTAATCTTCAATTACACTTAGTTATGTTAGTCGACGTAATGGAATTTTTATTTCAATATGAAGCGTTCAAGTATCAAAATTAAAAAATAAATACTCTCAAATTCGGATGTAATACAAATGCGAAGTTTTCTCCGGGAATATTTTAGCTTGTCTTTGTGAAATTACCTCTGAATAAGCCACGTGCGTAAATTAAATATGTAGCCAGTTAATGGAATTTCAAACAAAGAGCAGGAAATGCGAGCAGTATGTGTGGGAAAATGGCCAAACGAAACTAAACAAAATGTTAATCCGACAAAGTTTCTTACACCATGTTCGTATAATTAAATGTTTACATTAAACGGGCAAACTAACTAACTATTCATTGTTCTAAACTAAAATAGACCTAATTTTTCAACTCTTATTCTATTAATTCTTAATATTGTATAACCAGCATTTGTAAGCCATTAAACGATCGTTAAAAATAACGAAATGATTGACTATTGTTAGCGTTCACTTTGAAGTTTTAATTGATTAAAAGGTGGTACTAATTACAAATTTCCTATTCACGCTTATCGAAAATCAATTAACATACATTTTGATAACCTGCGCTTTGCAATATTCACCTAATAAAAGGCAACAGTGTATTTGGAACGAGCTTATTCAGTCGAAAGGGGTAATAACCCTCGGGTTCTCGATGAACGGAAACAAACACACGCTCAGCACCCTAAGATAAAGAATGCCCCTACAGTATTGTAAATGTTGGATTTTCCCGCACTCTACTTACACCTACTAACCTAAATAATGCATGAAGAACTCATCGATTTTGCCTTCGTCCTTTTTCCAATCTTTCTAAAATCCGTTTGAGGGTACCCACATGGGATTACAGGAAATATTTAGTGCCTTTCTGAACGTTACCCGGACAAATTGTTCAAAATTTGGTTATATTTTATGTAGCTTTCGGCACGTTTCGACTATCCTCTTTGTAGTGGTCTTTTCCATCATTTTTAACATTTTTCATGAGCATAAAGTTTTATTTGTGGAACAAAATCTGACAAAATCACGAGACGATTTGTTCTTGAAAATTTAAAATGGGATTTCAATTTAGCAGAGTAAGAGCCAGATTTTCCATTTTCTGATAAATTTAGCTTGCAGATTACCAAAGAAAATATTTATTAGGATGAATCAGCCCTAAATACTTTTACGAACCAGCATGAAAATTCAGAATGAAATACAACGAGTACAAACATATTCAAAACCTTTACAATTGATGAAGGAAACGAAATAAATTTTTACTGCGGATAGAGCCACTAAAATTTCTCAGTAATTTATAAGAATCGACCAAAAGACATGGAAGTATAGGTTTTAACACTCCTTCCTTTAATTGTTACAACACTTCGTGCACGGAATTTATAGACAATTCAGACTATGAGAAAACTGTGAATGTCATTACCATACATATTCATGGTCAGTTCTCGTCAATGTGCAAGGCACGTTTTATCTTGACGGAAAGCTTTTAAATTCCTTATCCATTGTTTACGAAGATCCAAAGCAAATGACGATGTCCTGCAGCGTCTGTTTTAAATAAACGTCCTTGTTTTTAACCAGCGATGTGTGAGGTTTGTAAACGTTAAATTGACCGTTTATTTCTAAGAGTCTTTCTCGGAAGAGGCGCCAAGACGCGTTCTTCCAGTTGTTTTATTACCAGTATTTTCGTTTAGTACTAACTTAAGACTCGCTTCAAATTTTATTAACACTTTTATGTAATTGCTGGTGACCATGGGTTGGTTCCTTCAGGAATTTACATCCAGTATGATGTTGTACTTACAGTTCGAGAAAAACTTAGATTGAATTGAAGCTTGTTAAAATACGTCCAATGAAACCTAGCAATAGGTTTCAAGATTTTTAAAATTAATTTGAGATTGTCATTGGTTATGTTACATTTTTAATTAATATTAAAATTAAGTTCTATTTCAAAACTTTCAAAGAAGGGGCCTTTAGTTTCTACGAGTATTTAACAACAGACATTTCTTCATTTTTTTGCAATCATCTTAATCACTGTTTCTTTCTTTAATTCTATTTATTTTTATTTTGTTTTATCTTTATTTCAATGCTTCTTCTTTCTAACATCATTATTTGATATTTTTTTACTTTTCTTTGGCTGGTTTTTATTTTCTGCTGTTTACGTTCTTTCGCCTTCATTGGTATTTCTTGCTTCTTTCTTCTCAAAAAAGGTGAATGTCTGCAATCGTTTCCCTTCTCTTCGATTCAGCATACAATGCAAATTTAGTTTTAAACTTATTCTTCGCCCAACTCCGAACTCGAACTACATTTTGCTGCTGTTAAAGTTGTCAATCTTCTGTTAGATCAACATCTCTTCAATTCTTCACAAGTTTTTTCCTGTGCACGCCATCGTTTGTTGCTTCTCTAAACATGTTAGCCCATCCATATCAAATTTATGTTCGTTTATAAACAAATTATATTTATTCCTTTCTCTCCTACTTTTTGTGCTCTCAACCGACTGAACTTAAAGGTAAGAACTCGTATTTTCTGTACATTTAGAGTTTTTCATCCCTTCTCTTATTTTTTCTTTCTTATTTTACTTACACAACATATAAAATCCCTTTAAACTGATTACTGCTTTGGATAACAATTTTCTTTATCTTCTTTTATTTGGGGTATTCCCTTTTTGCTTTTTATCTGTTCTTCTGTTGTTTGTTTACGTTCGTTTTCGATTTTGCCAATAATATAAAACCAACTTGAAGATGATTACTTCAAGTAACATTAATCTTTTTTTGTTTTTGTTGATTTTTTCACTTTCTTTAATTTATTTGTTCGCCTTTCCATTCATCATCTGATTATCTTTACTTCTCTTCTTTTATGTTTTCTTTGTACTAACATATACTTACCTCACATTGCGATTATTTACATATACAACGTTCTTTTTTATATTTCCAGGGACCATTCGATATCCATGTAGGCCGTAATAGTTCCATAGGAGTGATAACAATAACAAATTTTCATAAAAATGAAAAATTCATTCATTCAGATGAGCAACTATAAAAAACTCAGCTATTTATGTATTGCAAGAATGTCATATGAACTGTTAATGTATTTTCGAAAAGGTTTTTCTGTCCATCTTTCTGATCATTTTGTTGTCTACTTCTCTTCTTCTTTTGCTTAAATGAATGCCTAGGGAGTTACAACATATTTTTAAATAATTTATCTATTTACAGTTAAAAAGTGACTGTAAATGTTTCCTGATTTGCTTCTTTTTTCCTTGAATGCATAACTTGAATATTATCCAGAATCAATTTATATTTAAATGCTAGCCATGAAGTCTTAACCACCTGAACAAAACTAACCTTGGATAATATCAGCAGAGACAAACAAGCCTTCAAAAATCAACACCACCGGAGATAAATTACTCGACTGTTGCATTCTGTTACTATAACCTTGAAACTTCCGCGAACAACAAGAAATATTAATTAATCACCGAGTAGGTACAATAAACTAGTAATTACGATTAAAACCACCCTGATAAAATTGTAGTAACAGAAGGAAAAACGGTGATTACGTACTAATTTTAGCTTTTATAACCGGCAGTTGGGAAGTTTCTTAACAACTGTCCACGGGTACTTTACAGGGCGAAAAAAATTACAAACACTCGCAGAATTTGAATTCTTTTCACGAGCCCTAAGCCCTGATTTTAATTTGGACGGGAACAGCCTAGATCTAACCAATTTAATTTCCTTCCTCCCAGCAATATAATTATACAGGCGGGCGAATCGAGAAGTGAAAAACGCTCTTTAAATTTAACTTTTAAGCGGCTTGTACTTTCATTTTCCCGTATAAACAAACCGTAAGTCCAAATCTACTTTCTCGGGCGTAATTACAGAGTTAATTAATGAATCGTCTCGGCCCACCGTCTGCAGCTATAAAACAACTTGACACTATCTTGCTCGCCTACCAGACGCTAAAATTACTCATTGGCTCTTGAAAACTCGAAAACCACCAGCGTTCGGTTGCTAAGTTCTTCGTATGTTAAAGTCGGAAACTACGTGCCCCAAGGGTGCCACATCCACCGTCTGAATTTGACGCCCCCCCTTTCTGCATTATCAGCAAAGTCGTTGATAGCGAGCCCCGTCCAAGATATTGCAATGCAGAATGCGACATGCGATTGGCGTTCCCTCACACGCACTGTCAATAACAAGAACAAAGCCGCAATTGCGAGTTCGATTGAAGGCTGGTCTGAATTATTCATGGAACTTACAAAGCAAACGTCCTAAGGGTTTCAGGATATCACTCTGAATGATTTCCTTCGAAATCCTTCATATTTTCGAAGGTGCCTAAACCAATTGTTCTAACACATCATCCTTTGGTAAAAAGTGAATGATTGCGAAGGAAGTTTATCCAGATTTATAGACAAAGAGGTTATTTTTATATTATTATTCATCTGTTTAGATTTTCGTATAGAAGGAGTATGACTAACTTGATTATCAATAATGTCGTTGGCTTCCTGCTGATAATAAAGAAAACATGATAGGAAGATGAATTGTGGCGTTAAAAATTAAAGTCCAGAAATAAACGAAATTTGCTTTATTTTTTTGTATTCCCTGGTTTTACTACCGTAGTAAAAAAAGTAAATCTATCGAGGTTTCGAGCTTCTTCAGCGAACAATCAAACTGAAAACATGAACACACTAACTAACTCTATAGAAAATATATCACGCCGAATAAATAAGGTATTTGCTAAGTCTAAACACATCAGCATTGAATACCAATTCTATATTTCAATTTATTATCAATAAACGCATTGTCAGTCAAAGCCAGCGCTCATTAAATTTGACATACTTATGTAAAGCATATCATAAATACATAAACAAAAGCAAATACAATTAATCAATATTACGAAATTATTGTATGTACACAAAATGAAATAACATTCAAATATTTGTATTCATTTGCCAAACATACGACATATAGAAATATTTCTCCCTTCACTTGAAATGGGGCAATTACACTTTAATATAAGGTCGATTTACATTAATAATTTCTATAAACGTGCCTCACAGCAGTCTAACATGATTCTTATTAGTTCCCTTAAATGTAGGAACATTTCGTGCCCGATACATAACAAATATGTTTATGTTGCTCAAGGCGAATTCTACATCTCATTACTTGTAAAGAATTAATTTTGCATGGATGAACAGGAATAAACTTTACTCAATATAGAAGTTCTCAGTTTCCATATATGGGAATGGATAAAAGCTTTTTGCCTAATAGCATGTGAAGTCTGTTGATGTTTCTCATTCAGATAAACAAGAAAACAATCAGCGTTTAACAATTCGATTAGTTTTATTTTAATATAAATGAATTTATCTTCCACGAATTGAATTTACAATCGTGCCTTTAACTTTACGTCTTGTTCTAAAATAGAAAAATTAGGTTTAATTTATTCTAAGTTACCGTAATTTTCAATCAACGTAAACTTAGAAAATAACGGGTTACATTGTTTAATATTAAATAGAAATTAGGTATAAATAGATATGTGGTAGTTTGCTTCGTTGGAGGTAATCATGAACATGTTTAATGGCGTTTTCGTCTTTAATTTTTGATTAAGGAATTCTTTGTTATTGGTTAATAAATTATTAAGAGTTCTTTTCTTTATTATGTGCAGAGTAAGAATTTGTGCATTTTTTACATAAAGCTATCTACAATATTTGTAATAGAATAATCTGCAATCATTTAAAAAAAAATAAGTCCCAGGTCTAAAATAATTAATTCAACAAGTAATTAATTACCGAATTAATTTCAATCAACGTAATTTATAACTTTCAAAAGAATAATAAACTGCCAAACCTTCACAAAGATATTTATCAATAACAGACAAACTGTACTCCATATTTAATCATAAACTTTATTTCATTTCGTTAATGTGAAATCAAACAGATTCGATTATTACGTAATCCGAATGTAATGGTATTCCATTCACCTCGAATTGTCATAGTTTACAATCTCCCAACAATGGAACTGCGTGTGATTATTAATAAGCCATTAAATTCAATACAAACTTCATACAAATCTAGAACAGGTAAATAAGGAGTAATGCGTGTTTATTTATTGTATACGGGAACGTTACGGTAATTCCACTTTACTTAGATGGAAAGTAAAAGTAAAAACTTTTGTAGTAAACTACAACAAAAAAATTATGTTATTGGAAGTTTACATATTGATGGTTTACTTAGAGGGCTTGATGAAAGTGTTAAGTTTGGGTATTGTAACTGAGAGATTCTCCGAAGAAATGCACGGTAAATTAAGCAAATTTACATAAACACTCCTTTGTTTATCTATTATTGTCTCATTTTAGGAGAAAAGGATGTTGAAAGTGAGTGTTTCCCTTGGGTTTTCCCAATTTATCTAATTTTAGCCTAAAACTCAATTACTATCAAAAATCCACTTTTTAGTTTTAATGATGGGCTTAAATATTTTATTCGAGTTTTTAGGATTCAGAAGCGTTCGATATTTAAAAAAAAATCTAAGAAGCTAGCAGTAACTTTTGTACTAAGTTGAAGCACGCTCGACGTACGTGCTAAACAAAGTTTAAAACTACAACAATTGTTTGTTCAATAAATAGTGTGCCAGGTATTTTATTTTGCTAATCAGATAAGCAGGTAATAATTTCCTGCAATCAGTTCATATTTTAAAAATGAGTTTATTGACCTCACGAGCTGTAAGCACTCTAAATGTGAATATGCGGAAGTCATGTCGTTTTTTATCGCAATTAACAGTGGTCAACTACATTTTCATGGAAAAGTCAGGTTAATGTTTAAGATTTCACCACAGATAGGTCGCAGTATTTTGTTAGTTGTCATTAGACAAATTGGAGTTAAATCACCTACTGTGTACTGTCATCACAGAAATGAAAGGGGTATTACTTTTAAAATCAAGATTCAATTGAGCTAATGGACAGACAAACAAAGGCAGCGGGTTTTTACTTTTACATTCGATATAGAACAATGCGACAATGCCCACAGTAATGAAATGTAAGATAATAAAGCATACGAATTTGTCCCAAAGTACATCATTAATTTAAATATTTTAGTTTGAAATAGAGTTTGATAATACTATTAATACTCTCTAATGAGGCAGTCCAAAAGCACCTTCACGGGCAGGGTGAGTTAGGCAGTCTTGGACGCTGAAGCTTGGGCAGTTTGGGGTACTTCCCACGACTGTTAGAGCCAGTCTAGCTAATATTTAGTAAATCTGGTTATACTTAAGGGCATTCCGAAACAATGTAAGAAAATGACAGCTTTTTTAATACTAACCCGCCCCTTCAACTATTTTATTTTCATTTTCATCCTTACGAGAATGCAGGTCACATGTTTTAAGATAATACGGTCCTGTATGCAAATTTCGAATTCAGCATTAGGTTTGTGTCATACTAAAGCAATAATTCGTTTTTTCTTCTCTCTTAAATCAACAGATCTAAAATACTACTGAATATTGATCGAAGTGGACACTCACGATCTATTTATAATTTCTTTGTTTGCAATGCCTGTGTGTATCAGTACAAGTATGAAAATGCTGTTACATAAACTTGTCATTATATTTTTAAGTACGATGTTGATTTAAAATACCAACGGTCCAAAATTAAATTAATTCCTACTTTAAATTCAGAAAGCCTATAGGAAGTACTTCAGAAGTTATTTAAAGTGGTGCACCCATCGAAACGTTCCCGAAATCGTTAACCTTGAATTAAAAATATAAATGTCATAAGAACTACATGCCCTACTGGTTTTGACAGTGCACGATTTACAGATCATAAAAACCTGATGAATTATTCTGATCTCATTGAAAAAAAATCCAGGACCGTATACAGCTTCCAACTTCAGGTCATGCAGTGGTACCACCCACTCAGACAGTATGAACAATGGCTGGTCTGCTCGCTACCGTTTGTATTCACCGTCCGGTAATCCAATATTGCATTATCTTTGATCTGTGGCGAGCTCTTTTACATACAACTCTTCTGGACTAAATAATTAATTAGGCCTTTGTTGCTCAAAAAAAAATAAATCCGGCATAGTCCCTTTTTAGTAAGGCCTTAGCTTGAATACTGGCAACCCTATTGTGGTGTCAAACTTTTTTGCGTTTAATTTATTGTCTCGAATTTAATTAGAGAACCCCCTAGCTGTTGTAACTTACTTATGGTTTTTTGCTCGCTTTGATTTATCCATATTTGGTTCACGTATGTAAGTCGTCGTGACTTATGATTCTCATACCTACCACAACGTGTTTATACGAAGACATCTTGAAGTTATTAACGTGTGGGATTTAGTGCGAGTCACACACGTATATGAGCTTAGATACGGCCATATTGCCCCTTTGGTTTACGACGATTCGTGTTATTTATCCTTTCATTTCAGCCAACGCATTAGGTGCATTATGTATTTGTAAGTATCCGGGATACTCCATTGTTCTGTTATCTGGTGCTATCTGTATTATCTCACGATGTATCTCTCTTGTACCGTGTATGTATGAAACATCTCTTTATGTGTATGTGAAGACCTCGTTTTTAAATTACTCGAACATAAAAATCCTTTCACATTTCTGCATTTTTATAAACATATTTCTTTGGTTGTGTGCACCCTTAATGGGAAAAATGATAAAATAGCACTGGTTTACTCTAAAAATATTTTTATAGAAGATTTTTTTAAATTATGCTCATTACAGGTGTTGACTTTTAAGTCATTTTTAGAAATTTCGTATAAATACAAGTAGTTCTTGTAAATTTAATCTTACTTTTATTCATTTTTTGATCACTTTTACTTATTATTGTAACACGAAAACACATTCGCAATTTTTTAATTTTCCTAAGTTTAACCAACATTCCTTTGATCAGGATTAAAAACTTTTAACAACATTTTTAAAGCATGCTTAGGAAGCTCAAGCAGCTTAGAAAAAAAATAATCAAGTACTTAGAAGGACAATAACAAGTACTTCAAAGCTTAATTAAACCCAAAAAATGTTCGTATTTCCTTATAAATATATAAATAACTCACTCTACCTACACTAGATTAGTGTGTCAAGGATTGATGCTAAGATTTTTGGCTCACATTTTATAATGACAAAAGGGTCTCTTGATTTTAATTTGTATTTTAAATTCAAGAACGATCCAAATCTTTATTCACAAAAATAATGCAAAAACAACAAACAATAAATTAATATAATGGATTAACTATCTATTAAATCATTATTTTAATTGAAACGGCCACGCTGCTTTCTAAATTAATTTCCGTAATTATACATAATTAAACAATTAAAGAAATAATTATTCACAGAATTAGTTTTTCCCAGCTGGCGCTGTCATTTTCCTTTGGAAATGTTTATAATCTTACAGATTAAGAAACAAAAAAAAATACTAGATAAGCTTCAAACACACAATTACTCACCGTGTATTTATTACCAGTCACCTATTAATTACTACAACTAAATCTAACTCTGTCAAACGGTCTGTTTTAAGTATCAACCGTAATAAAGAAGCAGAGAAAAATACGAACTTATAATTAAATAAGAACGGTTGGAATCTAGCCAAGTTCTAACATTTAAATTTCTTTCCCAGGAAATTATTTTGAGATTAAATTAACGTCAATGTATTGCTTGAAGCTAATGTTTTCTTGTAAGCTTTGGTTTAATATATTGAGAAAAAAATTGGGTTGTGTTGATGGGTTTATTTGTTAGTTTGGTGAAATGTTTTTTTATCACATTGTTATATAAAATACTTGGATATTTAGAGAAATTTGTCCCATTTGCAAGAGTGTTTTCGGGTTTCACCGTTTCACTTAAAAGTATACCTCTATACAATAGTTATTGGGAGACTTAAAAATCGCACTTCTTTTTGCCGTTTGCCATTGATGCAGTGGCGTAGCTATGGGGAGGCAGTTGTGTGCGGTGCACAAGTACCCTCCAACTCAAAGTGTCCATTGACCGGAAGGTAAAGAAGGGTTGGTCAGTACCCAGTACCCTATCTAAAAATCGACGATACGAGCTTTCTTACAACTTTTTCTTCGGCGTTTTAAAATGTGTAATAGAAATTGAATTGAATTATCAAAAAAAAAGGAGGAAACAGATGAAGCTGCTAATTTAACAAGAAAATTGCAATGCTTTTATTTGTCTTTTTTATTTAAAACTATGAACGAAATTAACTTAGCTTCAAAAGTTTTGCATAAACAAAGTATTGATTTAAATAAAGCAATTGAAGTTCTAAAGCAGTTGGGAACCTTTAGCTTTTCTTTGAAGGCCTAAGTAAAATTGCAAGCTAAAGATCTTGCATTTTTAAAATTAATATTTTTTACTTTGTAGCTGACCGGTATGGATGTTAAGAATCTATTTCGATTCTTTGGAATCACAAGGATCTTCTGACAAGACCTGACGTAAACTTCTAAAACATTTCGACAATCCGCCTCAAACGTATCTAGAAATTCTTAATTTAGTTGAACCAATTTTAATTTTAAGCGAGAAAATACGTGGGTCGTTTGAAAAGTATGGTAAATGAAAAAGAAGACTCGAATAAATTTGACCAAGTTTTTTCTTTTTCAACATATTTTCCATCGAGCTCGACAGATTGTGCCCAACGATGCTCCAAAGCCATTATATATTATATAAATACTTCTGGTCTGCAAAATAGCCACTTAAAGCATGAACCACTTCAGTCAGACGGGGCTAAATCGGGTGAGTAGGGCGAATGATACAACAATTCGAACCTGGGTTCATGAATTTTTGCCATAGAAATCGTTGATGTGTGAGCAAGTGCATTGCCCTTATGCAAGAGGTTTTTTTTGGCAAAATTCTGTTGCTTTTTCTTGATTTCTTCATTCAAATGTTGCAGTAAACCTGCGTAATACTCTCCAGTGATTGTCCTTGCTTTTTCCAGGTAGTCAATAAAGATCACACCCTGTGAATCCCAGAAAACTGATGCCATGACTTTGCCGATAGACGCTATTGTTTTCGCCCTCTTTGGAGCAGGTTCCCTTTGGCTGCCCATTGTTTTGACTGTTCTTTTGACTCCGGCGTGTAGTGGTGGACCCATGTTTCATCGACAGTCACGAACCGGCGCAAAAAGTCTAAAGTCGGCAAACGCGGCAGCCATCGCACAAAGCTTTTGCATATCCAAATATTCATGTAAAATATTATGAACTCGTGCGGTTGATATCCCTACCATGTCTGCTATCTCCCTGATTTTCAATCTTCGGTCCCTCAAACCTATGTAGTGAATCTTAGTCACCATCTTCGAAGTGGTCACATTACTTGAGCGTCGGCTGCGCTGTTCACCTTCGGTACTCGTTCGGCCGCGTCAACAATCCACAAATGTGCGGTCCTAAATGAATGAAGGGACTCGTTAAGGACATGATCTAACTTACTTTTTATTTGGGTTGCCGTTTTTCCCTTCAAAAAATAAAATTTTATCCTTTCTCTCCATTATGTTTGAAAATACTTGCACGTTCGTCCACTTCGTGACCAAACAATGCACTGAGTTGAAACTCGGCAAGGGCTCGTTTGAAGGATCAAACTTCTCGGCCGTACATCGATTTTGATCATGGTGCTGTCATCTTTGCGTCATTTACCTTACTTTTCAAACGATCCGCGTAGATAAGAGGTCATCAAAAAATTATTCTCAAGTGTTCGTGGCCAATTTGATGAGACCTGTTCGGCCAGTCTGTGTAACTTAAATTTCTTGATTTTTTTTAAATTATATGTTGCGGTGTAATAGAAAGAGAAGGTTCTTTTTAGTTATTCGTTACTTACAGAAAGAAATATTTTATTTCTTTAATTTGTTTTTAAAAACTTATGTTGTCGGTACATTATTAATGATTTGAAGACATCTTGTATAATTTTATGGATGTTTTTCATATTAAAATAGTCTGGCGCTTTATTCCCTAAGAAAATAAATTTTGTAATGTTTTCCTCAAGTCTTTGTTCAGCAGGCCATAAAATGTATAAGGGAAGATGCACACAAAAGATTGCAACTACTCCAGTATCGATTAAGCTGCACAACAGTAATAAAACCCAGTAAATAAACAGCTAACGATAACCCTTTATAACCCAAGCTAATAATCGTTACGCACTTTCTTCCAAGTGCGTCTTGCAATGAGTTTAGTCTACGATTATTTCCAATTAACGCACGATTAACCACGGATGGTAAAGAAGGTGAAAGTAATTACTAACGAGCCGCCAAGCTGAGTATACTCGGTTACGTTTAAAGTAATCTGCATGATATTGGATTTTATTCAACGTACAGCTCCAAATAAGATCCATTTTACAAACGTATATGGGCACAACAAGTTGTGCATGGCATTCGCTAATGTGCCAATAGCAATGCGATCAAAAAGTCGGGCATTTTACCCTCCTTAATGGCTGTTAAGGCGCTATTGTGTGGCTGCCGTAACGTTACATATATGCAGTGTCTCGATTGTATTGTGTTGCCCATTTATACCAAGTCATTTGAATTTACACAATGGCGAAGAGATTCTTCACTGGGAATTCGTGTATTATATAGCGATACAGGCACGATGCGTTTTATGCTTAAAATACTACAATTGTAACATGCATTTCAGACTTGGCTAACAGTGCGCTGGGAGTACACCAGACGAACAAACTGGGGGTAATCTTTCGAATTCAATAGCAAAGCTTTAACACTCAAGAAATCATTGAAGAGAGTTTTACATCTGGACTTCTTTATAATGGCCAAGATATTTTTTAAATTTAATTTTAAAAATGACTACATACTGGCAGCGAGGTGTTAACCCTTCTGAAAGTTCTTTACACCTTAAGTCCCGTAGCAACCTTAGAAGGGAAGTTAGGCCAATTCGGGATATTCCGCAGGTAAGACTGTGTAAGCGAAGTTATTTTGGGGCAATTCGAAGAGCTGGGGGATGGTCTACAGGAATTTGCCATCCGAGGGGATCACATTCAGATCTTAGACACAAAATGCCCTGACTTCCAACAGAATCGGCAAAACTGTCTCCAAACTGCTGCGGCTGCCCTAGATATCCTTATAATTATTTCTGCAAACAACCCCAGTAACAGAATTTTCGATATTGCCTCTCTGTAAGAATGCCTCTCGATTGCTTTATTAGCGAACAAACTACTCCCTAAGTCTTCTCATTTGCTGAGAATTCGATAATTTTTTTGTAATAATAATTATCCGATATTTATCTAAAAGTATCCTTAAGAATGCCGAATGAACCCACCAAGTCCAACCCTCACAAACCCCTTGACTTGCAATAATGTACATTTTAAAGTAATTGATAACCTTAAAAAACTTTAAACTCCCCAAACTTTAAATTATTGAAACAAGTCAAACATAAAACGAAAATTCGCCTTTTAAATACTCGATATAAAAGGATTAAAATTTTAATTAGGTTGAAATATGACGTGTCGTGTAAGTTTATTTCTAGTTCAACCGATTCAGTTACATTCATTAATGTGCACCTCTCACCGAGCTTTCAAAAATTCCTGTTACATTACTCGTTTAAAGCATTTGTTTTAAGATCTCACATATGTTTCGAATAACATTAAAAATAAGAATGCCAGCGTTCATTCTACAGATATATTTATCAATTTTAACGATCTTCACGTATAAATTTTTTAAAGCCGTGCCATATGTGCATTCAATACTTGTCATAATGGTGAGAGATACGAAAAAAATTAATGTTCTTGCCGTATTTTACATGTAAATTATGATATTTTAATAGCGGAACATATGGCGATTAGTAAATTTGAAAGCGCTGCTGTGATTTGTTGTTAGCTCTGGAAAAATTCCAATTTTCGTAGTTTTTTTTTCTGTGTGGATAATTCACATTTAGCCTTTCAACCTACTTTAAAAAACTTGAATACGTATTTCGGCAAGTACAACTAAACTATAATTAGTAGTAGGAGGCTTTGAAAGCTTCCTGATTAACAAATTGCAAGAAGCACATTTACCTGACTAATAAAAAGAAGTCTTATTCGAGAAGCGTTTTGTTTTCTGTCGGTTTCGGTATTGCAAAAAATATGAAAAATGCAATATTCTAGATCTAAAGAGATTTTATTCTTAGCTATTCTGCCACAAGATAAACAAGACGTTTGAATTTTACTATCCTGTAAAAAAAAATCGTACATAAATTTTAACAACCTCATTTAGTTTTTACATTTAATCATTACGAGGAAACATTAAGTGAACGCTAAACTTAAATTTTATTATCGAATCCAGCATTTTTGATGTATAAGTTAGCCGTTTATTTTATTTTTAATTCGCTTTAATCCAAAATAAACGAGTGAACGAACGTTTGAAGAGTTTTTCATAAATTTATTACTCATAAAGACCAGTAACGAACTGATACGGTAATTTCATTAAACGGAAATTATGTTATATCAGTATTCTTTAAATGTTAGCCCGACTTTTACGGAGGTAATTTTAAATGCAAATTTTTTTAAATTCCAAGTTTTACTGCCCCATTATTTTAGTTTAGATTCCAGCACGAACATCGTATAAAAATTTACCCCAGTTACAGTCCTCTGTTTTAATTAGATTAATTTTTTACTGTCCGCAGTTCTTGGAAAAAATTCTATTAAGAGTTTTACAGGCTAATTTTACTCAAACCCTTCATTAAACCGAAACAATAACGAAGCAAATTAATGAATTTCTAATATAAAAACATCGAAAAATTAACTCAATAAAAACAAAAATAAATTTGACGAATTAATTAAACCCAAAAATTTTACATCCACCAATTTTAAATGATTCTAAATCCCATGTAATATTTAAACCTTTTCATAAATCAGTGACAGTTTAAATTCACATTTCAATTGGATACTGAAAAATACCCACTGAAATATGAATTTAGATTAACACACCTGGTTCATAGGGCCTGTCGAAAATAATCACAATAAAATCTGAACATTGTTACGGCTTCCATTTAAGCGTGGCTCGCAATCAAACGCACTCAATTAGTGTATTGAAAATGAAACCTGTTGGGCCATAGAACTAAACACAAAAAGATTTGTTCGTAGCGAAAATACGTTTGGTTATTGTCGTACGTATTTCAAAAATATCAGTCGATGACACTTTATCAACACGAATGAAAGAACTGGAGTTCTGAAGTAAAATCAATAAATGCATCGGAATTGTGGGCGAAATCTGTAATTTTAGAAATAATCATAGTAGTCTTTGAAGTAGCAGTTTTTAATACTGAATTAGCTCTGAAACAAATTTTAAAACCATTAATTCACATTATTTTTATTCGATTATTTTTTAAACAGTCCTGCCAGCCAATCATAATGAGAAAAAAATTCAAATCGACCAATAGCATCATAATTACACTGATAATTAGCTAGTAGCTGATTACAGCGATAATTTTTTCACGTTGTTTCATTGGATCACAGAGAAATACCTGCTCTGTGATTGGATCTTTGTTTAAATAAATGCATAAAAAGTTAGCTTTGACTTTGACAAACGTTAAGACTGTCATCATTGTGTAATCATCATCATCATCAATTGACATGGAGCAGATCCTCGTGGATCAATGCTGGATTAAGTTTAAAAAATAATCACGCCGAATTACATTCGTGGTAATAATTTTTTTGATAATTTTAACTAGATTAGCACTCATCCTTATTGGTATTAGGAAATTCCACTCGTGGACTTCGTCCACTCGTGAAATTTCCATAGCAATAAAGATTCGTGAATCTAGTCAAAATTATCAAAAAATTATCACCACTTATGTAATTACTGTTGATTATTTCTAATTTCTTTAATTTCGTTGTCTTTGATAAACGTTTAAATTTCGGGTGAAATAATATTCCCAGAATTTCAGTACAATTCTTTAAAATGCGGAAACAAACTCTACAAACACATAAATTGAATTTGAAACATACAAACGGCCTAACTAATTCTGCAGCTGAGTGTCCATCTGTTCTATGTCATTTAAATAATATGGCAAAAAACATCAGCAAACAGTATTTTCCTTTGTAAATAGTTCAATAACCGTCTATTTAAATAACAAAAAAGTGGTCATTTTCAGTAGACACTCCCTAAATAACAACAAAAAAATACTAACCAAACCAATATTTACAAAACAAGATTCGAAAATGAAAATTTAAATTAAAATGCCTTCAGTTCTATTTAGCCTAAGGACAACATGGACTTGCTTAAGAAGATCATTATCTTATTCTGTCGCCTATTCTTCTTTAAATAAAACTTATGAGGTGCTATCCTGAAACAAATTGCCGTTCTATTTGAGATAACATTTAGTTAACCGATCGGTAGTTAGATAATTCAATTTTTTGCGGTGCTTAAGGCGAGTTAGATTTGTTAAGGAACACATTTGCCCGTTGTAAATTATTCTTACTTGTCCATGGTTGTATTCGCTATCAAATTTTTATCTAACATTAGCAAAACCTGAATTTTCGTACCACATATCCGTATTTAAAACACGGGGCGCGTGTTTTATGTTATCTTGGAGCAAACATGAACCAGAATTTATTAGACTAATAAAAGAATCGCCACGTTTGGATGACAATTTCGTTGTTGGTATTTTGGGTGTGTCAGTTTAAGGTTTTCAATTTAAACCGAAGAAATCTTGAGCAATTTCTGATCTAAACCAAACATAGGAACTAAAATAAATATTTTGGTCTGAAAAAGACAATTTCCGTGAACAGAATTGTCTAGACTCGAACAAAAATAAGAGCCAGTAACAATAGATGTGCTGCGTTATTTTTATATCAGTGTTGGCGTTTCATAGCGGAATAAATTGCTCCATAAATTCCATAAGCTTTCTTAAAGCTTAGATCATAGAATAAAGGTCATTATCATTGAAAAGTTTATGAAAAATAACTTGCGGTACTTGATATATGCTAAACCAGGATATAAAACGCACACATACATGACATTTAAGCCTTATAATTATTAGCATTTTACGTTTGTACACATGTATTATAATACCCGATCCCACCCACATATATAAACGCTTGTCTACAACAAAAGGAGACCGCACAATTGAGTGATACGTGAAAAGATCGATTGTAGATTGTGAAAATGGGAGAGACGTTTCCGGATTATATCATTATCACAATCCTATTGTGACTTTACAGAACCATAGTTAAATATATACCATGAAAAGTAAACTCAGCACGCCTCTTTATTATGTGGATTTAAAAAAATCAGTGAACCAGGATTTAATTACTAAGAATTAGCTTTGAAAACTCAATAAAAATTGATTCATAAGCAAAACATGCACGGTTCTTCATTGCACCACAGTAACGCAATTTGCAATTTTTTAAACGTTAGTTTTTACGACACTGTCATCACAGTTCCCATTTAATTATAGAAGTTTATCTGCACGAAAGCAAAAACTTAGTCACGTACTTCAACAAACTATCATCTATTTTATAAGTTGAAACTTGAAACCTTATAATTAAGAAAATGCAACGGGAGAAAGGGCAACTGCACTTCTGCAAGACAATCTCCAGATTAAATGCTTTGGCTTGTTTTTAATCTCTTGATATCCAATTACTTTGATGCAAATTATAATGTTTCTAAATTTACGATTAAGTTTCAAGCACCCCTGTGATTTATAAATTATGGTATTTTTCAGATTTTTAAGTCATTATTTAGATAGGTAGAACAACGACAGAAGAGTTTCGAGTTACAAACCCCCCAAAAGCTTGGTTGAGATACTTTTGTACGTACAAATTTTAGAAAACTGAATAAATGGTTGTTTACAATTTAAAATATATTCTTGTAATTGCCCCATTAAGAATTTAGTTTACTTCTAATGAAAGCTCAACAAGAAAGGTAATTAACGATTAGGTATATCTAATGCCAGGAAAACGAGAAAACAGAACGTAAGAGAAAGGAGAGAAGAAACGAAAATAGAGTAGGAAGAAGGGAACAAGCAAATGTATAAACATACAACAAAAGGAAGAAAGCGCAAAATTCGGCAAAGAAAAAGCTGAAAACTAAACTGTATATTAATTCAAAATACAAAAAAAAAGAGTTTTTTTCTGTGAGAAAATAATACTTGTGGTATTAAAACAAAGATAGACGACCGAATTAAAATAAAGTAAAATAGGTTGATTTCAGGCTAGGGTTAAAGAAAAAGCCCTCAGGATATTATCCTTTTTAAAATACCTTTTTGTTTTGTTTAAATTTTCTTCTTCTTAGTGCCATATCCTTTTCAGGACTTTGGTGAGGGGGATCAAAGCCACATTTTGTTTAAATATCTCTTAAAAATGCAAAAGGCTTAAATTAAAGACTTTACAGACTGAATTCAGATTAACCTAAGTTTAACTTAACTCAAATAAATGACTAAATATCAATGCAAAAACCGAAGTATCAAGCAAAATGTTAATATTTAATACAAACCACCGATCTTCTCTCTTCCTTTTAACGACCTAATAAAAAATTGTTTAAATTTTGAACCGAATATTTTGTTTTGCAAAAAAATCGACTGCTTATATTTTTGCTGAAAGCTTTATAGTTATTTATTATACATGCGGATTAAATTAATGTTTAATGAGCGGTACGTTTATACGCGCGAGCGGCGGTAGCCGCAAGCGCGTTAATACCGCGAGTTAATTCATTAATTTAATCCGCAAGTGTAATACAACTGTTTATTCAATTTTGACATTTACTTGACATTTTTAAAGCGATTTGACATTTTTAAAGCGCTAGCGGAATAAAAATTTTAAATCGCTAGCGGAATAAAAATTTTAAACGATTGTTTATAAAACATCAACTTTTATGGGCAGGCCAGAAACAAATAAACGTCAGTTTATACGGCAAAATTGAATAAAAAATATTATTGCATGCGAAATCTGATCAGAATCCTTCGGCGGTAACGATTCATCATCTTTGAGTTTGTGCTCGTTTGAGCTACATTCTTCTTAAGTTTATCCTTGAAATGTTTAAATAAGTAGTTATTATAAGACTAATCAAGGCTTTCAAGCAAAAATATCTTAAAATGGATGCATTAAATATACTTAATCTAAATATAACAAACTCTATTCGAAGTCGAATAAAACTCCCTAAAGTAACTTAATTTTAATTAATTTTTGCGTCATTATAAGCTTAAAATCGAAATAGGAAATTATGTAATTGCACGAGAAGTAAGAGACCCAAAGGGTAGCACGAAAAAGGAGCTAGAAATCAAGACAAGAAAAAGTAACTAGAGGAGGGCAAAAGTAAACGGATAAACAGACATACAAAGTAATAAAGAATGAGAGAAATCAGAATAAAGCTCGATGCTACAAACATAAAATCAAAGAAACCTAATATTAGCCCTTGTACGAAATTAAATTTGTGAGACATCAAACCAATTACAATAAGTCTGAAATATAAACAACCGCATTTCAAGCCAAAATTGTCAAAAAACACCCAGAACATTTGGAAAAGTTGTTGCTTAAATACACCTTAAAAATGTAGACTTCTAGCTTGTGACGATACAAATTAATCTATCTTTAATTTCGTTTAAATAAACTCTAAGTTTGGTCCTGCTGGAAAAGGAATTTTAACCAAAATAATATTTATCGAGTTGCAAAGAACTTAAAAAGAAGAATCTGAAAAGTGTACCATTTTACTCAAAGCTTTAACACGTTTTCTAAGCAGCAACAAATTTGCCTTTTTCAGTTTTATGGTTGCAACATAACATTTATAGTGTATCCTTCAAAGAAGTCGGAGGTTAATACGTTACAAACAGCTCCTGATATGTAATTTCAGACCAAACTAGGTATTAGTTAGTAAGTAATATCTTAAAACTCGTCAATTCAAACGTTGTAACCCAAATATACAGCCCCGGATTAAGGGGGGAGCACGGGGGTGCCCGTGCACCGGGCCCCCGAATTCTTAGGGCCCCTTGGAATTATATATTTTCTGCATCATATTTGTTTTTTTCATTTTTATTTTTATTTTATTTGTAAAATAAATTTTTATTTTATTTGTAAAATAGTTAAGTACCTATTTCTTAGGAATTTTAATCTTTATTTCTAAACTTCTATTGCTCTTTACATTTTTTGAAAAAAAAATACCTACCCCCCCAAACCTATTTTTTGGAGAAAATATTTTTGTATCGCGAATTTCTAACTTTTCATTAGAGCGCTTGACCTTCAAAATTTGAAAAATTTTCGCCTGCGGCGCAAGCACCCCGGTCTTTGGGCTAACGCCACAGATTACCATTCTCTAAAGGGCCCCTTAACAAATGTTGCACCCCGGCCCCAAGGTACCTTAATCCGGCCATGCAAATATACCAAATTTAAACGTAACACTAACCCACAATAAACGACGAAATAGCAGGTTAAAAACCTTATGCGTTTCAGTTTATGACGAAGTTTTAAAAAACAACACGAGTTGTTCCAGTAAATCTCATATTCAAGACGAAACATTATATTTAAGTTGAATGTTCTGCGTCATCAACCTGACACCTACAGGTGTTCACATATTCATAATTTTGTAAATTTACAACGTACCAAATTGGAGTTTTGGCCATCAGATCAGAAGTGTGAAATAAAGTTTAAGAATTAATTAAGGTTGTTGCGTATTCATTTCTGAATGGTGGCGGTTTAATTTGCGTTTATTGCCTTAAAATTAAAATTATGTTTTCTTAAATGTTTGAACTCTGAAATTTCAACTGAATTTATGAAGGTATGCATTTAAATTGAAAATTATGTACTTATTCAAACCAACAAAAAACAAAGTAGAACCATATTAAAAATGAGGCTTTCATTTGAACCTAAAGCGTTCAAAAATTAAGCCTAATTAAAATGTATGTATGTTTTATACACAACAATTAATAAATATGTAAATAATCGCTTGCCACAAACACAACGCCTGATAGTTTTATCTTCAACATTGTTATAATTTCGTAACTTTCCAAATTAAACAAGAAGAAAACACATTAATGACATAACAGCTCATCAAAAACAAGGCAAGCTAAAAACCACATTAAAAGACATTAAATTAATGAATGGGCAGATGGGTTAGAGATTAAAACTTTTATATCGTTTGAGATTAACCTTTTGGGTCCCTTTTTAAATGGTATTTACAAGGCAGGAGATGAAATCGACCAAAAATCAACTGGCTGGCAAAAATTACAGTTTCGTTGTTATTCTGAAAGGGTGATTGATGTTAACGGAGGGGTTAACTGATAGAAATTTAATATGATTTTTTGCTACTGGCTCCCATTAAACTCGTCCTTAAAATTCAGGTAGATGTTTTTTTGACTGAGGATGTCGTGATATCCTTGAGATATTCCTAATCATTATAGGTTTTGTTATTTTTCGATGCGAATTTAACAGCGACTTAATAAAAACGATCATTATTCTTTTAGTAACGTTGATTTTATTATGTTTTTATAGGCGAAAGTTCTTAAAATTGCCAATTACTTTTAAACATAGACTCAAGGGACATTCAATAACGAGTTCGTTAACGATTAATTTATGCCATTAATGAATTATGTTCTGCGCTAAATATCAACAAATAAATTATTAAAATATTAACAGGACTTAAATGATTTTGTAAGTAGGCTAATTAAGAGAGGAAAACAGCGAACGTAGACCGTGAACGCACAATTTAAAATCGTCGATAAGATCAAGCAAACTAGAACTAACAAAGAGGTGGAGATCTAATCGTACACTTCCAAATTGCCTTTGCTATCTTTAAACTCGTTTAAAAGATTACCTGCCAAAGAGTACAAGATAAAAGGGGAATGAATATGAGAATAGCTTAGCTCAAACAAAAGAAATCGCAGGAAATTTGTGAATCCTTAAATGCCGGCAGCTAAAAGGAACTATTCGGGGAAAGATTTATTTTTAAAGTTCGAAAGTGTTTAACCACTAAATCTTAGATAAAAATTCCTTCAAGGAATCATCAATAAACCCTCACGCAAGTCAGAAAAACGTTCCGTATTTTTATGGCAAGAAATTTTTATTCAGCAAACAACAGACATAAAATTCCGGAGGAGTGATGGATTATACATCCATATTCAGGATTTCCTGAAATCAATATGAAACCTTTCCTCGGCTTTTCAATTTCATGAAATAGCGATTCTTGCTTTACCAAAAAGTTCAATTTCAGAAGTTATACTCCACGAACTGCTGCGATAAAAAATTTCGTACGAAGAATCTTTATGTTCACGAAACAAGAAACCAAAAAACGATGAGCGAAAAATTCATTAGTTATTGATTTTCAGTAACAGCAAGCTAACTTTAGGAAGATTTAGAAAATAAACCTTTGAAATAAAAAAGTAAATACATAAAAAAATCTCCTGAAAACAAGGGATTAAACCTACGTTAAATTAAATTAACCCAAAAAACTTCTTCAGTAATTAATATTAATAAAAATGTTGGAGCCCCGAGTCTCACAAATAAACACACAACTCAAAATAAAGGCCACAAAATTTATATCTTTTAAAGGTCAAACCATAATTATAACAAAAACATTTCAAAAATATATATGATTAAAGTAGCCTAAAACACCAACCAACATAAAAGCGAGTAAATTTGGGGTTATAAAAACCTCAAGATCAAATTAGTTCCACAGAATTCACAATCAATAAACGTCCTACTAACACTGCAACCTTCAGGAACGAGAACTAGGTAAACTAAAATTAACCAACGTTCCGTGATGTAATTAAAGGCAGTTCCTAATTTCCATAATTGCTGTAATAAGTTTACAAAACTACGAGGTTACGGTAAAACGATGAAAATCGTAGATAAACTGAAAATTCTGTAATCGCTAAACATAAAAAATCAATTCTAGTAAGGCATTAACGACTGATAATCCAGCTTCTAATTTATTTCACCCTTAAACAAGATTGCTATTAATAAAAAACGTCTTTTAATGTAAATCTTAAATAACATAACTTCGATATTAAAAAAATTTATGGAACGTAAAACTCATAAACGCCTGTAATTAAGAAAAGCTCTTAAAATGAAAAACGGGCAGTTAAAGTTTATGAAAATTTAGATACCATGGGAATAACTTAATAAGTGTCATTTTTAACATCTTAGCTTAAATATTTCTTACTCTTGTTTTCGAGCCAAGTTTACTATTTTCAGAAGTAAATTACTTCCCTAAATTAATGTATGAAAATGCAAGTTTATGACTTCAATTTTAAGAACTTTAATGTATCATTAAGCTACTTAAAACTGAAAGATGAACCATTATATTTTACAGATTTCAGGTGGTAAAGATGAGTTTAATATTCAACCATAAAAATGAGGAAGTAAGTTGATATAAAATTTTAGTATCTCTGAAATGGTTTTGAAAATCGATCAAATAAACTCCTTGTTCGGAAATATAATTTTCAGGAAGCCGTTACATTATAATTTCGCGTTTTGTACAATTTGACTTGTCTGGAACTTATACTGAAAAAAATTTTTCTGAAAACCGCAATTGGAAATATCCAGTTATAACAAATAGGTATAACAAAGTTTCCTGAAAGAATGCAATTAATGTATAAGCAATACAATAAAGCATCTGGAATTTTTCAAGATTTTTTTAATCAAAATGGTCATAAATCACCATTATAGATTTTCAGGTAGGATAGGGATCGGATACCAATAAATCGTTTGTAACATCAAAGTTTCGAGACTCCTAAGAAAATTCCAAACAAGACTCTAACAAAACAACTGTGATCGCAAATTGTAGATTGTAGATGTTACAACTTCAATATTGAAAAACTTTGGGAGCACATAAAATATCAAAATCAAGAAATAAACGTAGAAAATGAGAAAGGTCTTCAAAAAACAAAATGGAATATAAATCCTTATGGGATTCAACATTTTAGGAATTTTATTTTAGGCAATTGTAAAAGCCACTAAATATTGAAGAAAACTCTCATAGACTTGAAAGTCGATTTTATTTTACTTCTAACTTAATGGAAAAATTGCATAAAATTAAACAAATAACAAGTCTAAAACTCTACATCTTAAGAGTAGAAAAAAATTTAATAAAAGTTTTGTACAATAAGAATTAAGTTGCTTTAAGTATAAGAGCATCTTCATAAGCAAACTTTTCTTGAAAGCAAAACGATGGATCATCACAACATACTGGAAGTTATTACTTCAAAATTAAAAAACTTGGCGAAATCTGTGTACGAAATTTAAATTGAAAAATCCGATACCAAATTTATGAGCATAATTAATAGCGAGTCTTATGAAAGCACCTAAATTTTAATAAATAAATTTCTAAACGAGATAAAATCGCAGAGAGCAAATTAGGGAAGTTATAAGTCAATATTTAATAAGAACATTAAGCTTAGCAAAGATTGCCACTGGAAATGTTAAACGATAAAATTTATGGATTTTCAGGTAGCAAAAATTATTTCATCATAAATCGTTACAGGTGAAAAACCAACATAAATTAAAAGCTCCGAGAATAAATTGGAGTTGCGATCTCATCAATATAAAACGAGCTTGATGGAATACTAGATCAATAAACGTAGTGCTTTAGTGAAAAGCTTCAGAAAGGTTTTAAACGTAAAGAATTTTTTCAGGTAGGTAGCAGAAACTTAAACCATAAATCGTGTTAATCAGGAGCTCCTACTGTTCTGTTTCTTAAATTTCATGGGCAAAAATCCGTGTGAGATTGAGTAACTGTAAAATTAGCCAAACAACGATATATCACGATGGGTGTATCTTTAATCTGAAAAATGGGCTATCACTGAATATACTGAAAGGTCATTTTATAAGCGTTTGTTATTTCTCCGTCGCGGGTTGAGAATGTCATACATGCGTTTTAAAAATTTACACTGGGAAAACATGACTGATTATTAATAATAAATAAAGTGAATTTTGTTATTTTACATTTTGCATGCGGTTCAACAAACAGGGCAGCTTTCGCCGAAGTTAAAAACTTACCATAAATCGGTAGAGGTGTGAAAACGAAAAAGCCCACAAGAACCCCTAGTAAATCCACAATTAGAGCCATTTCGATTCACAAAATTATCATATCACAACACAACGAAATGCACACTATTTCACTGTAAATGACGGCATATTTACACAAAACTATTGTTGATTGTCAGGAAATTCACTATCGCAATGCTAATGAAAGAGTTCTCACGCCACGCTATTATATGAGCGGCAACCCTTTGTAATTCATGAATTCTTATCAAAAGGTCTCTCACATTCGGCGTTAAAAGAATGCCATAATACTTATCAGAGCTGGCGCCCTCGACGATTATGCTCTCTTAACTCAAGAAAAAACCGATAAGCATACTTTTAAAAAATCAAATAAACTTGAAAATTTCAAATTGGCGGATGACTTTTTCCAAGTTTTTCTGCGCGATTTATTTGTAATTTTTTTAATGTCCTCAACATATTTTTCCTAAACAGGATTAGTTTGTGAAAATCAAATAATAAATCAATGTTCATTTGGTTCGTTTAGAAATGTTTATAATAACAACTAAACGAGTGAGCGCGTATTTTCAAAGGCACGGGCAACACAAACTCCTCTTCCGACCGTCTGCGCGCGACTAACCTAAGTCGACCACGGCGCCAAACAAAACGGGGCCTTCATCTGCTCCACGTTATCCTGCCTACACCGCATGCCTGTGGGCCGAATCAAAGAAAAAATTATAACTTGTTTCTGATTTATTTATATTTATTGCACAGGAATGCCTTTATTTAATTACAATGCAGGAGGCGTTCACGAAGGGATAATTATATTAATTATCCTTTGTGAGTTATAAAGTTTCAGTGCAGGATAATGCTACCACTGCATAATGAAATACTGAGGGCTTTTTTGCTATCGTAATGAGAGTATAATAGATTTAACGGTAATTTGTGGCTGGGCATTTAAAATTATAAATTGTAATTACAGTTTCAATGTTTCTTCTGTGAGAAATGTTAACTACCAACTAGGCATTTATTTCTCTGGATTTACAGAAAATCAAATGCTAAAACAATAGAATTACCGCGCTTTCAAACCGGTCAATGGACTCCATACTTATTAAATTTAAAAATATTAAAATTAAATTATTAATAGTTTTTAAATAATGTATGGAAGAAAATTATTTAATAGATCTTGGCAGAAACAAAAAAGCTATTCATCGTTTGAAGTTCGACCAGATGATTGCATTAATTATAGCATTAGTTCCAAAATCAACAAATTAATTCGTCAAACATTCTGATAATGCTAAAATATACCATATACCAGATATTCATTTTTACAGTTATTAAACTTCACGTGCTTTCTTTAAGGATGTTACAGAAAACTTTCCGCCGCCTGAAAAGTAAAGGACCAGAACAATTCTTTTAAAAGCTTCCACAAGATTTAAAATTGAGGACATCAGTAATTTTTAAGATAATTTGAAACTGGTATGTACCTACCTATGCAAAAAATAAGAATTAAGTCATAATAAGTCAAGAGAAAAATTTAGAAACACTGAAATATCAAGATTAGCTCCCGACATCAAACTAACTGAAAGGGTTGCTAAATTGAATGATAAATTTAGCTGATATCAAATTAGAAAATGTCCCTAAACATGCCTCAAATTTGAATGTACTTCGATTGCGAAACGATTCATTTGCCCCGGTGCTCAAAATCATGACAACGATTAGTTAACGAATACAAATTTTCATTTTAAATAAGTATTTCGTTTATTATTTTACTCCCTGTGAAAAAATAATAGCATTAAAGAAATTTTTAATTTAATTTAATATTTTCTAGTTGCTTTTCGTTAGATATTTGACATAAAGCAGCCACTTGAAAATCTTTTACAAGTCAAATTTAAAATAACGCAGGAGAAAAGTACTCCTAGAATATAAGATGAAGGAGGCTTGAGGAATAATACATTTAAGTGATTTAAGGCATTACACTAAACTTTAATTTTATTAATAAATGCCGAATTTTTGTTTCTCCTTCTATAATCTCAACTTTTTTAAACTTTTAAACTCAAGGTTTTAATTGATTATTTGTAATCTTTGAAAGAAAGGAAGTAGAAAATCTTTCTTATATCTGTTGGAATTTATGGTGCAGCTGTACGCAAAAATGAATTCACCACATGTAATACGATACGCCGGTTAATTTATGGTTTTGTTTGGTCCCTTAGCTGACCCTTAAGTGTTTCGTTTATACAAAACATATGTGTTAGTTTTTAGTCTTGTGACCACTTTTGTAGAATAAAGACGCACCTTCCGACAAATGAGTTTTTAAGAATAAAACGTATTATTAAAGCATATTACAGTGTTTATATTTAATACTGCCCTACTGCTTATTTCTAATAGGTTATGGGCCCAGTGTACGCGTGCATTTTATACGAATACGCTGTAAAATAATACGGGCAATTTTACTAAGACTCTGTGCCCACGAACTGATTGTTCATTTGGTGTAGTGTTTAGGTGTTTAGTGTTAATTCTAAATTGTGAATCACGACAAACAATGGAAAGCTTAAAAAGAAAAAGAAACATTCAAGTTTTTACCGGAGAACGATACAGTGCGTGGAAAGTGCGAATACGAGCGTTATTAGCGGAACTTGCGGTCCTAAAAGTCGTTGATGATCCGCGCCCAGAGCCTGTGACGGATGAATGGAACCGAGCCGAACAAATCGCAAAAAGTCTCCTGGTTGAATATTTATCAGACTCTTTTCTTGGCTTTGTAAAATCGGAAAGTACTGTAAGAGAAATTTTCGCAAATTTGGATGTGATTTACGAACGAAAAAGTCTTGCCACCCAATTAGCCCTGCGAAAGAAACTACTAGGGTTAAAATTACATGGTGATACAGCCCTACTAAAGCATTTTATGATATTTGAAGATCTATTAACCGAATTAGTGGCGGCAGGTGCCAAATTAGAAGAAACTGATAAAGTCTCGCATTTACTATTGACTCTTCCAACGTCATATGATGGTGTCATAACAGCCATTGAGACTTTATCGGAAGATAATTTAACTTTAGCTTTTGTCAAGACCAGACTTTTAGATCACGAAGTTAAACTGAAAACAGAAAGTCGGGATACAAGTGCTAAAGTGCTACATGTTGACGCTAAAAAGACATACAGAAATAACTTTCAACGACCATATTTTCGAAATGAACAATACAAAAACAAATCAGCTAATTGGAAGCTCAAGTGCTACCATTGTGGGCGAAAAGGGCATCTGAAAAGAGAGTGTTATTATTATAAACGCGGATTTCAGCATAAAAATGAAGGAAGGCAAAGAACCGTCCAAACTATTCAAGTAAACAAGCCATCATCTTCAAAACATGACAACTCTGGTTTTGCTTTTATGGTTGAAGACTACAGTTATAATGAAGAAGCTCCAAATAAAGTTACATTTCTTTTGGATTCTGGTGCTTCTGATCATCTCATTAATAGAGATGATATCTTTACAAGTTTCATTGAAATGAAAGTGCCATTGCAAATTTCTGTAGCCAAAAAGGAAGTCTTCATAACCGCAACTAAGAAAGGAAATATAAATGTCATCAGCAATATGGGCGTCCCAGGTGTTCTGGAAGATGTTCTTTACTGTCCAGACGTACCGCAGAATTTGCTGTCCGTACCTAGGATGCAACAGGCGGGAATGACAATTATTTTTAATGAAAAGGGCGTCGAAATTAACCTAAAACTTGAAATTCTTGCAACTGGTGCAAAAGTTTCATTATAATCAAGTAAATATTCCTGACTAAAACCTCGAGCGACAAGACGAGCTTTATATTTTGCTGGATTTCCATACTCGTCATTTTTAAGAGTAAATATCCATTTGCAATCAACAATATTTTTGTTATGGGGTTTTGATACTAAAGACCAGGTGTTATTTATTTCAAGAGAAGCAAGTTCCTCTTTAATAGCTTGTTCCCACTTCACTCTATCGTGCCTATTTTGAATTTCCTGATACGAAGTAGGAATTGGATATACAGGGAATTCTGCACATAAAAGATAATTATCAGGGATATCGTCTTCATTATATGACGTACTAGGACGATCTTTAATTCTTTGGCTCCTTCTGGGTTCAGAAGGAATTGTTTCACTTACAGACCCCTTAGACCCACTTTCTAATTCGATCTTTTCATTCACCCTTTGCTTTGACATATTATTATCTGATTTCGCACCATCAGTTTTTTTAAAACCATCTGATTTATTACTATCAGATTTTTTTAACACATCTGATTTATTACTATCAGATTTCTTTAACACATCTGATTTATTACTATCAGATTTCTTTAACACATCTGATTTATTACTATCAGATTTTTTTTAGCACATCTGATTTATTATTATCAGATTTCTGAGACTGCACTACTGATTCTGAGTCAGCATTTTCATATCTGGAGTTTTCACAAGTAACCCCTTCAGACTTTACAACAGGTCTAGATACTAAGAAATTTAATTCATCTACAATAACATCTCTTACTGTACTAAACCTTTCAGTTTCTACATCCCACACTTTGTACCCATTTGATTCATACCCAACCAGTATAAATTTACGAGATTTTTCATCAAACTTTGTTTTTCTCGTTTTATTATGAACATAAACGGTAGAACCAAAAACCTTCAAATATTTAAATTTGGGCTTTTTATTATGCCACAATTCATATGGCGTTTGTACCTTTTTTAGAGCTTTAGTAGGAGTTACATTGATTAAATAGGTAGCAGTAAGAACGGCTTCTCCCCAAAAAATCTTTTCTAAACCTGCACCGCTTATCATTGCACGGGCTTCCACTGTGAACAGCAGCCTAACTCACACCTCCAATGACTCCGAGAGCAACGGGCGAATGCATTAAAAAAGGCACAGAAGGCAGAAGTGTTTTTAATATTTTCATTTAGTTTATAAGGCTGGCTGTTCTACACTTATTTTTCAGGAATTGTGTGGTTAAATAGAGGCAAAAAATTTGCACGAAAGGGTTGTATGTATGTAAATTCACCTCTCTACTTAGGCCTCACTTAGAATTATGGAAGGCACAGACCAACTCTGTAAAAATCGTTATTATCGTTTATGAAAAATAACCAGAATTTAACTTTGTTTGCTTGCAGTTATTTTAAAGGAAACTTTAAGAATTCAACCCCTTTGTAGTTACTTGCGGTTTCCTATTGCCTTTAGTTGGAGTTCTGATCAAAAAAGGCCGACAGGCGACGTTAAAACTACTAAATCATTTTGTGCCGATTTGCTTGTTTATTTATTTTTTACTTTATTTATTTATTTTTGTATTTATTTATTTTTGTATTTATTTATTTTTATATTTATTTATTTTCGCATCTATTTATGTATTTCTATTTTAATTCTAAGATGATGAACTGCAGAAAAGAAGGAAGTAGGGTTAGTGAAAGAATAAATCCAGGCCGCGCCTTTAATTTTACCAAATATTTTGCTTTTCGATTTGTATCTTTGTATTTTTAGTTTAAACCAAACAAACGAGATCAAAATAAACCATAATATAAATATTGCAAGAAACTGAAAAGTCAAGGGAAACATTGAGTTCAGGGCAGTATTGCTCATCAGCTAGGCGCCCAAAAAAAAAATTAGGAGCTTCTTTGAACATTAAAAATTTTGGTTTAGCGGGTAATTTATTCTTACTTCTTTATGTAGCTTATTTCATCAGTTTAAAGGCAAAATGTGGTTTTCAGTTCCTTGTAATTGAAAGTTGCGTTTCCTTATTTTTATAATAGATTGGTTTTTGAGGTTCATTTACATTTATGTCTGATAGACCACTAGCTTAACTGAATAACCGTAATTAACTAAACGAATGCATTTTTACTAAAAGTGTAATAAATAATTCGGGCGCCACTTAAAACCGTTAAAATGCAATTACTAAAGTGAATTAATTAGAATAAAATTTAACGGGCTACTGATTTCACTCAAAACAATTATTACGTGGTTGTTAAAGTGAACAACTACAAGGAAAGCCCTTTTGTGCCTAAGGTTCATTTTAGCTTTAATTTGACACTAACTTGGTATAAAAACGAATCAAACATATACAAAGAGATTATCATGGCATAAGTAATATCAAAAAATACGAAAATATCACAATTTTTTAATTAGAGGTATAAAGTTTTTGTTTGTGTTTTTATCCTTTATTCACCTTAAATATTATTTCACTTTTTTAACACTCGGATAAATTTCTAGATGGGGATTAAATTTAAATTAAAAAAAAAAAAAACAGTTCAGAACTACACACGAGAACTAATTACGAATTTGCGGAATTTGTTAAGTAAAAGTTAGCATATCCGAAAATTAAAGCAAGCTTTTTGAACCCTTTCAAACGTACCTAAATAAAGATAACAAATTACATCCAAGGTTCCTACCGTAGGTGGAAGCCCATTTATCCTTGTAAATTATATAATATAATAGTGTAGCACTTGATTAAGATATCAGCAAACCATTGCAAAATGTTTATTGTTTCTGTTCCAACTAATCGTTACCTTTTAACGCGTTAAACATGGCCAAAAATTTTATACTAGTTATTTATAATGAAATGGTTATTATTCAAAATTCAAAAACCTAGCTTTAGTTACCTAATCTGAAAAGTTGACAGTTTGGCAAAAGGTGTAGAGAACATTCCGAAAAACATGTGCACATGGTTACATAGCACGAAATACGTTTCATTTTTTCTGTTCTATTACAGGCAATTTTGTTAATCGTTAATAATAAACAAATCAATCAATAATCGGCCAACAAACTCTTGACTACAAAAGAATTGATACCATTGTAAAACGTCCTTCGTGCTCTAAAGCTATATTGATTCTTTTTGAAACTATGCACACTAACTTTTTGCGTAATTTCAACAAAATTGAAATTACAAAAAGGTAAATAATTCAAAGGTTATAACATTTCATTCTAATAAATAAATTTATAATTTACATACATTTTTTTGCAAGCAATGTGTTTGATACACAGGTGGAAAAAAACACTTTCTGCATTAGTTGCATACCAATCCTCTGAAGTTATTCTGGTATCATGTATTGATTGTATTAAACAGTTCTAATATTATTACAAATAGTTTCATTATATACTTTTAAAAATGCATTTATTTATGATATTTGTGATATTTTAGGTACTAAGACTCGGATTAAACAAAAATTTAAGTTGACAAAAGTCAATGATGCCATAACATTCTAAAACAACCAAGCCTTCTTCAAATTGTCAATTTTGTTTGCCATTAATTAAATATGTAGCAATTGCAACAATCAAATTTGACGTGACTATACAGGGTGGTTCATAACATAAGTAATGGGACACAGTAGATTGGCGAGGGCAAAATATTATAATGTATCTAAAGTTACCTTAGTCCTTAAACTAATATTTAGAGAGGTACAGGGTGTCAAAGTTTAAATTTTAATATTAATTTCAATATTGACATCAAACAGGCATTTGATAAGGTCTGGATTACGGGATTGTTATACAAAATCAAATTACATCTCCCAGGTCAAATGTATCTTCTGCTCAAATCATATTTACACGAGAGAAGTTTCCAAGCCAAGGTTAACAACGCTTTATCAGATTACCAACAAATCGCAGCTGGTGTGCTTCAAGGTAGCGTTGTGGGCCCTCTACTGTACCTCATCTACACTGCCGATGTTCTAAGTACACACTCTACTGAACTCACTACTTTCGCCGACGGCACAGCAATACTATCTGTCAATGAATCACCTGCGCTGGCATCCCAAAATTTGCAGAACCATCTCGACCATCTCCAAAAATAGTTCAAAAAATGGAGAATTACAGTCAACAGAGATAAATGAAGCCAAGTTACATTTACCAATAAACACAGCACATGACAAACACAGCAAACAACTAGACCTCAAAGTTAAGCATATGTACTGGTTACTTGGTCGACGATCTCAGCTTTCTCTTCAAAATGATGTCTTACTATACAAAGCCATACTGAAGCCAATCTGGACGTGTGTCATCTAGGTCTGGGGATGTACAGTTCTATTCAATAAAATCTAGTACAACTCTTGGGAATGATTTTTGGTATTTTTTGCTATTCTAAAGTGGGTTTCTTGGCTACAATGGCTACTGTGTTATTATCTCCGAATTTGACTTTTAACTAACAAAAACATAGTTTCTATACAGGGTTATTGGTAATTCGATACATTCCTTTGGAGATATGATGGGACAGGAGCTAAGAAACAAATTAAACCTAACATACATTATGCAAAAATAAAAAAATAATTTCTGAGAAAAACGAATAGGTAATTTTCGTAGCTGATTTTTAGAAATCATTTTTAATAAGTTTTTATTTAAAATTTTCACATGATCGAAATGTTTCCGGATATTTTCCATTCGAAACGGATGACCATAGAGTGGGACAAGTAACCCAGTCAAAAAGTTCAGAAAATGTCAAGTAGATTTTTTAAAAATCAACTTTAAAGACATTAAGATCTACTTTTTTGAGAAAAACACAAAAATTGAAATATCTCAAAAACTATTGAGTTTTGCATAATGTATGTTAGGGTTAAATTTGTTTCTTAGCTCCTGTCCCATCACATCTCCAAAGGAATGTATCGAATTACCAGTAACCCTGTATATACCAAAGCCCGATCACTCTGCCCAAAAACAACTGTACTAGATTTTATTGCATAGAACTGTACGTACCAAGCAATCCAACACAAAAATTCTGCAGCCTTTTCAATCTAAAACACTCCGTATAATGGCAAATGCACGCTGGTATGTTACCAACTAGACCCTTCACGAAGACTTGAAGATCCCTTACATAGTCAACGAAATTCGCAGATTAACAGCCGCTTACCTCCCCACTCTAATGGGACATGAGAACAACCTAGTATGCCAACTCGCCCACCAACCTGCAACTGCTAGGAGACTGCAGCATCACCGGCCACACGACCTCGTCGAGGAACCCAACTACGATCAATTCCCAGTTTATTCAGGAGCATCATCGCTGGATGGATCTCCAGTAGCACAAATATATTCACATCACTTACTTATTGCTCATGTAATTGAAATAAGAGTAGATTGTAAATATGCACACGTAATAAAAAAAAGAGAACTTTACTTTCACTACACTTAATATCTTAAAAAAAAACTTCAACTGCTTTATACTTAAAGTTATGACAGATTTAATTTAAAAAAACAATTGCCTCATCTTTTCTATTATCCCTATCGAGGACGGATTATTGTTTTCCGTCCTAATAAAGGTAGTTTCCCTAATTTTCATATCAACATTTCGAAAACATTTGCTATTACAGGAGAATATTAAAATTAAAATTTTGACTTTGACACCCTGTATTTTTTTAATATTAACTTTTGGGTTGAGGTAATTCTAGGTAAATCGTAATATTTTGAAGTTACGAATCTACTGTTGGTCTGTGTCCCGTTACTTATGGACCACCCTGTATAAATATTTGTTATCGCCTTTTTCTATTCTAAATGCACTCGGAGTGTAACCGTAAAATAAATAGGTGAGCTTTCTAGAAACTAAAATACTTCTAAAACTATTTTCAGTGCATATTACCAGAAATAGTCGGTAGCAGAAGAGATCAACAATTGTCTCAAACATTAAGTTTAAACTGTATCATTTATAATTATGTTCAAATGAGATACTTTGACTCCATGATACTCTAACTTTGACTCTTCTCTCATATATGTGGAGGTAATTTTGTTCTACCTAAAAAATAATCCATTAATTACATTAAAACTATTTACCGAAAGAAGGAAGTAATTTGCCAATGTAACTCGACTAATCGAGTATAGTGCATAAAGCCGAAGGTGAGTGGTTCAAATTCTACCTGCCCTAATATTTTTCAATATGTAGGTAACGTGAGATCGAAAAAATTTCACCTCAAGGCTTGCCATGAAAAATATAAATCGTGTCTTTGCTAAAGTCATACAACTTAAGCCATTAGAACTACTAAATCTAAAACCACGCCTAACTGATAAAAATTAGAGCAGATTAAATTATTCTAAAAACTAAAATTAAATACAAATTGAACAGAAAAATGTTATTAACGGAAAATTATTTTAAAGTAGATGAGTTATGTGACCTCCATTTTCTTGGTGGCAGATTTGAATTCCGTGTTTAATAGAATTACATAGTGACATTTTATATGCCTGACAGCAAAACAGACATAACCTCACACACCTCACATAACCTATAAAACAACAGCTGACATTTGTATGATTTAAAAGTCAACATGCCTAATTTTGTGTTTTCATGTGTCATAGCCAACTTGAGGTGAAATTTTTTCGATCGCATGTTACATAGAAGTTTCATAATTCGGGAAGGACCGATTTTACATTCTCTTAATAATAATAATAATAATAATATATTGTAGTTTTTGCCGGCCTAGATGGCGTCAAGGTTGGCATGATTGCCTTGTAAACCAGAGATCTAGGGTTCGAATCCCGGTTAAGGTCGGTGAGATTTTTAATGCGGAAAAATATCTGAAAGTACGCCGTCCTTCAGATACGATGTAAAACCGTAACTCCTGTGCCAATACGATGTTTGTCTCGATAAAGATCGCTTCCAGGGGTGGAAATCCCTTGAGTTGGGCAAAATTCAAGTTGGGTAGCACCAATGTCGCCGCGCTTGGAAATCCCTGCCACCCGCAAGCCTAGATTTCGCCCAAAAAATAAATATTGTAGTTATACATTCGATAAAAAAAGTTGTACTTTATTTCACTAAATTACGTGCATGAAACGTGTATTTTGTAACGACGAAAAAAGTGAAAAGAGTGCCATAACACATTTATACCGTTTAAAAAAAAGAATAATTCGAGGAAATGTGAAGAACATACGACAACTAGTTTAATGAGCTACATAACGAAAATATCCCTGAAAGTAATACATGGCCGAATATATAGAAAAATAGAAGAAACCATAAGAGATGCTGGTGTCCGGTCAATACCACTCCGCAATTACCACGCCGGTCAATACCACGCCGGTCAATTCCACTCCAACAAAAATCACTCCAAACAATAACCACTCCGAACAAAAACCACGCCAGCAAATACCACTCCGTAAAATATCACTCCTGTAAATTACCACTCGGGGTAAAAACCACGCCAACAAATATCACGCCGTTATATTCGACATATAAAAGTTATATTTCAAGACGTGATCTCAGATTACATTAAATTCAGGTAAAATTTCAAGAAAAACATTACTTTTCTAGCCATTAAAGTGATAACCCCTGATAGCAAAATAATAATTTATTGATAATGAATAATATGGCACGTGTTGATATAAAAATTTAACATTCTCCTTCAAACTTAAATAATTTATAAGAAATATTGCACTATTTTAATTAATCAAGAAGCTTATGAACTACTATCTTCAAATGGATAATAATGTATCTAATTTCTTGCTTATGTTACGGCTAAATCGATAAATTGGTTATTATGCATAATAACCAAATTTAGCCATAACATATAAATCATTATTTATAATTCTTCTTTATTTTGGTAGTACCATTGTATCTTTCTTATTACGTCTTAAAATACTATTTACATACATGGAATTATACAGGCGTGATATTTGTTGGAGTGGTTTTTACCCCGAGTGGTAATTTACAGGAGTGATATTTTACGGAGTGGTATTTGCTGGCGTGGTTTTTGTTCGGAGTGGTTATTGTTTGGAGTGATTTTTGTAGGAGTGGAATTGACCGGCGTGGTATTGACCGGCGTGGTAATTGCGGAGTGGTATTGACCTAGACCCGTGATACTCGGATATATGTATATGAATACCCTAGGCACGAGAGAAGCGCTGTTTGGCATAAAAATATTAATTTAAAGATGTCTGGATGGTGGTGGAACTGCAATGTTTTTAAGGTGAGACACAATAAACTCCTAGAAATTGTACAATCCAAAGAAATTAACAATAAAAACTTAAGAACATTATATTGGAACCAAAGAGCAACAATAAGAATAGATGATGAACTATCAAACGAAATAAATATTGAAAAAGGAGTGCGACAAGGCTGTGTCCTGTCTCCTATACATATCAACATGTACTCCAAAGACCTATTCAAAGAGGTTTTAGAAGAGGTCAAAGACAGGATAACTATTAATGGAAGAATTATTAACAATATGAGGTTTGCAGATGACACTATATCACTAGCAGATACAGAAGAAGGCTTACAAAGGATAATAGATAAAGTGTCTACCATAAGTGAGAGATACGGAATGAAACTGAATGCATCGTAAACCAGAGTAATGTAATGATTGTTAGCAAGAGGAAGTTTGAATACCTAATTTCAAGATGGAGGAGTGAACATAGAAATTGTATCGACAATAAAGCACTTAGACAATACATTGAATGTATAGTGTAAAAGATAAAAGTAAAAATCTAAAAAGGAAGATCTACCTTTAATAGATTCAAACAAATCCTCACCAATCCGAATTTGAACCTTCAAACTACAAAGTGTCTTAAAATGAAATACATCTAGTATGCTTTGGAGCAAAGTAGTGGCATACATGCAAACAAATTTCAAAGGTAGCTAGATGTAATTCTTTTTAAGACACCCGGTAGAATATGTGTTTTAAAATGTTAGGTATTCCCTGTATTACTCACTGGAGTACAGGCATGGAAGTTTACAAAAACAGCCTGTAAACGAGTGCAGAGTTTTGAGCCATGGTGCTATTGACGCATGCTTAGGATTTCTTGGATATACCATGTCACTAACGAATGTAATACAACGAACTCAGAAATAGAAAGGCACTCTAAAGACAATTAAAATGCGAAAACTTTAAACTGAAGTTAGTTTTTATTTGAAATTATTTAGTGTAAATTTCCGTAAGATCCCGAGTTGCGGTTTCCAGCTCAGCACAATCAGGAGAGTTGAGCATCGTTGTCTCTGGTTAGCACTGGAATGAGTAGCCCGGTTGCTTCGTCTTTGTTCCACGCACGAGAACCGGTCACTATGGGAGAGTAGACCAAAAACCCCTCACTAAAAAGTAAAGGAGGCCTTTGCCCCATATATGAATCTGATGGACTAATAAAGTGTATGTTTCTCCAAACCAGACACGAGCGATACCACTGAAAGCTTCAATTTGTATGAGCAGTAAGACTCTTAATATAACAATTCAAAATTATATTTGTATTTGTGTATAGATTCCTTCTAGCTGACTCTTTCTTCGTAGTTTTAAAGATATTAAGGACAGATTATTCTGTTTACCTAAACTCTTGGATGTTTGTGTCAGAGAAGACAGTAATATAGCAATTCCGCTGATTATAAATGACTTTACTACACAGGAAAAAAAAACAAACTTAATTGCTGCGTTCCTACAGTGAATTGATGTAACGCCTTTATTTATAACCAAAATCTCAGATTATGAATATCTATTAATAACGAAACGAGCATAAAACGATGTATTAATAAAAATTCACGGGACGTTTTCTGCGTGATGTCGCGGGTCAGGGAGTTCAAGCACCACTTACGTAAAGGATATCGAGACACACGAGATTTTTAAGTTCATTTTGAAATATTAATATCACATGCAGAAATATTGGCAAAAACACTAACCTTATCACAAACCGGTTGGTTGAAAAATACCATCGCTCTTCAAGTTGATTTGTTGGTTCATTGGCGATCTGAAATCTAAATTTTAAGCATCAAATAAAGCATCTTCAAAGAAGAAGGCTTTATTGTTCCTAGAAACTTCTTATTACACACCATACTTTTTAAAATTTCCTTTTGACATAAATTCATTGTTAAAGAAGTTTTGTAAAATTTATTATGTGTTCCCAAAGGAACATTTTTAAAATTAGATTAGTTGGGTCCTCATAACAAATTAATTTTCTGCATTTCTTTAAACTTTACTTTTACCTGTTACCAATTCCTACTTTTTTGAAGAAGTTGGATTGGGAGTTAAAATTCGCGTTTGAAGGTTCTCGAAGTGTGAAATGGTTTTAAGATCTAAACAGTCTATTGTTTGTTGTTTGTTGAACCAACCAGGGTTTGTTTAAACGAGACTTCACATAAACATAACGACTTGAAGCTGACCTACGACCTTAAAAATTATACGTTCTATGAGTTTAAAAAGATTTTTTACTGCACCATTTATCGCTGACACCATCGCCATAGCTCGCTCTATCACGCTTTTGTTATTTAGTTAGAACAGTTTCTGTTAGATACTATTTTTAAACTAAAGGTTAGAGTCCTTAAATCTTATTAAAATGTAATTTTTAAACTGGTGAAAATTTCTATTGTCCGTTGAAACATTTATTTAACATTAATAATAATAAGAATCGTGGCAGAATCTGATATTTTAATAATAATTGTTAAATAAACTTGAAGGGATCTTTATCGTTACAGAAGGAGGAGAAGAATTTATAAATCAGCCTAACACAAGAGATTATTCAGTTAACTTTGTGAGTTTCCAATTTTCTTGTATTGAATTTTTTTTAATGTTTTTCCTTTGGCTTCCAAAGCAAGTGGCTACGCATCAAAGTTTCAGGCATAAATAAGTTTGTTTTTGTTATGTTCACAAGCATTCCTTTCAAATAACAGTAATATTTTATCATAGCATAGCACGATACATACAACAACGAGATCAGATAAGCGAATGCAAGAAAATTAAGCCGGTAAATAATGTCATGTTAGAACCATTAAATATTAATGCGCCATTATTTACAATATTGATTGCCGGTTTTGAAATACTGTGCAGTAGAAGCTTGTATATTTAATATTTACAACAAATTAAGTTGCTGCCTGTTACGAACTATGGCTGTATCATAAAACAGAAAGGTGTTAAAAACGAGTAAAACCAAGTATCTGAAACGAATATTTAGGTTAATATCTCAATATGGAGATCTTTAGAAAAATAAATGGAAACGTTATGCTGGAACTGTTTATGGATTTTTATTAATTCGCTAAAAATGGTATGAATGTTTCAGAAAACAGGTGTTCCAAAAACAATATTTAATTTGGGGAAAATGGAAATTAATAATTAATGGTTAAAAACTTAATTTACAATATTTTCCTGCTGCTTAAGCATTTTGGCTGGGAATAAATGCAAAAACTATTTCTCACAGAGAGTAACAGGATTATCAAAATAAGAGCAACAACGGAATTAACATTTTATAAAAATACAAAAATTTAAGTTTTTTAGCCAGAACTACCAATAAAAAACAAACATCGCACTCGCTTTAGTTTTCTTTCATTGAAATCTCCTTCAAACAAAAATGAAAAGAAAATCGAAAACGTGAGTTGAAAATAAACTATGTATATTTGTTTTACGTTCCCAACTTGCTTTTACTTCAAGTTTTTCTATTTCGCAAAGGATTTTATTGAGTTTATTGTTTAAAATATTCAACAAATGGAATCCGCAGAGGTAGATTTGATATTTATTTCAGGACCAAATATTTAGTTTGATTTCCAACAGAAAATTTCAGTTCTGAACCAAAAATGGGATTCCACTCAATCAAAGCTAGACTTCTAAAAACTATCGAAGAACATTCAGAAACTAAGGGCTGACACTTTATAAAAATTAAAGTTAAAATAAACGTAAGAAAAATTTTAAATTGAAACTTTTAGAAAACGTGCATAGGAGCAAACTTTTAATACATACATATGTTTACGCAGCAATTTAAGCTGTTATTTAGGTCGCTTAAGCTGCTTAAAGCAACAGTTTGAGTAGCTTGAACTAAAACCTATACTGAAAACCGTAGCTTGCATTCAAAAGTAACAAAAAATCAGCCTTAAAGTTCAAATTTTATTCTAAAATTGGAAATTTTTCAATTATGTATTTAGGTTCAAACCGTGTCAATTCATAGCCAACATTCCGAATTGCAACCAAGCAATTTAATGCTTCAGATTGACACTGTAAACTGAAACTCCCAGTTGCGCATAAAAATGATTCCTTCAATTTCTGTTGCTATTGTTATCAAAACGATTTAAATAATTCACTTTTTTACAATGATTTTCACCGGATTTTCAATAAATTTCAGAAACAAACTCAGCCAATTTTCTTGTTAATTTAAAAGATTCTGCAACTTATGATTATGTACACAAAACCCCGCTACCGTTAACCTCGCCCATAGTTTAATTTTGGAACTACACCGCCTATAATGTAATCTCTAAGCTTAGCCCGTAATTTAATTTACTCCCAAACTTTGTCACCAGGGCTGACCTATTAGTTTGCAAACTAGAACGAAGCTTATTATAAAAAGCTCGAAGAATTCATTAGAAACTGTGCAGATTAAGTTATATGCATCGGAATTTTCTACTTTTCTTGGATTTGATTAGGTATTTTACATAAAATAACGGTCGGGGGGCTTAAGCTTAAACTGTTTAATAAAGAGCCTCAGAAGAGTAAAATGGGGAAGAAATTTGAAAAATGAATTAGTGTCAAAGTTTCGATTACTTTTAAGGCTTAAGGAAACTGGGGCCATAATTTCTATGAAAAATTCGATTAAAGTTATTAATTTTAATCAAAATGATATTATGTTAAAGGATTTAGGATCTAAGAAACTTTGATTGTTGAAAAAATGTAATGATTTTAATAAAGTATTATTCGTAAATAATATTAAAACATGGCACCCCTGTTGTTTTATATTAAATAACAATAAAATGTCCCAGGAAAGGGGGTCAAACTATACCATGTGGTCCTAATTATTATGTATTTATGTTCATGGGTTATTAGAAAGGTGCAAGTTACATGATTTCAATCACTTAGGCACATTCAACTTCCGTATTATTTTGGTTTAATATAAGTAGGTGGAAATTTCAAAACACAATGATACATTTAGGATTCATGCGGTGTTTCATTATGTACCCATTATCGGTGTGATTTATTTATAACTAGGTACAATCATTAATACCTGACAGTGATGAATAATTCAATTACAATTACACAATGCGTTTGCCTTTTTTCAGATACTGAAGCCGCTGGGCACACACAAAGGGTCGTTTGTAAATCTACTTTCACCGCGAAATGTTAAAAGTTCGTTCCTGTACGTCGAATGTAATTTTTCCTATTCGTGATTTGTACGATTCTTCACTTCGGTCGAGCGTGTTGTTGATAAATCTGCTGGTTGAAAATTAAATGCCTTACTTAAAATAAAAATATACGAAAGATCTAGTTTGCTGACCATGCAGCTTTCTATTAATTTCCCTCCTAAAAGCAATCCCAGCAAGTAATATCTTCCTTTAATAACGTAGGAAATAGCAAAAAATAACGTATCAGATCCAGACAGCCAACATCCTCATCTAACTGCAACCCGCAGGTATTGCAATTTTTAATTACGAATACAATACTCGCAGCAAACAAGTTTTTCAATTATCTAAGAATTGCATAAATTTCAAATGAGCATTATGAAAACAAACTGTGAAGATAATAATTAATGTGCCTTTCATTAAAGCTACTGAAGATAGGCATCGGTGAGCGTACAATAATTAACCGATAATCAAGAACCGATGGCGAGGGCTTGGGTAGGTGAGAAAAACTTTAACACCCACTTGTTTAGTGGTGTCAATTTACATGTATACTCCTTGTAGGGCTCCACCATGGTCTGACTGTTAATTCTGAGTCAATTTATGAAATGGTTCCGTAATATATGCAAAACGAGCTCGTCGGCGCCTTCTTTGAGAATCGCTGGCTCCGGTGATGTTTCGAAGCGCTTTGTGTGCAACTGCTGGGGTGCTGATTGATACATTTAATTTAATATTACCTTCAAAGGAGTTTACCTTCTGAGTACATGCTATACTTCTCGCGGAATAGACAGACGTCAATCAACTAACACCCCACCTAATTTACATTAACAATGTGCTGTTGTTAGAATTATATACATCCAGTTATTCTAATCCAGTTTAGATATCTTGGAAACAACACGGGCTAATTTTCTCGTTAGAATCATTAAATCATTTTTGGAAAATTAGTTTTCTTAATAAGACATACAAAAACCATCTTTAATTATAAAATTACAAGAGCTAGAAAGTATCACATATTAAATATTCTAGAAAGAATGAAAGAAGAAACTCATATTTTAATCATAACATGTCAAATCTTGCTTCATTAAAATGTTTCTTTAAAAATTCTTCAAAACTTCAAGATTTTAATAAAAGGTATCTGTGAAGTTTTCCTTCTAAAATGATCAATAACTTTATCAGAAGGCAGGAGATAAAGGTGGAGTTTCGAAATTCCTCAACCCTTTCAGCTCTTAAATTCAGGATAACATTCAAATTAAGGTACATCAAAATCACTGTTCGTCAGCCCACAAAACGCATTTGCAATTTTTTAGCTTTAAAACTGTTGAGGACTACAATAATTTTAAAGAGGCCATAGAAAATCCTAACAGAATAAACTTAAAATCATCATCTTCTTCTTCTTCTAGAAGTGGTGTACCCTTTACAGGGCGGAGCGTTGCCGGTCTTCTCTCCACATGCCTGCGTGTGCATGTCAATAAGTTACGGAAGAGCTTGCACTTCTACTCCAGAGAAGAATTACTGGGCAGAACACTTCGGTGGGTTGTCACTACCTTCCGAGGGAAGAGGTCGGGTGTTTTCGGTGTTTGTATGGCCTTGGGAATCGAACCCGGACCAGTCTTAATCTCAGTGGTCAGACGCACGCTGAACCAACTGAGCTACAACCGATCGTTTAAAAACATAGAAAGATAAAAAGTTAGGTAATTAAATGTTCATTGTAAAATACATTGGACAAACAAAACTAATTTTTGGTATTAGGTTCAAAAGGAACGTGGCTCATTTTAAATTTAACGGAGCGTAGTCCAACATATTCGAACATATTCGTGAACACGGCGTGTAGTATTAAAGACTGATATACAAATTATAAAAACGTTGTCCACAGTTAAGTTTAAGCATTTTCAATAAGTATGTTGGACCGACACCAAGTTCAGATTTATATGGTTTGCTGAACACAATGCCTGTCTACCCAACAATACGCTTACTTGGATATTAGGATAAGTAAATAGAATTATTCGTTTAGGCAATTTCCTGTGATAATTTGGCGAAGAGTTTTGCGCCAGCCAGCTTTTAATATCATATCTTGCAACGGGTAACACGCATGGCTCATATACTTTGTTCTTTAAGCACAGGGGTATATCGGGGTTTCTGAGGATATGATTTAATCTACTAAAAGCCGCCCAATTCAAGCCGATTCTTCTTGTGATCTTCGTAGTCTGAATTTCTTTTGTGAATTTTAGGACATGCCCAAGATAAAAGTAGCGATTTATACTCGTATTTTCTATTATTTCACTATTTATTTCTAGATTACTATTAGTGGGGCTCATAAGTTTGGTCTTGTCGATGATAATTTTTTTTACGATCGTATTGGAAGCATATTGAAATCATATAATCGCAGTTTTTAGCACTCCGATATTACTGCTAAAAAGCACGATATCATCTGCAAAGCTGATTGCGCAGATGATTCAGGTACCAACTGTCCATTTTACTACCTTTATATTCCCATTCCAGATTTTTAAAAACGTCCTCAAGAGCCGCTGTGAATAATGAATATTTCTAATCAATTCGACAGTTATCCAGTGCTTTCAAGAAAGCACATGTTTCGACCAGATCGAAAGCTTTTTGAAAATTGAAAAAGGCCAAGTGGATTTCGATGTTACACTCATTGGTCTTCTCTAGCAAGAGTTTTACAGTCTGAAGATGATTTAAAGTACTGTACCTTCTTCAAAAGCCAGTCTGTTCAACTGGCTCGTAGATATCTAACTTAGATGTTAATCGGTTGCGTATTATGTTTGTTAGTAATTTATAAGCGTGAGATAGCAGACTTATTGGGCGATCATATTGATGTTCGTATTATCCTCATGTTTCTTTCAGGTATTCTGTTTTCTTCTATGCATTTATTATATAAAATTTGCAGGGAGGTTATTAACGCGTTTCCTCCTATCTTCAGGATTTCGGCCGTTATTCTCGTTCGAATAACAATATTACTACCCAAAGAACCTTTAAAAGCAGTATGCTTTAAACCACACGCAAAACACTAAAGAGGTTGCTATTTTTAGCCAATGCCAATGTGAATCTATTACTGTTTAAAAATTGCACAGTTCTTCCGTCTAACATAAGAAAGAACAATAAGAAAAAGATGTTTTGTTTTGCTTTTACAAAGAAACAACATTAAAAAATGGGTCACGTAAAGCTTTTGACATTTAAAAATAAAAATAGGAAGAAAAATTTAAATTCTTATGATTTTAGACAAAAGCAATTTAAAGTTTATCTCTAAGTATGTTTTCAATTTCGTATGAAAGTTTAAAGAATACTGAACAATGACCTCATTTTTGCTAACAAGAGTTAGGAATTTCCTGTCAATTAAGTCATACCACATGGCTTTTCAGCTGCAATATGAAAAGTAAATATTTAAAGAAACAAATCGTTTTTAGATTAAACACATTCAGAATTCCCAAAAGTTATTTTTTGCTTGCAAAATGTTACTAAGAAGCATTACGTTACAGAAGACTGAGGATGAGCGGGAGGTTAAGATGTTAAAATTAGAGCAGATTAAACAAACCTGTTAGTTACGATGTGATTCGAATGTTTCTGAGTGAATATAATTTCAAAATTTAGATTAATTTTAACATGCTTTACTTCTACCTCTTCTTTGCTGTTGATTAGATTGTTTAATTTAAATTAGTTCGAATAAATATTATAATTTATGTGAGCTGCGCTAATTAAGAATTTTAATTTTTATGTGGATGGGAAATTTAGAAACACAAAAATTATTAATTAATATTATCATTTATTTTAACTGCGAAAAGTAAAACGTTACATTTGCCATCACCAAGACAATAATAAAATATTAAATTTATGATTTGGCGTTTTCAGGACCGATTTTTATTCCCAACAAAAATGCAGCAAAGAATTGACTACTAATTAGATACGTGTCGAGATTTTAATGGCTTATCTACATAGTTGTGAATCGTTCTACATAAATAGCGATGACTGACCAAAAATAAATTTCAATTATACAAATAAACCTATAAAATATTGAAAGAATAAGGAAGTCGAGCTTCTTCAAAATTAACATAATCGACTTATTAATTAAATAATTTAAAAAATTTGTGCTGTTATTCATTAATGGTTAATTAAAATCACGAAAACAAAAAAGGCTTTGAAAGAATTTAATTTTATCAGAGCCATGATAAGGAAACTATTACGACTGAGCTGTGTTACAAAAATAACAAAGTTCTGTCACAACGGATTAAAACTAATGATGCTTCTCCATTGAGCAATTTATCTCTTAACAGATACAACTTACAGTTATTCTATCTTTAATTTTTAATGTTCAGGAATTCAAGTATTACTGTTATAATGCACAACTAGTTAGTAGAAATAAAAAGCAGATCTGGTAAATTAACATAGAAAAACGCGCAACAGTGCAGCAAGAGACATGTGTTGCATTATGCAGAGAATAATGCATCTGATAAATAAATACTAACGAGTTTTGTCTCATTTTTAGAAATAAATTATATTATAAATGCACGATAACGTAAAGCTGTGGCAAAAAGGTTTGCTTTAGCACTTGTTCTGTAGTTAAGTATTCGCTAATGACCAGCAACTTTAATTAATTATAAGTGTTTAATGTTATACCTGGGAATCTTATGATTTTAATTACTGCTATTAGTTTTAAATCGTTTATGTCTGAGAGACCTTTTAAGTTTCAGGTTTTTATAAATTCAGTCATAAGAACTTATTTGAAATTTTCCAACAAAATTCAGCATCTTTGCATTCGGCTGAAATGCTAACATTAGCCAACAATAACCACATAGATATGAAAATAGCTATACACAGGTCACACCTTTTCCAACAGTATAAACTCGCACATAATAAGATTCATAAATTCGGATAGTACAGACGGTAATGTAGTAATTATTGTAAATTACTGCTACAGCAGAATTCCATTCCTTATCGATTCGCACCTGGAGTTGATGTTAAACCTGATATTAATGTTGTTTTGAACACGATAGAATTTTAAACATAGCTTTAGGAGCTTTTATGAATTAATCTGCGAGTTTTTCGAGAAAATCGAGCAGAATAAACTGCTGTAATTAAGTTTTGATTTCAGAAGTTTGCTGTAGGGCTTTTCCTTCAAAATAGCTTTTCCCGAATTAGGTTTCTTTAGAATATTTAGTTGGACGATAATTACAACAAAATTACGTATAATAAAATTAAATATTAAGTTGAAGTTAGATGTATTGTTTCATCTAGTATACAGGTAGCGGCTCGCCAAGCTACCCTGGATTACATCCAATACATCAGTCCAAATGATAAAAGAGCACTAAATCACGCCACTACTGAACTCAATACCTTCTTTCTACCAGCAGAAACCAAAATGTCCGAAACTACTTAAAACATCTCTCTCCCCTGGAAGCAGGCGATTATTCGCCTCTGGAAAGCTACAAGATATCTTAAGCAACCGCAGTAACACAAAGCACAGAACGACAGAACCGTACTCCCAACAATATTTGGAAAAAAAGTGACCGTGAAAAGGTTGCGACATTTACTCACCATTTAGTTAATGTCGTCAAATCGTTTCCGGCCGCACTAGATAATGAAGATGATATTCGCAATTTATTACAAATGCCGTATCAAATGAGCCTGCCAATTAAAAAATTTGGACTGCATCAAATAGAAGCCACCATTCTCAAACATATAAAATCCCGCAAAACCTCGTGACACGATCTAATCACTGGTCCAATCCTCGAAAGCCTACCTCAAAAAGGCTTCCAATATATAATTCAATTATTTAATGCAATACTAAGACTTCGATACTTTCCTGAACAATGGAAAACTGCTACAATCGTTTTAATTCCTAAGCCCGGCAAACCTACTGATCAACCAGCACCCTACAGACCAATCAGCTAATTATCAGTTTTTTCAAAAGTGTCCGAGAAAATGCTCTTAATAAAGTTAAACCCTATTCTTCTGGATAATCACGTTATTACTGACCACTAGTTTGGTTCCCGGAAAAACCATGCAACAATTGGACAAGTTCATCGGGTTGTGGACAAAATTACCAAAGATTTTTTGGATGTCACCCTCACCCAGGCCTTCGACAAGGTTTGGTTTGACGGTCTGCTTTGTAAAATCAAGAAATCTCTACCTACGGATTACTTCGAATTTTTGAGATCATACTTATGCAACCGGCATTTTCATACGAGTATCAGATATGGTAGCAACTTGACAACTCTTAACCCCATAAACTCGGGTGTTCCCCAGGGGAGCGTACTGGGTCTACCCCTGTATGTGTTATTCACGGCGGATCTCCGGACTACAACAGAGAATATGGTCGCTACATCACACACCGATCGTAACATCCCAACATCTGCAAGTCTATTTAGACAAAATACAGCATTGGTGCAAAAAGTGGCGTATTAAAATAAATGAAAGCAAATCAGTCCAAGTAACCTTCACCCCAAGGAGAGGTACCTGTCCACCGCTGATGTTTAACAACCAACAGATTCCGCAAGCTGATAGTGCTAACTAAGTGGACAAAAAACCTAGCTGGAGAACACACATATGGGCAAAACGCAAGCAAATCGGCTTAAAGTTACAGAACATCTACTGGCTGTTAGGGCGCCAGTCACAATTATCTTTGGAGAGCAAGTTACTCATTTATAAAACTATGATTAAACCAATATCGACGTATGGAATCCAACTCTGGGGTACTGCCAAAACATCTAATATTGAAATCCCGAGGAGATTCAAATCCAAAGTATTCAGAACCATCGTAAACGCTCCATGGTACGTCCCTAAAATGAAACTATTAGACGCGGTATTGCAGTCTCTACAGTTAATAAAGAAATACAACGGCTTAGTGTGCGTTATCGAGACCGTATTAGTGGTCATCCAAACACCTCAGTGGAGTGCCTATTAGAAAATAACGACAAAGTTCAACCACGTTTAAAACGATTTAAACCTCTTGACCTCATAAACAGATTTGAATGACAATGCAGTGCAGTGTCGTACTTGTTTTTAACTAAACCGATTTTGTTAATCTAGTTTTAAGTTTAATATACACTGAGTTTTAGAGAACACAGAAGTTGATGCTGATTTTTGCAAAAAACTCATATTGAGCGATTGAGCTCATTTTTATTTAAATGGCTTTGTGAATCGCCAAAATTGTCGCATCCGTGGTAGTAAAAATCCACATGCTATTCAAGAAAACCAATGCATTCACAATTAAACCAACGATTTGAATTTGAATGACATGTGGTTTCAACAGGATGGAGTCGTATGTCACACAACACGTAAAACACTCACTTTACTTCAAACCAAATTCCCTGGTCCTGTTATCTCTCAGAGGGGTGACATCGATTGGCCACCGGCGTCGTGCGATCTAACCCCATTGGACTAGCTAAAAGAGAACATCAGACGTGCAATTGCTGAAATAGGGCCGCATTTATGGGAAAGCATTATGGAAAACTTCGCTAAAAGGATGATATGATGTCAGCGGAGTCATGGAGAGCATTTGGCCGGCATTATATTTCATACGTAACTCCTGTAGTTTAAACTGATTTTCAGTATTTTGCGTTTTATTCAGAAAACAAATCCTGAAGTTCAATTTGGATCACCCTATATAACAAATGTTTCCTGCTCCTTGTCAGAAAACCGTAATGGAGCAACGCGTCAACATTAAGTTTCGCGTGAAATTAAAGAAAACTTTTACCGAAACGTTTAAGTTACTAAAACAAGTATATGAGGATGAACACAAGTTTACGACTGATTTACTCGATTCAAGGACGGCCGGGAGTCAATTGAAGACGACGTGAAAAGTAGTCGTCCGAAGACGTCGACTACGGTCACTAACATTGAAAAAGTGCGTCAAATATTGGGCAAGGATTCGAATGTCACCTGTAGAATCTTGGCAGAGGAATTGAGAGTGTCCAAGGACTCCATCCACATGATTTTACGTGATCATTTGAACAAGCGTAAGGCCTGTTCCCACTTTGTTCCGTACTTGCTCACCGAAGACCAAAAACATGCGCGAATTCAACACGTTCAGGACATCATCAGAACGGCTCGTCGCAATTCAAATTTCCTCAAAAACATTGTCACAGGTGATGAGACATGGTGCTATCAGTATGATCCGTTGACTAAACGTCAACACTCCGTGTGGATGTGTAAGTCGTCAGACGAATCTACACAAAAAAAACTTTGCTTCAAAAAATCGCGCATCAGTCTGTTTTTACGATTCCAAGGGTATTATGCACAAGGAATTCGTCCCAAGTGGGCAGAATATCACTGCGGACTATTATTTGGGTATTTTGAAATGTCTTTGGAACCGAATTTTACGAGTACGACCGGAGTATCGCGCTCAAGGAAGCTGGACCCTACTGCACGACAATGCACCTTTACACAAGGGCACTGCCGCCTGTCAATTTTTGGTACAAAAAGGTATTGTTACTATTGACCATCCACCCTACTTGCCGGATCTGGCTCCCTACGACTATTTTCTGTTCCCGAAACTAAAAATTCCGATGAAAGGAATATGTTACAAGGATATTCTCGTGATTGAGACCGCCGTGACCGCAGTACTGAACGAGATACCAAAACAGGAGCTGGAAAGGCCCTTTGAAATGCTCATCACTCGTTCTGAACGTTGTATTGACGCACAGGGAGCTTATTTCGAATAAATAAACGTGTTTATAAAATACTTCTTGTAGTTGTTTTCTTCTAGAACAAAAGTTCGGTTTCTTTTTAGACAACCTTAGGTGAGCTATCATTGGATACTCAACCTACATGTCTTTCATCTATTCACGATTGTTAAACCAACTACTGCATGTCTAAGGGATAGGTTGTAGGGATAATCTAATTAAAAAAAATCTAGTATGATCTATGTATACTCTGTGTAACTATCTTTTTGGTTCGAAATTGGCAATGTTTCTCTGTCCTAAATTCAGAACACACAGTTTATACCAAAACATTGAAATTTTGCAGGAGTATATAACTTCAATTAACCTTAGCTGAATTGCAGGAATTCTAGGCAGAGATTTAATAGTTGTTAAGTAGATTATATGCAAAAGTTTTCGTTTCTTAGTAATAAAGAAGAAAGCTAAAACTTTCTTTCGATACAGAATAGGTGAACAATACAAGGATAACTTGGAGAAAAAGGTTAGGCTCTTTATTATGTACTTAAAGAATTAAGTTTTTACCTTTTACAGACATCTACAGGGTACAAAATACAGGTTGACACAAAGAAAAACAAAGAATTAAAAAAATTGCCCAAAAAATTCAGTCAGTCTTTCAATCTCCTGATTAATTTATTCTCCGATTAACTATCTTCTTCAGTAACAGTTATTAAAACAACTTTTCTAGAAATACCTAAAAGTTAAATTTTTCAAAAGGAGGAATTATCAGCCCTAAGCCAATAGGTTGTAAAAAGTCGAAATAAAAGTAAAAATACATGTCTTAAGATGCAAAATAGTACATCAGGTCGATGATCTTGTTCAGATGACGTCATTTGTTGAAGAGCGTGGACATGCACTGAATTAAGCTATTAAAAAAACAATGCAGTCATAGTTAAATTTAAATTTGGTAAGGTCTTTAATACGATCTCCTCCGGTAAGATAACTTGGTTCTTTGTGAATTTTACCAGTAACTACGTGTTGCAACATTGTACTTCAAGAATGTTTTTGTAGCTGCGTCAACAATACGGAAAGAACGGGCTGTTAATAAGAACGAATATGGTGGTGATTTCATGGTCAATTCTAATTTAATTTGTATTTTATACTAGTATTTTGTAGCTGATATAGTAGTCATTTAATAAGCTCAAAATGGAAGGCAAAACACAATATAATTTGTAGTAGAAATTACGCGTAAATGAATTAATAAATTAAGTCACAAGAAATTCACTCTGTTATTAATATTTAACTTAACATTTAATCAAAATCTGAAGAAGTCTTTGCAGCTTAGGGTTGATATATCAATAATGGTTTAAGTCATCTAGCGCAACCATATAGTTTAAACTGGCTTAAGCTATGCTTTTAAGGATCGGCATTTGAGTGTAAATTTAAGCTAAAGCTCAGAATAAGGCGGATTAACTTATGGTAAGTGCAGCAATGCTTCGTTTCTCATTTAAACCTACTCAAGCTAAGCTTCGCTTAAATTTGCACTCAGATATCGACATTTGTTGGCACAGCCTGAAACTGGAAAAATATATATTTTAACTTAATTAAGTCTGCTTTCATTTAAACAGAAATATACGAACTATGGTACATGGTCAAGCAGGCAAACAAGACAGCTGAACACATACTTTACATCTATTTTACAATTACTGCAGTTACACATATTACACAGACTCACATCAACACCAATATGAATAAAAATATCGAAGTTATTCCCCATAAACGATGTAATTCAGAAAATGGTTCAAATAAAAATCTTGTAATATACGAAGATTGGGAGCCCAGCTTGGGTCTCTTGCTATATCAAGAATGACAACCTTGTTACATGTCAATATAGCTAGATAACAAACTTTTTTATTAAGTATATATAATTGACCTTGAACCTGATGGAAATAATTGTGAAATTTGTTCACCACATACTCTTTCTGTTCTTCGGAATATTTAAAGATGTAGTTATCTTTACTAGAATAAACCTCCGTTAAATCGCCATACCTTTCTGCAAAAGGAATTTTAATTTCGATGATGCCATCATCTCCAACAAGCCCATCGGGACTTGCACACAAATATCCACAAGCATGCAACCATAATCCGGTTGGACGGACCCTCGAATCGGTCAATACCGTAAACGAGTCCAGGACTTCAGTTTCGTGATCGTTCTTCCATTTTATTTCTTCTGCAGTTTTAAGAATATGTGTTCCTAAAACAACTTTAATTTAGAATTGTGGTTTAGGAAAGTTTGATACCAAATAATGAAGAAACAATTAAACTTTCGATAATGTAAGATACCTACCTGTCAATTTTTCAAAGAGGGAAGTAGGATATTGTTTCTCTTTACAAGCACGCAATACCAGACCAAAATCCTTGTCAAGTAATCTAAATCTTCGATATAACAACCACTCCGCATTTTTATAACCACCGGAGGTTTTACTAGCCAAATAAGTAATTACGAATTTGCTTACTGCACATTTGTCTCGTATGTAGTCCCTTTTGTTGGAGACGGAACGAAATTCATCCGAAAAAATTAAAGATTGCATACTAGTAATCAAAGACTGATCATTCCCACGAACTGTTGCTGGAGATGAAGAAGATAAACATGTTTCATTCATATCTAAATTATTTTCGTCCGTTTGTTCCTTTACATCAAAGATAACATCGTTAAAACAGACGGGAAATTTAATGGTGTTTGTAGAGTCAAAAATATCTGTAGAAGTTTCAGATGTTAAATTGCAGCCTGGAGCATTGTTTGCGCTATCACTAAAGAATTCTCCTGAAGAATATCCTTTTGCATCGTCAGTACTACTGTCTAAGATTGAATCATCCATATTACGCCGATGCGTGCACTGACTTTTTTTTAAGATTGATTCATCAGGATTCTGCGAAGGCTTAGTTTGATTCTGTACGAAGGAACCTCCTTCTAAAATCGAATCATTCGAAATCTGTAAAGGCGTACTTCGGTTCTGTGTGAAGGGATCATTTTCTAAAATTGAAACGTCCAAATCCTGCGAAGGTGTTGCTTCTTTCTCTCCGAAGAAATCTTTTACCAAAACCGAATCATCCGAAATCTGTAAAGTCATACTTCGATTCAGTGCAAAGGAATCATTTTCTAAAATTGAAGCATTTAAATTCTGCAAAGGCGTTGTTTGTTTCTCTGCGAAGAAATCCTTTTCCAAAATCGAATCATCCGAACTCTGGGCGAAGAAATCTTTTGCCAAAATCGTATCATACAAAATCTGCAAAGGCATACTTTGATTCTGTGCGCCGGAGGTTTTCACTAAAATCGAATCATCCGAACTCAGAAAAGATGTAGCTTGATTTTTTGCGAAGAAATCTTCTTCTTGATCTGAATCGTTCGAATTCTGCGGGGTTATAGTCTGAGGGTAAGTGAAAATATCCCCTTCTTCGTTTTCAGTTTCTGCACGTAAAAGCTTTTTTTGAAATTTTCTTAAAATGTCTGTATGCAAAGGATTTTCTATAAGATTGTAGTGGACAAAAATAGCCATAGCTGCTACATGTTGGCACACAGCCTCCTGGTCCACAACAGAACAACAAGTACAAGATGCTCCATCAAGTTCTCTTTCTTTGCCCAAATACAACTGTGGTGAAGAGTTTGTTATAATTATCAATATAGTAAACGAAAATAATGATTTCTTACCAGTACTTTGTTCTGTCTTATTTCCGTACTAGAAAGTACATAACCACTTACAATTCGAGTTATTTCATCATAGTTTACACGAACAACGTTTTTCAATTCCACTGCTTCTTCCCCTACTTTTATTAATAGATCTTGATCATCATTATTATCAAAATAGTTTATAATTGCACTTAATTTTATAAGACGTTTTTGGGCCATATAGGTTTAGTTAAAAGTTCATCTAAACTAGCCCTTGCTTCACGGAAAACTTTCACCAAATGGGACAAAGATTAGAGGAATCGATTACACGAGGGATTTGGAAACGCCTTGTTCTACTTGGTTGTCAAGGAGCTATTTAGAACTCTTCTAATCCCCTTTCTTTTAATAAGTGATGACAGAAACCAACAGGTACGCGACATCTTTACAAAAATTCTAACATTTAAAGGAAGTTATTAAATCTACAATGCTTACCACGAGAATTTTACGACTGACTGCAATCAAAGAAATATACCAGAATTTTACGAAACATGAGGTAAAGCTAAGTAATTTATTTTAATTTTTCATTATCTTGGTTACGTACTTATCCATACTAATTAAATATGCCCAAATAAAAGCTATATAAATACAAGAAGCTGTCACTTTGAAAGTTAGAGAAATTTTGACAGCCATGTTTGAAGTTTAAACGTCGTAGACCCACATTAAGGTGTAAATTTCATAATAACGATAAATAATTATCCAACTAATCTCGTTATAATAAACAAAATAAAATATTCAACACTTTAGTAAATTTATTCAACAAAGCTTCCATGCGTAAGAAATATTTACACATAATTAAAACCAAACCATAAACCAAGCTGTAACATAATTTTTCAAAAGAAACCGCCTAATTTTTTTGCAATATCTGTGAATTAGTTAGGAATGTCTCTATCGAATGCTTCTGAAGTCTATAAAAAAATCCAGCTATTAGTATTTGTTTAAAATGTATTATGATCTAACAAATTATAAAATTTGCATATCAAAACGCTTCAGCCGTAGAAAGAGGTCATTTAGAATTTTTACAGTATCTTATTTCAATTTTTTGCTTCGGTAATTCAAAGGTTATAATCTTCAACGAAGATAAAAAATTCTTATATGAGTGTTAAAATTTACAAATGGCTTTCTTTTGTGTGGTTTAAAAATGCGTTTAAAATCTTGCTGATTGAGTGTTTGTGATAAACCTAAAAGAAGCAAGTGATTTTTAAATTAAGGCAAATACATGAGTGAAATTTAAGTGCAATGTTTAAGTTAACTTGAAATATACCTTCCAACACGTGTTTCAGTTTTTTGAATTTCAGGCAAAACCACATACCAAAGTTGATTTTAATGATGTCTGTATCTGTATTGTTAATCTTAGTTGTGACATAAAAACATCATGAAAATTAATATTAATTAATTATTTTATAGATAAGCAGTATACTTGTCTGCTTAACGAATCTGAAAATGGACATTGTTGCTACGTTTTATTTTCTTTGTATTAAGGTGCGTACTTACATTAAATCGTTTATATTTATTATGACACGAACAAAGCTGCTAAAGCACCTAATTAAATAATTAAAAACAAACACAAAGTAATAAATTGCTTTAATTTACTTAATTACTCGTGATAAGGAAAGTGTTTTATTACTTAGTGACAAGGCGCCAACCTATCCGAATAAAGATTAATTAAAGAAATTTCAATTTTGACGAGGTAATAAATAAAATTCGAAATTAAAAATTAATGCGTAGGATTTTATTGGAATTTTAAGGTTCGTTTTAAATTGCGCTTTAATAATAATTGTGCTCTTATTTTCTCGGGCGTCCACCGTTATCAGTCTGGATATCGTTTTACGGAAATATCCTACCGTCTAGTCAGGGCAATTGAGGCGAATTATTAACTTCTTGTAATACAATTCTCATCCATCTTAGTAGCCGAAGGTGTAATAGCATAGCAGAACAGTGACTGGTGGCAAAGCGAACCTGTTCGCCATGTAATTATAAAAGTTAAACCAGGAATGTTGGCCGATATCGCACAATCACACTTAGCAGGGAAACAATAGGACAATCTGCATATGGTTTGCTGCTGTTGCCTCTGGTATTCACTTTTATACTCAATTATATGCAGACATACCGTACACTCCGTACCATATGAAATAATGGCCAAGTTTGTTTTGTTAACGAGTTCTTTGTATTTCATTTTTATTCACTAAATATGGCTCATGAATTAAGCACGGTTATAAAACGCAAGAATGCGGTAGCTTGAAAGCGCAATTTAGGATTTCGGTACAACATAATTTTCCTCGTGAAATTGCTAGGTACAACAACCGATAAATCACGGTTTACAAGGCCTCATGGACGTAATTTAATAGTGCAGGGCCCGTAGAGTAATAGCAGCCACCAAGGTTTGCAAATGTTTATAATCCTTGATGGATGAGTGTATCCCGGTTATAATGCAAGATATATCATTAAAACTTTCCCTTGTTACTTTAAAATTAAAAAATAAATTATTGCATTATCAAATTACTAGGCAAGCTATTAAAAACCAAAGGTAATACTATAGAATTATGAAATTTGAAAGGGCGTAAAAGTTTTATTTATTAAATCTGTCGTGTTGCAGTCTTAACATACCTGTTTAGCGTTGGATATGAGAAAAACAAGCGATAGCAATAAATTCACAAAAGCTAAACGAAGACGATTTAGTCATACACATTATAACATTACAGGTTCGTTGCTTGATCTGCTATTAAAGTTTCCTATTGTTTTACATCATTAACAAATTTAAACGCTAATAATCTCAAGCATTTCAAAAGCAGCAAACGTTTGTTATTTTTTAAAAGTATTTTTACAGAACGTAAAGGTATCTACACTAAGGCATCGTAAGCATGGCCGGCAACATGCAGGGTTAAGGCGTATGAATATCGAAAATTTTCAGTCATTAACGGTCTAAACTTGCAGAGATGATAAAATTTGTTGTCCTATTATTAATTGATTGAAGCGGGTTGGTTGTTTTATCACTCGTTGAAGTCTTCCGTGGTTGATCATCACCAACTAAATTTAATCGCTGATAATCCCTGTAAATCCAAGCATTTTAACACTAACAAAAAGGCTGTGAATAGTGAATAATTAGTATTCAGAACTATTTTCTTGATATAAAGGACATGAAAAGATAGTAACATGTAGTTTGTCGCGTCATCAACAAAATCCAAGCGTTAATAATCCTTAAAAAATATAAACTCAAGTATTTTAAAACGAACAAAAAGCTTGCGAATTAGTTTTCGATAATATTTTCTTGAACTGAAGGACATTAAAAGGTTTCAGACGTTAATATTTTAAATAATTCGAAGTGCAAACGAAACAACACCTGCCTTTGTTACTGCAAAGGATTAACCTTTCATTTGTCAGATTAGCTTAAGGTGTTACGTCCTGTCAACTAACGATTTACTTTTGTTTAAAAGATAGTAGTACTTGGGAACGTGAGAAAGAAATCACTAACGAATACAAAAGACACTGCTTTGTTTTGTTGTAAAATCGCTTTCCTTTTTGGCGAAATCAAGTTTTCATGTTATTATCTTTTGGGGTGACAACAAATTATTAAGAACACGCAAGAGATAAATGAGTGTTAAAGCTTAATTAAAATATTCCAGAAAAAATTAATTTGTTACAGAATACACAAATTTACTGCCGTTACTTGTATTATTATTAACAAAAATGCTCGTATTTTCAAATTCAAACACAGGAAACGTTTCCACTACTTTTATTTGTATATTATTCTGATAACGAGGAAAGTTTAATAACTTCGCCATTTTATCACTAACACCACAAAGTTACTATGGGATTCATTTACGTACATCGGCTTCTAGGACGGACGATAATTAAAGTCAGTAAGTACACACCAGGGTTGTCAGAAATGTAGGTTATGTTAAGATTAGAACAAAGAGCTTGCATGTGAATTTAACTCGAGTAATCTGATAACATAATATTCCATTTGAGACAACATTAACATGTTAGATTAGAACTTTACCATATGTGCGTGTTTCTCTTGGAAGTGCAGAGAAGAAATAACTTTAATCGATGGTTAATTATTGTAAATTTCTGTAACTGCAGTTAAAGTAAAGTATATTACCCAGAATACCCAGTCAACTTTGGTTTGAAAAATAAAAGCAAGAAGCAAGACGAAATTCCTTGGCACTTCAGGCAAAAACCTGATAAACGGTTTTTAATATTCAATAAAAAGAGGTTTATTGATTAACCAACTGATTAAAGAATTCGTCATGCCACTCAAAATGCTTAATAGTTGGCATCTCGGTGTCTACGACCTTTGACTTTTATAATTTATGTCGTTTCTGAATAATTTATTATTTATTTTTCAAAATAAACTTTCATATTAATACTACAATAAAACTATTATTGCGAATATTTATAGGTTCCCTTGATTGATTTATTAGTTAATATAAAAATTGTGGTTTTTAATAATTTACATTAAATTTTCCACAAGCTAAAACAGAAAGACACCCCATTGGGACAGGCTTTGGTTCACAGTTTTGTGCCTATGTTTAAATTCAGGGGGTTCCTACTTTCTATTTATAGAAGAATTTAAATTTCAAGTTGTAAGTCTTGATAACTATCAACAATGTAAATAGACAAATACACAAAAAAATAATGGAAGTTAACTCATTATTCTACTGGAACATTTTCAGTTTTTGGAATAAAACTGTAATCGAATTAACAAAGTATTTGTTTGTACAACGTAAAATAGTAATTTTACAAACTCAAATCTTGAGTAAACTTTGTTCAGAAAGTACTACATGCATGGTTTATACACCTGAGACACGACGATTCGTTTGTATGGTAACGAAAAATTGAACCTTCCCACCAGGGAGTTACGATATTTTATTTATTTTTGGCTTCACTAAAATTGTTCTGCATAATATTCGTAAACAATTTGCGCTTGAAAGCATAAAGTAAAACTTTGTTACTCTAAAACTATTCGCAAAGTGATACAAAACAATGCCTTGAGAATATAATTTACAGATTAACTCGAGTGTCTGCCTCCTTAAGCCCTTAGCACAATATCACGTTCTTGTAGTTATTAGCAGAGAATTCTTGAGAAAATAGTAACCTCAAAGTGGCAGAGCAATCTCCTTACGCTAACGCAATAATTATTTCCCGAAAAAAGGATTCATTTAAAGCCCACTTAACCTACGCAGGACTATGCCATCATAAGCCGATTTACTTCATCTTTGAGGTGGAAACATAAACAATCATCAGCGCTTAAATTAACTACCCAGCAACCCTTGCCTAAATCTGGGTTGAGCTTAGAAACGGCAAGGACCTGAGAATCAAAACGGAGTTCGCTTTATAACGTGCCCCGTTTCCTATTATAAGCACGACAAACATAACGACCGAGCGAGTATCTCTCTTATTTCTAGCTTAATCGTGTTTTAATCAATTCCCTGTCAATAGCAGATCTTGCAGGCTTCGTGCCCAATTGGCAAAGCTTTAAAGATCAAAGCGCAAGAGATTCAACTCAGAATCACTAGTCTCGCCTCAGGTCTACCATCTGATTAAAAGACGGCATAACGGACAAAGCAAAGAAAGCTTGTTATTTTAATTTCCAATTACATTTTAAAGCTGTATTTGTTCAGAACGATCTCGTCGTTGAATGGACGACCTGATAAATGGATAGATTGGTTCCTTAAATCCATTTACATGTAAAAGAACGTGAGTGACTGAATCGCGTGTGGTAATGGTATAGCATTAATAAACCCGCCGTTGATCTTCGATTTCAATAACCTACAATTAGTGACATTTAAAAGGAAACGATTTACATCTCAGATACGGCTACCATTATTGTTTCTTATGTGGTTAATAAAACTAGTTCCCCGAGTTAGACCGACTTTCCGTTTAAGGAAGAAAAATCGAAAAAAAAATTATTATTTAAATTTAGAAACAAAAAAAAGCAATGCATTTATTCGAACGCAACATATTCCAATATAACCCGTACAAGCCACATCAGATACATTTAAATTGAAAATTAGATTTTTACCGCGGACATCCAACAGTTTCTCTTGCATCCACCCACACCCCATGCGAGGTATCATTTAGTTTAGTATCCCGGTGCAAGATTTAACACCTATCATTTGCATTTCGGAATATTTATTTCGAGTTGTCAGAGCCGTTAGTCTGCCCTGCTACACTATATCACGTTGCCCACGATATCGCAACATTTTCTTTTTCGCTTTGATTTCTACCATTCCCATTTTTGGAATCTGATACTAAAATATACCTTGCTGCTGCACGGTTGCTTACTTAATATAATTTATTAATTTATGTGACAGGGCACTGCTAAGAATGGCATGATTTGTTGTTATGACAAAAGGAAAATTATAAAGAGAGATTATGTAAATAGATCCTACATAATAATTTCTCTGTTATTACTGTCTGGGTACTCTATATCCCTATATCCTCTGAAATATTCTAAGGGTAAATATGAAATTATTTCTTGGTCGTATTAAACGTTTCCAGATATTAAAAAAAAGTCAAAAATAGGTACTGGTTTTAAAAGTGAAAAGAAACCCACACAACCAAAATTGTCTAAAAGATAACCAAATGTTATCTTCTCAAATAATGCAAGGTTACCATTATTCAAACAAAAGTTGTGCTATGGGTTAACTATGAGACAAATTTTTTATCTTTAGTACAGTCAGTAGTTGACTTCAAAGTTTAGCTTTTGTATGGATTCAGAATATATCCAAAAGTTAACCACTGTGGTTGATATTAGGTATACTACCCCAGGTTAATCTTTAACTTATCTTTTAAGGACATCCAAAAGATAACTGTGCTGACTGCCAAAAAGTTGCCTCTAAAAAGTCATCTGAAGGAACCCTCTCAGTCTGGTTAAAAGTTAAGCACTATGGTTATTAATGTACTATCCTAAAATACTGCCTTTTAGTTATATTTTAGGAACGTTTAAAAGATAACTTAACAAGACAGTCAAAAAGTAACTTTTAAAACTTGACTTTGAGATAATTTCTCAGCATAACTAAAAGGTAACCATGTATGCTATCAAGAAATCGATATCGTAAGTGTACCTGTAGGGTAACCTTAACTGATACCTAAAGAATACCACTGAAAATTAACTTAGGTCTCACTCAAACGGCTGAATATAAAATATTCACGGAAGTTACATAACTAGTAAATAAAAATGCAACACATAATATGTAAGAGATAATTAAATACGTATATTCATTACAAATTTACATTTATATAGATAATTCTTAATTACAATTGTAATTTTTTCAATCGCTCTGCTGATTTGCGGAACCACACCTTCGTTGCAGATAGAATTTCCATGTCTGTGGCATTTGGAACCATTTTTCTGACTGCAACTATTTATTCTTATTAGTTAACTTATATCCATGACTGTATGGCACTTATGAAATTATTAAAAATCTTAGACAAAATAAAAATTTAAATATCAGTAAATGCTTTTATATTCTTTTAAGATCAAATAGCAATTTGAATTATGAAAGGCACTTGATTAAATACTACAAACAAATTTGTACTGGTATGTTGGAAACATCAGTGTTTATTACACTAACAAATATCGAAGGAATTTTGCCGAAATATTTTCCCTTACGTTAATTCACAAGTAAAACCTACCGATAACGATACGATTGATACTGAATCCTTGTAACTTCACCTTTCCATTGTCGCCAATCCAGCTCAACTCATTACTAACAGCATCTGTTAGAATCAGCGACCAAACCCTTCTGGTGGCATTTCCAGCATTTAAGCCACCAACCGTAATTAACCGTTTAATCTACAAAAAATAACTTGTTGTACATAAGTGTAAATAAATATACAGGGTGTATTGATTTACTTTTGTAACATAAGGCTTTACCATGCAAAATCAAATTGTCATAAATATTGGCCACCTGAATGTTTGAGAGCAAAATAGTAAATAAACAATTTGTTTGGTATCGAAAACTGCATTTAATGCATAAGTCAATTTTTCAAAAATCACTACCGTTTTTCATAAATTATAAAAAAAAACTATTTAGAGAATAATCAAATTAATTCTGTCTGGCCATGACCTTGACAACTAGAAACGACCATGTGTATGATAACTATTTGTTACATATTTAATAATATTTTCATTACAGAAAACAGTTGTAAAATACAGATTAAACATTATCGCTTGTAATTCAAAACTCAATAGCAACTACACTTATATGAAATGTTCAAACAAATCGTCATTCGCATCTGAACAATATCCTAGTCGGTTATAAAATTCTCATCTCACATTTGCTAACATGTATTGTTATATTTTGTTACAAATTCTCATTGACAAATAATTGCTATTTCTACTGCTTATATTCAAAGTCATGGTTGTACAAACAAGATTAATTTGGTCACTTCTAAATTCGTTTTTCTTATTTTTATGGAAAACGGCAGTCATCTTGAAAAAGCTAAATTATGCATTAGGTACAGTTTTTAATGCCGAATAAATTGGAATTTTCTATTTTGCTCTAAACAATATTAGGGGAGCCAATATTTACAAAAGTTTAATCTTGCATAAGCCGGTATCGGTGACTTCTGGAATATTTACGGTACATCTACAATACAACAATTGCCACCTAAGAAACTGCGTTCAAATAAAAAAGTAAAAATGTTGGCTTACCTTGCTTATTAACGATCACGGCGCACTGTTAACTAAAAAAAAACTCACAAAATCCTGATAAACTAATAATGCTGAAACCTTTAAGATTTTTAGGAGACGAGCACCAAAAAACGAATAGGTAAACGCGTAAAAGCGGTAGTTCGCACTTGAGCTACAGATCTAAGCAAAACTCTCCCACCCTTCGACCAGTATGACAGGGGGTGGAACAGCACTAAAAATCAGCAATTATAATATTATATCCACATCAAATATGCAAAAATAAATTTAACAACATAAAATTTACAATACCTATCCTTTAAAATCCTTTGTTCAATGGGTAAATTATCGGTAATTATTTTATGTCATTGTAAGTACAAATGATACCTACTTAACAAATAATAAAAGAAGCTATATTTTATTTCGTTTAAAATTTACGAAACAAGGATTACATAGAATACAACATTATTTGTGAACAGTAAACGTCTACAGAACAAAAGTATATTCGAAAAATTTCGTTAAATTAAAATATATCTATTGGGTTACAGTTGTAACCAGTAAAGGCAGTAAAGAACGGATTTTCTGCAAAGTGCATATTCCGTGTTTTTTAAACAGTTGATTTTCTTTGTCTTGAAACATATACCACACCACCATACCTTTTTCTACACGGTGCCTTAATTGTATTAACATGGACGAGCACGTCCTAAAAACTTAGGAATGTAATGTACAGTACAATACAACTTGTTTGAAAAAAATCACATATAGTAAGATGCAATATTAAAAACCAACACCTGTATGTTGTATGGCTAAATAAAAATTACCCTGTTTACCATAGTGCCTTTATTAGAAGTAGAGGTTGGCATACATTAATTATGAAATATGTTAGTTATAAAAATTTATACAGAGTGGCTGATTTTTCATTGACCGGCTTATATCTCATTTGTTATTAGAAATACAAGAAAAACTCACAGGAAATAGTTGTTTAGTATTAATTCTTCTATAAAATCGCATAATTAATTATTTTTCATGGCCTACTGTTTTTCAGAAAAAATGTATAACTTTGGTTTTTTAAATGGAACACCCTGCATAGTTATTCGCTAATGGATCGACGGTTAAATTCTCTTTTCAAAAATGTATCACATATATCACACTATAATGTAATTTGTAATTTGTCCATTGATTTATTTAAATTAAACTATTCTAAGTGAAGTCTTTCTAATTTAAATATTTTTCCCACAAGGAAGTTTGAAGGAACTGTAAAAAATGTTTTGAAATTACAGCAAGACGTTCAAAATCGGCCAGGCAAGTCAGCAGGCAAGCCGTCCTTCTAAGAATTTTGTTTAGATAGCTTTCATGTTCTCTGAATGTATAACTAGAAAGTTGCCGCCAACGAAAATTGTTAAAACTACATGAGATTTACATCTATAGCCCGTTGTAAAACCTAGTAGTAAGGGGCTTAAACGGTTTGTCGGCGTAGACCGTATTGTTAAATTTTAGTGTAGCAATTGTAAGCATATTTCATCTGTTTACAATTTTCCTTCTTTTAACGCTTTCGGTAGGTTTTACAAGGGGTTATATATGTAAATCGCAAGTAGTTTTAATCATTTTCGTTGGCGTCAACTTATAACTCATATTTAGAATAATGTAGCAGATATTTTGGCTATTTCTGGAAACATTGTTAAAAGATAAAATTATGAAACCTACATGCAGATAAAAATATCTAAATTTTTAAAATACAGTAATAATTAACCAGCCACATATTTCTGCTCGAAATGGTTGTGGATAAATTCAATTAAGAAGGTATTGGATTTTAAAACTAACAAACTGTAATTTCAAATGTTAACTAATTATTAACGCTTGTAGTTATTTTAGAGTAATGCAGATTAGTTAACTTTTAATCGACGTATCGGAACGGTCTTTGAATAGCTATCAAGGGTGTTCGAAACATAACCGTAAATTTTAACTAAACATGAACTCTTGTGGTTATTTTAAAGCAATACAAATTGGTTAACCTTTTATGGACTTGTTAGAACAGTCTTTGAATAGCTGTCCAAAAGTCAACCCTTGTGGATAGCTTTTAAGGCTCATGTACAAACTGTACCCCTAAATGTTAACTACATGTTAACTATTCTGGTCATTTTTAAGTAATACATAGCGGTTAACTTTTGATGGACTTCTCGGGATTGTTTTTGAAAACGCGCCCAAAAGTTGACCACTGTGGACGGCTTTTACAGCACATGTACAAACTGTAGTCTTAAAAGTTGAGTAAAACTTAATCTCTGCGGTTATAAAAGAGCAATCTTTTAACCACAGCTTTTTCCTTTGAATAAGTTAAATCATAAGGACACTCTGCCGCAATTATCTGCACAGGATATGTAAAATACACTCAAAAGATACCTCATCTAGGTTATCTTTGAAGGTTAGAAATTGATTAGTTCGGGAACAGTCGGGGTTAACTTTGGTTATGTGGGAAAGACCATCAACAGTACCTAATTTATAAAATAAAGAAATATTATAGATTTTAAATGTGTAAGAATTTACTTCCTTTGGAAAATATTTTTAAAAGAATTTTGGAAACTCGGTTTTACATGCCAATGCCCTGGAAAATTTTTATTGATTTATTAATTTTATTTTTGAAATATGTAAAACTCAAACTGTTGTAGATGTTTAATTTTATTAACTAATTACAAGGAAATATTATCCCTCACCAAAAAAGTGAGTAGAAAAGAAAGAAGTGTGAAAAACGAGTGAAAGAGGGAGGCCTTTGCCCTACAGGGATGTTGCAGGCTGATAATAATAATAATTATTAATTTATGTTAATGCTATCTATGTAAGTTACCTGTCTCTGTTAATTTCCTTGATAATACAAATTGTTCCATAATAAAACATCTGAAAATTAACTTCATCAAAATGCCAATTTCTTCAAAACTTATTTCAAATAAATTTATGTGAGGTTTCAACCAAAATTAAAAAAGTCATAGCAGAGAAAGATAACCAAGAATGCTTATGGTTTAAGTTAAACTTAAACATCAAAATTAACTTTTCACAATTTTGTGTCTTTTGAAAGTAGAAGACAATAAATTTAGCACTCTAAAACTAACCCAAAAATACAACAAGCAATATGCAATATAATAATATGGCCCCCTTCCGATCACATTTTTAGAAATCAACATTGAAAGCACTTTGACGAACCTATCGCTTGTAGTTTTGAAAATGCTAAGTTAATTTACAAAGTTTCCCAGTTGAGTGAATATTAATCTCGAATTCATTGTAAACTTATTAACGTATTAAATTTTTTAGTTGCTTTAAAATGTAGTGGTTTGCATAATTTTTTTATCGGCACTTACACCCCGTGGGGGAGTATGGTCGGCAACATGGAGGGTTAAGGCGTCCTAAGTAGTTTTGTATACCCGGTTGTGTCACACGCTATACGTACGGGGTGATGTCGTAAGCACACGCTTTCGACAACCGCCTACCTACATTATGTTAATTGACTGGGTAGGCCACCCGCCGAGCATCCGATTCCGAGACCGTCCGCGTTGTAGTTGAATGTCTTAACCACTAGGCTACTCAGGCGATTGGTATCATCTTAACCTTTTAAAATAGACAATAAATTCTCCTTGAATCATTTTCTATCTTTCTTTCCCTTTTACCCTCTTATACATTTACACTCTTTACAGTGTTGAGGTGGCTGGACACACCGAGCCGCAGAGCCGTCACCCATCCAAGTTGTGGCCAAGTAGACCCTTGCTTAACTCTCAATATTTCAGTTTACGTATTCTACCGTACTGCCGGTTGAACCATTTTGAACATTTTGAAAATAGAAAAACTCAATATTTCAAAAATTACCCCAAAACACAGCAGCTATTTCTTTCGAACGAAAGAAAGTTGTTACATACAATTTCTTTTAAATGAAAGTTCAATCCAATTTATGAAGAAAATGCAAAAAATTGATTTTGAAAATTCTTTATTCAGATATTTCGAAATCTTTAAATTGGCAGATTCAGATTTCTATGAATTTCCTTAAAATTGACTAATTTCACCCTTTTCGGGGAATAAGTAAGATTTCACCATTGATTTTAACTTCTGAAAAAGAGGATGACTTCAAGAATGCATCTGTATTAAATAAAAATTGCACATTATTTATTAAAAATTCGGATGTTGAAAAGGAGTTGAAGACGCAGAAATACCTGCCCGTCCATCTCAATTGGCATCCCGACATGCTGGCCAACTAACCCCGCCAAAATCCCAGACCTACTGAACTTTGTCATAACCCATGGAATTTCCCTAGAACACACAGATGTGGTGGCAAGCTATGATTTAATGTCCGAGCATTCGCCTATTATAGCAACAATAAGTAACTTCGATTTGCGCAAGAAACTACACAACATTAACACGAACTGCGGCTCATATTGTTGCTACATAGAAGAAAATGTCAACCGCGCATCAGATTAAAGTGCCAGGAAGATGTAGAAGAAGCAACAGATTCAATGATTACAGTCTCGCAACAAATGACCCTACAAACTACACCCCAATACCTCCAATACGAATATAAAATTCGCTTAGCTGAATGCACAATTGAAGGAAATGAGGACGGAATCGTTTAATATTTACATCAATACCCCAAGCAAGTCTGATGATACCATAACACCATTTGGAAACCTATTAAAAATATAAACAAGCCTACAATAATCCATCCTCCAATTTGAGAAACTACCCCAGTTGGACGTTGGGCAACAAATGATAAACAAACAGCAGATTAATCCCATTAAAGTATTCTTCCCATATACCACCGAGCCGGATATGGAAATCGAAGAATTTTTAAAGCAACCAGTTGAAAATCATCATACGACCACACCAATTACATTAAACAAAGTTGAAGATGGAATTAAACTGCTGAACACCAAAAAAGTACCGGAAATAGACGTCATAACAGGAAGAATGTTAAAATAATTACCAAGAACAGGAGTAGCTCTATTGACATATCTATTGAATGCCAGACTTAGATACTGGCCAAGAAAACTGAAAATAGCATAAATTATCATGATATTAAAGCTTGGCAAAGGTCCAACGGATGTCGCCTCATATAGACAAGGCCAACTGTATCAATAGCGACTTCGTCCCTTATAAGGCCGTACCGTTCCGCGTTTTTTACACTTTATCAACTTTACAGTTTGCGCTCTATAGGGCGACCTCTCCAGGCGAAATGTTAACTACGGTATTGTCAGTTAGTTGTCAGCTGTCGATTCTGACAAAGTTGTCAGTCATAATAGCATTAGTATTGTTTCTAATTTTAACATTTCTCTGTTTAAGGTTTGTTTTAACTTGGTGATACCTTTTTAAATTGGTTTGTTCTCTCTAAATATATGGCAATTTCTGTAAAAACCGTGTCCTTTTATTCAGAGCAAGTAAAAATAGGATTGTTCAATGCGATAGTATGAATATGTTCTCTCATTTGAAGGTAAGAAACATTCATTCGCAAAATGCTTTTTACATAGCACCGAATGCTTAAAAGTCTCTAAAAATAATTCGAGTTTGTGTTTTCTTCAGGGTAATGTCTAGAATTTGAAACTGAAGGCAGTATTTGCAACTATTTTGACATATTTGGAAATTTTTAAATAAAAATTTCAAAATATTGACTACAAGAACTGGATTTTCTGTAGTAATAGTCCATTTTTCATGTTGCAGGTGCTTCGAAGATTGGAAAAATATGGTTTGGACGTTTTTGTGGTATTCCGTATGCCAAAAGTTTAATGTAGTTTTGCAACAAATCTACGTCGATTTAATTTTTAAATTCATATTCAACAAACAAGGCTAAAAACAATATTTTGTTGCCTGTTAAATCCATAAAAGCTGTAAATGAAATAAGTAACAGGACTTTTATTAATGCTAGTTGAATCATTTTCAAACTTTTATTAATACGAAATTATAGTATAATAGTTTCAAATTCTAGACATTACCCTGAAGAAAACACAAACTCGAATTATTTTTAGAGACTTTTAAGCATTCGGTGCTATGTAAAAAGCATTTTGCGAATGAATGTTTCTTACCTTCAAATGAGAGAACATATTCATACTATCGCATTGAACAATCCTATTTTTACTTGCTCTGAATAAAAGGACACGGTTTTTACAGAAATTGCCATATATTTAGAGAGAACAAACCAATTTAAAAAGGTATCACCAAGTTAAAACAAACCTTAAACAGAGAAATGTTAAAATTAGAAACAATACTAATGCTATTATGACTGACAACTTTGTCAGAATCGACAGCTGACAACTAACTGACAATACCGTAGTTAACATTTCGCCTGGAGAGGTCGCCCTATAGAGCGCAAACTGTAAAGTTGATAAAGTGTAAAAAACGCGGAACGGTACGGCCTTATAAGGGACGAAGTCGCTATTGATACAGTTGGCCTTGATATAGACCGACTAGCCTGCCATCTGTCATTTGTAAAGTACTGGAAAAGTTAGTATTCCGACGAATCAAGGAAGATCTGTTAACAGCTAGTTGAATCCCTGACCACCAGCTTGGATTTCGGGAGGCATACTCGACAACTCAACAATGTCACATAAACACGGCGCCAGAGGACAAACAATATTGGACAGTGGCTTTTTGGATATAAGCCAAGCTTTTGATAAGGTCTGGCACCCTGACCTGTTAGTAAAAGTCAAAAGAAGCCTATCATAGGCATATCATACTAGTTAATATTTACTTACAATATCATTTATCTCATAAACAACTTCAACAGCGAAACATCCGGTTTTTATTCAAAAAATGCAGGAGTTCCACAGGTCAGCGTTTTGGGCAATCTCTGTACACGGCAGATTTACTAACAGACAGAAACACACACATAGGTACGTTTGCAGATGACACGGTTATCCTCGTTAACTGCGAAAACACAGTGGAAGCTGCTGAGTAAATATGTATAAAATTCAAGCATTTTGTTGTTATAAGCAAAATTAATTTTTTTTTCAAAGAAGGCTGAAGCAGAATACTGGCTTAACGAAACGAATTTGGATATAAGGTATGTATCATAAGTAGCTGCACACTTTACAAATTATTCTACAGTGCCGAGAACTGACATAACTTTTGCTATTGTTCTTGGAAGGTGTTGTAAGGGTCTGAATATTCTTTTTGATTGTATATATTAGTGCGTAACTGTCAAGATGAAAGAAAGTGAACAGGACCATTTACGAAAACGTGTCTTTGAAAGGCTTGGAACCTAGGATAAAAAATTCGTTTTAAAACATTATCTAGAAGAGAATTTTTTACAGGAGAACTGTGTATGCAATGATTTCACGATTCTATAGGAGCGGTGATGTACAAAACAAGAAATAACCTGAAAGCAGACCGGTTATGAATAAGTAGAAATTGGATTTACTGAAAAAAGATGCTGAAGACAAGATCGGACTGAGCACACGTAAACTTACAAAGAAATTTAAAGTGTCAAAAGATACAATATCTCCGAATTTAATGAAAATTGCATTAAGTAGCTACCAAAGGACTGTCAATTCTAAACATACTGAGAAATAGTTGAATCCAAGTGAATATTATTGCGTTAAAAATTCTTGAAAGGCTATTTGATATAGGAATGGCTAAACAGCAAAAGTACCTTTTGTTCCGAAATTATTCTATCGTGCTTCATGCACGTTCCATAGAGCACTTATGGGCACTTTTGTCTCAACTAGTATACATATAAGATGGTTGGCAAGCAATAAATAACAGCAGATCAGTTGAAAGAGCGGATTTTATATTGTACAACAAAGTTGATGCAACTGTGATCCAACCTATGATGGAAGAAGTTAAAAGAGTATTGAGGAAAATCGAGGAAGAAGGTCCACTTTCAGTTCGATATTTTTATTATATAAATATATTTTAAGCTATAAAGGAAAGAGTTCTACGTAGAGAAATTTAGAGGAGAACTAAAGGACGAAAAGGAAGGTAGAGAAGACATAGTAGAAATACCAGAGATAACAAAGGAAGAAATACAGGAAGCGATAAAACTGGTTAAAACAGGAAGAGCGAGCGGGGAAGACGAAATAGCACCAGAATTGCTTAAATATTTAGGGGAAGATGGAAAGGAATGGCTTCAGGAAATGCTAAAAGAAGCATGGAAACTGAAGAGAATCCCCAAAGACTGGGAAACAAACTTAATAATACCGATACATAAGAAAGGAGAGACAACAAACTGTGAGAACTACAGAGCAATATGCCTAGCTCAAACCACACTAAAACTATATACAAGAATACTGGAAAAAAGACTGAGAACATACGTAGAACACAAACTGGAAGACGAGCAAATGGCGTTTAGAAAAGGAAGACAGACAAGTGACAACATTTATATATTAAAATCGCTAATAGAAAGAACAATAGTAGGAGATAAGGAGCTCTACCTGATATTCATCGATCTGAAAGCAGCGTTCGATACAGTACACAGACAAACAATATGGAACTGCTTGGAAGACTTAGAGGTGCCAACACAACTTACCCAAATAATTAAAAGCACATTTAAAACAGTAAGAGGAAAAGTACAAATCGCAGGACACAGGTCAGAAGAATTTAAAATGGAAAAAGGAATAAAGCAGGGGGACAGCCTGAGCCCACTACTGTTTGTGATAATAATGGACAGAATAGTAAAACAAACCAAGAGAGAAAAAGACATAAAAACGACAGTAGGATATAACAAACTAGAACCCATATCAATAAGTAGCTTACTATACGCGGATGATGTAGTATTGATATCGGACTCACGAGAAAAAATGCAGAAACTATTTGACATCTGGGTAAAAGAAATAGAAGAAATGAAAATGGAAGTGAACAACAATAAAACAAAACTGATGATAATAAATGAAAAACAGAAAGAAAATATAAACAAAGAAATAAAAAACAAGAACACAATGTTAGAAAAAGTAACAACATTCAACTACCTGGGTACAGTACTAACAAATGATGGAAAAATAGACGCAGAAATAACAAACAGGTCAAATAAATCCACAAAACTATATTACGCACTAAACCACATACTGGGACACAAAGAAATAGACAGAGAAACCAAAAAGAATATACACAACACAATAACAATCCCAACAATCACATATGCAGCGGAAAATTGGACATGGACGAAAAAACATGAAAGCAAGATTAACGCGATGGAGATGAAACACATCAGGAAGATAGCAGGGAAAACAAAATGGGACCACGTCATGAATGAAACCCTAAGGAGAGAAATAAATCAAACACCAATAATAGAAAGAATTAAAGAAAAAAACCTAATGTGGTACGGGCACGTCCTAAGAATGAACAACGATCGGTTGACAAAAAGAATAATGAAAGGTGGGAAACCAAGAAACAGAAAAAGGGGAAGACCTAGAAGAAAATGGTTAGACGGAATAGAAGAACAGGGAAGAAAAAAAGGGAAAACAAAGGAAGAGATGGAAAGTTTAGCAAAAGACAGGAAAGCATGGAAGAAATGGGTTACAGAAGACCGAGACTCACAATCCGACGCCTGAAAGGGCAAAAGGAAAGGGAAAAAGAAGAAGAAGAAGCTATAAACCTTTCATTTCTAATAAAAAATGTCCAATCCCCTATATAATTTTAAAATATGTGCAGCTACTTATGATACATACCTTAGGTAAGTATGTAATCATATAATAACATCAAATTAGCCCATAGAATGTAAATTCTGATTGCTGATTCAATTAATTTTAAGAAAATCTTCCCGGAAAATAGATACAAATGTCGCCCTAATTACAAAAATTGCGAATATTTTATAAATTTGGCACCCTTCTTCTAAGAAGATGATTGTTTGAGAGGAGAAAATCGTGATTTGATTATTGGAATGATTACGGAGGGGTCAAATATGAATAACATTGGAAAATTTAAAATGAAAATTAACTTCTTCTTCTTCTCTTCAATACGAGTATCTATGTCTGTGCCTATGTCATCCAGCTTTAGCACCACCGCTTTGGAGGCCTAACCATTGGTCTTCTGGTATGTGGCCTTTGCATTTTGGTTCACATTGCCAAGCGTTCTGCATCCATCCTTTCAACGTGGTCTCTCCAATATCATCGTCGCGATCTCGTCCATCTTACTACATCTTGTACTTCAAGTTCTTCTCTTATTGCATCACTTCTTATCCTATCCCTAAGAGAAACGCCTTGAATGGTTCTTAGCACTTTCATCTCCGTCGTTCTCATCATTCGCGTAGGTAAGTACTGGTCTGACGCATGTTTTGTATATTCTGGTTTTGCTCTTGTTTCTCCGTATTATATTTCTAAGGTAGACTCATATTCTTCTTCCTTTATTGTTTTGTGTTCTAACTTCATCTGTCGCTTGATATATCTACTCCCAGGTAATTGAATCTCATTACTTGTTGGATAATCTTGTTGTTTACTGCCAATTTGCATCTGATCGGGTGTTTAGAAATCACCATCGATTGTGTATTTTAGGAGATATAAGCATGTAAAATTTTTGCGGGTGTTATTTTAAATCTGTATAAAAAGCCCTGTAAGTCGTATTCGTCTTCTGACATAAGGATGGCGTCGTCTGCATAACACAATATTTTTACTGAGCGACTACCCATACTATATCTCATTTACAGTTTTGATAATTTGGTAGTAAATAAATATAGTTCTAAATTCTAGATTTTCTAAAATTCCATTTTAGTCCTAGTTTTATGGCCAAATCTAGTTAAGATTGTATTGATTTTACTCATTTACGCGCCTACCGATTCTTAGAATTTTTTAAGGAAGTATCAAAGCTTTAAAGCATTCACTGAATTTAATTGCGTTCCATAAATAGTTACCTATTACATTATTACCCACTCCAAAATTTAAAATATAGTCATACTTACATTTCCAATTAAAACAGTATTGATTTTATATGTATAGAGCACGGGCAGTGTATTCACCTGTCGAAGCAGGCTCTGACGGGAATTTAAATTAATTTTCATAGTTAGAATTAAGTTTAGGAATTAAATGTTTATTTAAACCGCATTGTAATCAAACTATTTATTTTATTCCTGCAATTTAACCAATTAAATTATTATTAATAATTGTTAAAACACATGTAAGTGTAACTAAATGTGACATTTCGTATTAAGAAAGCTTTTTAATTAGTTAATGAGAAAATTCTGTTGGGTAGTGTTAAACGAGTATAGCAATCGACGCGAGCCTAAGAGTCTTGGCACCCACAAGCCTAGATCTTGGCAAATAAATAAACAAATAACAACAAATGGTGAATAGTACCGACTGTTTTGATCATTCGTTCAATTTAACCCGAATTTTTGTTGTTCGAAAAGGACAGAGCAAAAATATTTCTAAAATTTTGTCGAAGCTACTCTTTAAGGTGTCTAAAAAGAAATATAACTATTACAACAAGATCATATCTTACTACCGGCGATCGCAGTAAGCCATGAATAGAATTTTTGGACAATTTAATAGGCAAATAAATCAGGTGAATTATTGCCCCTTTTGGTACTAAAACGCGAGAAGTCACACCATATATAAATAAAAACAAAGCTAGGTTTTACTATTATTTTTAATATTCTTGAAATTCTAGTACCGAGTTATTATTTTTTATTGAAACTCCAAGTGACAATAAATTAAGTTTAAAAATAATGTTTTGTCTTATTAATATTTCTTTAAATTAAAAATATAACCATTTTTTAAATGATTTACGCAGTTGAATGGCAATTAATAAGCAATAAAAATAAATCTCTAAAAGCTTAAAATAAATAATAAAAATTGATTAATCACAGGTGCAAATGCCAGTTTGTTTAATTATGACAGAGGCAATGCGTGCACGTCTGTTCAAAATTATTTTCGGAAATGTACTCGGCGCCTGGCCGCCTCTCCCTGTTTGTTTTTGGCAATAATTCGTAATAGGTATGCAGGGAAGTTATCAGGAACTTCGAAAAAGTACGAGAATAATAATTTTTGGAGTGAATACTTCGAGTATGCCAAACTAAACGTGACGTGTGGTCCTGTATGGTAACGTTTCTTCATTTATATTCTAAATGTACGTTACTGACAATGTGAATGGTATAAATCAATTTTTCAGGATTTTAATCAGTATGGAGGATGTATCTTAAGATTTTCACACCTCAGTCAGCAACCTCTGCAGATAAATTCAAAACAGACAGTAGCACAGTTGTTTTGTTAAAATGTTTAACGCAGTGGCACGAATTTTAATCGTTTTGGCTAACAACCCGAGATTTATGCTAAAATTTGTAAGTTTAAATCTATTTCCTATCACGTAGAATCAAGTGAATTCATACATTTATTCTAGCCTTAATACCGGCTATATATAAAAGTAAAAATTACCTTACAACGTTCAGATATATGCAGGAGAGTAAAATATTTATTTTTAACTCGAATTTACCATCGGCGATTTAATACAATAATAAATTTGAGTTAATTCCCAATTTTATTATACTTTAGCTGGATTTTATTCGTGAAAAATGTCTATTCTTTCACAGCGCATTATTAGATTATAAATCAAGGACTATATTAAGAGTTTGCCTAACGAAAATCCTTCGTAAATTATGGCCAACTTTAGTTTTAAATTATCATTTGTAAGCTAGTTTGGCAGTCTGGTAGTTTTTTTTTTATAAAAATTGAAACTTTGCTAAGAAAATTTGCCATAAACGTTTAAAATTTAATTAATCTTAGCAAAATATTGTCAAAGATCCATAAAGTTTTCAATATCAGACTTATTTTTGAGTTAATTTTATTTTGTGATTGCATCACACACCGGTGTGTTTAAAGTACATATCTAACTATTTTTGTCCCTATTAATGAACAATAGAGATTGAATTGTTAAAATTTTTGAGTAATTTAACGTTATAGAAATTGGTTGGTGTTCTCACCGCATGTTGAAATTTAACGTTATGTTTAATTCTTATTTTTGTAACATTAAAAACAGTATAAAGCTATATCGTTTTATGGTTATTTTAAATACGACTTTAGTTAGAGGTAACATTAAACATGAGATCAAAATACGAGTCATTAATACTTAATTTTTTAATCGTGTGCAGCAGGTAAGCTTAAAGGTGAATCTGGCGGTTTTTGATTTATTAGAGGCAACATTTGTCATAATGTTAGGTCAATTTCAAGCTGTAAAGAATTATTTGCAATACGCACTAACTTGCCAAAATTATTCAACCAAAAAATAGAAAGATTGGTCGTTCTCCTTAAGAAAACTTAAAAACTTGTTACATTGCAAATAACAGGATAAAGAAATACAGTTGAAAAAGGAAAGTTAAGCAGTGTATTCGAACTGTCATTCAGGGCCAGTAATTTTACAATCTCCTGATGGCTTTAACTTCCAGATATTTACCTTGACAATCTTAAAAGAAAGTATTTATATGAAATAGGCAAATAGATTTGGACTTTATGTTACAATAATTAAAGAAAGCTTCATATTAACAATGTGTATTGTTTAGCGAGTTTAGAGAAGCTCGTTGGCGCAGCTCTGGACTCCTAGCTAGGAGACTTTTGCAGATGACACTGCAGCCCTAGTACAATACAGTGATCTCACCCAAGCCATTGAGAAACTACAGACAGCAGTACATCAAATATGCTCGTGGTTTAATAGATTGAATATCCAACTAAACCCCATGAAATGTCAAGCTAAAATATTCTCCCTCAGAAGAATCCTGGACACCCGACTGGAAACTCCATGTTAACCTGACATTAATGTGCCATCCTAATGTACATACAAATCATTAATAAGATCTTTAGCCTTATATGCATCACCCACCTGTAGTAATACAGCCAAATCCAACTTAGAAAAATTACAACGCCTCCAAAACAAAACACTTAGATTAGCAGTAAACGCTCCCTGGTACATCCGCAACGCGCAACTACACTATGAACTAGGCTTACTAACAGTTCAAGACTACATCAGTACGAGTGCTAGCAAATTCTTTAAAAACATACGCGAGTGCAATGGTGTGGTACACTATAACATAGTTAGGCGAAATCTTCATCATAGACTAAAACGTAGACTACCACAAGACTTGTATCTGTCTGAAAAAGACAGTGCTTAACTAGCAAAACAAAATGTCACACCAATATGTAGGGCGCTATAAACCCTCATAAGCTGTTAGTTGTATTTGCTGTTACTATCAATGCCATGAATAACATTGTAATTTATTGTTGAACTGGCAAATGAACTTATTAAAAAGAAAAAAAAACTATACACGTAATACACCCTCACAAACTCTGCAGAAAGCGACGGGAAACAACTGCAGAGAACACATTTCCTTAGTATAAAGGGGATATAACACAGTTCATCACGCCAAGCCGTTTCAAAATGTGGCTTTGACCCCCTCGCCAACGTCTGTTTAGCGTTAATTTAGAATGTTTCTTAATACCCTCGTGGATTAGATATTCTGCTTACAACCTTGAGAACCTAAAGTTCGAATCTCAGTGATGGTTGAATTTTTAAACTTAATTCTCTGAGATAGATACTAGATGAAGCAATAAAATAAAAATAAAATAGAAGAAGCAAAAAAAACGAGATAAGTTGAATTGAAATCACATTTGGAGCTGCTGGTTTAATGCACAGTGTTATATAGAAAATAAGCAGTTCTATAGTTTTGTAAATTTCAAATGGCAATCCAAAATATATCATCATCATTACTGATGCTACAACCTTCTCTGGGTCTTGGCCTCTTGAAGTAGACTCTGCCAACTATCTCTGTCCGAGGCTACTGTCTTCGAATTTTTACGCCCAATGTTTTTAATCCTTCTCCACGCCGTCCAGTCATCTGAACTGAGGTCTTTCTCGGCGTTTATTCCCTTTTGGCTTCCTTATTAATATCCGTTTCATTACATTGTTGTAACTTCTTCTAATTATGTGTCTTTTTATCTTCATTAGATTTGTAATTTCAGTCGTATAACTCGTGGTTATATCTTCTAAGCCAGACTTCATTTTCCATCACAGGTCCATAAATGGTCTGCAAAACCTTTCGTTCAATAACTCCTAGTCGGTTTTCAGCTGATTTAGTGAGTGTATTTAGGGTACTGGACGTATTTCAGGTTTATATTAAGTACACTTAGATGTGTATGCTAGAAGAATCCTTCTTTTGATTTCTTCCTCTTGTTTCCTTTGATTGTTTACTTCTGCCCCCAGGTAGGTAAAATTCTTTGCTACTTCTATATTGTGTTCGCCCAATGTCATGTTCTGTCCTATTCTATTTCTCTGCTTCTCTTTATTTACTATCATGCGTTTTGTTTTATGTTCGTTGATCTCCATTCCCATTTCATTTTCTTCATTTTTCTTTCTATTTTAGCAAGAGGTTCGTTAATATCCCTGCTTTTTTGGCTAATGATGTCAATGGTTCCAGCATATATCTGCAGTTGGTGTATTTTGGTGAATATTGTTCCTGAAGTATGGATTTCTGATACCCGTACCACTTTTTCTAGGGCAATGTCAAATAAGAGGCATGATAACGTGTCTCCACGTCTCACTTCTTTTATGTGTTTGAAATTGTTTAGATTTTTTAAGAATTTTAAATACATTTATTAACAGCATGTTCCGCTACTACATTAATTCTTCTTCTTATTATTATTAATTACTTATACATGTGTTGTATTAACATGCAATTAAACTATTGCATGCTCCTTAACTAGTCATGTTGTTTAGGTGTGTCATTTTGAATTGTCACTGAGCGGAGTACCTTCTTCTTCATAATAATTTTTGTCATCTGTACTAGCTTGCTGGTAATCCCCAGCTTGCTCATAGCATTATATAGTTTTATTTCTCTTTATATTATCACAGGTAGATTTAAAGTCGATGAACGTGGGATAAGTATTTATGAAGAATTCTGATGTCTTTTCTATGATTTGTTGCAGTGTAAATATTTGATGTATGGTTGATTTACCATTGCGGAATCCGCATTGATAGTCTCCTATTATTTTTTTAAACTATTATCCTAGTGTATATAATGTTAGATAAGATCTTATAAGCCGTGTTGAATAGTGTTAAGCCCCTATAATTTGAACAATCCAACTGATCTCCTTTTATGTAGTGGGCACAGAAGGCATATATTCCACTGTTCTGGTATATTCTCAATATTCCAATGTTTTCGATAAGTTGTTATAATTTATGGACTAGTTCTTTGTCACCACATTTAAATAACTCTGTTGGTATTCGATCACACTCCGCTGATTTGTTGTTTAATTTTTGAATTGCTTCCTCAATTTCTTCAGCAGATGGGGTTGGATGTTCTTCATCTATGACTATGCCAAAGGTCCAACGAATGTCACTTCATATAGACCGATTAACCTGCTACCTGTCTCTAAGGTACTGGAAAAGCTAGTATTCCGACGAATTAAGGAAGATCTGTTAACAGATAGTTGAATCCCTGACCACCAATTTGGATTTCGGGAGGTACACTCGACAACTCAACAATGTCACATAAACATGGAGCCAGAGGATAAACAATATTGCACAGTGTGTTTTTTTTTTAAGTAAGCCAAGCCTTTGATAAAGTCTGGTACTCTGACCTGTTAGTAAAAGTTAAAAGAAGCCATAGTTTAATACTTACAATATTATTTATTTCATAGACAATTTCAAGTTAAATTCAACAGCAAAACATCCGGGTTTTATTTAAAAAATGCGGGAGTTCCACAGGGCTGCGTTTTGGGCCCTCTATTATACACTCTGTTCACGGCAGATTTGCTAACAGACAGAAACACACACATAACGCTAACCGTGAAACCACATTTTTAAACGACTTGGCGTTGTAAACTTTGTTATATCCTCCTTATACTAGGGAAATGTGTTCTCTGCAGTGGTTTCTTGTTGCCTTCTGCAGAGTTTGTAACTGTGTATCAAGTGTATAGTGTATCTGTCATGTTACTCTCTGCAGTCGATCACTCCACAGACAGAATCGTTTATTGCAACCAAACGATTAAATGGCTTTATCCGCTCAAGTATTGACCTCGAATAGTGGGAAATTCTTTGTAAAAATCCTTACTACTGCGTGAGATTTAAGCCCAAGACTCCTAGCTAGGAGCCCAGCGCTCTTACCACTGCGCCAACGAGCTTTTCTTTATCGTTACAGATCTCAAATTAGCACAAGAAATTATAAAGTAAATGAGATGAACATTCACTGAAAATTATATTTTGTTCCAAATAACATAAAATGACTAAATTCAGAGATAAGGAAAAGAGAAAAAAGCTTATTTTAAACTTAATTTTTTTTTATTATAAACAGTATTGTTACTTAAAGTTTTTTTTTAAATTATTGCATACGACCTTCAATTAATTAATTATGTTCATTCGTTTTTGGTACTGAAGGTAATGAACCAATCTTTTTGTTTTTAAACTGTGTTACCAAATTTCATATTTTACTCTAACTTAAGTCGCTTATATTTCCTATTCTAATGTAGAGTGACTGTGTATAACTAACTTCATGCAAAAAAAATCTAAAACCCTGTACAGAGACCTTTGTGGTTCTATACTTAACTTATAGAAAATACTGCAACGATAACAAAATATTTCTGTTTTCAGAAATTACTACAGATATTGACTTCAATTAGTTCTGTTCATTGGTTAACGTCATCATTTTTGAATATTCAAAACTATTTCTGTTTCCAGAAAAGCAAAACTTAAGTAATGGGGCTTTACATCTATTGTAATACAGATGTATTCAAATGGCTCGCTGTAAAACACACTGTGTACAGCTTCTTATTAATATCAGGTATTAGGTAGCCTTGGCTAGTTATATACCAAGTTTCATGTAGAAATTAAAGAAATAATGCACGCCCATTCAAACGGAGCCTTGCAGTATTCGTCATTTTTAAGGAAATATTAGTAACTTGACAACACGGCTTTTAATTTTCCAAAAATATATTATCAGAAACGTAAATAAAATGCAAATAACGACAGGATTGTTTTGTTTAACAATAAAATGAATGACCAATAATTCAGAGTTGAAAATAATTTTAGGTTGCAGAGTTTGGCGAATAATTTTCATACGAAAAAGTTCCTTCCTTTTTAAAAATTATAGCATTATTCAAATGAAAATTAAACAAAAAGTCAAAAGCTTTGCTATAAAATTACCTGCAAGAAATTTCTAGTAAGGATCAATTTACAAAAGTATATCGATACATTAAAGATACCGATAAAATATAAAAGTCTACCTTTAAGTATCAAAACGGTTGGTCGAAAACGACACCAGACAGCACCTTTTATGTACGACTGACAAATATGACACGAGTACAAAAACTCCTGTATACAATAGAGTGTAGGATTCTGAGGTAGCACAGATCGATACGATGGACACAGCACTTTTGTCACTATCGGAATGACATTATTGAGACTCCTAAGAGTCCCTTTCGGAAGGGTCATATTTGTACCCAAGTATAACGTGAGACAGCATGAGGTCCCCATGTAGGCTGCTCAACCCTGACGACCGCACCTTCACGCCAACTCCCGGTGGTATGGAAACACTCAGCAGGATTTACAGCACGTCCAGACTTTGCAGCCCAATCGATTGCTACGGATCTTGTTCCGCAACACCAAAACGAGAATGTTGGCCTGATGTATGTAATTATGGAAGCGGTAAATCTCTAATCAGTAAAAATACAGTCTGAAAAGCGTTCTACCGTGAACGTGTGCTATAAATTGCGAATCAAACCGTAAAAAATTACTCTTGCACTGAATTTATATAGAGCCCATTTGAGGAATTTAAGAATCTTCTGGTCTTCTAGGCAATGCATTAACTTAACTTTCAGGCTTTTAAACATTTACTTTGAGGTAAATGATGGATTTAAAGAAAATCCAGTGAAATTCTAAAAATGTTAGGAATTTCTTAAGACTATTTTTGTTAGAGAAGGCGTTTACAATTACTCCACGCACAAACGTGATAAATTTTAATTTAACTTGCAAATAACATTAATGGACGACGAAGGAATGACACACGAGAAGAACGAAGCTATATGCAGAGATATAAACTTGTCATTTTAAACGAAGTCCGGGGAATAACGCTTTATACAAGTTGTATTTATTATTTCTCCGTCTAGACGTGTCAATTTGTATGAATTATAATCCAATGAAAAACAGAACAAGCAACAACAATTATAAGCTATAAATATCGCCCATTTGTTTTGAAATTTATTGAAATTCAAAGTACAACTTTCAATGGTATAAATTCTCCGTTTAATAAGTGAATGAAACGAAACTCAACGGGAAAATTCTCATGATAATACGTCAGAGTTAATTACTTTCTATATTAACAATCAGCACATAATAAACAAAATTCGATTTCAGCCATGTCTGCAATGCAATATCATTAGGTTCTCCATATATGCACACGGGTGCGTGTAATTACAGAGTATGAGAAGGCTCATGCTGCACGCAAGAAGTCAATAATTCCACGACTGCAGTCTATGAACACCGCCGACTCATCAGGGGGTTTCTACATTGGGTAGCAATTGCAAGCACGAAGTGGTGTGAAAGATCACGCAAACGCCTACATATGTTATTGCAATTAAAACGTTCCTTGCAACCAGGGAAAGATGTTATCGTTTTTACATAGAATTTTAAATTTGGATACGTAAAGGTATCATAAATGCCTTTTATTTAAAGTTCTGTCTCGCAGACTTATAGGCAGACATAAAATAATGCATCAAAGTCTCAAATACTCTTTCATTAAAAGTAGGTATAATAGCTGTAGGAGACAAAGAGGAATTGCATAAAATAGTAAGACTACTAATACAGGCAGAGATAAAGGTAGACTTACTTGATATTTAACGCGAGGGCTAACCAGAAACTTCAGGACAATCTGTAAATAATTACATGTTATTAATATTGGTGATTTGTCAAACGCCATAGAAATGTATGAAACATAATAAATAATAATTGATAAGTTCATTTAAGTTAAATAATTCTGATGGTGCTGTTATAGAAAAAATTCCTCAAAAAATAGCTCTTTCCTCCCACTTGTGAAATGATTCCTTTAATAGTGTATTTATCGTTAGCTTTTTGCTCTACTTTTCTTTCGTTTTACATAATTTTCCTAGAAATATCTACTTACCTTACTTATATAATCTTAAAGCCTATCCATTTTCTTAAAAATAGTGAATTGTAATAAATCATAGATGAAAGTAATCACATAATCGCGATTTAGTCCAATTGTTTTCAGCTTTAAATGGAAGCCTGAAGGATACTTTATCGTGCAAATAATGCCTTAACCCATCATAACTATGCATCTATGGTCATCAGCTCTTTTAGAGCTGGTTGGCCGCAGCCTTAACCCTGCTTATACCAGGGAAATGTGTTCTCTGCAGGGGTTTCCGGTTGCTTTCTGTAGAGTTTGTGAATTATGTGTGTTTTGTTACTATCTGACGGCGGCCACTCCGCAGAAAGAATCGTTAATTGTAACCAAACGATTAAAATGGCTTCACTCGCTCTCAAGTACCGACTTCGAACAGTTGGGAATTCTTTGTAAAAATGCTTACTACTGCGTGAGATTCAAACCCAAGACTTTTAGCCCAGCAGTTCAGCAGTCCTACCACTGCGCCAACGAGCTTCTCATCATAACTTAACTAGAGAATTTTTATTCTATTTACTATTTCCTAACTATTATAGTTACATGTCAATATCTTTCTTAACCGTAAATTTGTTTAATCATTGAATGAACGTAGTAAAACTCATGAAGACTAATTTCACAGTGGTTACCTTCCATCCTGTTTATAAAGATTACCTAATTTATGTGGTAAGAATCAGTTTATATTAGTAAACAGTTAAATAAATCGTTTGATTTTTCATTTTTATCTAATTTTCAGTTTTTTACTTTATCTATACATACGAAATTTAAAGTAAATTTAGCTATGAGCTAAGCCATTTACCCTGTTTCTGATTTAAACCACGTTTAAATTACAATTTACCACATTGTATTCCAGGAAAACTTAGTTTTAATAGATTTCAATCTTTAAGTTAAAACATATTCAAATACCGGAATCAGGAAATAGAAATTCAAGTACCTACCCGTGTATTACACAAAACATCGAACTGACTGGTTATTTCCATCAGAAAGAGATCTAAATCAGGTTTAGGAAAGTCACACGGTAAAGAAGAAGAACAAGAAAACCAACAGATTTACGCTGAAATACAATTCCAGTAGGTGTAATAAATAGAAACCACACTTACAATAATCGAAGTTACATCAAAGAAAATAAGAAAGAAGGGAAAATTGGTGTTAAATATCTCTTTTTTTCTATTGCACAATATTTTCTATTATTTTGAAAGTTTGGTACAATTCTTAAACATTGAAGTACGAGGGCGAGATAAGTGGTTAGCCTAATAATGAGAAATCAGTTATATGTTTTTAAAATTTATTTTTCAACATAATGTCCTGACAGTGTCCAACGAGGTTCTAATGCTTTGGTCCCATCACGAAAGGGATTTTCCTTGAAGTCAGCAAAATAGGCGTCTACTGGCGGACTTGACTTCCTCGTCAGTTGAAAATCTCTGTCCCCCCAAGAAAATTTTAAGTTTAGGATATAAATGGAAATCAAAGGGAGCTTAATCCGGCGAATAAGCTGGGTGCGGAAGCAAGTCGCAGTTTAGTTTCTTGATTTTAGCCATTGCAGTAACACTAATTGTGGGGACGCGCAAAACTTGTATTTATTTTTAGACATTTTGGTGCAATTGTTCTAGAAGGTTAGCGTAATATTCACTATTTATAGTTTGCCCTTTTGCCAGATAGTCTATCGTCAGAATCCCAGAAAAATGATCACCTTGCCAGTAGATTTTACGACTATTGCTTTCTTTGGAGCTAAGCAACCGGGTTCTGTTCATTGTTTCGATTGGAGTTTCGTTTTTGGGGTGTAGTAATGAACTTAAGTCTCATCAGTAGTTACTAAATGTATAAAATCGGTTGCATCTTTTTTAAGCGGTCCAAAGACTCCTGAGAAACTTGCACTCACATACAAAATTATTTTCAAACACAGTTAACTTAAAAATAAGCAGTTCTGTTATTGTGCATTAAATATTAACAAAAATAAATTAGTTCCAAAAATACTATCCTTTAACTGGAACTCTACTTAATTCAAAAGATTATAACTGACAAATGCATGTTCGAGTTATGGAGAGTTTACTGTATTTTCTATTGTTCAGCAGTGGAATGGTTTCAAAAAAGACGAACGAATTATCCACTGGTATCTCCAATTTCGGGTAAAAAACGATTTTTTAACAATAGAATGCGGGCGGATAATGCATGAAAAATGTGGTTGAGATTTACTCTCTCAACGATTCCATATAAAGTACCTATGCTCCGCTCTATTATAATCCCTACTTAAAGGTTGCTATCGAAGAAATAACATATTTTCATTGCACTGTAGCCGTGTACTTCAGAAATGTTTCAGTGATTTTGATACGCTGACAAATGAAATGTTCGAATGTAATAATTCCTCTTATATCCTTGCTTTAACATTTGTACAGGGTGACCAAAAGTATTGTCATTAATTTTAAGGGTAGGTAGAGCATATCAAATAGAACAACTTTTCTCAATAAACCATGTGTCGCAAGTAAACGGTAAGCTGGGAAAAAAATTAAAAAGATTAATACACAAATTGGTTTGGGGTCACTGGAATCGAAATTTATCAAACGCCTTACTGATAAGAGTCCACGTTTATTATGTAGATCAGTCACTCTTCGAACTTTTTAGTGGAAGGTCAGCCGAATTAACTGACGTTATTCTAATTTCTTAAAGAAAGACCGTTTCTGTTTGTGTCAGCATATACCCATTTAATTTAATGACAACACTTTTGAATCACCTTGTATAGTGTTTGCAATAAAGTATGCACCGAATGGGAAACAATGTTCTTCTTGATTTCTAAACAACTTTTCTTACTTATAAAAGCTTGTTATTTGTTTATTCTTTCTTTCTTTCTTTGTCCGGTAAAGCCCCGTATTACCCGACACCCGGTTTGTTATTTGTTTAAAACACAAATTACACGTAAAGCAATTGCAGTAAGATGCACCGTTTAGCAGGAAATTTCAAAAATTCGACTACTTGTTTTTCTTAAAAATGTCAAAAACTGGTAGAACAAAGGTTTGATTGATTGTACTTAAGAGATAAGGCTAATTGCGAAGTTTCTGCATAATGATTTTAATATTCTTTGTTTTATATTTTTGATCGATATAGTAACTAGCATCACATTAAAGATGATTTCTGTTTTATTGAAGAACATGCGCTTTTTTGCTTTTATTATCTGCCTACAGAGGATAAATAAGCAATTATTCTAATTTTAAGAAATTTTACAAATTAGAGATGCTTTTTCTTCTCCTCAAGACATTTTCTGGCTCGTCTATAAACAGCACGAGTTGTTTTTCTAAGCTTTTCTTGTCTTTCTTTAATGGCAGCTGCCGCATTAAAAATACGCCGAATTAGGGCTTCTCGATTGTCCACTTTTAGTTTGTAGACTGCACTTTTAACAATCCCCATAAACAAAAGCCTAATGGTGTAAGATCTGGAGACCGTGGTGGCCATCTAATAGGGCCACCGCAACCAATTCATCGTCCTGGAAAAGTTTCATGCAAGTATTCAGTGATATGACGATAAAAATGCGAAGGAGCTCCATCTTGTTGATAGTACAGGCTAGCTCTAATGTCTAGACTCGAGGAAAGCCTTATAACAATTCTGGTAAATCATTTAAAAATTCCAAGTACTGGTATCCTGTTATGCGATTCTCAAAAATAAAAAGGCAAATTAAATAACTGTCGACGATACCACATCAACATCAGATATTAACCGAAAAGCGATGCAGAAAATTAGTTTCGACTACCATATAAGGATTTTCATCAGCCCATAGGTGAGAATTACGAAAATTGTTGATACCATCACGGGTGAATGTTGCCTCGTCGGTAAAAATTATGGAGTATACTCGTATAACATGACGATTATCAATTACCCATCGACAAAATTGTATACGTTTAGCATTGTCTTCTGGTTCTAGATGCTGAATACGTTGTAGGTGATATTGGTATAAACCCTGCTCATGTAGTGCGCGGATTACTCTTGTCTGAGAAATTTAAAATTGAGCGGCGATTCTTCGTGAGCTCTGTTCTACTGACTCCAGAATGTCTTCTATTTCATCTACACCTTGTCTACATGCACGGTCAGATGTTATATGACCACTGGGAGGTCTGCCGTTTTCACATAACGTGTTGAAGACTCTGATAAAAACATTTTTATCAGGAATTCTTTGATGTGGAAACCGTTGACGATATTGTTCAATTGGAGCTCTAGCATTTCCATTAAAAAACCATAAACAAACACCATATTGGCATATTCTAAATGTATGTAAATGTGAGGCATTTTTAACGCTTCCAATGAATTTGCAATAAAACAGATAAGATATCGTTTTTCATGAGACATAAGACTTGAATGCCTACTTGAATTTTGATTGTTATAACTTAAATATACATCGAATTATAAGGTTGTTTTAATAAAAAATATCAGATGACCCACTTAAACTTTCAAAACGCTATAATTCTAAAACAAATAAAAATCGGATTATGTACAACTTATAGGTTTTTTTGTCTTCAATATACGTGTAAGGTACAATACACTCCTGCAGTTTGGTGGGTTCCTCCTGACTCACCCTGTATAAAAACTGCCTCTAATGTAGCGATACTTCATATTTGGCATTCTCTTTTAAATACAATAAAACTTTTATAACAACATTTTCTAAAATTTTGAAAAATAATGGGAGTTTACTCTAGTCAACAATAAAATAGTTTCTCATTTGTTACATACTTTTTGGGAAACGCTGTAGATACAAACTAACTTTAGGCTGCCCAAATAACTTTTATACAATAAGTTTTTTGTCCTTTTTTACTGTCTGGGCCAAAGAGCGCAGTTTACATTAAAAAGCGTAGTAAATGAAGATATTGTTTTCTTAATGGGAAATCTTGTAAATTGTTTTAGGATTACAGGTGTGGCGTTATTTACTTCAACGTTTCTAGTAAGCTAGTTATTTATCTATAGTCAAAACATTATGATATCTTATTCCTGGAAAATTCAATTGTTTCTAAAAGTAATATTGCACCTCTATCTGCGATTGAATGGTATTTCTTTGAGAGTATTATGCAAAGCTTTTTCCACCTGTGTAAACGCTGGCTACCCAAATGTTAGTTTAACAAACGGCGCGGCGCAATAGAATGTGATACCTAAGAACAAGAACGAATATAATATACATCGAACACACAAGTATAGTTTTGTAATATTACCATTGTTAAGACAACATCTATTCAGTTCGTTTATATACGGATATGTTTTAGTAAATTTGATAAATTTCGTATTTCTTTAAGTAAATATTAATCACAGAAGTCAAATGAAATTTCCTGTTTTGGAATAAAAATAGCATTCTTCTAAACATTGCTTTTTTCAATCGATTAAGTAAAGAAAAAGAAAAACAGTAAATGGTGGCGTCACCTTAAAAAGGCAATGATACGAAACCAATACAAAAATAAGGCCTTTCCTGAAGCCTTAAGATACAACAAACAATTCTAAAGAAACGATATATGAGAGAATAATTAAAAACATACTCTTATCATATGAAGCAGCTGAATAAGAAAAAAATAGACAGAAATGTATTTCCATAGAAGTTCCGACAATTCAACATGTTATCTGTAATGAAATACAAAGAATCATAAAAGTACTTACAAGAAAGTAGAATAGAAGAAGTAAAAAGGGATGGATGAAGGGACCTTCGAAATACACCACCAGAGAATTATGAAATTGATACGCTGCAATAAAAAGATACAAAATGTCTCCGGATAAATGAAAAAAGTACAAAGAGATATGGAAAAAAAAAGGTTTTCAAGACAATAATCAGGAAGAAAGGTAAAGTGAGGTTACCGAATGAACACAAAATCATGTTACTTATTTCTATACTTTGGAAGTAATCGTGTTTTACATTAAAAGCCAGTCTTCCCATATTCTAAAAGCCATTTGCATGGAACTTACTGAAAATTTAGTCACCATTTGCTAAAAATAAAAATTAAACAGGTAAAACTACTACAATGGACACCTAGAAAATTTATCATTGAGATGAGGTCGTATTAACAAAGGTTGCCAAATTAAAATATTTAGAATTCCCATTTGCTAATAGATGCAAAGATGGGTTCTAATTTTTTAATTTTTTTATTGTTACTCAATGCTTATACATGTATTATGATAAACTTAACTTATTTCATTCATATTTTATATGATTTATTTCTTTCTCATATTTAAGTAGGTAAGCAATGATGTGTTTCTTTAAGCAAATTTATTTTAAAATACCAATTAAAACTATTTAGAACGCTCGAAATCCCGTATTAATTGTGTGAATTGGAATTATTGAAGGAAAAAGATAATATAATACAATACGTGTGCACCTATGGTTGTTCGAAATTTTCATTCCATATTCTATAAGCACGGGTGTAACAACGTACAAAGTAGTTCCCGAAGAAACTGGTTATCAAAAAGAAGAGTAAGTAATTTTATATTTTATGCATCAGATAGATGTGGTTTTCCATGAAAGGATATTGCAGTGTGTTGTTTTAAATTAAACAGAATTTCATTCTATCGAATCGTTCCCTTAATAAATCAATTTGGTACAATCTCGCCGTACATATAAAGACATAAATCTTAAAGAATTTCTAAATAAGATAATAGCATATGGTTTAGTCGGTCGTCTAAAAATGTCCGAGTGGGTAGAATCCTATTAATGTTTTATTTGGTTTGTTATTTTAGGTATGATATTGCTGAAAACTTTTACATTAAATATGCAGGTTGTCGGCATGGAAGGAGGGATAATAAATTCTGTTATAACTTGTTACCACGTCAGTGCCCAGAATGCAAACTAGGGACCGTTCTTTGTACTCATTTTATTATTAAACTTTATTATTATTGCTATTGCATTTTTAACCGCCCTAATCCATTTGCATTCATCTTGATAAGATAAGAAAACCAGAGCAGTTGCGCTTAGGAGCACAGCTTCGGGTTAACACGAGAATTGTTAATACAAAAGCACGCATCTATTTAAGATACGGCTGATACAGCATGACAAGCGGCTTTACAATTTGCCTTCCGCCAAGTAATACTACATCCGCCTGCTCGTAACTGTGCAAATATAGAGCTAAAGCTATGCCCTTAACCATTTCAGAATGAAACTTGATAATTCTAATTTATTATTATATTCAAATGGCGGCTTAGGTTTCAGAGAATGTTGCGTTTTAATGGTAAAAACTCCAAGATGAATAGTTTAATGGCTCTTTTATGATATAGTACTACATTTCTGCATTACATTTAGTTGATTAATAGACAAACCCACACACGTACAGGCAGATATAAAGGTCGAGTTAAAAACGACTTGAAAATCACGGTTGCGTTTCGACAAAGAAACAATAAATCCAAGTAGCCTTCGGTGAGCTCTAATATTTTCTATAATTCTCTGCAACGGACAAGTGCAGATTGCATCCGACAGTGAAGATGCGATATCGGATACGTCCAGTCCATACATCCTGAGATATCCCGATACTTTGTTAGGATAAACATAGATTTCCACTTATCCTTGTGGGTCGTTCCGTCCCACGGATGCCAGGAACAGACGGTGCTGGAAACGATATATATGAGACGATATGATAAGGTCCTCTTATGAGATAAATATTTTTCAGGTCTTGCTTCCCTTATTCGGAACTTATCCTTTTGTGAAACGTCAAAGGAAGGAGACGCAACGATGTTAAATTGATCGTGCTCGCCATGTTGGTATTGTTCGCTAAATTGAGAGTATACTTTTTGTTGCCCAGACTGCAGGATACATGGAATTTTTTACACAATGCAGTTTTTTCGTCTACTCGACAGACTAATTTAATTAAAGGCTTTTACCTTAGGAATTTTAAAACACTCGGGGATATCCTTTTAACCGTCATCACATCACGTACCAAGAAAAAACTTAACGGTAGCTGATACTTTTATACACTTTTTGTAATTAAAAATTCTTTGTATATTAAACTTTAACCTTTTAAGTTGTTTTTTGTGCACTGGGGGCTGCATAACATCTTTTACCTTATTCTTTGTCCATTTTTGCTGCTACTAAGCTTCTAACAGTTCTGTCTTTTAAGTTTATTATCTCTTGTAAGGGTCAATTAGAGTTTTTCAGAATTTTTAATTTTAGCACTTCCGTTCAGCATAAACAGTTTTACGATTTCTCTTGGGGAATTCTGGAAGATTAATGTAAATAAAACTCAGTTTAACTAATAATATTAAAATAACCAAGTAAGCCATGAAAACCACAATTTTTTGTAAAGAATTAACTTCTATAGTAAGCTATACACAGTTGCTTAAAAAGGTTGACGATGTTTTAAAATTATTTAAAATTACAGAGCTTTTAAGGATCGTTGATTAAATTACGGTCAGGTCGTACACAGTTAAGCTTTGGTTTCCTAGGAAGCGGTGCCGTCATTTAACGGTTGTCAAAATACGGTGGGTGACATCACGAAAAACGGTATCGTGTATTTTAAGCGAAGTGTTTTCCAAAAGAGCGGTAGCGCACACCCAATGTAATAGAGCGGTGTCGTCTCATCTGAAGCGCTGAGCCAGTATGGTACGAATCAGTTCAGCAACGTTTTTTGGCGGTGCGTCTTGTCACCCACCGTATTTTTACGGCCGTTAAATGACGGCACCGCTTCCTAGGAAACCAAAGCTTTACGGTTTGAAAATATTCCCAATTTGAATTTCCAACCAAGAAAAAAAATTATGAATTAGTAGGATTCAGTTTTCAAGATTCGAGTTTAGTATTGAAATTTCAGAAACTGAAATGCTAAAACCAAATCTTCGAAATTAGAAAATATCATTCTTAAGTTTCTATTCAAAATGCATAATATCCGGAGTTCGCGCTGTAGTCGAATGCTTTAGCCATTCCGGCGATCATTAAATAAGTGCTAGATTAAATGAAATCTTATTCTGAACTTTACTTTACGAATTTGAATGTGATTATTCGGTGCATGAATCTAGCCTAAAAGTCAAGATTCGAATGGGGAATCCAAGTTCGAAACTTGTTACGGTAAAGACGTAAATGTCACGGAGCTAGAATCTTAAGAGGATTCGGATTTAATCCTCAGTTCCAGTTAAAAGCTACAAGCAGATTTGATTTATTAAGTCAATTCTTTTGAAGGGCAGCTATGATGATTCCTGCTGTCTTTGATAATGCTGCTTTATCCTTAAAATGGACCACCACAAACTTTAATGCAAGTCCTATTTCTTCCAAACTAAATGTAATTTAATATCAAACGTGTTCCAAGAAAACTCAAAATCAAAATCTGATCTCAATTAACGAACGTTTCAATCAGCATTTGAGAATTAGTAAGTGATGGCATTTAGCCTGTTTTTAATCAAGATCCTGCCATCACCACGTAATATCTATTTCTAAGGGAAACCGTATGATTTGGTAGACAGCAATTTCGGTTAAACGAAAAACATGCTCCGTTTCAATCTCGGTTTTGTTCTCAAAGCGGATAGGCCGGCATTCCAAATTAAAGCGGGCAGGCAGAGTGGGCGTATTGTCGAAGACAGGACTCCTTTGAAATTTTGTTAGGAAATGTGTGTGTAAGTCCGTTTTTATTTCAGACGGTAAAAAAGCAGGCGGGAACTTCGCTAAACTGGAATAAACAGGCCCATATGTTCGAAAAATTCCTGTCATCACGCGCTTTGACGGTTTATAAATATTTTATACTCATACAGATAGTGATGGGCACAATCGAATGATTTTGAGAATCGAATAATCGGCAATCGGATAATTTCAACAATCGAATGATCATTCGAATGATTTTTCACTCGAATGAAAAATCATTCGAATGATATTTCACTCGAATTAAAAATCATTCGAATGATATTTCACTCGAATTAAAAATCATTCGAATGATTTTTCATTCGTCATTCGTTTCAAAGTTTCCGAATGAAAAATCATTCGAATGATCATTCGTAATTCGCAATGCGAGTGATTAATCGGGCGATCCCTCGAGTTGAATGTAGAAACTCACACTGTGCTTATAATAAAAGAAACGTTTCAAAATTAAAGTACATAATACGGTGTGCAGTTATGTATATTACTTTATCTTTGTCTGACGCTTGCCTTGCGACAGCGACAACCCGCACGTTCTAGGCGTCGTTAATGCCGCACGCTAAAAAATTCAACGTTAATATTTTACATTTTATATCTTTTTCTTTTTATTGTTTCTCAAATTTAGTTCATGTTTGTAATTTAGCTTTATATTATATATATTTTATTAAATATTTAGTCACAATTATTTACATTCATATTATTATGTGTACTTACGCTGACAATTACAAATTAAAATGTTGACTTATTTTATTTTGTTTAATAGCTCAATGTAGTTTCTTACTCAAGACGGGGGGGTTTGTTATTATTGAAAGAATTCATTCAAAATAGCCCATGCGCAATCTCATACTGAACTTAACAAACGAAACCTTTCAAAATGAAAGTAATTAAGTAATTCTAGGAAAAGTAATACGATGTGCAGTTATAGGTAAATAGGTATAAAACTTTATCTTTGTCTTTGTCTGATGCATGCCTCGCAACTTGCAACAGCGACAAACCGCAAGTCCCACGCGTCGTCAATGCCGTACAAAAATAACTCGATATTAATGTGAATTCATTCGCATTCGCATTCGTCACTCGCTATTCGTTTCCGAGATTCCGAATGAAAAATCATTCGAATGATATTTCATTCGCTATTCGTTTCCGAGATTCCGAATGAATAATCATTCGAATGAAATTTCATTCGTCATTCGTTTCAGAGTTTCCGAATGAAAAATCATTCGAATGATTTTTAATTCGAATGAAAAATCATTCGAATGATTTTTCATTCGTCATTCGTTTCAGAGTTTCCGAATGAAAAATCATTCGAATGATTTGACGACAACAATCGAAACATTTCGAATACCGACGACAATCGAATGATCCGATTTTTTTCATTCGAATTCGCCCATCACTATACAGAATACATACTGGAGCAATGCAATGCGTCTGGATAACCTGTTGAAAGGTTTCAAAATGCAAGTTGGCGCGTGGGTGCTTTTTAAAGTCTGAATAATGAGGGTTATTTACTTCGCTTATTTGTCATTTACAAAGTAAATGATATTAGCTTAGCGAAAACAAAATTGGGTTTTACTAAAAGTGTCCCAAAATATTTTTTCAACGTCTGTAAACAACTGGTTTTAGGCATCTCCCGATGAAAGCTTGGATAAATAAACAAGTTAAATTCATTTCGATGTTTAACGTTTTTTGAAAAAATAAAATAGGGTAACCATTGCTGCGGTTTGTTTATTTTTTCAAAGTGCGCAAATGTTCAATTGCTTGGAATTCTGAAATGCAAAATACAGCGAGATAAACAACTTTGATTTGTTTAAACACAGAAGTTTTTTTGGGGAGTTGTTGCATTGAGGTTTTTAAATAGAACAACCTCCATAGAGTAAGTGCATCGGGTACCTAAACAGTCTTCTTTTAACTTAGATTTTGCTAGATTTTCCCTTTACAAAGTGTTTGAAGATATTATTATTATTATTATGTTTGTCTTTTTAATGGCTTTCGTACATTTCCAGAGATTTCCCAATTTCTGAGACCCATTGGAACGTTTTCGATAAAGTTCGATCGATTACGAAAACATTCGGCGGTCTTCGACAATTTCACACTTTTTAATAAATGAATAATGCTTCCAAATTATTCTTTCAATAAGTCCTAATATTTTTAGCAATTTTTGCATTCTTAAATGTTCTTTGGACTCTTCCTAAAATAAGTTTAGCGATCTCGGAACATCTCGATATTTTTGGGTTATTTCAAATGTTGGCAAAGTAATGCGATCAAAATGTAACTGATTCAATGTAGCAAATGAATGGTTTACAACCTTTGTTGAACTGTTTTCCCCAAAACCTATTGCGAAAGAAAATTTTAAACCAATCTATAAATTATTATGAAAATAGGGAGACCAGTGTTCTAAATCTATCCCACAAATGTTTACGGGGCTTTCAGGAACACAAGAAAAAAAGTAAAATTTATTGCAAACAAGTTCAATCCTAAATTAATGACTACTAAAGCCTCCAGCAAAGCATGTTCTTAAAATAACACAGTAAGGGCACCCTTGAGATTAAGGGCGGGCAAGAGTGTTACGTTTGTTTTCAATGCCAGCTGGTCACACTTTTGACAGCCCTTTTAGTAAATCAAAGGTTAGAACCCCCTAATGATGTTGTCTAAGTGCAATGCCGTGTTTCATGTAAGTTATTCCGATGACGTGTGGTCTAGACTTTCTTTTTTATTTTTGATTTTTCTAACTATAATTTTTTGTCCGAAGTTAAATTATATGAAACAAGGAATCACGTATTCTCTGCCAGAAAAGGTCAACACAACCTAATTTAATGTTAAATAACACATTCTGTGTACCAGGCCTTTATTTGTTTAGGTACACGAGCTTAGAAAATGTAAATATACTCCGTCCCCAGATACAAAACTAAAGTCTAATTGTGGGATTTTAGCTTATAATAAATCAAACACTATCCTCCTCGGTTTTAGCTCCTTTACGAACGTAACGCCTTGGAATGGAAGTTTCAAACTGCAATAATCTACTTTGTAGACTTTAATTGTATATTTACAATTTCCCTCTATTACTCGCTGATTGCTTGCATCAGTAACGACGCATTTGCATGCCTTAAGAATTACTAACAAAGTTAAAAGTTAGGGTTGATCGGGATTATATTTATCATCCGGTGCACTTAACTTTTTTAAACAATCTCTGTTTTTGTTTCTAAGTATTTAAGTTTCTGGTGACTGCCTCAACAGCTGCTGACTTTGTCTGAACTGAGCTAACGATCGTTAGTTCGAAATAAAACCTTTCTTCGTATTTACCGAACGTCTGAGAAAATTACATCCAAAGATTCCAAAGTCACATTTTGTGGGATTTACAAGTTAGCGTGAACGAGAGCTGCAGAATGAAGCGCTTAAAATAACACTATTACGACTACAAAAAGTAAATAGCTCCATTTTATCCAAAAGCTCGTTGACAGATACAAATGGAGTTCAATAAAAAATTAAGCTCGCTTTCGTAAATACTTTTAAGTTGATTAAGCGTGTTTTTAACATGAATAACATTTCTTTCCTGAGAAGGATTTGGCTCCACTTTCTAAAAATATTGGTACCGTCTTTTTACAGGCTGAAAGTAATTAATGATTCGCAGAAAATAACTAAGAGCACATTGTTTCGAAACTAAATCAGAACAAAAATCCTTTTGTTTTAAATATAAAACGGGCCTTTGATAAAAGCTTACGGCTATGTTTTTGTTTTTTCATAATAAAAAATGTATGCAACTCATGCCATGTTCTCATCGGTCTATTATCGTGACGTCTATTTAAGATTAATCATGTAAATTAATTCTGATATGACAGGCTTTAATAAATTTCAGGCTGATATAGCAAGTGTCTTTGTATTTTACAAAATTGAAAACATTTTTAATGGTTCATCGCACGCCAGTTGGGGATTAAGAAGATAATCACGTATAGATATGTAATCGTTCTGAAAAAACTATTTCGCTTGCATTTCAATAAATCTCTTTTTAATTGAAATGCAGATGTATTAAACTAACATTATTGGGGGTTTCAGATGTAAAATTACATAGATGAATTTTGCTTTGAAAAATAAATAACTGACGGAAATGATTTATAATCTAATTCTGTCGGTTATAACTGAATTACAAAAAATTCAAGAAGTTTCAGCTATTAAATTTTTAGTTGGACTCACTTAGATTAAATAAATTGGTTGAAAACAACAAAAAATTAATCGTTTCAGGTATTACAATGTTAATAAAAACAAAAAAATGACTGATTGTTTTAACTAATCTCTTTTTATTAATATGTAATTTAAGTCAACAAACAAAACTCTAGTTTCAAGAAACTTCAAAGAAAAACATAATTTTTGAGAACTGCCCTGCCCAGTCTTTCTCTAAGGAAGCATTTTTTTGTGTAAGTTGCAATTTCTGTGTTTAACTTTTTTAAATAATGCTGAAAATATGGAAACTAAAACTGATCAAAGAGGGTTCAAAGAACTAGTAAAGTAAAAAAGTGGGTTCACATTCAAGGCTTTAAAACAAGATCACTCCGAACGCTACAATTAATCAGAAAAGAGGTCCATATAGATCCAGGTTATCAGCGAATCTAAAGTCGAAATACGAGTCATTATAACCAGAAACCGAAAATCGAAGACAAAAATCTACCCCAGTAAAGATTCTTCCTCGAAGATTTCTATCAAAAATTGATGTCCGCTTCGGCCCAACACGTTCTCAGAATTGTATTAAGGCAGACCACCTTGATTTTGAGTAGCTTAACATTTGAAAATTTCAGCTTCAGTTCTTCTGGTTGGTTGGATTAGGGTGTGAAATAACCCCTGAGGTAGGGAATACCGACACTCACGTTTAATCACCAGAATCCATCATTGCACGGAGAACAGACCAAATTCTCGTAAGGTTTTTCTTGTCGTAAAAACCATCAAAAACGTTGTTGTATTCGAGTATAAAACTACTAAAGATTCGGTTGATTTTGCCTTCATTGCAAGGCCCCTTCGCTATTCTACGCTATTTAAGGAAAGTAAGGGGTTGAAAATGCCCAAATGTTTGTACGAACTGTACTAATTGCACAGGGTCGCGATCAAATAAGTGATATAACATCATTCTAAGTAACAAGTGTCTTATGCAGTCGCCCTTTTCTCATGTGAAAGATTGATATTACCCTAAGTGATGTAATCTATTTCAATCAACTGGAGCGATGGAAGGCAAAGACAAAAGGCACGGGTTAATATTTAATTTGTATACAAACGTGCTGTGTAACGAAATTTGCTTTCTGACATACAGTGCTTTATTTGTTTGATGAAGACAACGTTTAATTTTAAAAGTACATACTGACCAAACTACATGATTAAAGAGCATGAAAATGCGTGTTTTGTTGCTTGAGGGTCTATAACTGGCATGGGGCATAGGTTTATTAATTGATAAATCAAAGTTGCTTGCATGTTTGTTATAATTAGAGTGTTTGAGATTTGGAAATCGAAATTATAGGTCTGTTAAATGTAGTATTACAAAGCCAAGCCTATATTTATTAGAACGAAAATGCTGAAATGGAATTATTTGGCTACAAAAAAAAATATATACCTAGCTGTAAAACATCCGTTAGTAGGAGTATTCAGAAAGAAGTCTACACATTTTTCGTTTAAAGAGCACTAAAAACTAAGATAGTATTTTAACATCATTTGAATAAATATATCGTCACTTTCTTAAATTATATGATTTGTTATTGACGTTATGCATTTTACAAAATATGAAAGTTACTCGAAAAATGCCTGATTATTAAATATAGGTACTGGAAAATAAATTAAAAATAAAAAAGCCGTTTTTTAGATGAGTTAACAACTGTTATGCAGAAAAGGTATCTAAATTAAAGGAAAAGGTACAGGCGTTAGTCTTCATTAAGGATTACAATGGGTATTGTGAAGGTTTTCAAGACCTTTCGCCCATCTTATTTCTTATCTGCTTCTGAGTTCTAGACTGTTAAAGATTCTATAAAAAACGGATATTTTATATTAATTATTTATAAACCGCCCTTGAATATTGATTTAATTGTATGAAAAATTGTAAAAAGATTTTGACGAACTGCCGGTCTTAGTGGTGCAAAAAATCGGGTTTGATCCTGATGTAGGTCAGATCATATTTTTCTGAAAAAGTCTGAAATCTTACAAGTTTTGACAGGAAACAAAACCAAGGCGATATTTACCACGATAAAATCTTGATGCCTTTTAATTCAACGTTCATAAAATAATTTTGAAAAAAATTCTTTTGGTTACTATGCAAACTTGAGCTTGAAAATATCGGATCACCATATTCTGCAATTTTCTTAAAAATTGCGTTAAAATGTAAGAATCGGAAGGGAGCTAGTTCAGATAATATCTTGGATGATTGACGATTTAAAATCGATTCTAATGATTTTCAAACAAAGCAACAAGCGACTTTTGAAGTGGTGCTTCATCCTGCAGCGGCAAGCCATCTTTGGAAGGTTTTCAGCATTGTATTTCCACATTCTTAGCTCGAAGTTATGTAAGTAATAACAGTAATATTCTCGCGTGATATTTTTTGCTGCAAGTAATCGGTAAAACTTATTACATTATTATTCCAGAAAACAGAAGCGAAACCTTTACGGTGACTTGTACACATGCTACCGATGCCATGCGATTAAGAACTAACGTGTTTCATTTTCTTGGATATGTTTCCGGTTTTGGGTTATAATAATATACCAAAGTCTCATCCCCATTATAAGAATACAAAACCTTCAAATGTTTGAAGATGAATCTAAATCTAAATGTAGCACCTACACATCCATACTACTGATAAATAATGTAAGGTAAAGGTGGCAGTTACACCCCCCGAGGGAGTATGATCGGCAACATGGAGGGTTAAGGCCTCCTAAGTCGTACGCTATACGTGCGGAGTGGTGTGATAAGTACCACGCCTTCCCACCTGCTAACCTCCCTTACTCCAACACTGTGTTCCAATTGCCAATTATTTTTTGTGATCGGGTAGACCATTTGCCGAACATGCAACTCGGGTTGGACCCCGAAACCATCCGTGCTGTAGTCGATTACCTTAAACACTCGAACACTCCGGTGTTACTGATAATGTCTTCATCTTAAGTTCTTTACGAATGGCGTGGGATAAACTTTTCTGTTATAGAGATTCATAGTTCCTCATATTCAGTTTAGAGCAATCCCGTTATGTTCGAAAACCATATGGATAGCATTGATGAAGTTGGACTTCCAGGTTCTTGCTCATCTTTAACTGCTTTTATACCCGGATTGAATTCAGTTTTTTCGTGGGCTTTAACCTGCTCAACAACTTTTCTCCGTTCATTTTTTTTCTTTTGCTCTTTCCATCCCTTGTTTAGTGCCCATTACTTCTAGATCGGCTCTGCTCTTCCTACTCTTCAAATTCTTTTCTTTATTAATTTTTCATAGAGCTTTCCCAGGAGTACAATACGCTAATTCCTCGGTAGATATTCGTTATGTGGGCGATGTTTAGCTAGATTTCCTTCTTCGAAACGTTTGTTAAACAGATTAAGCTATAAGTGCCATTAGTTCGTCTTTATTTAGGGCTTTTTATATATCCTTAATTTTGTTCTACTTGTCATTTGATTCGTTTGAAGTTGTGATGCCAGTCCATAATAACTCTTGTTGGCTAGTTTAATTTTCCCTGTATACCTGCAGTGTTGTTCTTGATGCTATAGATTTATAGTTCTAGATACGAACAAATTCTTGCACTTTTTGAAAGTTATATTTATGTTATTTATTTACCACAAGTATTTTTTGATTATCACTATCTCGTTTATTTATGCACAAGCAATTTAGTATTTGAGATCACTTCTAAACCTGTCTTCTGCAACTTTTTGTAAAGATGTGAAAGTTTCTTTAATGTTTATTACTGATTTGCCAATTATATCAATATCGTCTGCGTACGCTAGGATTTGTATGCTTTTGTTAAGATTGTTTCAGAGGTTTCAATGCTAGCGCGCCTGGCGCCTGATCACTTTTTCTAGGGCTATGTTAAATAACAGGCGTGAAAGGGCATTATCCTGTCGAAGTATTGTATTTTTACTATGTGCCACTATAGTTATGGTTTGTTCAGTTAATCTGACTCATTGTTCGCCTATGTCTGATAATATCACATGCCCCTTTAAAGTCGACGAAAAGATGATGAGTGTTGATGTTTATTTTCCACGTTTTCGGAATAATTACGCGAGATAGCTTATCTATTGTAGATTTTCTCTTACAGGATCTTTGATATTTATCAATTTTTTTTACGGTGTATTAAGAAGTGTTATAGGCTTGTAGTTGCCGCAGTTTAATGAGTTATTTTTGTGTGTGGATGTCAATACATATACACATATAATACGTATAACCCCTTCTGTTAAGTGTATGCTACCCCTTCACTCAACTACGAAGGTTACTCAGTCAACCAGACTTACTTTAACCAAGGCAAATTATTTTATTTTATATATACTTTAACAATCTAGCGACCATTGTGGTCTAGTAAAAAAACTTCTAAAACACTTAGACATTGAAAACTATTCAATTTTGACAAAATATAAATTTTAATTGCACATTTTGGCTTATTAAAAGTTAAGCATCTCTACACCTTCAGATCTAAAAAGTTTCCATGTGTATTTATTAATTTGTACAGTGCATTTATCTATCTAAAGGTTTTGAATTCGATCTCGACTGAGGTTAGGTGAGATTGTTAATGTGGTAGAAAACGTGAAATGTTTGGTAAAACAGTAGGCATCGTGCCAATACTACTTTTCATTATGTCGTTGACTAATGTTTATTAGAAACGACCAAAACCAATTGTTTATGAAAACCTCGTGTTAGCATGTTTAATTGGCTTTATTTTCATATTTAATCCAAACAACTACCAGTACAAGTAATAATTTTAATATTAGGATAATTTAAAGCTATTCATAAATGATTTGCCTTTAAGTGAAAACTTTGTGTGTTTAGTTGCTGATGATAAATCTGTTGTTGTAAAAGGTAGTGATCTAACCATTCTACATAAGAAAATAACAATATTGAACAAATGTTTGCTTGGAGCAAAAACAGTGATCTCTCCAGAAACTCTGAAAAGCTGATTTGATGGTCCTATCGGTGTAAACTTAAATATAAAAATATAAGAGGTTCCATAAGTAGTGAATCCATCCAATCAATAACTTAATAGTGTTAAATTACTGTGACTCACTAAATTGTCATTTGTGCTGCGAAGAAAATTTGAATTTTGCTGCTTGCTACTTAAGGGCCTATGTTGAAATGAAAAACTGTTATTTTGGGTATATTGATTCAGTACAAACATTCACAGAGCTTTTGTAATGAAGAACGGATTATCCGAAAATCTGTTTAATTTTTTCTGTAATGCTTTTTGCAGAAATTACTTACGGTACAATACCTTAACAATATATTTTTTGTATATGCACAAATGCATACATTATTTTAAGAGAAACTAGAGTAATGCCTCAAAATGCGATTAAATCGATCATTACGAAACTAGAATAGTTCAGAATATATATGTTTATATCGATTGAGCCATAGCAGTCATCAGGATAATATATATAATTGTTTGACAGAAGAATTAAATTAAAGTAGGCGCCAACTTTTAAAAGAAAAATCAGTTGACCCTTTTCAGTTGAATACTATTTTCATTCTATAAAAATAGTATTATGAGATTATGACCAAAATGATAATGGTGTTTGATATTGTTAAATGTTTTTCTTTTGTAACAACTCATTGTTATTATTAACACAAAGAAGGGACACATAAAATAGTTATCTATTAGTCTTTAAATTCGAAGCAGTCTCTTCACTTAAATAGAAAAATATTTAACTAATTTAGAATTTTTTTAACCGATTTCTATCTTTCAGTATGTTTTGTTCATCATTTTGGCATTCTTCAACTATATTTTCGCAACAATTTCCGTAAACACAATAAAGCATACATAAAAAGTAATGGAAAGTAGTTGTTAAGATTTTCTATCCACCTTTTAGCCCATGGTTAGCAATATCTCAATTAATTTAAACACATTTTTTATATATTCATCCTTTACACTTTACACCAATTAAATATGTAATTTGGGTATTTCTTTTGATATTACCTGCATTGTGATCACTTCCGTTTAGCTTTAATATAACATTGCAAAACATTGAGGCGTTTAAAATCTTAAAGCACTAAGGAAAGAAGGAAATAATCTAAGAAGGCCATTAAACTGGAGTGAAAAAGCAAGCAATTCGTTTTAGTTTTTAAAAGTTAATGATTTTCAAAATTACTTTCAGAAAACAAATTTTTACAGCCCACAATCATTAAGAAATATTTAACGTTTTTTTTATGAAGTTAATCGTTAATTTTTTAAGGTTTAATATCAGATGTAGTTCTTTAGCTTAAGCACAAGGGCGTTTTTATATTAAAAAACATGTTGATGATGTGCTTATATAAAACAAACATTTAAAAAGCTAAGTTCTAAATTATACCTCTTGATATGCCTAAAGGGAATGCCCTGTTGTAATTTAATCAAACACCGTATAATTACAAAGCTCATTATATTCCTTGATGTTAAATAAAAAAAAACAAAAAGTATAGGTTATTCAGAACATTCTAAATACGTTATTAGACATCTGTACGCTGTTATCTAAAACTGTTACTATTGTCCAGGTAATGGAAGACCATCTGATACTGGACACACCTAGAATGGCTTTCATATCTCCATGTTCTATCTGCAGGGCCGTATTAAAATGTATTAATGTTCTACATACGTTTGTTTAGCAGCAGTTTAGAAACGTATGGTTTTTGAAAAATTCAGAAAAGGTTTCCGTTCACTTTAAAGAAAAATTCGATTTTTTTTAAACCCTGAAACATAATTATTTGTTTAAGACTTAGGTGTGTTATACAAAATTTCTTTGATTTTGCTAACAATAGAAAGAGTTTTACTAATTCAGAATATTAAATGCAAGTAACAAATTTATAGAAAACCAGAATTACATGGAAAATTCTGTTAAAACTTTGTGTTTGGAGAAAGCGTTGGATTGTTCGATTAATAAATAAAAAACATTCTCGTTGACATAGCTCTAAACGACTTTAACAAACGTAAGAAATAATTTTCTAAGAAGTGTTACACTTCTGGCTAATATATTCGACCTTTGCATAGTAAATTTTATAACATTGTTAAGAAAGCAAAAGGTTCAAAAAAGAAGAACTGTGAAATCTAAGAGTATGTAAGTAAATATTTACTTATTGTTGATTTTTACACGATACACTCCTGCTTCAAATTACACAATTTAACTTAGTGATTCGGTCACATACCTGGATATGTGAGGAGCCTGTTCTGTTCCTCATTCATTGTAAAATTTTCTAAAGACCCGTATGGGATCACTAACAATTACTTAGGCAAACGCTTTAGAGCCTTTAGTGTCGGAGATGCCATGCGAGATAGAGTTTCTTTTCAGTGTAAAGAAACCATTGTCAGCCTCCATAACATGGAATCGATTTTAGAAACACCTGATGAGGTAAAGGGCCTTTGAACTTCTTTCAGAAAAATCTGCAAAGGATGCCACCTCAGTAAAGTCATGGAGGTGTAACGGCGCAGCTTTTATTTGGAACTTGTTTTGGTGGTAACGAAAAATTTCGCCATGAAAGTATCGCGTTGAAAGACGTTTTTGAATTAAGTTTACAAAAAGATGGGATTGATTAGGGGCGTGTATTACATATAGTAAAATTTTCAAGCTTATACGCCACTAAAGCGGAACACACAAATTTCATCAATTCGCACAGACAATGGACGATTTGCATACAAAGGTCCATTGTGCCGCCTGTTCCTGGCTCTTTACTGTCCTGACTTTATATCCTGCCAACTCCGGCTACCGGAAGTGACGTTAATTGTCAGTAGCAAACCCACTATTGGTCCGCCTTGATGTGTTATATTTGTAATACTGCCACATTTCTCACAAATTATCCTTGAACGTGAACGTACCCTTAGGTGGGACAAACGGTACTAACATGTGTTGTTATTTGCATTTTTTCTAAGGGAACTCCTTCGAGTGGAAATAAATGCTTTGTTGGTTCCACCGTTTAACAGTCATTAAGTGAATGGCGAGAATGGTAGCAAAATGTTATTTCGTGCGCAATCTGCACGACTAACATAAATCAACTTTAAATTTTATAAAATATAATAAATTATTGCTCATTAATGTAGGTAGCTGCATATTTTACTTATTAGAAAACTGAACTGTTGACAAGTTTTATTTATGTAAGTGTTGAGGAAAAAATTCGGCCACTACAGAAAAAATTGACCCCGAAATGTCATACAGTTACCTGATCAAAGGCGATAAGTCAATCTCACATGACAAGTTTACGTGAAATTGCATATATTTTAACACTTCAATTCAAACGTTTTGTTGTCTTCTTTGAATGTCTACGTCTACAAGCATTGAGCATCTTCCAAACTATCTTCCTCATTTTATTTATTTCTGTAGTTTTTTGAAAATTTAGGGAGTATATTTTTTGAGTCCCTTTTTTGGGGACATACTTTGAATGTAATGAATGTAATAATATTTCATAATTTACTAAAATCCATTACAAATACTTATATGGTTGATAATTGCTTTTCAGTTGATGAAATACTATTTTTAATTTAATCAATTGCAAAAGCCGGTGACAATATCCTGTCTTGTGCAATTGCTTGCAACACCATCATCTTCTTTGGAAATTTTGATTTAGGACGTACCATAGCTCCCAATCCCCATCTATCATAACAAATCCCTTCACGCCGTATTAGCATGGGATGGGCCTGGCGTAATCCGGGATTGATCCACGGGGATCTGCTCCATGTCAATTGATGATGATGATGATGAGGACGTACCACAGCTTTCACAGAAGTTGGCTGATCTGGTACGAAGGAAACAAACTGATTGGTATTCATCTCTGAGCCATCCCATTCTACTTTGGTTTCACCGTCGATGATAAAGAAATTGTTACCACCTGAGCGTACCGATTGTTTATATAGCTTGGCACAGTTCTTCATTGACTTAGCCACGTCTGACATTGATCTTCTCTTTTCCGATTTAGCGGTGGCACCCGCTGACACGTTGGGACAATAAACTAAGTTCGCACCCTATTTATCCAAACGTCTTAATGTTCCAAACACAAAAGGGCAGGAGGTAAAATGAACCTCACTTTCTACAGTATGTTTCACTTTACACGAATCCACTTAAATTACTGTGTTATTAATAACGCAATTAGTATAAAACTTTTACCAGTGGTAGATGCCATTAAGAAGAATCGTTTTGTAGGAATTAAAATTTTTCAGTAAAACTTCATATTTGGAGTATTTTTGTGATTAGCAACAACTTTTTTATACTTTTTTGCTCTATCTTAATCGCTGCTATGACTTTACTTGAAACGCCAGTTTTTATTTTAATCATAGTGGGCTAGATTTGGACTCTAAAAAAATTGCATTCCTTCTTAATGACCTCTATCACTGGTAAAAGTTTTATGTTAATTGCGTTATTAATAACACAGTTATTTAAGTGGATTCATGTAACGTGAAACACGCTGTATATCTTGAACAAACTAAGTGAATTCAAACCAAAATTGGCATTTAAAAGTTATATTAATTATTTAGTATAAACCATTTTTGCAAATATATTAATTAGTATTGTACTGACCTAAAATGTTCTCTATGTTAACTTTCCTTACAATTTTTATAATGATATATCGACCAGACTACCCTAAGAATATAATTGCCTAGATTTTCCTAAACGTCTCCAAATCACTTAGAATGCTCCTGACTATTTCAAATTTCCCCAAACTACCTTAGCTTTAGAATTGACAAGATTGCCTCAAGTGCCCATTTAAAAGAAAAAGGACAGGGCAGACCATGACAACCCCTCGTGTGGCAAAAAAATGATAAAAGGAACTCTTACCTTTGACAATCTCAGACACAAAAACGAGCGATTTTAACCCAAAATAGTCAGCAGTCAAGGGTCGTAAATTCGATCACAGGCTGTGCACTCGAAGATATAGTTAAAAAAAGTATGTACCTTGGATGGAATTAGTTTGCAGATCGAAATTTGGGGAGGTGCCATTCTGTCCGCGATTGGAAGAAAGCATAAAAAATATTTTCAGAATTTTTTTAATTCCTGAAAATTGATTAATACGGTCTTTATATCCACAAACTATTTCCCCTCACAAAACAAGCAAACAAACTCTTCTCTATATTATCCAGAACATCGACTGGAACAACAAAAATTTGTCCTTCTGAATTTGTTGTATGTCCTAGAGAGTAAATAACTCCCTCCTGAATTTTCTGCAATTGGAATAAATTTTTTTCTTGGAATGTTTAAGATGATCAACTTATTATTTTAGGTTTTGAGCGTTGGTTTTAATTTTGTATACTGTCGTATAAACCATCTTTATATAGGAAGGATGTTATAAAAACCTTCTTTGATGGTTTTGAGCCTAGTTTTGACCCTAATTTAGAGATGGGCCAAATATCTTTAAATGGGACAGAAGCATAATTTACTTGATGCAGGGGAAAGCCTAACTTCAAAATGTTTAGTACATTTGATGGAAAAGAGGAACTCGAAAAATTAACTTCTTTTAAGTCTTTATCAGATGGCTTATTTAATAAAATGAAAACCTTCAAGGACTGGATTTTCTTCTCAAAGACAAGGGATGGTAGTTTAGTAATTTTATTTTTTATATTGTTATTTTTCTAGTGTGTAAGGGTGGCAACACTAATCGGATGTAGTTAGCAACCCCCAAGTGCAAGGATTCACTCGTTTGGTTGTTGCCAAACGAGCCTTACCTGCTGTGCAGCTCGTGCAATACCATGGTTTACTCAAGTTCTTTTAATTTCTTGCTTAATTCGGTGCACATTATTACTACCTATCGTTCATTGATGGGTCAAAGACAGAATTGAAAGCAATAGGGATCAGTGTATCAATCCTGGGCAATACTATTACCATCTTTCAAGCTGAAGTGATAGCAATTTTAGAATGTGCAAGACTAGAGCAAAAACGAGAAGTAGGACAAGAACCACTAGTGTACTAGCTAGCATCATGTAAGTTAACCAGACATTGTGTGATCCTGGGCAAAGGAACAGGCTACGATCAGCATGGGCGCCGGGACACAGCAGAGTGAAGTGCAATGAATTGGCCAAAGTAGATGCAAACTCCATATTCACAGGACCGGAAGATCATAAGATCTCACTAAAGGAAAAAGTGATGGCGGACTTAAGAACGGAATGGAGATATACAGGAGATAGCTGCAGACAAGTAAAAGAAATAATTAACGGGACAGATTTAAGCTACTCCATTTTTCTTAGAGAAGCTTCTAGGCAATGTATTAGAATAATAATAGGAATAATGACAGATCAGACTATATTGAGAAGACACTTGTATACCTAAAATAGGAGTAGAGGTTAACCCATATACTGCAGACAGTGTGAATCAGAAGAAGAAACTGCTATGCATTTTCTAGCAAAGTGCGAGAAGTATGAAGAACAGCCGAAGCAATATTTGGTACGAAGACGATTAGACCGGAAGAGGCGAAGAAACTGGATCTAAGCAAGATTCTAAAGTTTGTCAGATTAACGGACAGACTCGAATAAGAGTAGACCATAATCATATCGTTCATTATTTTTTATGTATCACTTTTCAACAATTTTATTACACTTAAATTAGATGTAATATGTTTATATTGTTTATATACAAACGTTATTATTTCATTAGTCAATCAATCGCAACGATAATTATTATCAAGAAAGGAGCCTTTTTGAACTTAAAGCAGCACCACGTGTTTTGAAGCAGCAGCGATTACAATTGCAACCCATCAGTTTTCGGTTAAAGTTCAAGTATTACAGTAATGTTGGATTAAAGATTAAAGTAAAAAAAAAAAAGAAATTAGACATAGCAACAAAAATGCAGACTGGTGTTAAACTTCTAATACAGTAGTTGTTGGTGGGGGTTTTCAGAAAAATTACCAAACCTATTTACAAGTTTTTATGAAAAACCTGTTTAGAGAAAAATATTACTCCCACAGGGGTGTAAACTTTTGCTTTCTGTCTATAACATATATTTCCAAAGGAGCGATCCTTTAAAATTAATTTATAAAATCTTATATTGGCTCGAATTCCATACTTAAGAAGAAGAAGAAGAATACCAGACAAATTAGTAATTATAACCGTGTGAAAGGGTACTTCAAATACAAGTTCGTTAATTTTCTTATTATAATAAAAGAATGCCCAAAAAAATTATAAGAAAATAGAAGCAATAATTGACAAAAACCTATTTGAAAGAGGATGTGAAATGTACAGATGATCAAAGGCAAAAGCAAAAGAAGAAAGAAACCTATGTATGAAAAGACCGCACAAGGGTAATTTTAATATAGCAAAAGAGTGTGTTAACTCACCAATATTTATTGTTAATCGATCCATACATTATCATAAAAAAATGTAACCAAAAATATAACCATAAACCATAAAAGTAAAAATGCCATTCGATTCGAAAAAAGTTGAGTTTTACTTGGAAGGCGTTATTGATTCTGTTTACGTATAAACATAAAAATTGAAAAATGGGCCGTTAAGTGTACCCTTGTAAGGTGACCACAAATCAACTTTAAGAATGGTCGCTATAAGTTTCACCCAACACGGCTATGGTGTTAATCCTAACTTGTGTGCGGATTTATTTAAGGGTTCCATTCCATACATTTTTTTTCGCAACAACCCCTTCATATTTATAGTTATTGTTATTGCTTCTTGACTCTTTTTGCAAAAGCTATTATGTGCGCTTACGTTGTTAGTTATGGTTATTTAGGCATTGCGTGCTGATTTTTTAATTTTTCCTGGAGATATTGGCAGTGTGTGTGTGTGTGCTGTCTAGTTCCGCTTTTGAAGTGCCTTTTTAGCACGTGATACTTTTTAAGATAAACTGATGAAATTATACCTTGCTGTAAAAAATAATGGCAAACCATGAATAGAACGAGCCGAAAGACATTTAAACGTCTTGCTGAATTAAACTTAAGGGGGCTTTTAAATATTCCGAAACGAAGTTCTGCGTAATTTCGGAGGTGGTTTTAACAACCAAAATTTCAAACGTTTTCTGATAATATCAAGCAGATAGAAAGGCAGTTATGAATTGTTTGGATGGAAATTTAAACATACAGACTTACAAAAATAGCTACAGGATAAACAAAAATGATATTGCGAATTAATCATCAATAAAACGGAAAATATCATAACAACCACAATAACGTTTGTTTGTTCGGAGTTTTGTTTGTTTCATGATGGAAAAAAATAATTATAAATATGGGTTACAGTTTTCATTTCTAGGTTATTACTCATTTAATTAAATTAGGTTTCATTTTTAATACGCTTTGTCATTCCTTTGTCATTTTTTGACGATGATTGTCGCTCCTTTCAGATATCGAATAAACCGTTGTGCAATTAAAATTAGTATAGCTATGAATCTATTTTTAACAACTTTAAAGTTAAAATAATCGAAAGTATGAGCTAACTGGATTCTTAATAGAATCGGAATTTTTATTCCGGAACATCCAGTTCACCTTTCCCAGGTTGCTAATTTTGACGTTGCTTTGAATGACTTTCTTATAAAATAAGCACCTTCAAATCTGTCATTTTCCAACTAATAACAACCTGTTGTAAGCTGGTTCACGTTGTAAGCTAACTATAATTTTCGACTTAGAACTTTCCATAATTACTAATAAGAAAGTATACAGATTCCCGTTTACGACATGTATAGTGAATTCATTTGAGAACAGTGCACTTTAACACCGCATTAAGTAAAACGTCTCTAGGAAACGGGCATTTTAATGAGATGAATTAAATTATTTAAATGAGATAAGCTTTAAAGGCTGCACATGGAAGCGTATCATCAAATAGTCCTCTTAAGTAAACTTGTTCATCGTTAGTTCGTAACATATGTAATTTATTATTCATTACCAACAGTGATGGTACTTATTAATTCACCCTTTTTCTAAAATTTGCTTGGTACGTGTTTACAACAGGATGTTAGATGTTAACTACACATTTGTTGTATGGAATATATAAACACACGAAATGCTGCGGTGAAGTCATGATAGTGATTAGTGAACCAAGCCATCACTTCCTGCTGTTAAGTAAAGGCAAATTTTGCCCACTTTAATACAAAGCACATGCTTATAATTGCTCCCGAACGCCGTTTGTATCGATTGCTTTTATATTTATGAACGAACATGTGTATTTTTAAAGGTGATTATGACTAACGATTCAAATTTTCTTTACGTGCAAGTTGAGTTCAATTAACTTAAAAACAAAATGAACGAGATTTATGTATCAAACCGTCACACATTTGCTCATCGTTCATTCATTCACCGTCGGTTCTTCCTCCTCACGTTACTCCATCAGATCGAGCACGTCGAGAACAATAAACAATAATTTACCGGCAAGTGATTGCTTGTCAATGTTACTTGTCATAACCATACGAGACTCATTAGCATGCCGGGGCATAAATCATAGAGCTGTACTACAACAGCGGCTATTTTAATATGCAGCAGTACTTTATACAGCAATCGTAAACAAATCTTTTCTCGATAAAAAAAAAGTAACAACGTGCCCATATATATCTTAAATCCCAGCGCACTTCTCTGAAAGGGATGTTCTTTTCAGCCATGAATAATTCAGCTAGTTAAATCGAATTTATTTGCGGTTGCTGGAGGCGTTTCCAGTCAAACACCGCGAGGGCTGTTGACTAGACGGTCATTTAGATTAACCCCATCGGTCGGTAATCAGTGGGCTGCACAATGAGTTTTAGGAGCACTTGATATTCGATGGTGGTGATTTCAATGCAAATCAAAGTCGTGTTACTTCGGTTTGGACATTTCTAGCGTGCTTGTTCTAAGTAAATTTAACGATAAGAACCGGGAAGGGAGAATGCTTAATAGAATGCTTTTTTTCTACCCACGTAAGGTTAGGGAAACGAATTGAACTTTTATGTATTTTTTAAAGCTTTAGTTTCGAATTAAGATAATAGCTTTGGTTTTTTAACCCTCAGAATCAAGTTAGACGTTTGATAGTTGTGATAACCCTGAAAACAGTGATGCTACCGAAAAAAAGAAAAAGACGACGATAATTAATACGCAGAAAACCTTAGTAATCCAATAATTATAGTATTTTGTAAGAATACAATAGGCATCTTTAATTTGGATGTTTTGTTTAACCTTTCGGACTATGTCTAGCAGATAAAATCTTTGCCCTTTGAAAGTTTTCTAAATTTTTCCTTTAATCTCAGACTTTCCTTGAAATATTTAATGACTTATAAATTCTATCGACAAAATTTATTAATTTCTCAATTTTAACGGTACGTTAGTAAGTTGTATCTGACAGCTGTAAAATTTCATGCTCTTCGCTAATTTACGTAGATAAAAGATTTTCTAGAACAAATTATCTTAACAAATTTGATTTCAAATGGATAACAAACTTCGTTTTTGCAAAATATTAGATTTTAAATTAGACGCAGATTTTGTTGTTAATTTAACAGTTTGCATGAATAACTTGTTGCTGATCGTCTGATATTTGTAAGTTCTCTTCTACTTTTAAAGTAGGCATATTTGTCTGTTTTTCTTCTTACGTTCACGGGATGGATTTTGTGGACGTCCACCAGCTCTCTGCCCATCTTTTCAATGGTCTTACCAGATTGCGTTTTCCTTGTGGTTTCCAGTCTCTTACTATTTTGATCATTGTTTTGTTGTTCGCACGATCTATGTGTTCATTCCAGAATTTTCTCCTCCATTTGGTGAACTTACTATATCATTTATCTGGCATAATAAATAAGCAATTTTTAGTTTGCAACTTATTTTGTACTGTATTATGCTATACAATTGATTCGAAATATTCTTGTTTCTTGTATGGAAAAGGTTCTTTGTAATTTCGCCTCTGCCTTCCTTTACGAGAAACTCAATACCAAATTAAATATTCTAAATTTTAAAATGTCGTCTGTCGTTTTTCCGTATCTTTAGAATGAAACAAATATTATCAATATCAACAAATATTATGAGGTTGTTAGTTTTATGACTTTACACGATATACAAGTTTATAAAATCTTATCTCCTACCCATTGTGTCCAAAGTGTTACAAAAGCATTTATTAAGGAGACTTTTTTTATTTTTTGAGAATAATAGGTAAATACCCAATCTAAGTTTGGTCTCAGGTAGATGCATTCCACAATAGCATAAATCCATAGAGCTGTGCGGAAGATCAATAAAACCTTTGAAACCAAACAATACAGTTCGACCGCATTTCTGAACATCACTCAAGCTTTTGATAAGGTGCGGTATATTAGTTTCCTATATAAACTCGGCACTTTTCTCCTGCTGAACTAGTTCCTAATCCTTAAATCATATCTCCATAAGAAACACTTCCTGGTATTGAAATTGAGTAATACAGAACTCTTTCCAATAAACGCTGGAGTACCTCGAGGTATTGTATCTGCTATTTATTGCAGAGCTACCGACTACACCAGAAGTCTTAATAGCAATTTGCTGGTGACACTGCAGTCCTAGCCTCGGATAAGTGATCCAATCATTGCCTCGCAGAAACTGCAGACAAATCTAACTTCCATTCAAGATTGGTTAAAGAAATTGAGAATAAAAGCTAACGAAACCAAATCGGCCTCGTAGGCTTCACCGCACGAAGAGAAGCTTGCCCTCTAGTCCATGTAAACAACAGACAATTACCACAAAATAAAAGAAGTCAAGTACCTCAGGATGAATTTTGACAAAAGAATTATTTGGCGTAAGCACCTTTTTACAAAATGAGAACAATTAGGAATGACCCTTTCCAAAATGTATCTACTGCTTACTGGGACAGAAATCCAACTTAGTTTAGATAATAAGCTACTGGTGTATAAAGTAATACTTAAACCTATGGTATCCAGCTTTGGCACACAGCTTCCACTTCAAATATAGGCAATCTGGAGCGTTTCTAGTCGAACTCATGAGCTCATGATAGTGGATGCGCCATAATTTGTACCAAACATCGTTTTACTAAGGGATATCCAAACATCAACCATCAAGGAAGAACTTCAAGGCTAAAGTTTACAGTATGCTGTTCGGTTGACAGTAAGGTGTTCGAGTTAGTGCCTATCCAAATGACTTAGTAGTGAACTTAGTGAATCAGCCTATTAACAATAGGCGATTAAACATTAAAGAGACAAGTGTTACATGATCTGCTACTTTTGAATGTTAATGTAGTAAATTTACCTTAAAGTTTTAGTTTATAAATCTTAGTTTGGAGCCTTTTTGTAAAGCTACAAAAGCAGAAAAGTCTAACTAATTAAGGAGCATGCTACTGAGCATTCGCCTACATTGTTACATATACAGGGTGAGTCCTTAAGCGCGGCCGCCGACTCTATCTCAGAAAGTAGTTGACGTACGTTAACGGGGAAAAAAATTTACGAATAAATGTAAGCCTAAGAAATCCATTAAAATGCCGATTCTTTCAGCGGGCGGTGAAATCGGAGGGCGGCATCATTAAATCGCACTTTTTTCGAAAAATTTGTAAATGAAGGTCTATTAGAATATGTCTAGATCAAAAGAACGTCTAATTTTACATAAAATGAACTTTTTTAAGTTTTAATTAATTTTGACGATGGGCTGCGGGGCGAAGACATAACCTCTAACGTTAAAAATAGTTATATCTTTGGTTTAGATTTTTCTTTTTCATAACACTCGGTATTTTTCTAATGCTATAAATATTGTCTACTGAAAATATTAGTTAAAATTTTTTTCCAACTTTTTTTCTAAAATTATCGGCCCATTTTAGTGGAAACTTGCCTCAACTGCAAGTATCTCAAAAATTTCAAATACACAGGAACAATAATTTTATTACTACGTTATGAAGAAATTAAAGACGAAGAGAATGCAAACACCGGAGGTCTCTAACATCAATAGAAGCGGAAATATTGAGCAAAATGCAACCACGAAGAATTTTTCCGAGTTACCTAAAGATAAATCAACCCATTCATGAGAATGGGCCGATGTGATTTTGTGTATAAATCTGAAACGTCAAATTTCTAGCTTCAGTGGTATGACTTTGTTGCTTTTTAATTGATATTAATAATTTCGTTGTTCCTGTTATTGTGATTGTTCCTGTTCTTGTTGGTGTTCTTGTTCATGTTAATTTTAATTGTGTTTTACTTGTTCATCGAGTTGTTCTTGTTAACTCTGTTTCGTCTTGATTTTGATATTTGCTATTTGCTGAAAATTGTTTACACAAACGCTGAAGCCTTTGATATGCTACGGATTTATTTTCAATGTCACGAAAATGAGTTGATTACTTCAAGAACATACAACATTACGTATCCCAATCGGCAGCCCCAATCGAGTAAAGTCTTCCGTCGATTAGCGTTACGTTTACAAACCACGGAAAGAGTGCAACCAACTCCAGAAAGAGTAAGACGGCGTCCAGTTCGTAACGAAGACAATAATGTGATTAATGTTCTGGCGTGCATTGAGATAAATCCCCATGTTAGTACAAGAGAAATTTCAAGAATGTTGGAGATATCTCAACGAACAGTTGTTAAAATTGTAAATGAACAAGGCTTACATCCATACCATGTTGTGTTACATCAGTCGCTCACCGAAGATGATTTTGTGAGCAGACTGAACTTATGTTACTGGATTCGAAATATGCTAGAAGAAACTCCTAATTTATTGAATCAGATTTTGTGGGTCGACGAAACTACATTTGAAAGCAACAGCCGGGTAAACTTCCACAATATGCACCTTTACTCTAAAAAGAACGAGAACTCGCATTGAATGCGCACTGTGAACAACCAACATCAGTGGTCAATGTCTGGTGCGGTATTCTTGACGGACGGATAATTATTGGTCCTCGCATTTTTAATGGAACTGTTAATGGTCAAGTGTTCCTGGACTTTTTAGTTGACACTTTGTCAGGTCTTTTAGATGACGTTCCATTGGCCACAATTTTAAACATGTGAATACAAATGGATGGATGTCCTGCTCACTTTTCAGGGGCAGTTAAAGATCACCTTAAAGCGGAGATCGGTGGATTGGCAGATGGAGCGTCTTTCCATGGAGCCCAAGATCCCCTTAACTCAGTGCTTGGATTTCTTCCTCTGGAGTCGTCTAAAAGACATATTTTATAAGAACCCCACAACTACCCGTATTGATATGATACACAGAATTAGAAATGCAGTAAACAACATTTCGAGAGCCGAAATTGAATCTGCTGTTCTATCGACTCGGAGAAGAATTGAAGAATTGAGGACTGTATTAGAAGTAATGGGAAACAGTTTGAACACCTTGTAACGGTTCATTTTCCGTTATATTATTTTGCTCCTTTCAATTGCTTATTTACGGTGAATGCATTTATTGAACCTCTATTTATTATATATTCACTGGTAAAAGATTACGTAGTTAGTGACTTTTTGGTTTTGAGTAGGTTTTCTGATTTGGGGAGAGAGCGTCATGCGCATTTGATGATAGGCGTTGGTTCGAGAAATCTTGGCTTTTTCCGTTGGGTCTTCTGCCGAAGCAGTTGAGTTTGAATTTATCCCGAAGTTACCTATTTAATTCTAATAGAATTTTCGTAATTATAACTTCCGAGATTTTCGGTTTTGTTTCACGTTGTGAAATTATTTTTTAGAAGCACCAAGATTGTGGTGGTAAGTGGAGATTTTTGCCTTATCATTGAACGCACGTGTTAATGGCGACTTTGTTACAGCTTCTTTCTTTTCGTTTGGTTTTATTTTACGTTGCTTTACCGTACTCCGGCTCTTTTGGTTATTGCCTTTTTGCGGCTGCATTATTTATGGAGTTGAAGGATGCGGTAGTATTGAAAAATTATTTATCATTGCTGATTATTCGCAACTCGATCGCTTGGAGGATTCAAGGTCGGTGTTTATTGAATTGTTAAGTGTCGTCGAATTTACCTGGTTTTATTCCATTTATTAAATTTCTTAATTTTTAACTTTGCTTTACTTAAATATTTGTACAATTGAATTTTGAATTTTAACGCCTTCAGCTAATTTAATTTGCATTAATATTAATTATTTCATATTCATCTTTTTCGCTTCACGAAATAAATTTATATTTTTGTTGTAATATTCTGTAACGCTTTAGGTTGGTTTTTCCATTTTATTTTATTAGCATAACGAATTTGCGTGTTTTTTTTCAAGGTAATAAGCTTGAGTTTAAACAAGGCTATTGCTATTTATTTTTGATCGTTCATTTTTATTAGACTTGTTTTCACTCAGGTAATAAAGGTAAGCGCTTATTTTTTATTTATCCACCTTGATCGTTTTTTTTTTCATTCATGTATATCTTTCTTTAATTCAACTAACGTTGATATTTAGTTTTTTTTTGGTTCCTTTGAAATTAACCTAAGCGATTTGTTTTTGTACGTTTGGTTGCATATTTTTGCTCTTACTTTTTCTATTTAATTTGCATATTGTTAACTATTTTGAAGTCATTAAAATTACTTATTTGTATTTCTATATTTTTTTGAAAACTGAAAAGTTTTCTGGCGCCCAATTTTTTCATTTTTTTATTAGTATTCACTTTCTGAGTTTTAACTATGATAAGGCAATCCTCGGCGATCTACGGCCCTCGCAAACAACTAAGTTAGTCGGCGAATTCTTTTGAGTTTTTTGTAAGTATACAGGTAGGTGATTATTTTTCTTTGTTTCGCTTTTACCTGTTATACTAAATTGACGCAGCAACGTGGGGCTTTCGAGATTGCTACTGGTTTTCTCCCCTTATCATTTTATCATTTCTTTTCGACACCTTTGTTCGGACACTTTGTCATTTTATTAATTCGCCACCATGAGTTTCAACGTTAATGCTTTGAGGGGCGATGAACTCTCTTATGAACTAATCTTCCGAGGGATAGATCCCGAATTCATGTCCGTTGACCAAAAGCGCAAGGCTTTACGTGCTAAGTTAGCCCTGGAGAAATTAGATACCTCTTTAATAAACAGTTACCCTCCTATTCAGTACGATGTTCCTGGTGAGTTGGATGTTTGTGGAACGAAATTGAGTGAGCTGTCCTCCCAGATCAATAATGTTTTTCTTAAAAAACCTACTTCTTCTGAATGTGTGAAACTTGACGCTCGGTTGTCCCATTTATTTGCTAGGTTGAATCGTTTGAAACCCGAAAGTGACTTAGAATGCCTTCACGCCGATAAGGTTAGTCTTTGTTTGGACTTACTGGACTTAGTTAGGAAAACTGTTGACGACGATGAAATCCCTGAAGATGAATCCGAGGTTGAACAACCCGAATCCAATATTGAAGAAGTTTTACCGTTAGCTAACTCCACGAGTCAGTGCCCGCGGGTCTCTTTTTCTGACGTTCAGGTAGTTGATTTATCTCGTCCAAGAGCTCCTGTATCTTCGGGTGGTGGTCCAATTGAAGATCCAATTGATGAATTACGTCGTCAACTTGATCGTTTACAACTCTCTAGAGCTACTTCGAATTTTACCACGACTGCTAGTTTACCTTCTTTTACTAAGTCAGTTCCTGTTTGTAAATGGGGTTTAACTTTTACCGGTGACGCCAGTGTTATTGGAGTCAACGCTTTTTTACAACGAGTCGAAGAACTTAGAGTCGCTCGCAATGTTTCTTTTGATCAATTGTTTGCCAGTGCGGTAGATCTATTCTCTGGTCAAGGTCTCGTTTGGTTCCGAGCTGTTAGGAATCGTGTTACTTCATGGTCCGAATTAATTGACAAGTTACGTTTTGACTTTTTGCCTAATGATTTCGACGAAGCATTGTGGGAAGAGATTAAAAGACGTAAGCAAGGTTCCGACGAAAAACCAAGTTTGTTTGTAGCCGTACTTTTAAACCTTTTTATGCTACTCAACTTTCGTTAACTGAAATTAGAGACGTTGATCAACTTCTTGTTTTGTGTAAACGGTTAGAGGAAGTTAAACTTCAAAATGCTAGGTATAGAAATCCTAACCTTGATTCTTCTTTACCCCTCGAACCTGATTTAGCTTACCAACCCAAGAAGAAGCCTCCAAATGTTGTTAGTGCCGAAGTTTTCACTTCTAAACCTGCTTCTACTTCTAAAGTTTTTAAGAAAGTAGCGAATCGAGCTAGGTCTAATACTAAATGTTGGAACTGTCAGGGTACGGGACATACTTTTCACACCTGCTCTCAATCCAAGACTATCTTTTGTTACGTCTGTGGTAACCCTGGGGTTTATTTTGCCAAATGTTTAAGGTGTCATCCAAAAAACGAGGCTTAGGGATTGGATGTTGCAGCCGATCCATCCCTTCTGTAGAATTATTGAAGGCTGAACTCGAATTATGGCCATCTTGGTTGAACGTGGTACGTAATTTTTGTGTTTCCTCTCCTGAGACTTCAGCTATTTTTGCTAAACGTTCAGACGATAACAGGCCCTATGTTTCGGTTTTTATTAACGGCGAACCTGTTCAAGCTCTCTTCGATTCTGGAGCCAACCAGACTTTGATTGGTAAGAATGGTTTTTACCTAATTCGAAAACACGACCTTAAGATTAATAAAAGTAATTTACCTCTTTCCTTAACCACTGCTGATGGTAATTCGCAGACTATGTTGGGTACTGTATCACTTCCTATTTCTGTTGACGGGGTTTCTAAAACTCTTGACGCCGTTGTTTGTGGTACTATTCCGTCTACTCTTATTTTAGGGATGGATTTTTGCTACTCTTTTGGAGTTAAAACCGACTTTGTTTCTAACCAATTTTCGGTGGCGGTAGTTTCAGTGGGCTAGTCGGTCCTGGACTAGTTCGCTTTACCTTGGCCTAGTGTGGTGGTGGGTTTAAGATTTTTACTGCTACTCACTGAAAGTTACCTACGTTCACTGATGTATTCTTTCGGGAACCAGTGCCGGGTGGCTCAAGGTGGTAGAAGTTTCATTTGTTTTTCGGCTTGATTCCATTTTGAAATTTTCTGTTGTCTTTTTAGTCAGCCACACGAAACCAACCCTCCTACCCTCTCCTTCTTCTGTGGTTGTTTTGTGCCGTTTTATCCCATTTTTTTATTGTTTTTTCTCGGTGCTGCCATGCTGTTACTCATCTATTTTTTTGTTCATTAGTGGAGCTAACACTAGTTGTGTTAGGGTGGTCGGTTGGCCCACCGGCGCAGCAGTTTTCATCCATGCAGCGAGGGGTCAACTGGCATTTGTTATTGTCATTTTTAGATGAGTAATGGTTGGGTCAGTACTGTGTTTTTTTTTCTCTCCTTTATTTTATTTTTTTAGTCCTTTGTTCTCCTTTCATGTTCCTCATTTTCTCCGCACCTTATTTTTCTCCAGTTCCATCTTTGGTGAGTTCTCTCCTCTGATCGATGGTTTCTACTTTCGTCGTCTTGGTTGGGGGGAGTGTAACGGTTCATTTTCCGTTATATTATTTTGCTCCTTTCAATTGCTTATTTACGGTGAATGCATTTATTGAACCTCTATTTATTATATATTCACTGGTAAAAGATTACGTAGTTAGTGACTTTTTGGTTTTGAGTAGGTTTTCTGATTTGGGGAGAGAGCGTCATGCGCATTTGATGATAGGCGTTGGTTCGAGAAATCTTGGCTTTTTCCGTTGGGTCTTCTGCCGAAGCAGTTGAGTTTGAATTTATCCCGAAGTTACCTATTTAATTCTAATAGAATTTTCGTAATTATAACTTCCGAGATTTTCGGTTTTGTTTCACGTTGTGAAATTATTTTTTAGAAGCACCAAGATTGTGGTGGTAAGTGGAGATTTTTGCCTTATCATTGAACGCACGTGTTAATGGCGACTTTGTTACAGCTTCTTTCTTTTCGTTTGGTTTTATTTTACGTTGCTTTACCGTACTCCGGCTCTTTTGGTTATTGCCTTTTTGCGGCTGCATTATTTATGGAGTTGAAGGATGCGGTAGTATTGAAAAATTATTTATCATTGCTGATTATTCGCAACTCGATCGCTTGGAGGATTCAAGGTCGGTGTTTATTGAATTGTTAAGTGTCGTCGAATTTACCTGGTTTTATTCCATTTATTAAATTTCTTAATTTTTAACTTTGCTTTACTTAAATATTTGTACAATTGAATTTTGAATTTTAACGCCTTCAGCTAATTTAATTTGCATTAATATTAATTATTTCATATTCATCTTTTTCGCTTCACGAAATAAATTTATATTTTTGTTGTAATATTCTGTAACGCTTTAGGTTGGTTTTTCCATTTTATTTTATTAGCATAACGAATTTGCGTGTTTTTTTTCAAGGTAATAAGCTTGAGTTTAAACAAGGCTATTGCTATTTATTTTTGATCGTTCATTTTTATTAGACTTGTTTTCACTCAGGTAATAAAGGTAAGCGCTTATTTTTTATTTATCCACCTTGATCGTTTTTTTTTTTCATTCATGTATATCTTTCTTTAATTCAACTAACGTTGATATTTAGTTTTTTTTTGGTTCCTTTGAAATTAACCTAAGCGATTTGTTTTTGTACGTTTGGTTGCATATTTTTGCTCTTACTTTTTCTATTTAATTTGCATATTGTTAACTATTTTGAAGTCATTAAAATTACTTATTTGTATTTCTATATTTTTTTGAAAACTGAAAAGTTTTCTGGCGCCCAATTTTTTCATTTTTTTATTAGTATTCACTTTCTGAGTTTTAACTATGATAAGGCAATCCTCGGCGATCTACGGCCCTCGCAAACAACTAAGTTAGTCGGCGAATTCTTTTGAGTTTTTTGTAAGTATACAGGTAGGTGATTATTTTTCTTTGTTTCGCTTTTACCTGTTATAACCTTTGTTATACTTATTTAAAATGTAAAATAAAATAAAAGCTAAATCAACCAAATAGGATGTCTTTGTTCCGCTAAATTCTTCATTAATGCAGTTTTTCATACCTCCGATTTTTTGCATTTTCTTTTTCTTTCGATCTCTCTTACGATGATAACGAAATTCCCGTTGTTTTGCAATAAAAATTTTAGAATAAACGTATTTTTAATAGAGAACCTTTAAAAATGTTCAGAAATGTCGAATGCTTTGAGAAAAAATTGAAATCAGGAATATCGCCCGTTTAATTGAAATGCTAATCGCCCAAACAGACTTATCGACTGGAGCTTAATATTGACGTAAGCTTCAGCGGTTGAAGGTGATAACAAAGGAAAAAAAAGTCAGAGATTTGACGTTTCAGATTTATAAATAAATGAAGTCAACCCATTCATGACTTAGCTAACTCGGAAAAATTCTTAGTAGTTGCATTTTGCCCAATATTTCCGCTTCTATTGATGGTAGAAACCTCCGTTTTTTGCATTCTCTTCGTCTTTAATTTCCTCATAACATAATAATAAAATTATTGTGCCTTTGTATTTGAAATTTTTGAGATAACTGCAGTTGAAAGCAAGTTTCCGCTAAAATGCTCCTAGAATTTTATAAAAAAAGTTAGAAAAAAATTTCAACTAATATTTTCAGTACAAAATATTTATAGTTTTAGGAATATATCGACTGTTTTGAAAAAGAAAAATCCAAACCAAAGATATAACTATTTTTAACGTTGGAGGTTATGTCTTCGCCCCGCAGCCCATCGCCGAAGTTAATTAAAACTTAAAGAATCCTGACTGATAGAATCGGCTGCTAAAATATTTTTAATGGATTTCTAATGTGACTGCAGCACTCACTATCGTTCGTGCTGCAAACTTCACATTTGTGTGGCAAACATAAGCTTTAAACACTTGTATTACAATATACTATAGGTATAGTTTTGCATTTTGAAAGGGCAACACGCAAATAAATATTCTGTTCAAGAATAGTAAATATCAAGAAGATATTTAACTTTAAATAAGTTAAAATATAATTAAATCAATTACGAATACGATAAATAATTAAAATAATTAAAGAAAATAAAATAATTTTAAAACTGGAATGGAAAGTAATTTGGATTGAAAGAAGGAAGGAATTTGGATTGAAAGAAGAAGTAATTTGGTTTGGAAGTGAAAACAATAATTTAGACAGCAAGTAACTTGAACTAACAGTAAAGACAATTTGGATTTATTTTTGGAAATTTTGTATCGTGAGTGTGACATTTATAATTGTAAGATAATTTTAAGACAGGGTTGATGGGATAAAAAATAAAAAATAAATCTGCATTAAATATCTGAGTGAGAATTTATTTGTCAAGTTAAATTGTTAATAAAACAACAACGAATCTTAAGAACGACCTTTTGGAGATAAGAGTATCAGAAATAATCAAAATTAATTAAAGGGCAAAATAATAAATTAAATATTGTTTGACTTGGGGAATCAATACATGAAATTATAAATTAATCAAAAACATAAAGGTTCAATAATATTGAAATCCATTTTGTTAGTGGAGTGTAATGTAATTAAAACAAAGTAGTCTTCTCCACAATTCTTTAATTTGACAACTAAAACGTTGTAACAAACGTTTTAGTTGTCAAATGAAAGAATTGTGGAGAAGACTACTTTGTTTTAATTATAAAGGTTCAAGTTAAGTCAGTACAATATAGAGAACTGTGTAACAGCATAGGGAAAGTTTTGATAAGGACCAATAGAATAGTTTTTCGGTGAGGGGCAAAGTGGCCCATCAAGTGCTCAGTACTACCTCAAAATCACTGGTCCTGCAATGTGTATTTATGTATAGGAAAAAGCCCTGACAAATACTTTCCAGATGAGCAGCAAAAACCTAGGGAACACCATTGTCGTATGATACTGTTCTTATGAAAAGGATTGTTGTATTTCCTTTTTTAATTTTTGACTAATATTTAGCTCGATGGATAGATTATTTTATAGAAATATTTATTTTTCTAAGTATTATAACTTTCTGTAAATTTAGTGTAAAAATTTAAATTGCAATTAATTCTTCGAAACTCGTGGAAAATAGTAACATAAAGGGCAGATGTTAATATTGAAACAAGAATTCTGCAAAAGAATGCTAATCAATTTTTTTTTATACAAATTTTCAGATGGAGTACGAGTATTTTTAGCCACCTAACTACAAAATCTTTAAATTAAGAGAAGTCTGACATGCACTAATAATACTTAAATTATTCGAAATGTTCTTTGTATAAAATAAAGAAAATTAAGGCATAATATTTCTGAAAATCAAACACCAAAGATTGTAATTTGACCAAAAGGTGGCAGAATTTACTTAAAATACGATTTTCCTTAAAACAGCCTTTATCGCAACTTGCATTCTGGCAATTCAACAAAAATTATCTTTGCCCTTTTTATTCCATATATTATTTCCTTAAAAAAATCCGAAAAAAATGAAAAACTAAAGCGAATTATTTATTACCGTCGTTCTTTTTTTCCTGTGTGCTATAATGAAATTACGTCCCTAAACATGGAACAATATTTTCATCTACTATCAGGAGAAATATATACTTCCTTTCATATTTATGTTTGTATTCCGTGATAAAATTAAAAATATGTTCCTTTTCCCTATGTAGGAGTTGGCACTCGTGCATGATATAATTCGGTACAAAGGGCAATCTTTTTTCGCTTTCATATTGTTGTCAACTCCTTTATATTTTTTTATATCCTAATCTTCAGGGGGTGTTTTGTAAACTAATTAGATTAAAATTTATGGCCGGGAATTCAAAAAGTAAATTATGTTAACATAAATCATTCGGAAAAGTGGGGAACTTACTAAATTTGTGTGTACATAAATTATTTGGGGCGCATTTTTTAGGTATAAAATTTAAGAAATTATTGCTTCATTTTGAAATTCATTATTAACGCTGGTCTATTGAACAATACAATTTGCGAATTAACTGATTAGTTCCTACTAAATCCAAAACTTTGCACTTTCTTTTACTGTAAATTACCTTTTAAACCTAGAGACTATAAAAGAAACGTTTCAACGTTCATCAGTATTTCCAGATAAACGATTCAAAGAAAAGTTCCAAGATAAATCACCGATGTAAGACTTCAAGAAAAATGGGAAAAACCGATACCATCAAGAATTCGTATAAAACAGATAACTTTAAAAATAAGTAAAGAGTTTCAAAGTTTGACTTCATCAAATACGTGCTTCTGTCATTCGAGTCATAAATTGAACTGCTGTCCAACGATTTACCGAACCAAATCTCAAAAAAAGTACGAGCTGACAAAGGCTCCTACTTTCGAACTGATAACAAAAGATTTATTGAACTCTGATAACGAAGACTTGGAGCAAAGTAAGACGTTCCCAAGATACTTAAAACATCACTTAATAAAAAAAATCTTAGGAGTTATTTTTGATAACGGTTACTTATCAAGCAGTTTGTAGGTGTTTGACTAAAATGTATAAGAATTATCAATATGCAGTAGGAGGATTCCGATTCATAATTTCAAAACTAATGTATTATATCTGTTCTATTAGTTAGAAAATTAAATTAGCTTTACGTGTTTTATTAAGTGCTGCAGATTATTGAAAGTGTGGTAGAACCTGATTAGATTATTACTTATGTTAATACGTACATGGCTAACTAGGCCTAGTTATAAAGTCTAGCATTATTAAATTATAACGGAAATGGAAGCTCTCATTAGGGAGGAACGTAACTTTCTTTCGTAGAAATTTTAAACATGCTTGGTGCATTGGCTTAATTTAAAACATTTAAAGGTAGTTCAATTTATCCTAAACTATAAATGCAAGTTTATTTAAACTTTAAGCTGGCTGCTAATGGATTAAGCAAAGTACCTTTTCTTCTTATAGTTCTAACGAAAAATACAAAAAACTGCAAATTTGCGACAGCAATTTATGTCGAAAATCAGAGTTTATCTGAGTTTTACTTAAATACATTCTTTGATTTAAAAGTTTAAAAATGTATCAATGGAAAACTAAACGTTTCAATTGTTAATAAACTGAAATTTGCTGCCCACATTTCTGTCCCAATTAAATTTTTATCCCTCAGGGCATAATTAAGTTGTATTTAAGCAATTAATGAATCGATTTCATTATAAGTAAGTTGCCCTTTAATTTTATGTTCCACGCTTTCTGTCACAATATAAAGAATAGACAAGTCTATCTATAAATTTGCCCTTTAATTGACTCTCATTGATTTATAAGTATCATTCACTGTTTGAAGTTTACTGAACCACAAGTTGGCCACTTGTGGTTCGGTGGGTGTATGCCCCGAGGTCATAATTTAAAGAACGAGTTAATTATCGGAATCCGAACCATAAGTCCGCGTTTTACATTTCCGTATTAGGTTTTTTGAATTTATATTAACCGCCGGCTAATTTTCGTAGGCGTTACTAAAAGTGAAGCGCCGCAGAATACGTCCCTGGATACGCAATTTTAAAAGTAAATGAAGTTTCTTCAGTTTTGTATGCTCTGAGACTTAAGATAAATCTCCTGACTGATCTGTTAATAAGGCCGGTTTATAACCAGTCAAACGTGAGATTGCAAGCCATCGGGGAATATTCAGACACGTACAGCTCACTGATTAAGCAGTCCCTGTTAATCTGATGAATGCAACACAATCTAATACCTATCCATGACAAGTAACCGCCCACAGGTTGTAACTGAGTCAAGATACTTCCTAACCAATTTTTCTTACGGGTTCTGGTATTAAAGATTTATAAATTTACATAAAGGGGTTTTTCAGTTTGTTTTTGTCATTTATTAGAAAGGATGTGAAGTGTGAAGTGTGAATAATAATTGAAGGCGTTTGCAATTTATAATTCTGCCAAAGAAGCTGAAATACTTTGTTGTAATTTAATCGTATGATAATTTTTTTATGCAAAGTAAATTTTGCGCACACCATATAACTTTCTGCTAATGAATTCCTATTGCTATTTTATTGCAAGTGCAGTCTTAAAAAGATTTAAAAAACGACTTAAATATTTGCATTTTTCCACCACAAAACAAAAAGCAGGAAAAGTTGTATTATCTACAAATATTTAGTTACTAAGTAATTAAGAAGAATAATATACTGGACAAACCGCAGTTTAAATATTACCAACAGATACCTACAACTAAAAACTAAAGAATTACATAGGAGATCAAAGTAAGATGTGAAACGTGCATGTCGTCCATTACGTTTTATAAGTTTCACATTAAGAAAAGAAAAAATGTAAATTGATGTTAGTCGGCGCGACTTCTATATTACAACTTATAAATATAGCGGTGTCGTGTTGCAAATGATTGACGATTTCATTTAAGTGTAATTATCTTGGTTACCTCTTTTCAGAATTAATAACTTCAAATAACCATTTATCCAATCGTTCCAGTTTTTAAACCCTGCGGAATCTAATATAACCTGATAGCTAATGCAATTATAGGCCTTTCCTGTACGTTGACAGTTCATATTCGCCCACTTTAACGCTCACGCGTTACATTATATTATCATTACATACGCATTTATCTAAATTTACTCTTAAGTACTTAATATTTTTCTAGTCTAACTTTATATAGATAGACTCGCCCCTTTTAAAAACCTCCTAAAGCGATTGTATCAGCTAGTCGTAAAATATTTATCGGCGATGTAGGAACAAAGTTGTTAATATTATGTGCAAAAATTGATGCCACGGATAACAACAGCAACATTTTGATTTATAGCTACTTAAGAAGTTGTCGGTGGGTGTGATTTCCAGCACGTTTCAAGAAAAGAACTGATATTGGCACGGAAGCTACCGAAGCTCTAAATCACTCCCTATACTTAGCGATGATTTGTTCTTCGTATTTTATGTCAGCATAACATCCTTTTTTTAACCTAAACGCAAGAAAATTCAAGCAATTATAAACATAAAAGTTTCCAAGCACCGCAACCATACTAAGCTATCACCATTAAATTACTAACTGATTAATAAGACAGACAAATCCAACAAACGACACTTATTATGCCGAAGGAACTGACAAGACTTTATATGCAAATTGTCTGTCTCGGAGAAGTGTTCATTCAATAAAACATCTGCAGACATTAGAACTTTATGCTACTACAAAGGTCCTTTCGAGAACAGAATGCTTTTCCTGCTTATAATTTATATGTAAGACTGTTCAGACACTTAAAAATATATTATGGCGCTTATTTTTAATAGCACTTCTGGTTAATAAATTTTATGTATGATATGTGGCTAGTCATTTCGATTATGCTGCTTGTGCACTAGATTTTTCATATTTATCTCGCTGCAGCATACAAGAAAACCAGAAAGGATAATTATTTTTCTGTTTTCACAAATAACTGCTTTAAAAGTTCGATTGCTGAACAGTTTCGGTGTTTATTTTATTTTGTTTACTGCTACTTTTTTGTAATGAAATGAGACGAAATATCAGGTTTAAATGCAGGCTGTGAATATTGTTTACAAAAGCTGAATCATTTTCAATTTGAAAGGGCTTTAAAGACTAATGAAAACTATCTAAAAATTCTGCTAAATTATAAGTTTTATTGATTAAAAGACTATAAGGCTTTGTTCATTTTAGCCCGTAACACATCCAAAGCAAAAAAGAACATAAGTATAGATTTTTGCCATTTTCCGATAAACAAATAAAAACTTCTAATTATTCTTGTTAGTAATAATTTCTAAACAATAATTGCTTCCATAGAAAATGTCCGAAAGGACAATTTATTAAAACATGAAAAATGTAGCCTGAAATTGTACTTCAGCCACCAGAACTTGAGACTTAAATTCGAAAGGCGGGTTCAGGTATGGTTATAGGTTATAGGCATAGATTTAGTTCATGTTCATAGTGGGTTAGACGTATAGAACTCAGATTAAATTTATGATTCTGTTTTTTTTTTAATTGAACACCAAAACTCAATAGTCGAAATTCAAAACTGACTGTATGAATGGAAATTTGAATACCTTTTTCCCGATTCAAAACTCTAACTAAAATTCGAAATTCAGCACTGAAACCTAGAGTCAAAAGTATTTTACTTGAGTTGAAGTTCGAAGTTTATTCACAAAAAATAATCAAAGTTCGGATTTTGATTAAAATGACAACGCCCTAGAGCAGTAAATGTTACTTCCTGAAATTGTTAAGAAATGGAATCATTAGAGATGGCTTATAGAAATTCCAAAACATTAAAAGGGATAGGAGCATTTTAATATAAAAAACAGTTAACTTTAATTATGTAAAATCCTTTACTTCAGTTACCAAATTTTGCTATTTTCTTAATGTTTATGTAAAATAGGTGCGATATGAGGCTATTCGACAAAAAAGAAATGAAGACATTTCTGTTTAGGCAATATAAACGTTCGAGATTTTGAAGATTCCTCAGAAGAATTCCTTTCAGTTTCTTTAATCGCTTTTAATTAAATAATTTATAAAGGTAAACATCAATTGGTCCGCATGCTACGGATTGTCTGCATCGGACGCATCGGAAAAAAATATTTGTTGCATTAAATTAAATTACGTTCCTTTGTTCGAATGGCACGATAATTTGCAAGCATAATCTAGCATTGCCATAATTAAATCAATAAACATGTCAAATTGCCCGATTGTGCGGAAATAGATATAAATCCTCAGAAGCTTACCTTCAGCATTTTTTCACGATGTTTATTTCTATTGAGCTAAAACAGGAAACTGGGGCTTTGCACAAAAAATTCAATAAACAATGATCTTCTTATATCCTTCCTGCTGTGTATTATCTTAAAAATCGCCAAGTGTGAAATGAAAAATTCAAAATTTCGATCAGCGTTTGATGCTTTTAACCCTTATAATACCATGGGGTCACTGGAGACCCCTTGCGTAATGTGAAAGTACTTAAAATTCTGAAAAAATTGACTTCTTCCAACATACTGCTTTCTAAGTTTAGCTGGAGCACAATTTCTATAGCTTGCATAATTTTGCCAAAAAATGAAAAAGTCACACGTAATACCATTGGGGATACCAGATATCAGTGACCCCAGTTATTAAATATGCTATTTCATCATGTCTCTTCTATTCCTTTAGTTATTTTGGTATCTTCCTTATGTCTAAATGTTTCTTGAGGATGAAGTGTTTTGTAACGTATTCTCTGCTCGTACGGGGCTTCCCCGATTTCTGTGCGGGTAATAGAATCCCTCATTTTCCTCCTTCTCTCTGCCTGCCCGGTGCTTCCCCGAATTCTATCTAAGTGTTGAAAATTCTGCGTTCATACAATTCGTACTGTCCTTGCTCATTCGTTCAGTAATCATGACTGGAAAAGGTATTTTACGACAGTGTTTTGAAGAATGTGACAGTGATAGTGAAGGTGACGAAGATGTTGCTGCCAATGCAGATGGTAGCAATGAAGAGGATTTTACTGAAGTACAATCAGAATACGACCCCGAAGATGCGTCTGACGCGAAATCTACATCCAGTGATATTGATGACCTACATGGCATGAAGATCTGGGCAGCATGCTACAGTAAAACTGCATATACTTACAATTGCCAAATATATAGGTATTGGTAAAACAGGAGACCAGCGTGAACGCAACCAAAATGTATGCGAGTTGTCTTAGAGATGACAAAGGGATTGGAAAAATCAGAGAGAAATGTGACCACTGACAACTTTTTATAAGACTTGATCCTGCAAGAGAAATGGAAAGGAAAAATTTTAACATTGCTTGATACAATTCGAAAAAATAAACCAGAGCTCCCACAGGAATTAGTGACTACGCGCGAGAGGGATGTATATTCAACAAAATTTGGTTACCAAGATAAAGCCATGTTATCCTACTACTGTCCAAAAAGAGGAAAAATTGTTACCTTGCTATCAACTATGCATAACAGGGGTGAAATTTCTGAAAATGAAAAGAAAAAGCCGCAAATAATTATTGATTACAATAAAACAAAGTCAGGTGTGGACACTATGGACAAGCTTCTCCGAACGTACACTGTTAAAAGGCAAACAAGAAGATGGTCTGTGACAGTTTTTTTTACAACCGACGAGAATTTCTCAAGCAGCTAGGAAAAGAATTAGTTGCTACTGGAACAAGCGCAGAAGAAGCTTCGACGCCACAAGGCCATCCGCAAGAAACTCGAGAATTAAAACGTGGTAGATGCTAGAAATGCCCCAGAAATTTGGACAGAAAGTATTGTGGCGTAGCCGGTTTACTGATTTATGTTGGGAATTAATATTGATAAGTAACTTTAATAATTTAGGTAGAGTCTTGACCGACGTCGCCACTTGAATATTGCTTGGATTTTTACGAGGGGTGTTTAATTAAAGTCCAATTTAACTAACATTCATGTATTTTATATCTGTGCTTTAGCGTTACCAAATATTACACTTTTAGTCGAAGTCCCCAATTCAATGTTATACAAAAATTAGGGTTCAAATCGAGATGATTTATTCTAAGTCCAGAGTCAAAGTAAATTCTTTAACATTTAATAACCAAGTTCTAGTTACATTTGAAGTGACTAAGTCCGTAAACGAATTTAAATAACTTACTTGAATATTTCACAAGTTCTAAATTACATTTGAAACGACAAAGTCCATAAAGAGAATTTAAATTATTTACACAAAAATACAAGTCCAGAATTAAAAAATGAAACACTATTACATGAGTATTATGGCAATCATCGCCTTGGAGGGTATCAATTCTCTGTGGATACTGTTTGATGTTAGTTATTTGATGGATTAGACTTAACCATGCTTTTAGCATAATTTTTGAGGTATTTATTTATTCAGAAAATTGATCCCTTCTCTCAATATAACCATGGGAAATATCGAATTGTACCGGAGCACGTGTGTGGCCTTGACTGTCACCGTATGTTGCTCTTCATATCTTACCTTCTTAAAATATGCAATTCGCCACGTGTAACTTGCTTAGTGGAATGACCTGTCGTCATTCCGCTTGCTAGTGTACTTAAACTGTAATTTTAATATTTTTTATATTAGACTTTATGACAGTATTCCAAGAGATGTCAGAACTGCAATCGATTTGTTTGTAATGATCATCAGATAATTACTTGCTTTGAATGCAAAACAAACGATTCATAAAACTATGATTCTTGTCACTATTCTTTAATATAATTTACTAAAAATTTATAGTATTGTACATTATTTTATTTAATAATTTTTGTATGTATATCAAAAAAAATATTTGTTTTTACAAATATTTTACCCAGTTTAGTAGAAAGCTTATTATTTATTACTTTTCAATAATCTTACCTTTCTGCTCCAGATGTGATTACTCAGTTTGTTATAATAAAGCCAAAGATCAGTGGTTCCAATCCCCGCGAATTTTATACACAACAAGTTTTTACAATTAATTTAAATCTCCCAAGGCGAAAGAACTTTTAAAAAAGAAGCACTTCTACATAACATATTTTAAAATCATTCTAATAAATAAAGTCCCACGTATTATAAGCTTCGATGAATTTACTATATTGAGTTTAACTTTAGAAAGAAAACCTTTTTATTTGCATTATATAAGATTGTTTTCAGGATGATTTTGGTGCGAAGTAAACTAAAGTTCTGAAAATCTCTTTACAAAAACATCTCAAGCTTAGACACCTGATAAGTAACCACAATTCAATCTGTCTGAACTCTCTCCAGAACTTTACAACTTATATCACTGAACAAAGTACCTAATGCAAACTCATGAATAACTTTTATTCTACTAAAAATCTAAAAATTCGTGATTTGTAAGCTGCGAGGAGGTTAAAATAGTTATTTATACATACAGTAAGTATAGAAGGCAAACAATTAGAAATATAGTAAATTTAAAAGCAGGGACAGAAAAACACATTTTTAACGTAAGGAGTGCTTTCAGTTCGTCATTAATCGAAATTTTGAAATCGTAAGTTCACTGTCAGAAGAAATTATTCAGAAAATTCCAAAGAACAAATTACAGTATGATAACTGTTACCTTGGTAGTATTTATAACTTGTGAATAATAGCCTTCTTAATTTGTTGTCATGTACATAAGTTCGTTTTTATACCTTCAGTTTCAATTCCTTGCGTTTTTATTTTTACTGCAGCAAAATACTAAAAAATAACTAAGACTCCTTTGAATCTGTACGTCTTTATAGCTGTATTTTTCTAAAGTTCTCTCACATATTTTTTTCGTATTCGAGGAACTGCATTATCAAATTCGGTAAGTTAAATCCATCTTTTATCTTCTTAACAGTAATAAAGTCTGTACTGTAGCTAGACAAGGGTTGCACAAGAGTAGGAAAGGTATCTCGCGTAAATCCCTCCACCCAAATCATTTAAGTTTAATTGTCACATTAAATAATCGACCGCCGAGTTGGTTGCGGCCGGATCACCTCCGCTAGTGCAATAACTCGGTTACCAGGGAGACCACTACCCCAAAGGAAGTTGCCCTCAAGATTTATACATTTCCAGGGTCTGCTCGCGAGGGGACTTAAGACAGGACGCCGGCAATGTAAGACACGGCTCAGACGCTGCAATATCTCAGACAGGTGTGTAATCCACCCCGGATAAGTTCGGCTCTCCTGTCTTCTGATAACATCGGATGGGGTGGATGCGAAAACGTCATCATGCGAAAAACTACTCTTTCTTACAGTTTCTTAAGGGAGCTTCAGGGGTATTTGTTGGTCGAGTTTGAAAAGCTTTGTGGTCAAACTTTTGTCTAATTTTCTTCCGTTCAGGATTTCTATACTAATTCTATTGGGTAAGATAGAACTACGTTAGAAGGTTTGTTTGTGAAAATGATAAACGAAGTGGGAACGGAAATGACATGCTTGTTTGGATTAATATCTAATTTGAGGTTTAAGTCTACACAACGTGTCATGCGAGCAAGCACAACAATTAAATCTGATTATAAATTGTCGTATGTAAAAGCATTCCATAACCCATATAATTTAAGAGACGCATAAACAAATGTTTGAATGTCATTCGTTTTATGACACGTTAATTCTGGTTTATTAGCCGGTGATAACTCAATGCTGGTACAAAAGATACGCCGCCCTAAACCATTGTTGATATTAGAATTATGCGTGTAGTACATTCCTGTTGACTGTTGTGGAAATAAAGTTTTATTCGTGGAGCCCTATAAATATAACCAACACGTTTATTGATTGTTGCTCGTAAGAGTCTGTACTAACCTGCAAGAATTACCGACAAAATGTTTTATCAATTGGTAAACTTTAAGTTGCAATTTTAAAGAAAGAAACACACAGCTTTCTTTTATATTTGAAGCTTTCTGTAAATACCACTTCATAAAGCAACAATTTTCTGTCAAAATTTGAAAGCAAAGTATCTTAGAGAAAAATAATACTAATTTTTTAAATTTTCATGGAAAGTGTTTAAATTTTCTAGAACGTTGGGAATAGCTCTAAATAGTTATGAATTCTTTGTGAAACTAACTCAAAAACTTGATCAATTTGAAGTGCTAGGAAATTTTTATATAAAATTATCGCTCGCCCGAAAGGGTGCTTCTAAGAGTTGGGGGTAAATTTAACAAAAAACTTTTATGTGTAAGAATAATCCAAATTCAGCAAAGATCCACTTATGTAAAAATCAGTAAGAAAACGTTTTTATTTCTTGACATGTTTTGTTAAAGAACGACAGTTTTATTTTTAATAAAGCATATACGTTTAACTTTACAATAATTGGCCAAACTGGTCTCTTTCTTCTTGAAATTTTAGAGCAAACTTTGAATTTCTGTATCTTCACAGGATATGAGTAAGTTAGGTCAAAATAGTCTACGTTTGCCTTAAAATTTTCCATAAGTTTGTCGATATAATTTAGAGATACCCTGTATACTTAATGACCCTTCAGCATGTTAGAAGAAGCAGCATTTAATTCCTAAACACAATTCATGTAATTTTCGAAATTCCAGAATTATCTGAAAATAAATTATAGTCCTTTGAGAAAAATCTTAAATTATTTACTAAAAGTTTTATGTATGTCTCAATGTCATAAAAAGAAACTAAGAGATATTATGTATTTGTTACGTTTGCTGCGTGTGGTTTTAAAAGAATTAAAATCAATTGTTCAGCTACTGAAAATTCAGGAAAAGATCTGAAAAGAAGAGGTATTTCTGTAACAGGGCATATAGCCAAATAATTTTCTTTAAAAAAACATTATTTTTAACATGTTTCCAATTATCTCCCCCACAAAATATTCAAAACGGCCTTAAACGAAACTTCTTTAATTCTGAAGAATATCTCTTTAAATACCTTGGTTACTTGACTGCTTTAGATATTTCAACAGGAAATTGCATAAAGAACTACTTTAAATGATATTTAATACCTACTTGAGATACTTTATGTACTATGCATATTGAGATGATATTGATATTAGTGGGTATATAAAATAAGAATTAATATTGATTTTAATGCAGATTTAATTAAAATAAGTTGTAAAGGTTAGATAGATCGGATAATGATTAGATATAAAAAAATGTACATTGTCGTATTGTAATTGAAAAATGAATATCTAGAAATAGAAACAGGGTTATGTATTGAACGATTTCGGCTTTGGTAACCAAGCAGTAAGAGGGAGTTTTGGTAATTGTTAATGATATAAATTAATAGGGAAACCAGGACGACAAAAAAGAGACGAAAAAAGATAAATAAAGAAGAGAATTTTTCTTGACTCGGAAAAAATATAAAAATTCTGATTTGAAAATTTAGAATTGTATTTAATTTCAATTACAAGTAAATAATTAATTGAAAATAGCAGTTCGTTGAAGATTGTGCTACATCCATACAAATATTGATGGTGGATGGAGAAAATCGTTTTCTTGAATATAAATATTGATAGTGGATGGTGTAAGCAGTTGTGGTGTTTTGTGAAATAATTGGAAAACTATGTATTCGCAGTGAGTTAAAAAAATAAAAAAAGCATTTAGATAGGGAGATAGGGATAATAAAAAAAATTGTAATAAATCTTCATTTAAAGTTGAGTTGTTTTATTAATCTAATTAATAGAGCTATAATCCGAACTTTCACGACGACCCGAAATGTACATAATATAAAATTGCAAAATCATAGCAATATATAGCAACAGAATAGAGTAGAATTTTTTCAAAGTTTTTGTTTATAATCAAAACGCTGCATGGAAATGTATTGTAAATGCATTTTTCCTTTTGTTTTTTCATTTTCAGAATAAACTAGTACAGCGTTGTAGTAATTGGGCAAAAAGAATTATAAATAGGAAAATTGTTAAGGTAATACTAAAATGCTTAATTCGTTAAGAAATAGAAATAAACCATAATATTTTTTTTGAATTTAAATTGCACAACTCGCTGTAAATTTATAGTAGTGAAAGAAAAATGGGCAAGATAATACTAATAAGCACTCTCTCATGTTTAAGTTCCCTTTAAAGCTCTAGATCTAGAACAGTGCAAAATTATAAGCATTTTTATTAGAAAATATGTAATTGGGCATGGGCATCTGCATGAATTTTATTACGAAACGTTAATTAAATAGTTTTCTACGAGCCCCAACAACTATATGTTCGGACGGGCGTCGTTTTTTCATAAATAGCTAATAAAATGTATTTTTTAAAGGAGTTTCACAAATGTTACACATTTCTTAACGTTATACATATGTTTTAAGATCTGCAACAGTTTTTACTTAAACCAGTTTACTCTTTTTCACGAGTTACACGCTAAAAGATTAAAAATTTGCAGAAATTTGCTGACAACTAAATGTTTGGACGGCAACGTTTTTACTCGCTTAAATCTATCAGGCGTTGCTGCAAACAATCGCATTGAGTTTTTTTTTACTGTTATTGCTATGAAAAAGTAGTGTTTTACTTCTATCTTTATTGCCGAGAATTGCTCTGAATAAGAAATGGGTCGTGGTTTAGCCACCAGTGAAGCGAATGCTGTAGGAAATGGATCCACAAGTCTGGACTGAGTTTTTATAAAGTTTCACATTAAGATCTTTGTTATAGGCCAAAGAAAACCCGTTATTAACAGAGGTAAAAAAAAAAAGAAAAGATTAGCATGGGCAAAGGAGAGAGCGTCTTGGACACAGGAAGATTGGAATCAAGTCATTTTTAGTGACGAGTCCAAGTTTGACGTGTCTGTAGGGGATAGTCGAAACCAAATCATCAGATCCAAAACTGAAGCATTTCACAAAGATTGCCTTAAACGAACAGTTAAATTTCCTAAGGGGTTGATGATTTGGGGATGCATGTCTTCGAAAGGGGAGAAGCTCCTTCAAGCACTCATTTGTTCCTCAACTCGCCGCTATGCGGCTCGTTTCGGAATTTCAAATTCGTGCTTGAATAGATGCCTTCTGCAACGTGTATTTTTAATATACTATTCCATGACCAAATTCTAGAACCGTTGCTGAAGAATATTTGTAGGTTTGTTTCTATAACTTTTAAATAAGTTTCTCCATTATTTTAAACAGTATTAAGAATGAAAGCAGCAGGTTGCAAACCTCTTCAAATTCATTAATTACAAGTTAAGCAGGATTAAGGCGTGAATCTATGCTCTCTTTGTCTGAAAAAAGGGGCTTAAGTAGTACACAAATTCGCCAAGTTATTAATGATGTTTGATATTTCATGAATTATTTATTGATGATTTATGATCTAACAAAGGAAAAAAACGGTATGTTTTTATTTTAATTCAAAAATCAGTCGATTCTTCCACGAAAATGAATATTTCAGATTTGGAAATCTAAAAGACGTTCATAAATCTAAATATAATTTCAGTGTGAGGTTAAAAGTTAAAAGAGATGTCATAAAAACTCCATTAAATCAAGAACCTCATCAAATAACAAAATACCATTTACAGGAAAGCAATATTAACCGTGCAAAAATGCGTAGGTTTAACTAAGAATGTTTAATTTAATAAATAACTTACCAACTTCTATGGATTTCAAGCGGTGATCTGTGTTAAATTGGTTTTCCGTATTATCCAAGCTTGGCTTATCCTGTAACAAGTTTAAACGTTAAGTGAATCCTAATTGCATTTACATTTAGACTGCAATCGATTCGAGTGCGCATTTCATGAAATAATCAGTGCATATTGTAATTCAGCATCAACAGGAGTAAACGTTTGGTTACCCCTGGATGGCGCTACGCGTGTGGATGTGAGTTTGCACGCGAAATCATAAATTGGCCGCGTACACGATGACATTCTTGTTCCGTTTTATTTATGATGTAATTACATTTTGTTATCTTGAAATCTGTACGCTTTTATAAGCCATGCTATACGCTGTGGAGCTTTTTAATGCTTTTATTCCATGCACAATGTGTCAACTTTTTTGGGTCTATTGCTCTTTTGTGCTTTGCATATTGTTGTATTGTTCTGTATATATCGTGCTATGATACACTAAAGAGGTTTTAATTGGTTGTTTGAATAAATATCCTCTTATAAAAGAGAGAAAAAAACACGTCCGGACTATGTTTTCTGGATACCATAATATACGTAACACGAATTCCTCCGGCTTAGGTTAGTACAGAAGTGGATTAATTAAGTAAATAACTAAATGCTGTTTAACGGTTTATCCAATTAAACTTAAATACTCCGAATTGTTTCTAGAAAATTACTATGTTCTGCACAATAAATTTTAAACCGTGGTATTTCCTCCGAACTGTTAAGTTTTGGTTTAACTAAAACTTTAGAAGTTTAAAGCAGATGGTCTAATAATATGTTAATATAGTTCTTTCCAGACAAACAACTTTAAACTTTGCAATCCATCACGTGCATGCATGCGCATAAATTATTTAATAAACACATGGTCTACACTGTAAGTTAGAATGCCGCGGGCTCTTTTTCTGAGACATTCGACGCAATCCTGACATTTTTAAATATTATGTTCGACTGAAAGATGTTATTAAAATCCTAGATGATTAAGTTATAAACGAGTTATAAAATGTCTAAAAGTGGACTTTCAGGTAGTGATACAGGATTTGTTGTATGTTTTGCGATCAAGAAGAATCGCAGTCGTGGTCGAAATGACTGAAATTCCGTTAAATAAGATCAGGTTAGATAAGCATTGACTATAGCAGGCGATGCTGTCAAATTTTAAGGCTTTCTGTGAAAATTAAGATGTTTATCTAAAAATTATAGGCATAAACGAAAAAAAAGGAAAACTTCTTTTTACAACTTTTAAGTGACTATAGGTACTATTGAAGTGCGTAGTTTAAATGTTAAAGTATAACAAACTTTAATCGAAGTGTAGTTAGTGATAAGTTTAGAAAATCAATGCATTATCCTCATAAATGTGTAATATAATTGTATTTCTTAGCATTAAGTTTCAGGATCAGTTATCATTCATGTGTATTTCCAAAACTAAAATGCATGTATGTTTTTGCAATATTATATGCGAATGTAGGTAGAAGTACCATCAATACAGGCCTTTTTAAGGCTATATGAGCTACCTTCCACCATTTTTCTTCCTCTATAATTGTATTTCTTTGGCTTCTTTGATTTCTGTATGGAAGACAGTATTTTTTCAACCAAAAGATAATGATCTGAACTGCAATTGGATCTTCGATGGACTCTACAAATTTGTGGTTTTATTTTTTTATATTGTTTTATTATAACATAATCTATGGCCGACTTCTGATGTAAAGATAATCTTTCCCATGCATAAATATGTACATATTTATGGGGAAATTGGGTACTTATTTGTAATTCTCAGTTGATATTGTTTATTCAATTAATCTTCTGCCAGAATCGTTGATACCCGCCCTATATTCCAACTTTGTCGACCACTCTTGACCTACCCTTGCATTCAAGCCACCTGCCACTATCTCTTGATGCCCTGTTATGTTGTCCAGTACGTTTGAGAGGTCTTAATCAAATTTGTCTTTATAAGATACATCTGAATCATCAGTAGGGCCGTACACATCACCATTACTAGTTCGAATCGGTATAGTGGCAAGGTCATTGTAATTATTCTTTCTGATATGCATGTAGTTTTTTTATATATTTTCTTAGTTGACGTTTTACGAGGACAGAAACACTTCCTTTCGCCCTTATAAATTTTGGGACTCCTGGCCAAAATTCTAAATAGTTATCCAATTCTTCTATACCTTGACTCTGCCCTTGACTACGAACGTGACTTCGTAATCGTAATTATCACCCTGTTGTCAGATTGACTATCTTTGTCTATCGTATTCTCTGCACCATATTAACTGCTACCGTTGATTGAAAGAATTCAATTAACGCTGCTACTCTGGCTGTTTCTTCTAAGATTGGGTTGGTTCCTTGAGTTCCTTTTTGGTTGTTTATTTTGTTCTAAAAAAATTTTGAGAAATTAGTCATTTATTCACACTATTTTCCATTCTCTCCGAAAAGCTGTGCTATTGTATTTCAGGAATGTTTCCTTTATTTACGTTTTTTTGCTGTTTTGTTTCAGTTATGGTATAATACACGTTGTTTGGTTATTTTGCATTATGCCTTTTCCTCGAAAATTATTTTTGTCTTTTGTATTAGCTCAAATGACATTTTCAGAATCTTGTACTAACTATAGTTTTCTGTCCTACTTGCTTCGTTACTGATTTTTTTTGGTTTTTATCCCAAGAATTTTAATCGATTTCCAGTTTCCCGTTCCCGATTCCGGTAAACCAATCCGGGGTCTAATTTAGCCTCGTGACTTCTGCCTTCCTTTCATTTTAACAATTTTTCGTAGGGTAAGCTGGGTTTTTGTTTCCTCCTGAGTTGAAGCGCTCTGAATATTTATTAATTTCCTTTTAATCTTTCCATCAGTAATTTTTCGACCTCCTGATTAGTAAGTGGACCATTATTGACGAAAAATTAGAACCGTAAGTGGAATTTACCGTTTGTTTATTGTTGTCATAGTAATGAATGTAATAACAGTACGCGAACTAGTACTGGTAAGTGAACATTATACTCCGCCACGTGACTTCGCAATTTTATTGTGACAGCTGTCAATCATGTTAATTTAATTTTAATATTATTACGTTTTTTGATATTTTTTCCCGGCGGTCGAAAAAATAGTATATGCGCCTTGTTCCGTAAGTATTTTTTTGGCCTCGCATGCTTAGAAAACCTCGGCTTGCTCGTCCAAAAAATGCTACTTACGAGCACTTAGCACGTAATATACTATTACGATACAAGTAACGTATGAAGCCTTTTACATTACGAGAGAAAAGTTTGAAAGAACGAGCGACGAAGGAGCGAGTTCTTTTAAATTCTCTAGTAATGTAACCAGCAAATAACGTTACGTGTGCCGTAGCACGGTTTATATCATCCTATAATAATTTTTTTCAAAAATAAAAAATTATTTTCAATGGCGGTTCAATGACAGTTCATAAAGTGCAACGTAAATCTATCATACTGTGCTGTTATCCAAGCGAATTAAGCTTTACAGTACTAGTGCTGTTAAAGGTATCTTAACACAACTCGTTGCTATGGAGTTATTAGCATGATAACCTTATAGGATGATATAAAATACAATAATTGTCACTAGTTGATGTCGATTAACCTACAATTTTTCTCTAAACTAGATTCTTTTGTACTAAGATGTCCCCTGGGGTGTATCTTAGGTTCTTTAACGGAACACTATTATTCCCGCTTCTTGGTCCAGGCGTTTACATTCTTACTTATTTGTTGAAGTTTTCTAGCTGCTCCATGATTGCCATTAACAGTAGCAAGGATCGCTATCTCGTCAGCAAAGGTGGGTATTACTACTTCTGCCGTTTGTGGTATGTCACAGGTATCCAACAGGTATAGCACTGGTCCGAGGACACTATCTTGCGGCACTCCTACCTTGATTTCTCGCATGTTATATTATTATTATATTCTTCCTGTTATATAGGATTTCAACATTTCTGAAAACTGCTTGGGTAGCATCTTCTTAAGTTTATACGATGCAGAGTCAAATGAAAAGCGTTATTAAATAAAATTTATGAAAGCAATATCAAAAACAAGTATGTCATTTTTCGATGGAGTCCCCATCCCGTTCCATGAACGTCCTCCATCGTTTTGAAAGTTCTTGAATACCCGAAGAAAAAAATCTTTTGGTGGCGTGCGCCACCACTCATGCACCGCCTGAATCACTCCATCATTCATATGAAATTTCTTCCCACCCAATGCCCCTTCAAGCGGGCCAAAAACATAATAATCGCTTGAATCAAGATCAGGGCAATAAGGAGGATGTGGTAGACACCCAAACTTCAAATCTTTGATGGATGCCACCGTTGATTGTGCAGTATGTGTATGTGGCCGTGCGTTGTCGTGCTGCAGAAGAATACCAATACTCAGAAATCCGCGTCTTTTGGTTCTCATAGCAGGCTTACGACAGTCTTTTAAAGGTTCTGAGTGTGTGGCACTAATAATAGTAACCACACGGTTTGCTTGAACAGGCCGGGGAGCACCAGCTACGGAAATCACCCCGTTTTTGAACTTACTACTCCATTCATGCACTTGTTGGAGTGACAAACATGAATTTCCATATTACTATGGGTTTCGCCCCTTCACTATGCAAGAAACGAATAACAGAACGCTGTTCTTCTTTGGTGCACTGCTGTCATTTTTAAACTGTCGCTGTAACAACATTTTCAATCATTACTAGAATACGCATTAACAAGACCTTTTACATTTCAAAAATAATAAACTGCCAACTTATAAGACAGGATTCTGTTCGGTTCATTTTTTATGGCACTTTTAAAGTTTTCATTTGATTCCGCCTCGTACATAAGGCCTTCGTGCCACACTTTATCGAAAGCTTGGGCTATATCTAGAAATATGGCTGAGCACATTTTTTTCCCCCACAGGCTTTATCAATGATGTCCGTTATGCTATGGACTTGGCCGATCGTTGAATGTTTGTTCCTAAAACCGAATTGATGTGCGGGTATTAGGTTATTGCCTTCAACGATTGGTTTTAGTGTTTTCAGGACTAGTTTTCCAAATAGTTTTGATGCTATATACTCGTATATAGGCAGTAATGATATTGGTCGGTATGAGGTTACTTCATTGGGTGGTTTTGCAGATTTAAGAATTATAATAACTTCCGCTATTTTCAAGGCGCCCGGTACCTATTTAAGTCGAACCCCTTCATTTCTCTTCATTTTGTATCTTTGTCGTAGGGAGCTTGCCTTTTTTGTAAATTTCCTTTTGTAGCTAGGCACATTCTGCCATTTCTTATTATACACTTAAGTTTAGATATTTCAATATTTACTATGAAAATCTTAGAATATAAAACTACAGGAAAGAGGCTACACAAAACATACGTGAGACCAAGATAGTTGATGCATATGGCGGCTGAATATTTCCGGTATGTCAGTGGCGTACCTTATACAATGAATACGGGATACGCAAACCTTTGAATATAAAATATTCAAATACGTAAGCTGACAAGAATGTAGTAAAAGTATGAATGAACAAAAATTAGAAGCTGCAAGAAATAATATATTGTAATACTGACGGTTAAAACCGTTTTTAAATATATATTTTGCAAAGTTCTAATCTATATAAAATATGTACATATGTGACGCCTATGATATTCACTCTCGACCTTTCTCTTGACATTGAAATTATAATATCGAATTGTTCTTAAATATTATTCGTAATAAACGTAGTTGCATTAAATGAAGGTAAATACTTACCTATGGAAAGTTATTCCTAAATTTTTATTTATTTGTCCTTGTTTGAGAAAAACTACAAACAGCACAACTAACCATATTATTTGTCAGCTCTCAGCCTCAAAACTATGACTACAAATGAGTCATACATAGATTCTCAAAATGGCGACTCCCGTCGCACTTTTTGTATAGATACTAGAGCGATCGATACACTCATTCCTGTAGTTTTATATTCTAAGATGGAAACAATTAATACTTATAATATTAACAAAAGTTATCAAGTAAGATAACTGCAATTTTAACTTATTGGAGGGCAGAAAGTTCGTTATAAATTTCCTTATCATTTAAACTTGATCTGCCTTAAATTGTAATAGAACAGCAAATATGCATGATTATATGAAGGTACATAGGAAGACTGCTGAACAGATTAGACATTTAATCAAATATTGGCTTAATTTCAACCAAAGTATCATTATAGAATTAACATCATCATTTTATTCTAATGAATGTGCCTACACAGATCAACTGTCGTTCGGTAGGCGCTTATCAATTCCTGCAGTTGTCATATAAATTGACAGGAAGGATAATTACTGATCGTGCTTTGCGTGATTGGTAGGTATAGGTATACGTCATGAATGCTGAATATTCCGAAAATAAATTATTCTCTACAAAATTCGAATTTTGTCGAGTTGTCTTTTTTAGGAATATCATGTTAGCAGTTATTAGTTGTGGTAAAAGTTTAAATTTCTTAAAACTTTCACATACCCCCCCTTCCAAAGTTTCTGAATAGATTTCTTAAGCCGATCGAGATGTATAGTTGTAAAATTGTCGTTTTAGTAATATAGTTTTCAAAGCTTCAAAGGTTCGTTATTTTATAATTTAAAAAATAGGGAGATGATCATAAAATTTCGACTAACAGAGCTTTAATATTTCTATTTCCACCCTCATCACCCGAACTTTTGTTATTTCAGTTAAGGGAATCCTTAAAAGCTCACACCGACAAATATGATTAATTGTCCATAATCTCCCCTAACAGTAACCAACGGTTCCCTTTTTATATGTCCAGAATAGGAAACGCCTAGAAGATCGTTTACCTAAAAAGCCCGAACAGTGTCTGACGCGAAAGCTTCTTGCATCCGGAATCGAAAATCCAGCGTCCTGCATTAACAAAAGGGATATAAAGAAATACCCCTTTAAAGAAATTGGATAAATGGAGCAATTTCAAATTGGCAAGGAAGCACTCAGAACGAGGCTCACACCTTTTATACGTCCTAGATAGAACTCGTTCCGAACGGTGATGGAGAGCAGTTTCGATGGAAATGTTTGAATCGGAAATGAGCATAGAAACTATTTACTTACGTGAACAACTTTCAGACTCGTTCTAGCGGTCGCAGGAGAATACAAAGCACCAACAAACGGCAAGTCTTGATCTCTTAGTTCTAAGTGTTTTCACTTCTGGAAATGAAGGATTTTTTGATGAGCCAAAGCTGAAAGTGGGTAATGAAAACGTGACCCTATTTTTAATGAAAATATATCCCCAATTGGGAATGCAAAAAGGGAAAAAGGCAACAGTCCAATGACTTTTAAAAAATGAAAAAATTGAAAATGGGTCGCATTCGAGTGAATAATTTCATTACCGAGAATCCATTCCGCTAATAGACTCGACTCGAAAAGTAAAAAAGAAAACTTTAATCTAAACTTTTGTTAAAGCAAAAGTACACTGTATTTCCCTAGTGAACGTAGCTTAATTACATTTCTAGAGTTGCGATCCTCATACATGGATTATAAAACCATTTTAATCTTCCTTTTATGCCAGCGAATTTCTGACAAAAAAGCAAAATATCCCTTTATATTATAAATTGAGCGTCTGTATAAGAGAATAGGAAATGGGGAGAATGTATATTCATCAAATTGCCAGAAGAGTTCGAGGCGTATGCATTTTAATTTTATTCTGCGAGCATGCAGTGTATTATATGCACGTGCAGTTCTTTTTGTTGTATTAGTTTAATGAATATGCAGACTGAAAATGCTTTCGATAACTATCTGAAAAACAACGAGAGCAGTTTTATAGAGTTTTACGAACATTCTTTCACAAACATATTTCAGCAAAATTTTATAGAGACAACGTAAAACAAACACCTCAAAAATTATTAAAGTCACAAAATTTTGGAAAAGTAACTGTGAAGACTGAACTAAATCTTTTGCTATATAAAAAAAAAACTAAAGAACTCGGTTATTGTTCATACTCGTACTAGCAGAACAATCTTAAAAGTCTCTAAACAGAAGAAACTGTGTTTTAGTTTATTTACAGAAAAATTCAATAATGCGACTTCCTTTTGATGTAAAAAATTTCTAATCAAGAGTGGAGGTTTAAAAATCAAGCTAGAATATCAGGCTGGCCTTTTAACTTTCTTAGAGTAGCAAATAATACAATAATTATGATCTTATTTCACGCTAGCTATAAATTAACAATGTTCTTAATATTTAATGTTGTTAAGTTGAACACAATATTTTCCGCATGAAAATAAATTTCCTGTTTATAATGCGAATAATGGGAATTCGCCTGCTTATTTTAGTTGTAGAAATTGCCTTTATAGATTAATTAGCGATTATAACATTATTTCATTAATAAATTATGTACTGGCAAGCAATTTGACAGTATTAATATACTAAAATATTTTAATTAAGTTATAATTAAAATATGTCAATGGATTTTGTATAAAATAATAATCATATAATGAAATAATACTAATTTATAAATGCAGTAACTGTGTTTCGAAAGTTGTACATTTTGTGCTTTTCGATAACTTGTTTATTTTCTGTTTTTCAGTGATCAAAATCGGCCATTTATTCGTTTTACAAATTTATTGCGAGAGCGTATTTTTATGTTATCCACCTAGCCATGAAACAAAACACGTATGACATTAACAACCCCCTATTTTTCTACGTAACTCCCTTCAACACTTATACACTTATTCCATCTTTTTCCAATTGTCCCATACCCTCAGGAAAAAATTCCTTCGGCAACTCTGTAAAATATTGTTCAGCAGCTCCTTTGAGTGCTTCATCAGATGCAAAACGCTTTCCCCTGAGATGCTTTTTATAAGCTTTATAATAGAAAGAAGTCTGACGGAGCTACGTCAAGGCTAAAGATGGATGCCTTAACTCTATGAATCCACAGTCATTGATTATCTGCTGGACGTTGTTTGCCTTATGAACGATGTTCTACCTCAATTTCACTAATTTTATCAAGAAGTAAACCTTCCCAAATCTCTATGAATCTCACAAATTAAACACAACTTAGCACATGTACTTCTAAATGTCACAGCTATTTTTTAATAATTGGTTTAACATCGTCACTTTTTTGTTTCATGTATAGGTAGATAACATACCTTACAAATACGTCCGCGTACTTCTTTCGATTGTAGTCAGCCTTTCAAAAAATGCATAAATCTAAATATTTTCATGTGTTAGTAGGTATTCAATTCTTAAAATTTTAATAGAAATGATTTACCTGTATTGTTCAAAATATTTTAGTTAGCAAGAGTTTAAGTTGAATGTTGTATGTACAAAATTTTGTTAAAAATAAGAAGCCCCGAAGCTGAAGTATTGGGGCTATTAAATGTGATGTGATGATGGCCAACATGACACTTTTGAAAAAGGGAAACGAGTTGAAAGACTTAACAAAATGTATGAAACTGGAATTCAAGAATATCAAAGCATACAGACTACAGGAAGATAAGATGAGGAAAAAATTACAGAAGAAATAAAGAAGCACAAAGAAAAAATGAATGGCAGGGAACTAAAAGAGCTCTGGGAAGAATTTAATAACGTAGCAGCAGAGGTGTATGGGAAATGCCTACAAACAAGACGAGACAAACTGGTTGGTGGAATGCAGAAATAAAACAGTAGTTTAAAAGAAACAGGCACCTATGGAGACAACAAATTGCCAGAAGCCTACCAAGAATACAACGTACAAAGAGACAAAGCCAAAAAAATTATTAAAGAGGCAAAAGCGAAGGAATGGAAAGAGATTCCAAAGATAATGCGAGGGTGTTATACCGCACCATAAAAAATCTAAAAAAAAAGAGGAAAAGGGCCCCCTAAGAAGTATTAGAAACAAGGAGGGAGAAGCTATTACCGTTGAAAATTCCATCGTGGATTAGTGGAGACAATATTTTATAGACCTACTGAACACCGAACACATGACTGTAATACCTCACAATGTTGAAACATAGAACTCGGAAGCAAAAATGGACAAGAGTGTGACATTAAAAAAAAAGAAGTAACGAATGCTCTCAAAAAGACTACAGGTAGGAAAAGCATCAGGCATCGATGGTATAAGACCGGAAATGTTGAAATTTATAGGAAAAGAAGGAACGGAACTCGTACATAAAATTATACTTATGGCATGAAAACATAACACTACACCGAAATACTGGAGAACAGCAGTAGTAGTTACTATACATAAAAAAGGCGAATTCAGCAACTGCAATAATTACAGCGGACTATCCTTGTTATGTGTGCCGCATAAAATATATGAAAGACTATTTAAGGAGCAGGATAGAAACTGTAAGAGATACACAATCGGGATTTAGAGCAGGCAGATTAACGCAGGAGTGGATCTTTGTCGAACGTCAAATAGCTGAATAAAAAATCGCAACTTAATTGCAACTGTATATGTATGTGCACGATAGACTTATGAAAAGTGTTTGACATTAAATACAGGAACGAAATCTGGAGGTCCACGAAGGAAAGGGGAATAGATGAGAACAACACGATGAGTCAAACAGGGAAGCATATTAAGTGATTAAGCCCCTTACTATTCATAATGACAATGGATAACATTTCATAGAAAGTCATGAATCAAAACATACAGCAGGGGTACATCTAGGATATTACAAACTAAGACCAATTAGAATGAATGAACTCCTGTATGCCGATGATCTATTATTATTTCCACACAGCAAGAATGAACTGCAACAATGAATCCACAGATGGAAAGAGGCATTAGAAGAATGCAACTTTATAACAAAGACAGAAATAATAACAGTCGCGGAAGTACCAGAATAGGCTGACGTCGAAGTCCAGGATCAGAAAATTGAAGAAAAACAACATCTGAAATACCTATGGGCGATAGTGGACCAATTCGGAAAGTTAGACAGAGAAATAGCACACAGAATCATTAAGGTAGCAGCTTTCTACAGAATATTTTATAACCCGTTTTTTAACAAGAAAGAGGTGTCTCAAAAGACGAAAACGAGAATCTGCGAAACTGTGCTAGTACCAATGTTGATATATGGGTGTGAATCGTGGGTATTAACGGACCATCTTAAGAAGAGCAAATAGAAGAGATGAGAGTGCTGAGAAAGATTGAGGGTGTAACGCGACTGCGTAAGATTAGGAGTGAAACAATTAGAAATAGTATAAAAGTGAGAAGTGTACTAAACAAGATCGAGACACAACAGTTGAGGTGGTTCTGACATATCGTATAGTGAGAACGAGTGATGACAGAGTGGTGAAAGTGGTTTGGAAAATGGGGACAGGAAAAAACACAAAGCAGGCCGGCCAAGAAAAACTTGGAATAATATGATCTCTGATTACTAAAGAAAAAGGGACTCAACTGAAACCAAGCTAAGCTAAATGCGAAAGGCAGGAAAAAACGGAGAAAGTCCATCGCCTCGACACCACAGGTAGAAGAGCCTCAGGATAGGTAAGTAAGTACGTAAAAGTAAATGTGATGTGAAAAAATTTGCACTTATCTAGTTCAACTAGTGAAATTAAGCATTTAAATAATTCACAAAAATTATATATTATATTTCGGAAGATTCTTTTTTTATCGCATGTAAAGAATTATATTTTGAATTTACGAACATAGAGGTTTAAAATAAAATTTAAAAACTGCTTAAATTTTGACAGAAACGTAATGGCTCGTTTAAATCAGCCAACAAGGAAAAATTGGGCCTCATGATTGGCTAAATCCTACTGAAGTAAATATTCAGCAGAATAATAATATATTCCTAGTGACGTCAGAAGCAACCCTATATAGAGCATGTAACGGTTATTAGCATGTGGTTAAATTCACATAGCTATATACTAATAATGCTTGTTGGAATTATTAAATACCTGGCGTTTGTTCGGAATCCCCAATATGATTACCTAGTTTAATCAAAATTTATCCGAACATCCGCAGTGGTCTGCAGCTATTTAGAATAATTTAAATTTGACTGCAAAATGTACCGAACTAATACTCAAACAAGTCCGATATTAGCATGCATCCAACTGGGTGGAATTTGTTCTGATAACGAATTTATTCGCGTTACGATACGGTAACTATTAACTATAGACGCCAGTAATAGAATTTTAGAAATGTACCCCTCTCATTACTGCACAACTATACGATTACAAGATTAATTTAAACTGATCTGTAAAGTGTCCAAACGTATCCGCAATTAATCGAAGTATAGCAGAAACTGTTCAAGCGAAAAATTGAAAAGAAGATTTATAACCTTGTTCAAGCTTGCATTGCCTCAGATTAATTTACTCGCCGAGGCAAAAAGTCCGCGAAACTGTATTTCACAGGTGTCACAAGGTAAATTGATTAAGTGATTAAGGTGACCTGTCATTCCTTTTGATCAAATCCGGATAAATTAACGCCGTTAAGACTATTTTTTTCCTCGATTATAATAACTTGTTGAAATTAACATAAGAAACCTGTTTAAGAATAGAACTAACATAATAAAAAGACGTAATTTGATGCCCACTACTAATTCAGAAGGATTATAACGCAAATTAAGAAAGATAAACCAACCTCCGTAACATCGAACTTCATTAACAACTTCTCGCTGTAAATAAATTTTGTGTATTGAATGTTAAAATCCAACAAACAATAATTTATTTTGTTAAGTATTGAGCTGTCTTTTTAATCCTGAAATATTGATCTTAGTTGAATAAATTATATTTGTATGTGTATTACCTTACCATACAAGTTTTACAGTACAAAAGGAGGAATTATAGTTTCTTAATATATTTGCTGTTTATTATGTTAATAACTAGGGCAATTCTTATGTCAACTACTGAACAAAAATAGTTATTCTAATTTAAATTTGCATGTCTTTTTTTATTGAAACCGATATTCTTGAAAAAAATGCTTTTATGGTCATAGGTTTTGCTTTTTTATTAGTTACTTTCTTCATTTTTAAATAAATGAACTGCGACTTGTGAATTTTGTAGTGTTAATCAATTACTGTATGCTTCATAAAGCAACCAAATTTAGCTTAAAAATTCAATATCTACTTATCTTCTTAAAAATAAACAAGCCTATATTCAGTTTTATTTTACTGGCCTTTCCTTGATAATTGTGTTCTTTAATGATAAATTAATAATAAATGTCAATAAGGGTCTGAAGGCAGAAATCATCCGTAGCGTAAGGTCTTGTCTTTATTGACAGTAAAATCCACGATTCTTTCTTCTTCTGCTTTCTTCTGATTCTTTTTATGCAGTATTGAACTTAACCCCCCTTTTTCCTTTCCATTTTTGTCGTTCCTTTACTAGTTGTCTTCATCTCCCTCCAGCTAGAATGTTTAAGTAGTATTTTCAGCGCTTAGCCGGTCTTCGTTTTCGTGTCTTTCTCCTACTTTTGGCTGCCAGTGTAACACTCTGTTCGTCCATCTCTTGTCGGCCCGTACCATATGCCCTGCTCAGCTCGATTTCTGTTACCTATGTCTTTAACTTTAGTGTTTTCCTTAAACCATTCGTTCCTTTTCCTATTTCATAGCGTTATTCCCATCATTCTTGTTTTTCATTGCTCTATGAGCTGTTTTTAATTCTCTTACCATTCTGTTTGTTAACGTCCTAGTTTCTGAACCGTAAATATTTTGCTTTTTAAGTGTATGGGGAAGCTTCCGGAGTTCAGAACATACGCAATTTATTAAAGGCTACTCATCCAAGCCTTCTGTTTATTTCTGTCTCTTGGTTTTCTTTCCCTATCATTAAGTTGTTATAAATAAGTGCATGAATTCACTTGTTCTATCTGTTCTCCTTATATTACTATATTTGCTGGCTGTTCAGAATTTGACATACCTTTTGTCTTTCTTCTGTGCATATTTAGATCACGATTAGAAAACAAATATTATTTAATTTACAAATAGAATTTTGCATGAAAAATAAAAATATATTTTCAGCAAATTAGTGAATTTTCAGGTTTGAAAATTTTAAACGGAAGGAAAATCACACCATTCTTTATGTAATCTGTTCTTTCCCATCGAAAAATTATGTTTTGTTTTCAAAAATCGGTGTTTTACAGACTTCAATATTAAATTCTGTGTTTGATTAGTATTAAGCAGTAGCATATGAAATATCTAAATTTGTTTATTATGTAAAGTTCTTTAATAAAAGAAGTAATAAAAATGTTGATGTCCGAATTTGATTTGTTTAATAATTCAGATTATATTCAGATTATATTCACCTGTTAAAATGTTATGGGAAACGAAAATCTTAAACAGTCAACATCATGAAGCGACTTGGGTATAGTGATTCTGCAAGACCTAAAATGGGAGGCACAAGTAGCTGCTGTAACGAAAACGGGTAACAAAGCTCTATATTTGGTCAGAAAGGCTTTTGCTAACCTAAACATAGTGGCAGTTAAGAAAGTCTGCATTACTTACATGAGCCCCATATTGGAATATGATCACACTGTATGGTCACCATACTATATTCAAGATATAGACCATTTGGCGAGAGTACAAAGAACAGTAACATGAATCCCAAGAGAAATTAGGCATCAAAAATACAGGGCTAGATGTCTTCATATATGTTCTTGCCTACGCTGCAGCTGAGAAGAGATACGGGCGACCTGCTGGAGACATATAAAGTATTGAATAATTGTTACACCATTCCTGGATATGCGACTATTTTCAACCGATCTGTGAACAACAGATTGAGAGGTTATTACCAAAAATTAGTTAAGGAAAGAATGAGGTTGAGACTGGGAACCCACTTTCTGGTTAATAGAGTCGTCAACAGTTGGAATGGATTACCAACGGATTGTGTAAACTCCTCCACTGTCCAAGCGTTCAAAAGGGAAGTGGGCAAGGTAATATTGATAGGTCGTTAATACTATGTTTATCTTGAACACATATTATGAAATTATTGTGATTTATTTATTATTTAACGTGTGGCATTTGTAGCCAGTAGATCCCATAATGACGGTTTGGCTGCCAACTGAGGGGATCAAAGCCACATTTTTAAACGACTTGGTGCCGTGAATTTTGTTATATCCCCTTTATGCTAAGGAAATGTGTTCTCTGCAGTAGTTTCTGGTTTCTGCAGAGTTTGTGACCGTGTATTATGTGTAGTGTGTATGTGTCTTGTTACTATTTGCAGTTGACCAATCTGCAGACAGAATCGTTAATAATTGTAACCAAACGATTAAATCGCTTCACTCGCTCAAGTACCAACCTCGAACAGTGGGGAATTCTTTATAAAAATCTTTACCACGGCGTGAGATTCGAGCCCAAGACTCCTAGCTAGGAGACCAGCGCTCTTACCACTGCGCCAACGAGCTTCACATTATTGTGATAATACATTGTAACTGCGATATTGAACTGCGAAATGAACTAGGTGTACTTATAACGGAATCATGCATGAATGGAATAGATATGTGTATAACAGCTTGAGCTGCTGCCATATATAAATAAATGAATTTTATTAATTAGTTCTATATTGGGTATAAGGTGAGCTCATAATGCAATTATCCACAATTTCATCGAGAACAGTTTCAATATTTTGGGTATAACCTAGAGAAATGTTTACTGTCAGTGTAAATTTAATATTTTTTATACTTTTCTTGGTGATTATACTTACTTTTTATTTTGAAAAATTCATTTAACTAATTCCAAAGTGCATAAGGATCACAATACAATTTTTATCTCGAATTAATTTTGAAATTTAAAGTATAGCTAGAGATTTCAATTTTTAAATTTATGTCCGTGACTTTTATTCCTAAGATTGCAAGTTTTAAACTTGGTACCATGACTTATTTACGTTCGAAATCTCTACATTTATATAAATTTCCGAATTTTAAAAACTTGTACCCTCGACTTTCGCCGGCGACACGCTATAAACAGCATTCAAAAACCCTTAGCACTTTCAAAAAAAACAGAACGAACTTTCTAACAAAACCCCTTTCTCTCTCCCTTCATGTGACAATCAGAAGACATGTGTCAACTCCTTCGAGGATACTCTACTTTTTAAATTGCTCCATTCCTATTGTTAAATGTTAGATGTAGATCTGGCTTGAGGGACCAATGTCCGATAATATCAAATTATTTTTTATTTATAAATGTTAATTATTTGTTGGTAATTATGCTTGATGGTTTTTTTTATTTTATACAACGACAGTATCTAAGTAAAAATCTAATTACAATGTTTTGTTTTTCTTAACTACAAAATGATCGCTAGATTTTTAAGGTATAATCGTAGGTGAGTGGAAGGGTAACATAACACTCAACATACCGGCCCTCAGTGAAAGGTGCAAAGCTTTCACTTAGGTGAGAAATGTCAGTTGGTAATTAAAAATAAGATAATCAATTAATTTATAAGTGAAAATGAAGTAACAGAGTTTATGAATTATAATAAAATACGAAATTTAAATTAATCACTATCAGTTTGTTCAATTGGCAAAACGCAAATTTTAACTGCTGGTCTTTTAATTATTCCATGTTTAGTTTTTAGTGTAACTGCGCGCACAATTCCATCTTTTCCCGGATGAACCTCTAAGATCCGCGCTAATAACCAATGTAATGGTGGTAGTTCATCCTTTAAGACGACGAGGGTGTTGGGAACTAAAGGGTGATTGTTAGGCGTTTGCTGCCATTTAGTTCTTTGTTGTAGCTGGTGCAGGTACTCTTGAGACCATCTCTTCCAGAAATGCTGATTTAGTTGTTGAATTCTTTGCCATCTTGAAAGTCTGTTTATACTAATAGCGGTGATGTCTGGCTCCAAAGGGGCAACCAGTGAGTCTCCAATAAGAAAATGACTCGGGGATAGAAAGGTTAGGTCATTGGGGTTGTTGGAAATAGGAGTAAGAGGACGTGAATTTAAACATGCTTCTATTTGAGTTAATAAAGTGTACATTTCGTCGTATGTTAATGACGTATTCCCAATTTGCCTTTTTAAATGATATTTAACTGATTTGATTCCTGCTTCCCATAAACCGCCAAAATGTGGTGAGTGAGGTGGAATGAAATGCCATGTTATTTTATCCATTGTTAATGTATTAAGAACCTTTGATTTAAAAAGATCTGAAGAAAATAAATGATTAAGATCTTTATTAAGTTCTTTGTTCGCGCCGACAAATGTAGTTGCATTATCAGAATAAATATGAGAAATTTTTCCTCTTCGAGACATAAACCTTTTTAAAGCGCTTAAAAATGCTTCTGCAGTCAAATCGCAGACTAATTCTATATGCACCGCCTTCGTGGCAAAGCAGATAAATAGTACAATATATGATTTTGTTAATCTTTTACTACGACCATATCCGGATTTTATATGAATTGGACCCGCATAATCTACCCCTGAATGTATAAAAGGACGTGCAGGTTCAACTCGCCTTTGTGGTAAATTACCCATCATTGGTGGTATGGTATTGGTTGGCATTGCACGAAAACACTTAATGCATTTGTGTATAAATTTTCGAACAATGCTGCGCCCGGAAATGGGCCAATAATTTTGACGTAGATGGGCTAGAGTGGCTTGAGGTCCACTATGCAAATGCTTAATATGGGTGAATTCAATAATTAACTTAGTAACATGACTACATGAAGGTAGAATTATTTGATGTTTTTGATTATAACTTAATTCTGAATTTTGTAACCGACCTCCTACTCTTAATACACCATCCTTATCTAAGAATGGTTGTAAAGGTAATAATTTACTTGTTTTTGAAATTTGTTTGTTTGCTTGTAATTTAGAAATTTCATCTGCAAATATTTCTAACTGAGCTGTTTTTATTATGATGGTATGTGATAATTTTAATTCCTGGCACGTTAATTGTCCTAATAATCTTTCGGTATTTCTGCAATTATATGCAAATCTTAGTAAGTAAGCCAATACACGCTGTAACTTTGAAAATGAAGAGTAGTTGTTGATTATATTCAAATCTAAGTTAAATGATGCAAGGTTATATGTTTTAACTGCGGCTTGTTCTAAGATTTTAGTGTCTGTTGTATAATGAAAATTATTTTGTGGCCAATGTTGATGATTGTGACTCAACCATTCTGGACCGTTGTGCCAAAGTTGAGATTCCTTTAGAGCCATGGGAGTTGTACCACGGGAAATTATGTCTGCTGGATTATGTTCAGATTTTATGTGATACCAATAACTTGAATTTGATAAAGTTTGAATTGTTGTAACACGACTCGATACGAAAGTCTTCCATTTATTTTGAGATTTTATCCAGGTTAATACTATGGTTGAGTCAGTCCAGTAGTATTGCCTTTTTATAGTTAACTTTAAAATATTTATAACTTTGTTCATTAAGCGTGCTAAAAGTAAAGCACCACATAGTTCTAAACGCGGTATTGTTAATCTTTTTAATGGCGCTACACGCGATTTGGCACATAGAAGTCGTACCTTGTGTTGATTATTGTTAAAACTAGTTCTGATATAGATACAGGCCCCATATGCGTCTAGAGAAGAATCACAAAAACCGTGAATTTCAATTGTTCTACCTGTGTCACTGTTAGTTACATACCTAGGGATTGTTAAACTTGTGATGTGGTATAATTCCTTTAAAAACTTTAACCACTTATTAGACATATCTGCAGGAAGTGATTCATCCCAACCTAACTTGAGTGCCCAAAGTTGTTGTAAAATTAATTTAGCGTTTATTAATACCGGCGCAATTAGCCCAAGAGGGTCAAAAATTTGACAAGTGACTGATAGTATACTCCGCTTAGTTATTTTTTGAGAATGGTCATCTAAGTGCAATGAATACTTAAATATATCTAAATTTGTGTTCCAGTGTAAACCTAATGTCTTGATATCGGAATTTTTATCTGCACTAATATCAACTGTTTGATTCAAAGTTTTATTATTATCAGGTATTAGATCGGGATGATTTGCAGAAAATTTTCCTAATTCAAAACAACCTGTACGTAAAGCAAGAATTAATTGGTTACGTTTGTTTATAACATCAGAAATTATATCAGCTCCGGTTATTACATCATCAACATAAAAGTCGTTTAATATGATGTCATGTGCTAAGGGATGCTTGAGTTTATTGTTAAATGCAATTTGATGTAAGCATCTGATAGCTAAAAATGGAGCCGATGCAGTTCCATATGTTACGGTACACAGCTGATATGTTTTGATTGGTTCGCTTGTATCATTTCGCCAAAGAATTTGTTGATATTGTTTGTGGGATGCATGTATATTAACTTGTCGGTACATTTTAATTACATCTCCCGTAAAAACATATTTGTAAGTTCGGAATCTAATTAAAATAGAAAATAAGTCGTGTTGTATAGTGGGTCCTACAATTAAATTATCATTAAGAGAAACGCCCGATGATGATTTACATGATGCATCGAAAACTACCCGAAGTTTTGTAGTTCGACTAGAATTTTTAATAACCGGATGATGCGGCAAAAAGAAACTTTGACTGCATTGTTGATCGGTTTGATTTGTAGTGACTAACTCCATATGACCCAAAGTAATATATTCGTTCATAAAATTGTTATATGACAAACGTAAATTAGAATCCTTATTTAATCTTCTTTCTAAAGATAATAATCTCCTGAGTGCATTTTCTCTAGAATTTCCCAAAGGTTTCAGATTTGTTTTAAATGGAAGTTTGACTACAAATCGTCCATCTGAATTTTCTGAATAATTTTCTTGGAAATGTTGTTCGCAAAGTGTTTCTTCCTTTGAGAAAATTTGAATGTCTGGAAATTCTTCAATATTCCAAAATTTAGATAATTTATTTTCGAGAGTACGTATTGAAAGATTACATGACATTGCCTTTAGTGGTTTGTTAAGATTTATTTGTCCTCCTATGATCCATCCTAAGAGAGTTTTTTGAAGAAATGGTTGATTGTATGGCAACTTAATCTGTTCAGTACATAACATTTCCCAAAAGAGCTCTGCGCCTAACAACAAATCTATCTTCCCAGAAACATTAAAGGATGGGTCTGCTAATTTTATATTCGATGGAATGGCTAATTGTGTAAATGGAAATGTAGTTAACGGTAGGTTATCTGTAATTTTATCTATTATTAAGCATGAGAATTTTGCTGTATAAGAGGTAAATTGCGATCGTATGGTAACTTCTACAGTTTTAGTAATATTAGTTACAGCATGTGTTATTCCAGATATTGTGCAATTGGTAATAGTGGTAGGTAAATACAATTTATCACATAAAGATTTACAAATAAAGTTTGATTGGGACCCTGAATCTAGAAGTACCCTGCAAGAATGACTATTACCGTGCATATCATAAATGTTCACAATTGCTGTAGACAATAATACTTGAGATAGTTGTAATGTTTGATTGCAATAAGTAGCTGCGGATGATATTGATGTTGCCGGCACAACTGTTGATGTTGATTGTAATTCGCTTCCGATATTAGGTTGCGCTACTTTATAATCCATGTGCAATAACGAATGATGCTTCCTTCTACAGAATTTACAATAAAACTTAGAACGACAATTGATAGTTTGATGATTATTTTTTAGGCAATTTACACAAAGTTTAAAGGTTTTGATTTTGTTAAATCTATCTTCAGCAGATAATTTTAAAAATTCAGGACATTGATATATTTGATGTGTTTGCTTGCAAATATGACATGTTTGGGAATTCGTTGATACGTGAGAGGACGAATAGACGTAATTTTTGGATGATGTCATTTTGCTGACATTATTGGGATTTGTTGATTGTTTATTGTTTGAATTAGATTTATTAACTAATGATTCAAGTTGTAAACATCTGTCGCTTAAGAAATCTGTTAGATTACATATAGTGGGAAGTTCAATTTTTGATTTTGAAGACTGCCAAGCGTTATCGGTTGAATAATCAAATTTTAATGTAACTAAATGGATTATTAGTGAATCCCACTTAGATTCAGATGTTAATTCTAGTGCGTTAAGAGCTCCTAACTGATTGTTTGTTATATTTAGCAATTGCCTTAATGAACTAGCTGAATTTTTTGTTACTTGTGGTAAATTACATAATGATTCTAAGTGATTTTTTATTATTAAACCTTTATTTTCGTATCGTTTTTTCAGTAACTGCCATGCAGCCTCATAATTTTTGGCCGACATGCCTAAGGAAGCAATTACATCAGCTGCTTCGTTAACCAAACATGATTTTAAATAATGAAATTTCTGAATATCGTTTAATTCTACCTTTTCATGTATCATGGTCTTAAATGTATCATAAAATGCCAGCCATTCATTATATTGACCACTAAATGATGGTAACTTTATTGTTGGAAGTTTAACTGACACATCCAATCTGTCAATGTGATTAACGGTAACGGAATTATTGTCAGGATTTGAATTTGAGCATTCTTTATTGTCTGAGATACGCCTTTGAACGGTTGCAACTAATTTGAAATAATGATTTTCAAATTCAACGCGTTCTGCATTATGGTCAACAGAGTCGTCAAGATCTTCAATTTTGCTCTGAATGATCTCATAATCTTCCCATGTGGGTTCGAATTTTGATAACCTTAATTGTAATTCTATTGAATCGTATTCTTGACCTAGGTTGTCAACAAAATTCCTAAATTTTGTGACACGTGTCTTAATTTGACTTCGTTTTTTAATTAAAGATCTTAACTCATTCTGTTGTTCCATTCTAAATGTTTTAAAATTTGATTTTATGCAATGTATAATATAAGTTTTAAAGTTTTAAATGATTTAGTTAAATTTAATTATTAAATATTTGAAATGTACACTGTTATAACTGAAGCGAACTGAAGAAATATAAGTATATTGGAGACTCACTTTACCCTTCCGTAAAATTGATGGCTGAATAATCTTGATTTGATGATTAATGCAGCGCTGAAGGTGTAATATGATAACTCGCTGATCTCGCTGTCAGTATTCGGCTCGTCGAAGGACCAATGTTAAATGTTAGATGTAGATCTGGCTTGAGGGACCAATGTCCGATAATATCAAATTATTTTTTATTTATAAATGTTAATTATTTGTTGGTAATTATGCTTGATGGTTTTTTTTTATTTTATACAACGACAGTATCTAAGTAAAAATCTAATTACAATGTTTTGTTTTTCTTAACTACAAAATGATCGCTAGATTTTTAAGGTATAATCGTAGGTGAGTGGAAGGGTAACATAACACTCAACACCTATTAACACCATAAGATAGGGTTCCAGAATTCGTTGTTCAAACAGCCTGCGTTATAAACCTCATTCTGAAAGCCTAGAACTGTCATGGACCGACAACTGAGACCTTCCGCTTGAGCCTACCCGCTGTGCGCAAAGACCGAATTTTATACCTTAGTCCAGCGGAATTAATTTTCTCATATAATAAATAATTGCTGGTAAAACTTTCTAATTGCAATAAGCAGTTACCATTACCTAAATCTAGCAAAAAAATGCTACATTTTAATATCAGACTCCCCTTCAAGTCAACTCCTTCCGTAACTTTCTAAACATCTGCTTGCTATAAAACACCACCGCGGAGAATCGCGCGGTTTTTATTCAGTGAAGGCGTGAAACCGTGATAAACCCTTTCTCGCTCGACTCAACTAGGTAGAATGGGGTATCAAACCATACGTCCTGACGCCCGCAGGACGATGATTACTACTAGACAAATCAGTAATTAGATTTGGGACACAGGGATTTTGTCAGATTTTGCCACTTCCACCACCACTTGCCAGCCAATGGGAGAGCAGCATCGGATTTTCAGGCTATAAATACACTCGAAAAATCCCACTCATCATCAACGTTCTGTTACGCTTGATTAAGATCAACATCTCGATGTGCTGGTGCAAGATCGACATCTCTGCATGTTTGTTTTCTTGCACGTTTTATTGCCATCACCGCTTCAACTCTCCGCTAGAACCGCTCGCCGCCAGACACTGCCCGTTCCCAGCCACCTCAACGCTGGAACCGCACGCTGCCGCCTACGTAGCCTGACGCCACCATCTCGCCACCTTCGGCACACTTCTTGTCAGATCAAGATCTTCGTCGCACCGTCCCCCATTGTCGACGCCCCGCCGCCTTCTGCTTTACCACCGTCGCTGCCGCTGGCACGCTCGTCCAGGTACACCTCCGTCGCCGCCCGTAACGCCGCGACGCCTACTTAATTTTGCAATTTATGATTGTGTGCAGACATTTTTTTTGTTTTCTTTGGTAAGTAATAAATAATTATTTTCAGCCTCTTGTCTTTAGATACTGAACTAGCCAATTTGAACACAGCGCCCGTTAACAAGCAGGGCCCAGTTTGTGTCAAAAGAAATTCGTACAAAAAAAAGAAAATTACGTCGTTGCCCTTTTGAGCTTTACTATATTGTCACGCAGCCATTTTGTATATTTTTGGGGTTATTTAGGTAACTCAGAAACCTTAGGGGTTAGCGTAGTCTTTCTTATAATTTTGGTAGAGCATCAGACTACGTGACTTGTAAGTTTCCCTTAGCTCAAGCGAGAGGATAAATAAGACACTCGGTCAACTAACATTCGTTTATTACAGTTAAATTGCAACATGAACACTTAGCATTTCCATATTAATTCTCTTGTTACAGAGAGTAAATTCTTTACATTGGCGAACACATTAACCTATCTACATTGACAATTAAATTATCATTTCAAATAGCAATTATTAAGTTTAACACAAGTTTACATTTATTTTATGATTATTTGAAGTCTGCGTATTTAATTCCGAACACGACAATTAGTTAATTTCGTTTCTAGTATTTAGTTCGTATAATTTTCTACAGTCACTTAATTAACTCAAAACAACTTACATGCTGACTAACGTCATTCTTTCTGGACATCGACTTTATAATTCAGCTCGTCTTCTTCAAACAAGTGATCGATTGCTGAGGGAACTTAAGAGAGCCATTAAAGACGAGATCGGAACTATTTATAAGCGATATCCGACCCCTCCTTAATTGTTAAGCCTTTGTCTTTACTTAAAAATTGCTGACTGTTCTTTACACGCGTGATCTGTTAATTTCACATGAAAATGAGATCATTCTTTACGTTTGTACGTTAGGGAATTTGACCTTCGCCAGATGTTGTTTTCATTTTAATACATCGTACATTTACCCCGATTTAATTGTGCAATATGAATTTAATTTACGTTGTTTCATTTTAATTCACAGTTTTGTGATTTTACTTATTTGAATTTATCACAAGAATGTAAACTTGTTGCCAACTTGGATTAGATTTAATTTGGATTAAGTTAACCAATATTTTTTAGGACTTTACCTATTTGACTCTATTACATAACCCGCCCTCTTACGGAAGTGTGTCCCACACTTACAAAACTAAAACAAATAAGTCGAGGTCACGTACTTTACCCTTTACAGAACTGTTAGTTGAAAAAAATTTGCTTAATATCTATATTAAAGCCTAATGTTAGCATGATACATGGAAAGGATCCACCCTGTATATGACGAACATAGTTACGAAGGTAGCTAGTCTCCTTCTCGCAAAGCATGGAAATGATCTGGAAGAAAAATCACTGACAATATGTAGCGGAACTGATTACATCAATATAAATTATCAGCATATCGTATGCCCGGATGTTCAAACGGCTAAGGTTTGGTTGGATGGCTTGAGAAAAATTACTCATAATGTCAAAGCCAATAACTTCTGTCCCATGACTTGTTTGAAAAAACATTGGATGAGGCTCGGATTTCTATCGGATCCTAGAGGAAAAGTACCAGTAAAAGTAGTAGCGAGGACGTTCGCTTCTGGAAAGACCGAAAAATATGTATACCAGTGTCTTGCAGAATTGGGTTTGCCAAGCGGTAAAAATGACCTTATCGAACCCGAACATTTTACGTTTGACAAATTCTATGCTTTATACCACAAAATTTGTCCCCGAAATGATATTGAAGACTTGTTTCGATTTATGACTCAAGGGAAAGCAGATTATATTAATTTGGATCAGTTCATATACTTCTTGAATGAGAAACAGAAGGATCCACCCTGTATATGACGAACATAGTTACGAAGGTAGCTAGTCTCCTTCGCGCTGAGGGTTTCCTTTGTTGTATTAGTTCGCATCATAAATTGCTATCTAGTCATGGATCATGCCAACTTACAGTAGTTTTTTCAATACGCGTCCTCCTTAAAATGCACTTTCGTTCGGTGTATCGTTATTGTTGGCGATTGGGAAATTTGTCCATACTTTCTTTAATAGAAGTTATTCAATTAGTTATAACTGTCGCAATAGCAATGTTATTTACTCTATTCGTAATGATGCTCTGCTCCAACTGGTAGTTTTTTGGCATTGTAATTCGCCAACTTCTTGCAAAAATTTTTTCACGACCATCGTTGAATGGAAACAGGAAATAGCGCCTTGAATCGGAATGATTGCTGGGCTGCTTCGATTGACCGTTGTCTTGTAACTTGGGAAACTTAGCTTCATCGAAAAAAATTGTTTGTGAAATGAAGTTCGACATCCTTCGGTTTAGGTCGACATCTTTTCGTTAAGGTCGACATCCTTTGGTTAGAAGACTTGATAATAATTGGTATAATCATTGCTGATTCTTGAAACAGTTATGTAATTTTTGTTTTCCTTAGTTCTATTGTCTTTGCGGATCACCCCGTATGTTTGCGTCTATGAAATTGCATTTGTGCATTTATTTCTTATCTGCCTTCTTTCTGCAGTATCTTGTTTGTTTCCCGTGAACGTGCAACTCTAAAAGTGCAAATCTTTCCTGGATTGTTTTGTGACCAGTGTTAACGGATATCCCTTGAAAATAACATTTTTAAAGTAGGTACGTAGTACATGAAATCTGAACTATTACTCTTAAAACATGAATATGAAACAAAAATTGTTAAGAAGGATCTATTCTAAAATACACAAAACTAAAACTAGAATTAGTCCTAAAGCTAGGTAGAATGATTAACTATCGTTGTATATAACTTACCTCACTGTTGGTTCGAATTAAGAAAGTTGGGTTTCAGTTTACATTCAAGAAAGACAATTAACATAAAGGCATAGTTTGCCTGAATCCCAAGCTTCAAAATTATGAACTGAACTGCTTGCCGTTGAAGTTAATTTGATTTTGCCGAAGACATTTCTATTTAATGTTTCTTTTTGATAAGCTTAAGCTGTGTTATGCTGATTCATTTATTATTTATTGACTAATTATTTCCAAAATGTTCGTTACACCAAGGACAGAAGCCTTGTAAATTTCAAATAAGTGCAAGAATTTCCCAATTTGAATCATTGTTCGCGTTACTATTAAAATTTAGTAATGTAAAATGCATTTTGCTAACAGTATTAAATGTGAATGAATTCGAACTCGACGAGTTATTTCAAAAACATGTACTCAATGCAAATGTATTGTTTTAACTTTGCAGTAAGTATTCAGTTTCACTGACTGATAACGTCGCTCTCAGCGTGTTTCGCTGCCATTGCAAGTTTAAGCGTAGCAACTTTATGTTTGAATACTCCTGTTTTGTTAAACTGAAATCTCCTAAGAAAAAAATTGCATTTTGTAAAAAAAAATTTCTTTGTTACAAATTAAGCATTTTTCTCCTCAATATGCTTATTTTCTTAACAGTTTTTTAACCGTATGTCACGTTTGCTTTACTAAAATGCTTTTTTAATAAGCGTGAATTTAACACAAATTTGGTTATCTGTAACTTTAACACATCTATTTTTTCGTTGTACTTGAAATTTGAACAACAAAATCTCGAATGTAATAGTTATAATGCATTCAAAAAAAATTAGATACGAATAATTTTAACTCCTTCATTACGAAGATTTTCTTTCAACATTATGCAAGTTAGCATTTTCATTTCACGCAATATTTTATTAACTTTCCGTTCTGGAATTCCTAAAGTGATCATGGAGTTACGTACTATTTAAATAGCTCTGTTAATTTTCAGTGGTTACTTACAGTTTCTAAACGACTTTGTTTTATTTAAAATTGGTGAGACCTGATTTTACTTGTTCAGGGTTAATATATTTTCCCTATTTCTTTACATATAAATTGAAATTCCATTTTATAAAATTATTACTTTAGTTAAACATAAACAATTAATTCGGCTAATATTTTTACACAAAGGTAAAAACGTAGGAACGTTGACCTATTTTTGTATTTCACTTAACTTTAACTTAAATCGTTAAATCTTCTATAATAAGCATCCCAACAGGATTTGTATTGAATTTCGTCAATAATTGTACCTTGTTTTCTATGTGATTTTCTAACTTAATTTCCCTATTTAGTTCTAAATCTAAAACATTCAGACTGGTGTTCTTTCACAACTAAAAAATTTTAATTCGCATAAACTCGCATAAAAAATGTCTGGCATCGGCCTTTTTTCTACCTGATTTTTAAGTAGGTACTCTTAAAATGTTTGTCCTTATAACCTAGTTGTTTTCTATGTATCCCACTCGAGCGGTTATTGTTCATTTTGTGAATTTGTGATTGCTTTGAAGAAGCATTTAGTCGTTACTAATTCAGCTACTTGTTCAGTTCCGATTATATACAGAATTGACAATTTGTAATTGCTGAAAAAAAAATTAAATTCTTAACATTTCTTTACTCTAATGATAACTCTTTGTGCCGCAATTTATTAATTTCCTTTTTTATTTTCCATCCTACTTTTTATTTTGAAATCTACTTTTCTTTGCTTATTTATTTCTTTCCCGATCCCTTGGTCGCTGCCTTGTTTCTTTAATTATGTACCTATCGATTCATTGATCGCTGCCTTTTTTATTTACCGATTTATTCCCCACAACACATAAAATAAAACGACACCTATGCGTGCTAAAACTACCCCAAGCGATTCGTCTTCGGCTCGAACACTGTCGAACTGAGAAAGTGTGATTGGCCACTCACAGATTCTCTCAACTCGTCAACATTCTAACCGACCCTCATCATGATTGAAAATTATTTCCTGTCTATCAAAACTTTTGGTGCACGCTACTTTCTTCCCCCCGTAGGTCTAACAATTCTTACTTATGCAATATACCCGGGCCTAGCTTTACCCAAAAAGTGGCAGTCTTTTTGGTGATCATTCGTCTTCACCCTAAACGATACTTGTATACCCCATTGTAGATAATACCTTATACGATATTTATGAATCACACTGTACTTAACGGTTGATACGGCACTTTCGCACCACACTGTACATAACGGCTGATACGGCACTGTTGTACCACACTGTACTTAATATCTTATACGGTATTTACTTACCACACTGTACTTAACATCTCTTATACGGTATTTATGTACCACACTGTATATACCATCTTATACGACGCTTGTGCATCACACTGTACATCCCACCTTATACGACGCTTGTGCATCACACTGTACCTAATACCCTAACACTGAATATATCCCCATTAATTTTCCTAACTAATTATACTAAACTAACTTACATATTTCTTCGCCTTTCTCTGTCGATTTTTCTTTGTTTACTGCACGCAGCTCGCACGTGTCCAGTTTTACCACAACAAAAACAAATAGGTCGTCCATCGGGGGTACGTGGATTCGGCTTTAACGTTTTACTTTTATTATTGTAATTGAAATTAGGCCTGTGGTGTTGTGAAGGAGGATGTTTGGTCCCAGCCGCCAACGGTAGTTCATGTACCAAGAGCGATGGTTCACTGCTCTGTAGTCTTGAAATGGTTTCTCGTTTCTTCGCATCACTAATTTTTAAAGTAATTCTTTTTAACTTTACTAGATCCATATTGTCTTCGCATAACAAACTGTACTGATACTGGTATTTACTATGTAGACCCGCTTCAAAAAAATCAATTATTTCTGCGTCGTTCATATTTTCGTTTAAATTATAGCACAAGTCTAATATCTCATACAAATACGTGTTAATATCCTCGTGTTCACCCTGTTTTTTCTGACGTAGTTTAAATCTAAGCTCGCGAAAAGCAGATTCGCCGGAGAACTCCTTTAAAAAATCGTCGGTGATTTGATCCCAAGTTTTTGTCTGATTAATTGCATTACTGATATATTTTCCATACCAAACAGTTGCTGGTCCTTGTAGAAAGGCTCCGAAGAACCTAATTTTTTCCTTATTTGCCCAGGCATTCACTGTGGCTGCGCGTTCATACGCCTGAATGAATTTTTTCGGATTTTTATTGATTATTGGATTGAACGTTTCCGGATTATTGAACTTCGGCACTCTAGGTGTTTGTAGTGTATCAAAAGCTTCTGTTAAAGATATGTTATCCATTATTTCTAATTTATGTCTTGAATTATTAATTTGATTTATTTCGTTGTTTCCGTTATTATCACTTGTTGCGGTTATATTAATTAACGTTTGAATTGTAAATGATTCGTTTAAAGTTGTTTGTTCAAAAATATTTCTTTCCTGTGATTGAACCTCTGTTTCAATTTGTTCGGATTGATTGAAAATTGTATTTTCTGAAGTGGTACTGAAGAAAGACGTATTTGCAACCGATAATGTATCCGTACTTGAAGTTTGTGAGATGTTACTTGTATCCAAAGAATGTGAAATTTCTACATCAACCAATTCCTCTAAATCTGGATTTAACAGTACTTCTGTGCTACGAAAATTTGGATTAAATGGTTTATCTGGGCTGGATACTGTTTCAGACCGTGTTTGGAAACCTACATGTGCCAAAGATTCTGTTTCTTTTACTGGGCCTGCACTTCGTAAATTTTTGTCATGCGTTGGTTTTTTGGAACCTGTTGCTAATTCTCGATATGACGGCATCCACGTAGATAAAGTGTCCGCAAAAGTATTTGATTGAAAAAAAAAATTATGCGTAGGCAATTAAAGTATGAAAATAAATTAGACTGACGTTAGTTCGACAAACAGCAGCTTTTCAATCCGCGAGAGCGTTCGCTGAACTTGACCCGATGCGGCTTTATGCCTGCATTACATTAACACACGTATTCCGGCGTAAATTCATAAAATTTACCCGTAAACTATTTATAATATTCACAAATCTAAGCGTAATCCGTACTTTTATGTCTGATATTTATTCTTAAAAAACATGAAACTTTTGTTCAATTTCAGTGCAAATCGTAAACTCACTACAATTAATTGCTAAATACGTAATTACGCCGTAGGTACTTCAAACAATCACAAATTATACTCTATTTGCAAAACATTCACGAAACAAAACATTTTATTATCTAAAACTGATTTTAAAAAAAATTTTTCGAAAAATTTAAAATTTCACTAAATATGAAAAGCAACCCGAAAACGAGCCGGCAAGTTGCTAAATACCCGAAGATTCAATCCGAGCATCTCCAGCATAAAGCAGTTGAATTAATATGTTGGTATTTCAAATTAATAAATTAACAGGCAAAGTTTGCTAAGTTTGCTTTAATAAAATTAAATTACAACATTTGTTTAAAACACCCGGAAAATCGATCCGGCAGCTCCGCCATATGTCATGATGATTATGCATATAACTTTAATATCAAATTCTTTTTAACAAAGAGTAAATCTCTTGGCATTTGTAGATTCCATTAAACTGTTTACGTTAGCCAATTCATTATACATTAAAAATAGAAATCATTAGGTTTAACACAAGTTTACATTTATTTTATGATTATTTGAAGTCTGCGTATTTAATTCCGAACACGACAATTAGTTAATTTCGTTTCTAGTATTTAGTTCGTATAATTTTCTACAGTCACTTAATTAACTCAAAACAACTTACATGCTGACTAACGTCATTCTTTCTGGACATCGACTTTATAATTCAGCTCGTCTTCTTCAAACAAGTGATCGATTGCTGAGGGAACTTAAGAGAGCCATTAAAGACGAGATCGGAACTATTTATAAGCGATATCCGACCCCTCCTTAATTGTTAAGCCTTTGTCTTTACTTAAAAATTGCTGACTGTTCTTTACACGCGTGATCTGTTAATTTCACATGAAAATGAGATCATTCTTTACGTTTGTACGTTAGGGAATTTGACCTTCGCCAGATGTTGTTTTCATTTTAATACATCGTACATTTACCCCGATTTAATTGTGCAATATGAATTTAATTTACGTTGTTTCATTTTAATTCACAGTTTTGTGATTTTACTTATTTGAATTTATCACAAGAATGTAAACTTGTTGCCAACTTGGATTAGATTTAATTTGGATTAAGTTAACCAATATTTTTTAGGACTTTACCTATTTGACTCTATTACAATATTAAGACATGGAAGATATATACTTAATTTTATTACATACAATTAAAAACATTCTTTTCAAAATACAATCTGTGAATCAGTGTCATGCTCATAATTATTATGAAACACGTTTGTGGTTAACTAAAATGAAAGTCAAAAAACGACCTAAAATCTAAAATGGAAATATTCTCGCAATGCTCAAGGTGGATTTTTTAAAATTCGAAAATCAAAAAAAATATTGAAACCTTATGCGTTTTTTCACTAACATTAAAGTTTATTTTTAGGTACTCAGGATTTTCTGATAAGTTAAAAAAATATTTTCAGTTCAATCTTCCTCATCTAATTCAACAAATTTGGAAAGTGAATCTGAAATTTGAAGATTTTGGTTCCTTTAGATTCGAATATCTTAATGTAACTTTGCTGCAGTACAAATTTAAGTTTAAAATCATCGACCTCGGATCCGAATACCAATCTGAATTTAACATTTAAATCTGTAATACGGATGCGATTTGTTTTCCTGAGGTTTAGACCTCTTTGCCAAATTTAAAATTTTTCAGTTAACACGGATTGATTCGGAATTAAGATTCAAAATTTTCAATTTTTACTTAACATTTACATTCCAAAATTTAAACTCGAAAACCTTAAGGTTGACGTTTAAATCTGAAATTTTTATTACACCACAAATTTAAAATTCGAATCTACGGCTCTAGACTTCAATCAAATTCTGAATAGGTACATCTTTAAATCTGATTCTGTAAAATATCCATTTTTGTAGATTGTAGGAAAAGCAAGTTTATTTGTACAAAAAATTATTTTGCAATCCAAATCTCGACTCGAATTACTTGATTAACCTTCAAATTGAGAATTTTAAGTTAAATTTGAAATATGAATTTTAAATACCATTTAACATATCTGTCTAATTTGGTGTGCAATGTTCATATTTTATAATTAAAATTTACATTAGAAATGCATGTTGAAATTTGACTTTAAACGTTAAGTAACGATATTTTAGTTCAGACTCGAAGGTGAAAATTTGACAGTACTTGAATTTAGTCCTTAATTAATGAAATTCAAAATTCCCATATTATTTCAAATTCAAATTTGGATTTTAGACATGCAAATTGAAGCCTTTTTAAAATCCTAAAAGCAAACACCAATTTAAAATTAGTTTCTTCCTTCAATTTAGAAATTTACTTATAAAGATTGTAGGTTCGAATGCAAATTGATTAGTAATTTTAATTAAATTTCCTACAGAATTAATTATTTCGTATTCATTCATAAAGAGTATAAGTTATTTTAAAATTCTAACAAACTCCACGTTTTAATATAACCATAATTTGTAAAATGTGTATTAAATTCGTTCCCTACCTCACTGTTTCTCAATCTCTTTCCCTCTTTTCGCAATTAGAATTAAAATTTCTACAACTTCTGTATTCCAAAGTGTGTTGACTTGCATATAATGTACAAAAGTCATATTCCATAAAATAAAATCATATCTTTGTTCTTGCAAACATTAATTCATCATATTTATAAATAAACCATACCATACAGATATAAAAACCATCCCCTTACTAAAAACCGTACGATCTCACTCCCCATACAGTACATTTTATAAAGATCTCAAACTGATTATGTATCATTTAATTGCCACATAAAACAAGTAGTTAAGGCGCGCGTAATTCATATTCAAATGAGGGCCGGACTTCTATGAAAAACGTTAGCAATACTAGGAGGGAAGATAAGCTGAGATTTGCGTGCATGCTATCTGCGAAAACCAACCCTCACGGTAGAATGTAGTGATAAATAGCACATGAGCCACAAATTGCACAAGATTAAATTCTTATCTTTATTTGAATAAAAGAATTTCGCTTAAATTTAAATCATCACGTTGATTATATTTTATTTTTCTTTTTATTTTAGATACTCGTGGTTAAAAAGTATGCATTCGTTAAGTAATAATAAATTAAATTTAAGATAATGGCTTGCATTTTTAACTTTCAAATTATGTGTAATGCAACCTGCTGCATCTCTATTCTACATATTAAAACTAGATTATGATATTTCGTTTTTTGGTTACTTTAATCTCAACTTCAATTATAGGAAATTTGAATATGAAATGAGAATATCGGCCATCGTTTTTAATAGTAAACAAACACTTTTAAGAAGTATTATGAATGCTAAAGTATTTAGGAAATTAATCCTCGTTACAATCGAATATCGCACAAAAATCAGTTCCGTTCACTCGTATTTCACGAAGCATTGTAGAATATGAAAATAGGAATACCGTGTATTGTACGTTAGAAATCTGATACGGCGTCTATTGTGTAAGTCCCTTCGAATGCGGAAATAGGCGTGTGCCCAGCATTTTTGTGCATCATTATCTCTTCTGCAATCTGTCCAAGTGCTTTTATCGGGCTCTAAATGGTTACCTATTATTTGATATAAAAACATTCTCCCCTTCGCATTAAATATCGTGTTACACTTATTTTTATTCAAATGAATATTGGTTTTAAACAATTCTCGTTTGGGTTTTATTTTTGAACAAAGTTAAGGGTGTTGGTTACCCTACCATGGTGGGCCAGTCCGTTTTGTAATAAAAGAAGTTCCAAGTTTGACTACGTTAGAAGAGGTTCAAACGAAGCTAGAAAATAATTAGACTTGGGTTTTCGGACGCATCAGCGACTAAGGTTATTACAATATTGTAAAATCAAACTTGTTATAAATCTAATCGTACCTAAACTAAAATTAATGACTTCGAAGTATGCACTTGTGTAACACTTCCTTGATAACAAAGGAACAGATATATGACTAAAACATGTCTCACTTAAACTACCTTCATATATTCTAACCGCCCTTCTTAATAGCCCAAAGTTTTAGTAACCCAACGAGCTTTAGTACTTGATTCTAATCGTAGAAGCAACCCAGTCACAACCTCGCAACTTGGGAAATTATGTTACGGCACAGTTAGCTAACAGCACAACGAAGCTGTGTAAAATTGCGATGTTTTTTCACATTAACTTGTCCTTTTGCCTCCTAATTGTAGTTAGAAATGTGGAATCTGACGTTACTGCACGAAAATAGCTGTAATAAACTCGACCTAACTTGTGCTTGTTTGTAAACAACCGCAATTTCTTATGGAGGGAAAGGATAAATTTGTGGTAAGAGCTCTGTTAGTCCAGTTGTATAATAAAAATGTCTCATTTTGACACTAACGTGTACAAGCTAATTTTTTAAGTACTTCAAATTTTAAACGAAATATCTAGTAAATCTTGAAATTAAGTAGTTTTGAAAAAGATTTAAATTTTCACTAAGAAAGTTTTTCAGGAAGAAATATGTAAATTTATCAGTGTTTAACGCCTTTCAATGCTTACATTCCATTCTCGTATAGTTTTACAGATGTATTTCGAATACTTTCTTTCTATTCACTTCACTCGTACGTCATGGTTCCGCTCCTTTTAATATAACACTTTATCATCACATTGTCAAATCGTCAAAATTTTATTTTCTTTGCTTCAAAGTAGTTATATCTGTAATAGTTAGGCAAAATAAGATTGGAGACGGAAATAATTATTAGAAAGCTGATTCGTTCTGAAATACGTTCTTTAGGTATGGCTATTAAGCAAACATTTTTATGTAAAGGAAAATTCCATTATCGTTTTAATTCTAGTACTCTCTAAAACTTTCCCCTGAAAAATGGGGAGATATACTTACCTTGTTTCTTGTTCCTATTTCGCATATTTCAAATATTCTCCGCGCGATTCGAAGTAGAATACGGCCACTTGATACCGCCATTTTGTTTTTAATTAGGTCAATCAATTTAATCGATTGCGCAATCAAGGTCGAATTAATGGGATTAGCGGTTTAATTAGATCAATTCGCGGTTTATTTAGGGCAATTTAGATCAATCCGCGGTTTATTTAGGTCGATTTAATGGGATTAGCGGTTTAATTAGATCAATCCGCGGATTATTTAGGACAATTTAATGAGATTACGTCATAATTAGATCAATCCGCGGTTTAATTAGATCAATCCGCGGTTTAATTAGGTCGATTTAAAAGTTTAATTAAATTCTCGATTAAAAGCGGCGGCCATCTTGGAATTAATAGCTCGAACAATCGATTTAATTAGGTCGATTAAAACTTCAATTACAAGCGGCGGCCATCTTGGAATTAAATCAAGTATTATAGCTAGTTCAACCAGGTTAGCGGTTATCAATCTATCTCTCTCACCCTTTATATTGTACAAATGGGATGGGAATCGGCTGGTGTATAATTAATTATTCAGAGTGACATATTGAATTAACCTTTAATCAAAGTTATCAAAAATCGGCGTTATCGCGGTATCTAATTCAGCCGATAAAATTAACTAGTTCGAGTACAATCATTTTTTGTTAACCAAGGTACGTCTCCGACAAGTTGGGACCTGTATGTTTACAATTCAAAGCTTATGACGTCAATAGGAATTAATTTTTTTAACAATAGAAACCTTTCTAAGCAGTGTTACTCATCGCTCGTCGCATTTTTAAGCATAAACAAAAACTCGAAAACTAACATGTGAGTTATCCTTAAATTTCCGGAATGCATTTTATTAAATAACATTCTATTGCCGTTAATCAATTTAATTGGTAACTGAACTACATCTGTAGATGGAACTAATTCAATTTTAACTGTTACATTTGTAGATGGAAATATTTCAATCCAACAATTATAGTTTTAAATAATTAAAACTCGATGCAAAAGGGAAGTCCGGAATTTACCCACGTTTTAAAAACAGTTTTTCTAGTATATACGCTGCAGACCAAAATAGAAGAACTTTGTTTAAAAATGATTTCACAATAATGGGAAACTTCTTGCAACGAAATGACTAATACGTTTAAACAATAGATTTTTTAATCCGGACTGAAAAAAACACTCAACGTTCGATTCTTTAAGGATTTAAGACATTGTATTTAACATGTCGTATTATTTCAGTAAACAGTGGTCTTTTAACAAAGGTAGTTTTGTGCATTGTCTGTAGATAAAACAATGCGTGAATCAATCTGCTTGAAATTTTTACTGACCAGCTTTGTTTATCCGGAAACCTTTTGTGCATTGTCTGTAGATAAAACAATGCGTGATTCAATCTTCTTGAAATTTTTACTGACTCAGCAGCTTTGTTAAACTTTTTTGTGCGTGTACCGTGAGAAAAAAATCGTGAAAGTAGGGATTGAAAAAACCGTATAAAACTAGCTGCATCGCTCTACTCAATCCACTTTACTGCTCCGACTCCAGCATCAACTACGTCAAGAACCATGTCTACCGTCAACGAACTCCTGCAGATTGTAGCCTCTGGCCTTATCCGTACCGAGGAAGGCTTGTGTACCATCTACGATCTAATCTGTCGTAAGATGGTATACGAAGACTACTCTTTAACGGCTGTTGAGGCCAGCTGCCTTAAAGAGTTGCAAGGCTACATACTGAAGCTGCAAGAGAATCGAAGGGTAAGTAAAATTTTAAATACTGAAAATGGATTTTTTAAAATAATCCAGTTTTTATAAACTTGTCGCTAGGGAATTTAATTATCTATTAACAACCGTTTATACAGTGCGAGTCTTATTCATTATTTATTTTTTATAGGTAACTGTTGAATCACCCGGGGTTGTTGGGGAGACTAAAAAGCAGCAGCACGAGTCGGTCGACAATGTTACCAATGTAAGTACACTTCTCGTAAAATCAGTTTAAGAAATTGAAGTTTTCCATGTCTGAAGTAATGCAAATTCTAATTTTTAATTCAACTTCCAGGCATTAGGGGAAAGTCAGCCTTCGACTTCACGGCCTATGCAGGCACCGCCCACGTCCGTTCAGCATCCCAGGGATGAGCCGAGAGACGCTGTCAACGTAAGTACAGTTCTTATAAAATCAGTTTAAGAAATTTAAGTTTCCATGTCTGAAGTAAGTCAAATTCCTAATCTTTTAACTCTATTTTCAGGCATTCGGTGCCGGTGTACCGTCGACGTCACGGCAAGTACCGAGGCAGACAGCGTCTACACCCATTAAGGCGCCTAGACCTGAGGCTGCTAGCAACCAGGTAAATGTTATAAAATTTATACGATAAATTACAAATTTTTAACTGGAGTAAGGTGAATGAAAGTATTCAATTTAATTTTTGTTTTAGGTTACCAATTTGACCCGGAGGCGTGAGCCGACCTACAACGTAGGTATCCGCCAGCAGCAGCCCGCAGTTGAGGCCTTTAAATACTTCAAGGTGATTAGTCAAGGCACGAAGCTGGTTAAAAAGTTTAACCTCATGGCCAAGACAGTCACCTTGAAGCTTGCCGACGTTGGCAATGAAGCGAGTGGGCCTGCTTTATGGCTTAAGGTAAATAACTTATTTTAAACTTATAGTCTTTTGAAAAACCAATTATATTTTTTAAGAGTGTTTATTAATTAAGAAATATTATTTTTAGAATGCATTCACTGAGATTATTGACCACATGGTAGCCGACGCATCGCCATCTGACCGTGTGGGGCTGGTCATACACAGCGACAAGTTTCCTGGGAAACCTATAGGCATATCATTTCGCCGTGTTGACCAGTTATCCGTGGAGGTCGTGATGGCGGTGCTAGACAAGATCCTGCAAAGCAACGCCAGTTTCTTCTCCCAGGACGCGCTGAGAATCCAGCTGGACAGGGTCTCGCTCCCTGTGGGGTATGGCCGAGACAGACTAACTGGCGTTAGCTACGAGGAGTTTTGTCGACGCAAGAAGGGCATCATGGTGGTCAACAACGATGACAATCAGTGCTTGGCCAGGGCTCTAGTGCTAGCCATGGCTTGGAGGGCCAACGACCCCCAGCTCGTAGCTTTAGAGAAGGGGTATCCCGAGATGGACCGACGCACTTACGAGCTATGCACTAGAGCCCGAGTGGACCTCAGCCAGGGCGGGACCAGGGACCATATAGAGCAGTTTCAGCAATATCTGGTAAATCACACAATAGTCGTGTACAATAACCGACTGGGTAAGACAGTATATTATGAAGGACCCAGGCATCACGACAAACCAGTCCTGAATTTAATCCTTGAAAACGCGCACTACAATGTTATTACTAATTTATGCTCAGCTTTTTCAACTCATTACTTCTGCGAGATGTGCCGTATTCGTACTAGTAACAAAACAGACCATAAAGGCTGCAAATACATTTGTCCGTCCTGTCACACCTCACCCCCCTGTAATGTGAATGTGGACCTCGTTAAGTGTAACGAGTGCCACAGAGATTTTCGCGGTCAAGCCTGTTTTACTGAGCACACCAAAAATCTGTGTAAGGCTTTGCGGAGGTGCCCAACCTGTCTGTATAGTGTGTGGACTGACAAAAAGTCCAATCATAAATGTGGATTCAAGTACTGCAGTAGATGTAGGTCCGAGCAACCCGTACGTCATCTTTGTCATATGTCAAAGAATGTCGCGAATAAGAAAAAGTTAGACAAACATTTTGGGTTTGTCTTTTATGATTTTGAATGTCGACAGGACTCTCTCGTGGATGGTACAGATAATGTTTATCTGCATCAGCCAAACTTGTGCGTTGTACAGAACGTGTGTAAGTCGTGCATTGACGACGCCGATATCAATAAAGATTGCAGCAAGTGCGGAAAGCGCCAGCACATTTTTAGAGAGAATCCTGTCGATGAACTGTTAAATTTCATTTTAAAATTCAAGAAATCGGTAGGATCCGTAGTTGCTCTGGCGCACAACGCTAAAGGCTATGATTCCCAATTTGTATTACGCCGGATTATTAGTCAGAAGGAACGGTGGAACCCTAAAATTATATCCAATGGCACTAAGCTGATGTCCATTTCCTGCGGCGAAGACATCAAATTTTTAGATTCTCTGAACTACATGCCGATGCCGCTTAGCAAGTTACCCAAGACGTTTGGTTTCCAGGGTTCCAAAGGGTTCTTCCCGCACTTCTTTAATACTCTGGGTAATCAAAATTATGTTGGGCCAATGCCAGCTACACACTATTACGGGGCTGACGAGATGGCTACGTCGACTAGAAGTGAGTTTCTTGCTTGGTATAGAGGCGAGGTCGAGCGAGATGCAGTATTCAACCTGCAAGAAGAGCTTGTTAGATACTGCATTTCTGACGTCGATATACTGAGGAAGGCTTGCTTGGAGTTTTGGCGTAGTTATTGCACGTCAAACGGTGTTGATCCCTTCCGTGAAGCATGCACGATTGCTGGTTCCTGCAATGCAGTCTTCAGACGTAAGTTTCTTACAGCTGATACAATAGGCCTTATACCCCCAAACGGTTATAGAATGGCCGACAAGCAATCAGCTATCGCCATCAAATGGTTGTTATATCTTGAACACTCTTTGGATATTCAAATTAAACACGCGGGTAATAGTCGCGAGGTTAAACTTAGGGAGGGCTGCTTGGTCGATGGCTTCTGCGAGGCTACGAACACTGTATACCAGTTCCAGGGTTGTTACTACCACGGTTGCGAAGCTTGTTTCCCTGATCAAACGGCGCAACTTGGTGGTGACAAAAATGAAACGATGTTTATGCGTCGTGAGAAGACAGAGGCCACATCAGCTCGCATCCGATCCTACGGGTATAACCTCGTTGAAATGAAAGAATGTCGTTTTAAAAATTTTCTAAAAACTAATATTCAGGCCGCAGAATTTTTGGCAAATCACAACGTTATTAGACACGAACCCTTAAACCCACGAAATAGTTTCTTCGGTGGGCGTACCAATGCGATTAAGTTGCATCACAAGGTAGAAAAGGATGAGAAGATCAGGTATTTAGACGTCTGTTCACTGTATCCCTTTGTTAATAAGTATGGGAAATACCCCATAGGGCATCCTAAAATTCATGTGGGCAGGGATAAATGTGAACAGATTGATCTTAATTCTGTAGAGGGCATTGTCAAGTGTACGATTGTACCACCAACCGATCTATACCATCCTGTTCTACCTCTTAGAATGCACGGTAAATTGATGTTTGTTCTGTGTAGAACTTGTGCTGAGGACAAGTTTATGGGCGAGTGTGCTCATACGCAGGATGAGCGTCAATTTACCGGTACTTACGTGGCGGATGAACTCCGGAAAGCTATTTCGCTGGGCTACAGGGTGATAGAAATTTTAGAGGTTTGGGAATATAAGGTCGCTCAGTACAACAAGGCAACGAAAACAGGGGGACTCTTTTCGGATTACGTTAATAATTTCGTGAAGATAAAGCAGGAGTGTAGTGGATGGCCTTCTTGGTGTACGGATGACCAGGCCAAGGATCGGTATGTTTCCGAATACGCTGATCGAGAGGGGGTTGCATTAGATAAAGGTAAAATCGCGTCAAATCCGGGTATGCGGTACATTGCGAAATTGTGTTTAAACAGCTTCTGGGGTAAGTTTGCCCAGAGAGAAAATCTAATGCAGTCCTCTATCATCACGGACTCGAATGAGTTATTCAAGAAGCTTACCGATCCTTCGGTTGAAGTCCATACATTAACTCCTGTGGACGATGATACGATTATTCTAAATTGGGACAGGCCGGACGAGTGTATTCAGCCATTGAATACCGTCAATGTCGCGCTAGCTGCATATACGACAGCTAATGCACGCCTCGAGCTGTATAAGTATTTGGAAAAGCTGGGTAGACGTGTGCTGTACTTCGACACCGACAGTGTGATTTTTACACAGCGACCGGGTGAGTGGGTACCCGAAACAGGAGATTTCCTCGGTGACATGACCGACGAGATCGAGTGTTACGGGCCCGGTAGTTACATTGTCGAGTTCGTTAGTGGTGGACCTAAGAACTATGCCTTTAAGGTGTTTTCCACCAATAAGAATGGCTTTATATTTATTTGCAAAGTTAAAGGGATAACCCTGAATTTTAAGAATTCTGAAAGTGTCAATTTCGAGACCCTTAAAGACATGGTTCTGAACGACGCCGAGGCCACGTACGTTCAAACCGATAGAAAGATTGTCAGAACACCTGTGCACGAGGTCGTTTCCAAGCCTGAACGGAAGGTGTTCCGAGTTCAGTATACGAAGCGGCGTCGTGTAGAGGATAGTTTTGACACGCTTCCTTTCGGTTATAGAACGTAAGTTAGTAATAACATGGTAGATTTCCACCGATATAGCTGAAACTGCTCGTCATCTCCCAGTAATTAATTTTAGTTTTATTTTATACGTTAGCATAATTAATCTTAGTTTTTATATATTATTCTTAGTTTAGCTTGTATATACTTTTTTTCATATCACATTAGTTTTAAGTTCAAATATTAATATTTTAAAATGTATATAACTCTGTATAGCCAAATTTAGTTTTAGTTATTCATTTTTAATCATTTATCAGTACTCTATTATAATAGTTTTTTAACTTCCAAGTATCAGCATTTTTTACTCTGTAGATAATTTTATGCTACCAAGTTTAACTCTAGTTAATCAATTTTATGTAACCAAGTTTTAATCAGTTTTAACTATTAATGTTACTGCTGTACTTATCACTTACACTTTCGTTATACGATTATTATTATATACATAATTCACTTTTTATACCCACCAACATATATGGAAATAATAATAATTCAAGTTTAACTCTAGTTAATCGATTTTATGTAACCAAGTTTTAATCAATTTTAACTATTAATGTTACTGCTGTACTTATCACTTACACTTTCGTTACACGATTATTATTATATACATAATTCACTTTTTATACCCACCAACATATATGGAAATAATAATAAACTCTTATACAAATCGAGATTTTTCTTTGTTTTACTTCGTAGAGAATAAGGAAACAAGAAATCGTTTAAAAAAGTTTTATTTATATATAAAAAAGTGCACTTACAATTTATACATTAGATTGTATTACATTTAGTATATCATACGCCGAGTTGACAAGTTTATCTTAGGGAAATAACGGTCGTATATCAGCTTGATGAGCCGATCGTTGCTTTTTAAATTATTATCGAACATACTTAGAAAATCTAAAGTTGACACATTATTCATTTTTAAATATAAATACACTAAACAGTAATGGCCGCAGAAATTTGAAGTCATACTCTGGATCATTCTAGTATTGCTTTTCCAAGATTTACAATTCTTCTGAATAAAATTATAATGATGTCCTTCGGGGTGGCGTCCGAATGAATCAAAGTACTCGCCATGACCATTTTCATCGATGTAGAAGGCTGCCCAGTGTTCTCCGGGTTTATAAAATGGATCTGTGTTTGCCACAATCGCACATGGTCTAATTATACGCGTAGGCAATTCATCAGAAGCATAAACATGTCGATTCACATTCGACTGACTCGGTATTGTCCGGAGAGCTCTCTTTATTTCGAACGTGTTCATTGTACCAATCAGATAAAAGTAGTACGTTTTCAACGGCGCAAACAGGGTTTTCAATTGTATGACTCATACAACGTACTGCAGTTTTCTTTTTCTTCAATTTATTTAAAGACGGACACCCAAATTCCTCCAAATTTATAACAGCTTGTTTGAGAAAGCTTAAAACTTTCTTCTTCTCCTCGCCTTTAACAAAGACTGTATCGAAGCACTGCACCACACGTTTGAGTTCTAGTTCAAACTCTTCAAAATTTACGAAGCCTGAATCCCAAGACAGTCCGTGAAAATAATTTTCTAGATATGTCACGTCCTTTTTTACAGAAGCAGGTAGCGATGAATAAACTTGAGGGGGTTCGAAGTGAAGGATTTCAATTTTGTTTCCGTCGCCGGAAATAATAACAACTTCTTTTGGAATGAACTTTTTGTCAACTCCACGGAACCCTTGCAAGTCAACGAACACGTCCATACTATGCAACTACAAGCAGCTGACTAAATCCCCACTTGCAACAAAACATGCTTTAACTGCTAAAATCCACCACCACGTTTCGGTGTTTATCAATTTCGATTACGTTGTCAAATTCTGCGTATAGCAAACAATTCACTGTTTCTTTCAAAGCTTCTTCAAATCCAACTTCTACACGAAGTGACCCATTTTTCACAAGATTCCAATGAGTGCTGGCATTTGCCGATAAATCTGGTGTTAGGTCAAAAACGAAAAAACAATATCCTTTAGAGTAATTTTCGCGTGAAATATCGTTACCCTCGTTCAGAAAATGAATTCCTGTCCCCGAAAATAAGGTGTGGTAGGCCCGAACGTACATTCCGTCCTTTGTAAAATCTGGTTGTAAAGGTTTAGTAGGAATCTGTTGTCCGTCAATATACAATGAAAAATAATTCATTTTAAAGTGATCGAAATTAAAGGGATTGGATGCATAATCGCCGTTGAATGCTTTATTTGTCACAAATCCGACAATGCAGCGTTTCGGTAATTGTCCGAGAAACACATTGTCTAAGGATTTTCTTTGTACACCTGATGGAATTGTTAAAACCTTGACATCAGTTCTAGTTATTGGATATTTAGATGTAGCCGCTGCCAGAGCTTTAGTGTGAGCTATCAAAATGCTGGGGTTTATCTTCATTCTTCTTATTAATAAACTAGCGTCAGTAATTTTCACTTTATACGTCGAACCCGCGATAGCCATTAAACTAAACGTGTCACGTGACCGAACAAACTTTATCTTCATTTCAACACCGTTAATAAGAAATTTCTCTTGATTAAACAAATCCGCATGAACATGGCCCATTAATTCAACTTGTTTACTCTTACTCGTGAACGACCGCCTTTTATCTAGTCCACTGTTTTCATCGCCTGTGGCGTCCATTTTTCCAGCTGTATCATTATACCATAGCGAACAGGTCAAGTGAGAACTCTTAGCTTCAGGCCCATAATTCAAAAGAGTCTCTATGTATGAACGGTAGGCGTAAGTATTGTTTGGAGGTGATACCAATTTTTGATTTAAATATATCTCCACTTGACTAAAAAGAGAATGTAGCCAGTTATTTACGGGGGCTGGTTTGTCCTCATCGCCTAGAGGTGTATCGTCTTGTTTCACTATTTTTGCGGTTACATGTAGCATAGTTTGACTCAGGTCCAGGTAATCATTTCCATTTCCGGGTACAATAAATTCGATAGGTGCGTCATCAGTAAGCGAAGAAAGCGGTTTATAAAATATCCATTGTCCATTTTCGATACTAGTTTGAGTCGAAGGTAACGCAAACAAGTCCAGCTCGGATTTAATGCATTCACAAGAATGAGCATGTAGAAAAGACATTTTTAAATTTTAGTAAATATATCACTATGTTCTGTTTTCGTAGTATTTTTACGCTTGACGACCCTTCCAGGAGATCTTGATATAGACTGAGTAATGTTTAATGTGCGTGGTCTTTTATACCCGGATCCGTCCATTAAAGTGCTGATTTTTGCATCGGCTTTACGTTTTAAATTTTTTCCAGCTTCTTCTAATCTATTGTGAAAGGCTTCTTTAACGGTGCGCTTGTCGGCTAGATCGTTTAAAAAATTACTCCCACTTCTCAAGGCTTCTTCCCCCACCACTCGAGCACCAGTCTTAAAAAGAGGAAGGATGCTGCGAAATATACCGCCCAGAAATGATCCAATTCCATGTCCACGTTGATAAGGAGCTCCTCTGTAAATAGCCCCAATACCACTCCCTGCCTGTTGTACGTAATATTGTTGATAGGGACAATCCATCATTAATTAATTTTCTTGAAGTGTAGTTTCAAGCTCAGAGTTCCAAACTCGAATGGCATCGAGGCTCCGGTCTCGGTCCTTATATCTTCTCGAGATTTTCAAATTCTTTTCTCATCACAGGGATGTAGTGAGTGGGCGAGAATATTACATCTTTATGACATCCGTAATTATAATTGTCTGAGGTTATATTGATAATACGAACAAGTGGTGATAAAACATCGCCAACAAGTTGAGGTTCTACAATATCGCAATATACAAACATTTGAGATGGCAGGCCTACCCAGATATTTGAGGGGTGGGACGGGGCTTGGTTGAGTGCAATGTTTGTCCCCGGTTTATATCCAAGTTGAAGAGCCAATCTTTGTGATAATCCCAGTACGGCTAGCTGCTCTTTTAAGTTTAACGACACCCGTTTAGTAACTTTATTGTACTTAAATTCCAACAGCCTACTTAGTAATTGATGACTGTTAATCGTCGTAATAACATCTTCAATATTCTCGTAATTCCCGGCTGGTATGTGAAAAACAAACCATCCGTCATTTTCGTATAAAACTTCTGAGCTGTCTTTGAAATGGCTGCTAGCATTTTTTAGCACCGTTTCCTTGTCTTCAGCGTTAGGTGGCGTTAGACGATAATAAATTAAGTTATCCGTGTCTGTCACAGCTAAAAAGGAACACGGATATTGAATTTCAGCAATTCCAACAACCCAGTTACTAGTTAACCTTACACGTTTATGTAACTGTGTAATAAACTTTGTTGTAGTGTTTTTGGGAAAATATTCCATTGAACTGTTGCTTAAGAGAGTTAGATAAAATTCGTTCTCCATTTTCACAAACGTTTAAGTTCTGAAGCTGCTACCCAACTATTAAACTTGTCGCTGTACCCCCTCCACTTCACTAAATAATATTTTGATTTGCCACGACCTTTTTCAGCTAACACTTTATCGATTTTAAATACTGTGTCTTTTTCTAACGTTACAGGTTGTAGCTCTTCCTCGTAGAAAGTTCCTTCAATAATTTCGTCGTTTAAGTCAACTATTCTGTATACAGGCGGCTTCCGCTGTATAGTCGCGCAGATTTTAAAGACCTCTTCACTCCAATTTGTCTCGTAACCTTTCTCGAATGTATGTTTTGTTCTACTGATTCTAACATGCTGATTCACTTTAAATTTAGGTTTTCTTTGTACCCCCACTCCTCCACGATAAAGGTTGGTCCATACTTCCAATACATTTTGTTCGTTTACGTTACTCGGGGGCATTTTGATACTCGAGTGATATCTATTGTTATATGATGAAACTAAATCTTGCAGTACATCGATGTATCTGTACGAGTTTGAATAGGTAAAGTAACGCCACATTCTTGTTTTAAGTGTTCGGTTGAATCTTTCAACTACGGCCGCTTTTACATCGGGATTATTGGTAACAAAGAAATTAATGTCATGTTCTTTAAACAGTTTCTGCACGGGCGCTGCCACAAACTCTTTGCCTTTGTCAGTTTGAATTTTTAAAGGAGTCGTTTCACATTCGTTAAATATTTCTTTAAAAGCTTCTATTACTGATGCTGCAGTCTTAGATTTTAAAGGTCTTACCCAAGCCATTTTGCTAAAGACATCTATTACTGTTAAAATATAATTGTTTCCATCGTTGTATTTAGTCAAAGTCCTCATGTCGCAAAGATCAGCCTGCCATAATTCAAACATGTTGCTAACAACGTACTTGTTTCTTGGAAAATGTTTTCTAAGAGGTTTATGAACAGTGTAAGCATCCTGTTTCTTTAACCACTCTTCTACGTCTGCTTTTGGAACTTGATTTTTTACAGAGTTTATTAATGAATCGGCACCAGAATATCCAACAGGGTTTGAAGGGTCGTAGTAGATGGTATTCAAATCAACCATTTTTAAAGTTTAAGTCTTGCCCAGCCCAGAGATTTAGCCGAGCGTGTCGTATTGCCTAAAGTTTTACGCTTTTTAGAGCGTGTGCTAGCAGGTGTTTGTTGACTGGTTGAGGCAGTTCCAGAAACTTCTTTTATACGACCTTCTGAATCGGTATCGTAGTCTTCGGGCTTCACTTCTGATTTTAAAAATTTTGGCGATTGATTATAAGATGAAACATTACGTCGTTTAGGGTTACCTATTAACTCATGAGGTATATTTTTCTCATTCATAAAGGATGCAAACTGCTCCCAGCCTGCAGGATTTGAACTTTTGCGAGGTCTTAGTGTATCATTTATTAGATCGATAATATTTGATGACGGTAGAATTTCACCTTTTATGGAGACGGTTCCCTTATCATCCCAATCAATTGAGCCAGTTGAAGATAAAATATTAATAAGATTCTTCGCCTTTCTCTTATACGTATCGGGTAGTGTGGCTAGTATGTCTGAATGCTGTAAAGATTCTTGTTTGACTTCCACAGGCACGTTGACTGGCTGACGAGACTGGTCCGTAAAGTGTAAATATCTTTGCAACACCTGATTGTACTGGGCCCATTTGTCATGATCCGATAATTTGGAGCCAAGAACTTTTTGCATGTCTTCGTCTAATTGAGATAATATTTTTGGTTGTGTATTTTCAGAAACAGTTAACCGTTGTAGCAACTCGGGAGGCACAATCATCATTTTCTTAGCATGCTCCATTTTTTAGTTTATTTTAGCAAACTTCCCAGAATTCCACTAATTAGTGGAGCAAGAATTAACGGTAGTAATGCACCACCTTTTTGTATTAACAATTTTCTCTTCTTGAATATAGGTTCCCCGGGTTTCACCAATCGCCTTAGGATGTGTTTGTGTTGAGAGAGTCGCCTTTTCTGATGAATACTTAATGGAACTTTTCCTTTTAAAGTGTTATAAATACATTCACAAATACAATGAATTTCTTTATCACCCACGGCCTTTAAGAGAGCCGCTCGCTCCTTAGGTCCGAGTTTTGCTAGGGCACGGAGCAATTCAGAGTTTTTAATCACAGCGTGAGGCATCATGCACTAATGACGCTAGATTTATAGGTGTTGTTGTATTTATACTCCTTCTTCGGCACATACACATAACATGAACCATCCTCTCGAAATATAGATGTTCTGAATCTAAACTCATCAGGTGTTGATTGTTTTAAGTCGAAGAGTAAATAGCCGTGAGGCTTGGAAGTTGCGTCTTGGTACGCTTCTTGTAGAAATTTAATGTTTGAAGGGACTATTTGACACGCTAAATGACGTATTTGAGTTCCATCTCGCGGATTTTTAAAATATATGATGTAGTGTGCATTAAGGGAAATATCCCTCTGCCCTTTGCCCTGATGAAATATATTTTGTGTTATGAAAAACACGCTTAAATTTCTATGATGACACCCCTTAGTAAATATATCTACAATACTGCCGTTTGTCTCGCGCATTAAATCGTCAATAATTATTAAATTTGGTTGAACCCCGTCAAACTGGTCCATATTTGGTAGTCCTTGTTGAAATTCAGCTATGGAGCTTAAGTCTTTATATAAAGGTTGCCACTCGTCATAAAACCAAATTACTTTTTCAAATTTCACATTGCATATATTATCACTGTTCATATTTTTTAAAAAATCAACTACAAAAAACGACTTTCCACACCCTGACGGTCCCGCAACAATTGCCGAAAACGGATGTTGAAACTGGCACTCCATGTTTATTGCATCAACGTCAGAGTTAAACTGGCTGTAGGATAAAGAATTAGAAATTTATATAAATAATAAGACAGGTATACGTGGAAACAATATTTATTTATTTATCTATTAACACCACCAGCAATGTACAATCGATCATCAGACCCTACACTACCTTGAATTACAGTAATAACAAAATTTTTAAAATTATAAATCAATTCACCTAAAACATCTTCACCCCTATAATCTATTTTATAGGTGTCTGAAAGTAAAACGTCTAATACGTCAAAATTTCCAGAATTTTCAACAATACATGCTACATTTGTATAAAACTCAGTAAATAACACAGACATCTTCATAGCACTCCTTTTCAATGTCTCTAGGCGCACAAAGAGAAAATCTTTCATGTCCACAATTTTCGCTAGCGTAGAATACATTGCGTAAAGTTCAAATGTTTCTGTACCAGTTTTTGGTACAAATTTACACGTTTGCCACCCCGTACAGAGCATTTTGTAACGCTGCAAATCGAAGTTTAAACTACCTTCACGCAAGGACACTAATATCTCGGGTAGAACATTAACGAACTCCTTGAACGCTTCTTCTTCGAATTCTACCCCAGCTTCAATACCGCTTTTAACGATGCGGACAACCGGGGCAAAATCTTTATACGGATCCATTCCAATATGTATCAACTTACTTGCAGAATTATTTAACGGGATGTAAGACCCGCAAAGTAGACGCTTCTTCTCGCTTCGTACCAGATTTCTCTGCTGCGCGTCATCTTCAGAGGGTTTAACACCATATGCAGGCAGGGCTTCTTCTTGAAACACACGCACGTCTTCTTCGGTGATATGGCGTTGTGGCGAAAAACTTCGGGGTCGCTCTTTGGTTACTGATGTAGACTTCTGGATGCCACCTCGACGCGATTTATCATATGGAGCCCAACGCTTCCTGGCCTCAACGGTTGAATTTTCTTGCTGGTTATTCATAACTTACTCAATAGGTCACTAGGTAGAAAGCACAGATAGGAACTCTGAATGGCCGAGTGGGAATCTGTTCGCTTATTTATACCGTAGTGTAGGATGGAAGGGGAGATGTCTCACATACAAGTCGAAACATGCCTTTTCATGACGCAACTTGTAGAATAATCTAGAAAGATCCTTTGAACAATGGTTATTGATTGCGATAATCACACAATGACTGTCACATTAGTCATTTCCTGTATTCCGGGAATTTGAAATAAGTTACTTTTATTATTGTTTACACCCCGAGTGGGTGATTGACGTTTTGATGACTCATGTGTTTTTCTGTGATGTCACAGCTGGACCCTCGAGGTTTCTATTGTTAAGATAAATTAATCCCTATTGACGTCATAAGCTTTGAATTGTAAACATACAGGTCCCAACTTGTCGAAGACGTACCTTGTTTGAGAAAAAAAAATGACTGTACTCAGTCTAGTTAATTTTATCGGCTGAATTGATACCGCGATAACGCCGAATTTTGGTAACTTTGATTAAAGATTAATTCAATATGTCACTTAGAGTGAGAGAGATAGATTGATCTAATTAAACAGTTAACCTGATTGAATTTGATAACTTTGATTAAAGGTTAATTCAATATGGCACTCTGAATAATTAATTATGCACCCGCCGATTCCCTGCCCATTTGTACAATATAGAGGGTGAGAGAGATAGATTGATCTAATTAAACAGTTAAACTGATTGAACTAGCTATAATACTTGATTTAATTCCAAGATGGCCGTCGCTTTTAATCGAAATTTTGATGGATTAAATTGATCGAGCTATTAATTCCAAGATGGCCGCCGCTTTTAATCGAGAATTTAATTAAACTTTTAAATCGACCTAATTAAACCGCGGATTGATCTAATTAAACCGCGGATTGATCTAATTATGACGTAATCTCATTAAATTGTCCTAAATAATCCGCGGATTGATCTAATTAAACCGCTAATCCCATTAAATCGACCTAAATAAACCGCGGATTGATCTAAATTGCCCTAAATAAACCGCGAATTGATCTAATTAAACCGCTAATCCCATTAATTCGACCTTGATTGCGCAATCGATTAAATTGATTGACCTAATTAAAAACAAAATGGCGGTATCAAGTGGCCGTATTCTACTATTCGATTTTCTTCAACTTTTTGTTCTATGTAGTCCACCGATTTCAACAGTCTCTGTTGTATTGTTAATTCTGTACGGATTTTCTCTCATTTTACTCTGCATACTTAGTTTCTTATTTTGGCCTTTCCTTCGATTATACTCATATATTTATGTTTTTCAGTAGTTACTGTCGTCTTGTTTATGATAATCCTCCTGTTTTTTTGTAATTTTATCTTTTAATTCGTCTTCGCAATTTACTTCGTTCCACAAATACATGAATCTTTTCAGCTGGTGCACTGTTTCATCTTAATTTTTATTTCATGGCTTTTCATAGATATTCTACTACCTATCACCAATTTGATATTTCTGTGTTTATTTTCATATTTACTTTCTTTAGTTGTTCATTGGAAATACACTGCACTGAAAACACAGTTCTGTAATTTTCGCTTTGCCATCTTCCAGCAACCTACAGTGCATAAATTTTTTAGTACTCCGTCTAATACTATATTAAAAAACATCCCTTTTCAGTGCTATTCTATTTATAAAAGTGTTTCGTTGTTTACTTTTGATATACTTTCCGTATCATAGGAAATTCTTTTAATATCTTTCATCAGCCTTCTTGCTAACATTGTCCATAAGTTTTTCTTTCTCACTCTGTCAAAGGCTTTTTTCCATGTTATCACGTCTTGTGGATTTCTTCGTACAGCTCTTTTGTTTGATTACCTAATGAAGCTTTTTCAACTGCTCTGTTATTTTTATTCATGTGTTCTAGTATTCTTGTGTGGAATTTTCTTGTTAAACTGGGAATGGTTATTTCCCCGATAGTTATCGCATTGTTTACTATCCCTTCTTTTACAAATTATATCTGTACTCTGTTATTCTGACGTCTTTTCTATTTGCTGGCTTAATATAAAGTTACCATTGACGGATATCTTCTTCATTTTTGCTTCTTATTTTATATTTTCTCCTTCACTATGATGTTCTTTTTATTCTTGTGTTTTTATCTTTATCTACCCCACAGATCCTTATTGCTTTCTCTTATTTGCCTTTTAAAGCGTGGCCATTTTCCTTCTAACTTTGTTTGTTATGTCATTGTTTCTGACCTACAGATGAACTCTATGGTATTCTTCTCTTAATTTGTAGCTTATTTGCTCTTTTATTATTTTTCTCTTTCTTCATCTTAGTCCTTGATGTGTTTTAATTTCATTCTGAGTAAGTAATGGGGCCACAACCTATTTTTTTTATCCTGTTTGTGCTTTTACGTTCTTTATGTTTAGCAGTCAATTATCGAGTTTTCTTCTCTAGCTGGCCCGTCTTCATTGTATTTCTGTGCATCTTTGTATTAGGCATTTCAAGCAATACCACCGATTTACTTTCTCTATGTTTTGTTGTAGTCCGCTACATACATGTACGGTTGCTGACAAAAAAAAAATAGGCTACCCCTTTTCATCTAGTGTGAATCGTTCTTTATTTGTAGCTGAATAGCAGTACCTACTATAAATTTAATTCTAAAATCAGAATGCATGTATTTTATTGCGTTAGAAACAGTTTATTTAACGTGTAAGTAAAAAATTAAGAAATTATTAAAATTTACTACATATTATAACAAACTATTAACCCTCCTGCTACCGTGTAAATTTTATTGCGTAGACTACCGAGTGGGGTACATTCGTACCCCATATTTTTTTTTCCTTTATGGCACCAGGATATTGTTTTGAGGCAGGTTTATGAACTTTAGTTTTTGACGTAAAAACTAACAAATCTCGTGAAAGCTATTCAGGGTTACTGGTAATTCGATACATTCCTTTGGAGATGTGATGGGACAGGAGCCAAGGAACAAATTTAACCCTAACATACATTATGCAAAACTCAATAGTTTTTGAGATATTACAATTTTTGTGTTTTTCTCAAAAAAGTAGATCTTAATGTCTTTAAAGTTAATTTTTAAAAAATCTACTTGACATTTTCTGAACTTTTTGACTGGGTTACTTGTCCCACTCTATGGTCATCCGTTTCGAATGGAAAATATCCTGAAACATTTCGATCATGTGAAAATTTTAAATAAAAACTTATTAAAAATGATTTTTAAAAATCAGCTACGAAAATTACCTATTCGTTTTTCTCAGAAATTATTTTTTTATTTTTGCATAATGTATGTTAGGTTTAATTTGGTTCTTAGCTCCTGTCCCATCATATCTCCAAAGGAATGTATCGAATTACCAATAACCCTGTATAGTCCAGACATATTAGCCTCAAAAAGCCGTTTTGGCGGAAATAAATTATATATTTTTGAAATTCAGAGTACATACTCCTGAGTACTCTAGAATCGAATATCCGTCGAGTTTCCCCTTCCTCGGCGGGGGCTTCATCCCTTAATATTGAAAAAACATCCCCCAAACGGCGAAGTTGTGTTATTTTTCGCAATTATCTCGTAAACGGTGCACCACCTGAAAATTTTTATATCGGGTAAAGTTGATGGGAACAAAATTTTGAACAAAAATTATATTACACGATTTGCCACAAAAGCTGTAGTTCGCGCGGTATAGAGGCCGGAAGTAGGGGGTGGATTCTGTCGCGCAACGCACAATTCGTTTCTCGCGCTCTCGTAAATAACTATTTTAAATCATATTTTTATTTTGTATAATGTTATTCCAGAAATTTGTCTACCGGCGTGAGACTGTAAACCCTGGGTCTTACGAAATGAGAGCGCGAGAAACGAATTGTGCGTTGCGCGACAGAATCCACCCCCTACTTCCGGCCTCTATACCGCGCGAACTATAGCTATTGTGGGAAATCGTGTAATATAATTTTTGTTCAAAATTTTGTTCCCATCAACTTTACCCGATATATAAATTTTCAGGTGGTGCACGGTTTACGAGATAATTGCGAAAAATAACACAACTTCGCCGTTTGGGGGATGTTTTTTCAATATTAAGGGATGATATTACTTTATTCAAAAAGCTCAATTCTAGAAAATGACTGAATGCCCACGAATTTTATTAAAAATAAACTCTTTGGTTCATTAATTATTAATTAAAATTATAAGGCAACGCCTACTTTTTGGTTGTTAGGGAAGGCAAACTAACAAAAATGTGTGAAAACCTATGAGGAAAACAATTTTGTGTGATACCCAGGCGAACCCGAAGGATTTTAATCGTAATAACAATTTTATGCACTAAAGAAAGAGAAACGAATTGTGCGTTGCGCGACAGAATCCACCCCCTACTTCCGGCCTCTATACCGCGCGAACTATAGCTATTGTGGCAAATCGTGTAATATAATTTTTGTTCAAAATTTTGTTCCCATCAACTTTACCCGATATATAAATTTTCAGGTGGTGCACCGTTTACGAGATAATTGCGAAAAATAACACAACTTCGCCGTTTGGGGGATGTTTTTTCAATATTAAGGGATGAAGCCCCCACCGAGGAAGGGGAAACTCGACGGATATTCGATTCTAGAGTACTCAGGAGTATGTACACCGAATTTCAAAAATATATAATTTATTTCCGCCAAAAAGTCTAATTTGACTGGACTAATAGGCACGTCGCGTCATACAAATGCATACGAACACAAAGCAACTGCGTATGACCGCCAGGGGCGCGTTCCGAAATTACCTACCGCCAGAGGTGCGTTCCGAATTACCTACCGTCTGAGTAGAATCAAATACACATTGGAAGAATGTTCGGAAATCGAATATACAACTGAATAATTGTTAAAATTTTACATAAGTACATAAGCTACCGAGTGGGGTACAAATGCACCCCAAGCGGTATTTTTCTTCATACATCAATTATTTTTCATAACTGCAAGGTACTATACGAATGTGTAGGTTCCAGAAACTTCAAATGACAATGTCTTAAAAGCTCAAATACCAGAAACACCAATTTCATACATTTAACCAAGAAAAACTACGCTTGGGGTACGTTTGTACCCCACTCGGTAGTAGGAGGGTTTATTTAGTTATTGCGCCATTTCGATTTATAACTTCTATTAACCGCCGTGGCATAGAACTATATAACTTCCTCCAAAAATCATCTGGAATATATTCCCATTCATTATTAATTATTTCCAGTAGTTCTTGGGCATTTCGTGGTCTAGCATTTCTTTTTTGAATGTTTCTTACTAGTAGTGCCCATACATTTTCAATAGGATTGAGATCAGCACTGCGGGTAGGCCAATTATAACATTAATGTTATTTTGTTGAAACCAATTAGTTATGCTACGAGCTGTGTGAACGGGGCAAATGATGATTGAAAAGTTTTTTCGTCAGTAAAGACCACATTATCCCAAAAATTTTCGGGAAGGACAATATGTTCCAGTGCAAACCCTATGCGGACTACTTTATTTTCGGGTTTAAACAGAACCTTTTTAGCTGCTGACCGACAGCTCAACTCGGAATCTTTTACTCGCCGGCGACCAGTTCGACTTGAACCAGGAAAGTTCGTATCTTCGACGGCTTGAACCATTGAAGAAAATGGACGATCTCTTAACACATTTATTAATGCCACATCCTGTTCGGGGGTAGAATTTTTTGGTCGTCCTGACCCAGGATTTCTATCAATTCAGCCCTCTTCTCTCCACCTCTTACATATTTTAAAAACAGAATTCCTATTAATACCATAATGTATAGCTACTTGCCGTTGCGACCAGCCATCTTCCAATTTAGCAATTATTACGCTAGCCTTAACAAGCTCACTAATGCGAGGCATTTACTGTTTTATCGCTTATAACAAATTTTTGACAAATGTATGACATGTGTTACAATATTTTCTTATGTATTGAGATGATATTTTTTTGATAGAGTTTTGATAAAGTGAGTTGTGGACACCTTTTAAAATTATGGAAAATTATTGTTAATTAAATGTAAATAGTTATAAGGTAGAGATTTAATATTGTAAATAAAGACTGCAAAAGCAGCAAAACAGAGCTATGCGTATTATACTGCAGTGTTCAAAATTTACTAAAATTATTTTAATGTTAGATATCTTGCAATGGTTGAGCATAAAACAGCGTATTTACTTTAAAACTCTAGTATTAGTCTACAAAACAATAAATTTTTTACTTCCAGAATACATGTCCCAGTCACTGATGTACAATTTAGACATACATGATTATAATACCAGAACTCGCTCCGACTTTAGATTACCAAAATTTTCCAAATCGAAATCTCAAAATTCTTTTTTCTACTAAGGTTTAAAATATTATAACAATCTTCCACAGGAAATAAAACAGGCGCCAAATATTTATAATTTTAAGAAACTATTAAGTTTGTAGTGTACGAATAGTTTTTAAGAAAATATTGGACATTATAAACTCTTGTAAGATTAATGTAAAATTAGTAATATTACTAAATAAAGTACATATTATATTATATAATTAGGGTAGAATATCTAGTGAGTTAAATTTTGTAAATATGTAATAATAGTTATTTATGTACCAAGAGTCGTAAGTGCAGTTTTTTGGGCGAGAATGCAATTTGCAACGCCAAGGCCCGAAGGGCCGAGGTGTTGCAAGCATTCGAGACCAAAAATTGCACTGTACGACTCGAGGTGCATATGAAATTTTTCGTCAAACCTTATATGTATGTATGTATGTAATCGTTAACCTCTTATACCTTTCGGTGTTGAGGCTGGTGCGTTAGCGTATGTGGTCTTACGCGTGAAATGCACAATCCGGCCCGCATGCGAGTCACGTGATTGGTGCGCCGTTTTTTTACCTGCATACAGCACCATGTGTATAGTGTATGTGTGTGTACGTATAGAACCTTGTTACTCTACCTCGTAGGTCTGTATTCGGAGGAGAGCGTCGTTAATTAGGTGCCCAACGACGAATGGTCACCAGAGCTCGATACCGATCTCCGGGAAAACTTGCACCCAGCGAGATTCGAACCGGGGACTAGCGTAACGCTAGCCTGACGCTCTTACCACTGCGCCACCCTGGCTAAAGTCAAACCTTATATATCATTTTAAAATAAATAAAATTAAGTATTTTTCATTTTTTATGCATAGCTGTCATACCAATAATGAATAAAGGTTGCTGTGATTTAGATTAGGTATCCTTGACAACAAAATAAAATAAAACATATTTATTTCAAAAAAATTTCAAACGCGTGTGTCAATTGAATTTGTGCACAATTTGTGATTCTAAAAACATGTCTCAAGAAATAGAAGAGGCTGCAAATGCAGCATCCCACAATTTATTATCGGTTAAATCGCAACGGTATATGGAAACATATAACATTTTCAAAAATTGGTGCCATGAGAAGAAATCAGTTGTGATTACAGAAAAAGTGCTGTTGGCGTATTTCTTAAATAGATCTACAAAATTGAAATCTGCAAGCAGTTTATGGAGCGAATACTCAATGTTAAAAAGTACCATTTTTATCAATGATAAGTAAGATATTTCCAAATATCCAAAACTAAAAGCGTTTTTAAAGCGTAAAAATGATGGCTATAAACCCAAAAAGAGTAGTATATTTAGTCGAGACGATATGAACAAATTCCTTATTGAAGCGCCTGACATTACATATTTGTTAATGAAGGTACAGTTACAGATTACTTCATTTAACTCAGTTATTAAGGTATATGGAAGTTATTTATCTGTTCTAGGTCGTTATGATAATTGGAATTTCTGGGGCCTGTAGAAAAGACGAATTATGTAAGATGACAACTGATAATGTTGAAGATAAAAATTCTGTAATAATAGTAACAATATCAGATTCTAAAAATGGAGTGCAACGTACTTTTACGATCGTTAACCGAGAAAAACAGCGCATAAATTTTGTTGATTTAATTACGAAATATATAAGTTGCAGGCCAAGAAATAATGAAAATCGACGATTTTTTCTGAAATATTGTTCAGTAAAATGTGTGAACCAACCAGTAGGTAAAAACACATTTGTAAAACTTCCTGCTCTAATAGCAGAATTTTTAAAACTGAAAAATCCCGAAACTTATACTGGGCACTCGTTTAGAAGAACGTCAGCAATTTTTTTGGCTGATACGGGAACTGACGTTCTTGATTTAAAGAGGCACGGTGGATGGAAATCCACAACAGTGGCAGAAAGTTTTGTTGCAGATTCAATGACAAATAAATTAGAAATCGCCAGTAGAATTTTATGTAATCAGAATAGGTATGAAGAATCTGCATCCACATCTTCAACTTCAGTCATGCAATTCAATAATGAAGACGAAATGAAAGATAGCGGCGTAATTGTTCCTAGCACCAAAGAAAATCAAGAACATATACAAATTGAAAATGTTGATATTACCGAAAATATAAACTAAATAGATTCAAAAAAGGAACTTAATTCTCTTGTTCAAATTTCTAACTATCCTAATTGTTCATTTACATTTAATATAAATAAGTTGTAATTAATGTAATGTAGATAAAATGTTTGTAAATAAAGGTGTTTTGTAGACAATTTACTTTTTTGCCCTAGGAACTTAATGAAGAATATTACAACCCGCTGCCCATGGTAACCAGTACTTGAATGTAAACTATCACTTACCGTCAACAAAACAATGACACAATGACATATTTTCGCAGTAGGTTTGACGAAAAATTTATTTGGAATAAAAGTTATTTTTTTGAAGTAGTTTATATAAATTTGGATATTGGACAAGTATAAATAAAACTAAAAGAAGGAAAGTGTGTTGTTGGTTGGAGGATAAGGTAGGTTTTGGTGAAATTGGAGTCAGGGGGGAAGGTGAAGTTGAAGAGGTTGGTGTAGTGTTTGGGAAAGTGGAAAACCAGACAGGAAGTGTTGTTTTGTTCGAGTTGTTTGAAAAAGGTAATTTGTAAATTTTAATTTTATAAAGTGTTCGTTAGTTATTAGAATTTGTTGTTGTTATAATTTGTGAAAATTTGCATAATTTTGGAAGGTGTTAAAAATCAACTTGGTGAATTTTTATTAAATATTGAAATTCGTCAAGGCGATCCCTTTTACGGCCCTGAGTTAAGAGTTCTCTAAAATTTAATTAAAATTATAAAAGATTGATCTTGTGGAAATGTCAAAATTATGCCACATTTAAAATTGAATAATCATGCACCCCCTCGCATGTGATATTATTTACGCAGGGTGTGTGTTATTTCAGTATGTATATTTTAAATAATCTAGTAAATTTAATTAAAAGGCTGTTTAAACCACTAAATTTTAAGAAAAAGATACGCACTAGATTACAAAGGCGTCCTATTTTTTTTTTGTCGAGACTGTACGTAACAGTAAATTATTTTTATTACGTTTATTTTCTTCCTAGATTAGCAAATAAATGCATTCTCATATTATGACAGTCCTTAATAATTTCAATCGTTTTCACTCTAACATTCGCAAAATCTATTTAGGCAACTTGATTCGTTTTAGATTAACCCGTCGCGTCGTTCGCGTGAGATTTATTTTTTGTATTTTCTAAAAATGCCCTATAAGTAATAAGAGATACATTTTATCAAAACTTTTGAGTGGAGATTTACATACGTTAAACTGAGAATTTTTAAAGCTAATCATCTCATACACTAACAATTTCAATATTATTAAATTATTAAAACTGTCATTTAATAAATAAATGCAAAGACTTAATTTACTTTTATTTTCTTATTTCTAAAGAAGAACAGAACTTTTTGCAGTTTGGTGTGTTAAATTCTATAGGTATTTAACTTCAAAAACTTCAATCCAGAAGAAGACAAATAAGTAAACGAGATAAATAATTTACTTTTGAATTACTTTTTCTTATAAAACTTTTCTCAAACTTTAGTTTAGAAACACCACACTTTAGGATGATTGATTTTTTTGCTTTTCTTGTACATAAAAGTTGTAAGTTTTTCAATATTTTTTGTTGTTTCAGAGAACACACAAACTTTTATCAATGTTCTTATAAACCTGTAAGTGAATATTTCCATCTAATAAACTTCTTTTAGGGAAGGATTTTAAGAAGTGATTCTATAGTATGATCAAGAAGTATTGGGGTGCTCTGGAATTTAAGGTTTACCTACCTACTTTTATTATTTTTTAAATTGACATTTACATGACATCTTTCAAAAGTGAGCAGACTGTAATTACAAATGTTCCAAAATAGTATACTACGTGCCAAGTGCTCGTAAGTAGTATTTTTTTGGACGAGCACGCAGTTTGGAAAACCGAGGCATAGCCTAGGTTTTCTAAGCATGCGAGGTCAAAAAAATACTTACGGAACAAGGCGCATAGACTATTTTTTCGACCGCCTGGAAAAAATATCAAAAAACGTAATAATATTAAAATTAAATTAACATGATTGACAGTTGTCACAATAAAATTACGAAGTGGGTGGAGTTACATGGCGGAGTATAATGTTCACTTACGAGTACTAGTTCGCGTAAGTTAACATTATAGTACTGTTATTACATTCATTACTATGACAACAATAAACAAACGGTAAATTCCACTTACGGTTCTAATTTTTCATCCATAATGGTCCACTTACTAATCAGGAGGTCGAAAACAGAATTTCTAGTAAATTTCAGTTGAATCTTCTTTAGTTATTAAATTTATAATTTTGACAGACGTCAATGACATAAAAATAACAGGAGTAAATAACTTCGGAGATTACTTCCATAGCAACCGCGATCAAAAGACTTTTTGGTTATACTATAGATTTCTTTGTTTTAATTCTAAAATAATTAACTGCTGGATATTAATTAACTTTAATTGATATAATAATAATAGTTGCAGTGAGTTAAAATACAGAAATTATGCAAGATTTTTATGAGATTTGATATGAAAGTTGGTATAATACAGAGATAGATATAATTAATCATCATAACAATGCAAATTTGCCTCTGGAGATTGGAAAACAGAATAACATTAGACATAACGGAAATTGTATCTCCGAAATGGAAATGCGAACAGCGAATGTACGAACACCTCATACTATTTTCCCGGTCGTGTAAGCAACAAGTTCGAATTTATTGGAAAGCAAGTACACACGTTCAGAGACGATGCAGAAACTCTATTAGTTAGAGACTCGGGTATCTGCAGCAATAAGTAACGCCTAACAGTAACAGTAAACCATAGTAATTCAAGTATCATTATTACAGTTGCAAATTCCCACGGCTGTTGCTTTTGCCTCATTATCCAGCACTTTGGCCCTGCAGCCATGTTTTAATTACTCGCCAACTGTTCTAGGACAATAGCAGTGCATGAAGTGCTGCTCTTCAGAACTACCTACTTGTGTATTGTTTGGTACTCAACTATGCATTTACAGCTCTCGAGACGATATTATCGCGATTTATTATTCATCCTTACAGCTGTAGTTTGTTTTTATTTAAGTCGCGTTCTCTATTATTGAAGTGAAACATGAGGTTTATATTGTTTTCTATTAAACAGATTGCGTAGCTTAGAAACTCGACCGGGTACAACAATAATTATTATTATGCAGCTGCACCTTGCATTCAAATATTTTATATTCTACTAACAATACAATAATGGAGAACATGATGGAGATAAGCGTGCAATTAGCAGAGACATCACAGAGACGTACTTGCATGTGCATGTGTTCTGTGTATGTCGTGATGATGGGCTATAAACTGAAGAGAATTATAAATCAACCGAGATAAGGGAAAGGACACGATGAGAGCAGGAAGAGAGCGGCAATACGGGAAGGATGTTGTGTAATGTACGGTTATTTCAGTGGGGTCCGTGCTAAAAGATGACAATTTTCTTAAGTGAAAGGATATGTTTATTATACTTCATTTTTGAATTGCAAAAAACTTTTATCAGGTTATTGCATGTTTGAAACAATAGTTCGCTGAATTTTTTAAGAATATCTTTATAGTTTCCTTTTCGTTACAGAACAACTTTGCATTTCAAATATTTTTATAATTATTCCAGTGTGGATCCTGCCATAAAATTTCAGAAACTGTCGAATTGGATGGGATACCCCAGATTAAGGCTGGTTGATTTTTTATACGCCCTTTTTGAGTAAATTGACTGTTTAACACTCAAACATCTTTAAAGTAAGTTTAGTTTAATTGGATCCATAAATTACACTTTTACTGTAATTACGAGTAGCTTCATCAGCGTTTAATAAAACCTCATTTTATAGTACAACGCATGGCAACTGATTTTTCCAACATTACAAAATGCTAAGAGCTGTATTATATAGTGTTTACGTTATTAAATTTACATTCTTTCGCTGTAAATTATCTTCATCGTCCATGAGGTGCTGTAAAATGCATACGAAGAGTAATTCATTAATTACTCACTTGGGGGCATTGTTTTCCCTTTCATGCAGAAAAACCAGACAATGCTATATGTACTTCTTATAATATTCTGTTTTGCAATATTAGCAATGTTTACCTTACTGTAAATTACCATATGTGCAATTGCAATTAAAAAAAAAACGATTGTCATGGAGGGAAATTTTCACTTTTTTCTCATTGCTATCTTTTTGAATAAATTTTGGTAGGTTTTCGGGAAATGTTTAGATTTGCATGGTCGTAGATGAACGAAAACAAGTAAGTTGCTTTATTAAACCCTTTTCTGTGAAGAATTTTTAACCTACATAAATTGAGTTCGATTTATAGTTTTATTAAGATTCCCTTCAACCAGCTCATCAATTATTTTTCAAGAAATAAATAACAAAACAATAAAATTGATTTTTCTACCAGCAATAATTTCTTCAAAAATGAAATAGTTTTTAAAGTGAATTTAATTTCACCGGAGTCTATAAAGAATTTATAGCTGTTGCTACCTCCACGTGTTTGAAATTTTCAACGTAAATTTTAAAATAGCACATACATTTATGAGGGACTGTAAAATTCACTTAGTTTCAAGAGTGTCGGAGAGCGAAAGAAGCAAATTAAATCATATCTTTTTCCATGTTTTCAAAAATAATATGCCTCGAGTTAACCCGAATTGCTGACTTTACAAAAACAGAAAAAAAAATCCGTAAATAAGATAAATACAAAATTTAACTGCGTTAAGTACACAAGCAAAATAAATTCAATAATGTTAAAAATGTTAGATGAAACGTTCCTGAAATCAAGTCGGCATAAAATCTCTAAAGCCTCGTAAGAAAATTACATTTTCGCTCCGACCCTTAGGAAATACAATTTCCATTACCTGATGAGCTACACTTCACCACGACGAGGCCTCGAAGATTTTTCTTGTCAGGTGAGATTCGCTTTGTGCTTAAACTTACTTCGTACTCGTATTTCAAATTTCATAAAATCAATAAGCTCTGGGGTAAATTTGCAATTTTCTGTTTCAAACTTATCGAGTTGTTTTTCACTCCTTATGTATCGGCAAATATTTTCATTTCTGCTATAAACTCGAATTTAGAAACGGATCAAGTTACTTACTTTGATGTTAAATTCAATCCTCACGTGTTGCTGGAAGAATATCCTATCGTGTTTTCAACTAAACACGACGACCTTTAAAAGAAAGATTTGGGCAAAAATATGCGCCTTGGAGAAAATTAAAATAAATAAGAAGTGATATCATCCGAGAATAGTTGTGAAGTACCTTTATACCGACTATTAGTTTATATGTTACATCAGTTAACCTAAACAGCTGGGCTGCCAATTCATAATCTAAAATCTGGTTATAAAGCTGCCTGTGATAGCCCATGCTTGATGAGATAAACAAGCCAACAGACAACCAAATGCCACTTAACCTAACCTCTGAACGGTCAGTGGTAACATAATAAATAACCTAATTCTTTTTAAGGCAGATTGCAGACTGCGTTTCACCGTATCAGTACAAAGGCTTCTTCGTTAATCTTCAGAGCTTCAGAATAACTCCTTCAAATTTGTTATTGTTTTGAAAGGAACCATTTAATTAAAACCGCCTTTCATGCATTGAATTCTACCTTTAAATGGCGTATTACATTAAAGGAAGTTAAACATTACAGACTAACTGAATGCAATCATCTTTCTTTGAAAACTTAACGACGTATACGTGTCTGCCATATAAATATTTAGTTATTTTCCGGGTTTTATTACTAAACACCCTCGTATAAAACAAAAGAAAAATTAAAAATAAACTGCAATATTCTGCAGACAAGAAAATGGCAGTAAACTTAGAACGTGCCAGCAGGAGAGCCGTAAAAGTTGTTCGAAAACGTTCGCTTGGACTTATCCTATTACGGCTATTGAAGTTACACCTTGCTAGAAAATAACAACAATCACGTTAAAGTACAAAAATTCTTTGATTTTTTGTTTGTTTCTGCAATTGAGAAAATTCTATAAATGTTAAATTTCTATTTCTATAGATAATACTACTAGCTAATATAAAAGCCTTTGGTTTAAAATTAAATAGTTCTTCTAATTTTATTGTTTTAGAACAGATTTGCAAATATTCAAAAAATATTATGTAAATTATAGTAGGTGAATGAAGGGTGGAAACATATTTGACTACTGAAGATTGCTTCTGAAATATTGTATTGTATTGAAAGCAGATGGTATGAATTTTACGCCTGGATTTCCCAAATTCAAAGTAACCGATAAATGTCCGTTACGGCAGAACGTAAGACTGGAATATCCAGACTAAAACCAATCAAATTGGGAATCCGTGATCCCATGCACAATAAACTAGACCCCATTTTTCCGCACGTCTAGTTTCTACTTCACTCGTCAATGCATTTGGCATGGAGTAATCTCGAGTTGGCTGATCGCCCCTTGGAGGTAGAGGAGATCGTGTGATACACTCGACTCGTCTGCAGTTATAAGTTTTAGGTGCTCCTGCCGTTACTGGCAGCTTCCAAATGTTCCTGCTGCTTCTCCTCCCCATGATGTCTCTTGCTCTTTTACTCGATGTTACTTTATTGACTTCATTTTTCCTATTTGGTTATTGCTGGCAGTATTCACCCTCAGTTCGCATTTATACTTCACACACAATTTCATTCTTTCAATGGAAGTTTATAAGTGGCTAAGAAATTAAATAACCAGGGGCGCCTTTTGATTGCGAAGAAACGGAAAGAAACGCCCCTTAACGAATACGAGGAAATTCGGCTAAACTAGCTGGAACTGAACAACTAAACTTGTTACTTACTATAACGAAACAAATCTGAAGAATTGATACAAAATTCGTCAAGGGACTTTCGTTTCATGTTCCCTGCTCAAACAAATCTTTAGAATTGAAAGCAGTAAATGCTATATACTGATCTTAAGCATCAAAGTGCCAACTCTAATCAAACCCAAACACAACTTAATGAATACTGACGTACTTACAATCCCAATTCATTGAAAACTTCCATTAAGTTTTACTTACCGACTGTTAAGTGTCAATTTATTCGCATACATAAATCAAAGAATGCTTTATTAATAGAATTAAGTGATTTTTAAATCAGCAATAAGCTGAATAACTGGAATTTCCTTCACTGTTTGAAACTTCGCGGAAACGCCAGTTATTTAATACATGAAAACGTCATGAAACGTTAAAGTCTTTCTAAATTTATAGCAGGATGGTGGAACTTGGAGTTTACACATTATGAAATCACATACATTTTCAGTGGATTTTATAAAGATTTATATTACGTTTTCTGCGTGAGAATATAAGGAATTGTTACTAAGAAGATCATATAATGAAAATTTTATCACAAGGATGTGATAGTGGCAGATATTTTGAGAGTTAAAGTTAAGCCATTTAGCTTCAGCATTTCGTTGCTAATTTTTGTATTATTCTTTGAATTAAATCCAATTTATTAAAGAAGGTATCTTTAGAAGAGAATTAATGCATTTTTTCGTGAGTTTTGGTACAAATTAGACAAAAACAAGCAACAGATTTCCAAAAATTTAATTTTGCTGGCTTTTAGCTTTAATACCTGATAACTTTTTGTACCTTAATACATGGCTAAGGTAAGAATGTTTAAAAGATGTCCACATTAGAATATTTTAAGTCCCCATGCGTATTACAAATCTTCAAGAGTTTCTTGATGTGCATAAACCGGAAATAAAACATAAAGCAAGCCTTATTCCGTACTTCAGTCGTGTAACAAAAAGTGTATGCATTAGAAATATAGAACGTCAGGACTTCCGCATGCAAAGTAAATGGTTTAATATTTCATATTTCTTTGAGCGGAATATAATAATCTCTTCTGATATCATTCCAATTACAACTTTCTGTTCGGCAAGCTTTAATAAATCCGTTCGTAAAATCTCATGTCCGGTTTCAATTAATGTTTTTCTTGCGAAAACCGTATGCAGAGCTGACTGTCAACCTAGATTAAATTTATTCGGAATAACAAAACCCTCGCAACCTTTAACAAGTGCAGGCTGCAGCAGAAAGTCCGTTGCAGCGAACGGAGTTGCTATAGAAACCATCTCTCCGGGCTCCGGAAGCGAATCCCAGATGTACAGATCCGGATTTCAGCGTTTAGGTATTACCAAATGAGAATAAATGAAAACTATATGATTGTTTGTCTTTCATTTTATAAAACCCGTACGTTTGCTTTTCAGTACAAACAATTTTTCATTTATTTTTAGTATACGGCTGCACGTAACGTTAAATCAATAAAATCTGCTACTTTGTTTGATTTTTAGTTTTATTTGGGTAGCATCATTGGAATTTACAATCAAATATCTAATAAAAACTCTAATTTAATAACTTATCCGTATGCACATTGCACATGCGAACAAAAATAAATAATCTCTAATTTCAGTTTATCAAGCAGTGAAATAGTTTTGTTGCATAATAAAATAGAAAATTGTGTTATCCCCGTACATAAAAGGTTTGGCTTAACCAGAGCACGATTTAATTTCCATACAACCTTAATTGCATTTCAACAACATATATCAGGTGAATTTTTATACGCATTGATATGCACACAGCACATGCATTCCGTGGCGCCACTTAAATCACGCTGTTGTTTGTGATTACCTACGCATGTAATAAATTTTTGAAGCATTTAATCCGTTGTCCTCGTAAAGCTTTAGTAATCCAGCAGCTTTTGTATACGGTATAGAAATTTATCAAAAGTTGTGGGAGGTTTTAACAAGTTGTTTTAGGCGAAAACAAATTTTTTGGGCGATAAATTTCGAGCAATTAAATTTATGCTTTTTGAGGTAAAAATTGCGTCATTAAACTATTAAAATTCTCGTTTTCAGGATAATATTAGGGTCCGCGATTGTACATAGCAACAGTGCAACAAAATAATTATGCAATTATTCGATCAAGCATAGCCTGACGAATATTAAATTATATTCTCTGAGGAGTTTCGAGATATGTTTTAATTTTTCATGGGTATTTTGCTACCAATTCCTAAAAAGTAAAATTCCAGAAGTGCAACTATAGTACTCAAAAGGCTAAACGTTTTAGATAGTTTTGCGCAATTGGTGATCAAAACTCTATGAAAAAATAAAGGTTATTATGTGGTTTTTAAAATAAGATTGTAACCAGCTCTTAAAAAATTTTAATTTTTCTTCTTTTTAGCAATATTTAATCATTAATGGGGCATTCTTGGGGGTAGTTTGAGTCATTCTTGGCACCCAAGGCAATCTAGGGATCGGTTTTACAATCTTCTGATAACTTTAATTTCCAGGCGTTTTTCTTAGAAACGTTTGTTGATACCTTCGTAAATATCTGAAAGTTAACCTTTCATAAGATTTTAAATCCAACCCTAATACAATTCGGAAAAAAATAATGCAGCGTGGGCAGTCTATAGTAACGTTCTAACTTTTTAGGGAAATTTAAATAATAATAATTAATAACGACTTGTGAGGAATAAGAAGTTGTAAACGTCATTTCAAGGCAGTAAATCAGAGGGAATATTTTGTACCTAAGATCTAACCTTGGCTAAAAGTCCTCGGTATTTTCGGATATTTAAATGTTTACACCTTGTTCAGTTTTGTATCTACAAAGATCTAACAATAATGAAGGTTAAACAACATATACGAAGGCTCTATACTTGGATCTCTCTAGGATATAGATGTAGAAATAAAGTAGATTATACAATACAGGGTGTTTCAGGAGGAATCCGTCAAACTTTAAGGGTGTATTCCCTAAGTAATTTTAAACAAAAAATGTCAAATCAACATCGGCCCGATTCGAAAAAATTATGGAGTTATGGCTACTAAAGAAAACATAATACATGTTAAAGTAAAGATTTTTATTTCACAATAAACTATAAATCGAGTGACATAATTTGATAACAATTACAATAACTGCTCAAAATGGCCACCTGGTTCTTTAATGCACATTTGAGCACGGCCCATCCTCAAGTACTTGCTCGTATGTAAGCAGAAGCATTAAAAATTCGCTTTCTCATCGTATTGTAACGTAGCGGTTACCACCAAATGTAACATAGTAATTATTAAAAAAATTAAAAAGTAAAGTTCATTAAAATTACTAAATCTAACAGAAGATCAATAAAAAACCAATTAGGGTAGGCTGTGAAATTGAATTATTTTGAATTGGTACTTCAGCCACATCCACAGAATGACATTTCTGACATGAAAATTTAAAACTGAACGCTCTTGTCAATTTTTTTAAGTTTTTTATTTGGTGAAAAAAGTTTGAAAAAATGGTATTCACTACACAACAAAAAGCGAAAGCTATTGAATGTTTCTTTCGAACCGGTGTAAGAATAAATGGAGAGTGGCAATATTCACTTCAGTCATGACTGATTTTCGTGAAGAATACCCCGATTTAGTGTTCAATTACAATTATTTTCGCGACGTTGTAACTAAATCTGTGCAGTTATTTAGAGAAAGTGGTAGTGTCGCTCGTAAAAGTGGAAGTGGACCGCCGCTTAGACGAACAGAAGCAACGATTGAAGCTACCCGGCAGATTATGGATGAACAGCCAAAAAATTCCATTAGAGCACAACTCGAACAATCCTAAAAAAAAGATTTAAACCGTCATGCATATAAACTGCAATGTTTTCATGAACTTTTACCAATAGACCCTCGAAGACGAATAGAATTCTGCAATTGGTTTCAAAATAATCTCAACAATGAAGCAGCTCTGAACACTGTATTTTTTTCTGATGCGGCCTGGTTTTATCTTCCTGGATATGTCAATTCACAGAATATGAGGTGGTGGTCAAGTGAGAACCCTCATTTTTTTGTTGAACAACCTTTGCATCCCAAAAAGTTGGTGTTTGGGTTGGAATTTGTCGAAGAAGATTGGTGGGTCCCATTTTTTTGAAGGCACACTCAGTGCTGCATGATATCGTAATGAGATACTCGACCAATTCATCAACCAGCTAGATGGCGAAGCATTACAAAATGGGTATTTCCAACAAGATGGTGCTACAGCACATACCACCAGAGAAACACTCCGATATCTTGCAGAATTTTTCGATAACAGAATAATAAGCAGGAACGCTGAAATCCCATATCCAACTAGGTCTTGCGATTTGAACATATGTGATTTTTTTGTATGGTCTTACATTAAAAATTCAATTTATTCAACGCCAATTCATAATCTGGAAGAACTGAGAAATCGCATAACAGAAAAGTGTGAAGAAATCAACCACTCACCTCAAATGTTACATAATGTTTTTGCTGGATTGCAAAAAATAATTCGTTTATGTTTAGACGTAAATGGACAACATTTTCAACAAATCCTATAGTTTTATGTAAATTTCAATATCATAAATTAATAATTTTTTCATTTTTTTGTTTCAGTTTCAATTTAAGGTTATAAACTTTGTTTACAATAAAAATGTCAAATTACAAACGTTATAAAATGTCATTCTGTGGATGTGGCTAAATTACCAATTTAAAATAATTCAATTTCATAGCCTACCCTAATTGGTATTTTTATTGATCTGTTGTTATAATAATTGAATACAAATATGGTGGTCTATTTAATTAGCTACGCCACGTGGATGTTTACTGCAAGAGGTATTATGTTAAAAACTCTGATTCAGCTAACATAACATAATTATATTAACACACTTTGGTAAAGTTTATAAGACTGTTTACAAAAAAAGCAAGCAAAGTTAACAAACAAATATTTAACCAACCGTGATCAGCGCATTTTCACCATGCCGTGAATGTGTTTACGTGCCGAGCTATGCAATCCAGCTCTGCCGTGGATATTACAAAATTATCCGTTCCGGATACCTTCGTTCCAGGAATTCTTAGTCTAGTGGAGTAACCCTAGATCTAGATAATACATCATGTTAACGTCAGTTGTTATTTTCCACGATGCATTCCAAAACATCGCTTCATTATCATTATTTAAAAAGGGAGATATGAAAGACCCGAACAGTTACAGAGGTTTGAGCGCAAATTTTACTTTAAGTAGATTATTTGGAAAAATCTTACAAAAATGTAGACCACAAGATTGGAGAAGACCAGAGTGGTTATACACCTGGACGATCATGTGTGAATAAGCTCTTTACAATACAGCAACTAGTAGAGAAAAATATAGCCAAGGGAGAAGAGCTACATATTACTTTTATTTATACAGAAAATATAAAACTATGTGCTCTGCAGAAATAAATTATGGAATGCCTTGCAACCAGCCACACGTAATAAAAATAATACAAGAATACTATGAAAACAACACCTCCTACGTAAAAAGGAAGTCGATTATCTGAGCCGATACAGACTAGTAAAGGACTCAGAAAAGGATGCGGCTTATCACCACTACCTTTCAATATTTACATGGAAGTGAACTTCATTTATTTACCCTAAGCTTTGCGGACGATCAGACGATCTCGAGTTTATAAGAAAGTTTTATGATGAATATGCAAAATAGAGCCTATCAGTAAGTCTTAAAAAACCGAATACCTGGTAACTAACTCTGTTACTAAATTTGAGGTACTTTTGAACGACGAAACCTATGAATTTACCTCGAAGTCACTATAGATAAAAACTGATTAGTGTCACGAGAAATTAAACAAAGAATATAAAATGTCAGAAAAATCTTGAGCCTTGAATTCACTGTGGTGGGATACAGATATAACAATAGAAAACAAGAAAAGGGTAGGGCAAGTTATGGTAGAAACTGCTTTGTGCTATGGAAGTGAAGTATGGATAATGCGGGAACAGGAGAAATGAAGAATCGTTGCAGTTGAGATGGACTATTTGCGCAGGTGTAGTAGAATATTGAGAAGGAAAAGAATAACTAACCAAGAGATAAAAAATAGAATGTCAGCCACAAAGATCATAATAGATCGGATAGAGGAACAAAGTTTAAAATGGTACGGTCATTTATTAAGGGTGGAAGACGCAAGATGGCTCAAACGTTTGTTTCACTGGACACCATCAGGAAAAAGGCAGATCTCGAAAAATGTGGAATGAGGGTGTTCGTATAGTGAAGAGGAAAAGGGACTTGAAGCAAAATATGGTTTATGATCGTCAGGTATGGAGGTTGGGAATGGGAAGGCAGCGATTAGCTGGATGATTATGCTGTATATAGTCAATCCCAATTCCCATGAGAAAATTTGGATTAAAATTAGGTACATTAAAAGTTGTATTTATTGAATTGAATTTTGAGTTCTATTATATATATTTTGTTGCTATCCGAGGAAAAAGAATTAATAAACCTTAAGCGAAAACGAATTAATTAAGAATAATTATTACTGTATTAAAAAAATAGCATTATAGGTTGTAACAGGTTTTATGAAATTTGTTTAATTACTGCTCAGACTAATTAATACAAGGTAACAGAATAGTGTGGCAAACATGATCAAGAAATCTCAAATTATGTATAACAATAACTCATGCAAGTCTAGCAAGAGCTACCTAATTTTTACACTAAACCTCAACCATTCAGAAAATTTGTTTGTACGGATCAAATCCTAAACTCAATTTACCCCAAAAAATAGATCTGCCTGGTTCTTGCAGCGAACTCTTACCGTACGACATATTACTGTAAAGTTAACTACCCGAAAAGTATTTTATTTGTGGCAACTATTTTAAAATTTAAACTAAGCAAGGTTGTAAAGGACATGGTTACATTTTAAATTAGCTTTATATCGCACGTATTAAAACTACTGAAGGATAAGATTATTATTATTTTCGTTTTTAATGTATCATAATAGTTCAACAAAGCACAGAGTTATTAAAATTTTATGTGAGTTTACCGATACGTAAAGGGGCCATAAACACAAAACAGACTGCTAACCATAAACAACCATGAAATTGAAAATTTAACCTGTAGTAAATCCGCGACAACAATACGTTTAGTAGCCAGAAGCTTTACTTTAACGAAGGACAAATTTTACGAGCGTGTGTAAACAAGGACGGACAAAAATTGCTTCATTACATCCCCAAATTACTGCTGGTGCCTCGCTAAAAAGGAATTTTTTTCACAAGTTTCAGGAAGCCACTTATTCTTTTACACCATTTGGACCCCTTTAACGAGCGGCCTTTACTTAACTTTCCTGTCTGCAGGAACCAACAAATTTCCAGGGGCATAAAACCCTTTGATGAGGGTTGATCGCTGCTTTGATAACTATCCCCTAATGAATGATTTCCTCCTCAGTCCATAAAGCTAAGGAAATCATTGTTTTTGTTGCAGATACCAAGGCGCCACAGCCGCACCTCGGGCTTTGTAATTAAATACGCGTGATTAATACCTCTCTTCCGTTTTAGGGTCACTACGGGTGATAATTTAAGATAATCAGTCCGTGTGTCCTTCAATTTGATAAACCTGACGTGCCGTTAATTTTCTTTTACTTAAGAACTTGACACTTCGGCAATTCAGGAAAAATTTATTGTACAATTTCTAGAACAAGAACCTTTCACCATTTAATTCTTCGCGTTTTATTAATTCAGGGCATGACGAAAAAAGGGACAGTCGCGGTTATACTAAGGTTGTTAGATGATAATAACATGCTTCAACCACAATCTTTGCTAATTTAATTGTAGCCGAATATTTTAGCGAAATCTCTTGAACACTTTAAGTAATATGAGTGAAACTTGGGCTTTCTCTTAAGTTCTGAAATTACTGTGAGATTAGGATTTCTCCGACATTCTAAAACGCTAAATGTTACAGAGTTCCTGAAATTACGAAAAGATTAAATTCGAAGTTAATGTTGCAAATTTATTAGTAAAGGAGAGAGGTAAGGCAAAGTTCAGTGCGGTAAAACTGTTTTGTGAAAATTTTTTCAAAGCCTCATAAATTAATTCTTATAAGTGGAGTGCGAAAACGAAGTAAAACAAAATTCATTGTCTCCCCAAAACCTTCTTGTACCGGGCAGTATCATGTCGCTGTCCTGCACAGAATGCTATGATGGATGTGATGGATATGGGGGTGCATGTTAGTGTTTCCTCGACATGTTCGCGTGCTTGCTACTTTGGATTGATGGCCTGTCTGCTCTGCTTATATCGCAAATTGTACTGCAGTAAGATACAGAATTGTCTCACGCAGTTTTATTACCGTTCATGCGTTTTCGCAACAAAATAAAAATTAAAATTTATTGTTAATATGCAGGATGGTTGTAAAAATGTGACCCAGTTTACGTTCACCCCTTGAAGCATTTTAATTTAATTTCTGTGGTTAAAGTGATGAATAAACTTACAAAGCGGTTAAATAATATCAGAAGTAAAACAAAATAAAAACTGGAATTTCTACGAGAATTAAGTTCTCGGTTCTTTCGACTTAAAAGCTTCTACGTAGAAAACGTTTGGATTGCTCTTGTAACTGTTATCTTTTAATTAAAATAAATCTATCAGACATTTCTTGAGTTAAATTTTTGAAACGTAGTTAATTGGTTCTAAAAGTAATTACGTTTATCTTAATTTAGTGATGTGTTAAGCTTTCAATATCGCTTATAATGTTCCAGGCGGTGAGTTTAATCTAGTTTGCGTTTTCCAAACAAACTTACGACCAAATATAATTATTTTAATTGCTTTTCTACAAATCCATTTTATTACAAAATAAGTAAGTTTAAGTGTTTTAAAGACAACAAAAATAAGCGAAAATTAAAGCTTTTATACAGAATCAAAAATTCTGTCGTGGTTTAACATTTTAACAAACAACAAAGAAGGCAGTTCCAGAAAAATACAACCAACTTACAATAAAATTAAACGAATTTTTCCAGAGTTGCTACAAGGAAAAATTATATTTAAATTACTCTTCCACTGAAAAAGCGTAATTAAATCGACTAAACTTCACATTTAATTACAAAACTCATACAGCTTCACATATGTTGTTAAAAACGAGGAAAGCCAAAAAAGGAATAACTCAAATTACACAGAATATAATAAACCTCAGACGATGTATACAGTTTTTATTGCCCTGGAAGCGGTTATTTAAAAACTGAAAATAAAGCGAAACGCAATCAAACTTCAAACGATGCTCTTCAGAAATTGGATTTTATTCAAACCGCACGAAAATTAATTTGGGAAAAAAACAACATTCTATTTACATTCAAATATCTAATTAACAATAATATTAAAGGCTGGTGCTTTAATTGTAATTGCTAGTTAAAAAATCCTGCATGGTAATGTCTTAATTAAAACTTACAGCAAAAGGAGTTGGGGTAAATGTGATGTTATGAATTAAATAATCAAACCATTTGAGCCTCCTTTAGGTAAGAATTTTGCAATTCGCAATGCTTTTTATAAATTATTTAACAGATGATTAAAAGGGACAGAACTCAATACATTCATAAATATTTAAAAAACAGGAATATTTTAATGAAAATTCCAATAGAAAAATGTCACCTCCGCAGAGATTTGAACCACTGACTTTCAGCTGTACGTACCAATTAAGAGTATTTTAACAAAGTAAAATGATAGGAGCATTTATTTTTTATAGAAAAAGGTAGTTCACGAATATAAAAGATTCTTCAGCAGTATTTCAATTTCTAATTTTATTCCAGTAGTTTGAAAGATTGGACTTCAGATCCCGTAAAGATTACACAGTTCTGTTTGGTTTACCAAAACTTGAAGGCAAATTTTTAACGTTTCTTTGCTATAATAAAGAAGGAACAGGACAATCTTCCCCTATCATTTCATTTAAGGATAATGTCTGATCATTTTATAACAAATTTGAATATAATGAAATTTAAATAAACAAAACACTACTCAAGGGTTTAAAATCGATCCTCCGTTTCTAAATTTCGAACTGACAATCGCACAATACAGTTCAGCAATTAACGGCCCACGTTGGTACAATGCCTGATTCATCTGTACAGAACATGCATGCCCACTAATTAATATACGACCTCATGGCTTCATTAGCCTTAGACGTGATTGATGCCAATTAGAGTCGATAATTCAACGTTACGAGATGTTAATAGGGCGTTAGCGGCTTACAACCATGCAAGAATATTATGCAGATGAAAAGCCGCCAAAGGTTAATTTAATCAACCAGAAATACACTAGTCTTTGCTTAGAGGCAATTGAACTAAAATTAAAAGTCGGTGGGTGGCGTTGTTTCTCATGTAAAGTCGTAAAATACATCAAATGTGGCGCATGCAACTCGCTGACTGCACGCGAAAATGCACTTGTCCGTTGAGCTGTTCGGGTTGATGCAAATTTTCGTCTGAAATCGCGGAATCAAAACAAAGAACTGAATAAAAGGATTTCGCATCAACGAGGGGGCGATAGAAGATGTTCCACAATCTAATAAAATGGAAGTCTAATGTTCAAACACACTTAAACAGCCTAAATTGCATGAGCTCATAATTAAGAGATACAATTAATGAAGGCATTTGTATTCCGTAAGTAAATATATTTACCCGAGTACAATTAATTATGCAGGAAGAGAAATGCGAAATGCATAAAATACATAAGATTACAAAGCCAGGGAAGAATAATTAAGCTGGGCGTTTCCGCGCCGTGCTAGAGCCACCGCGACTAATTCATACCAACACAGGGGACTCATTGTATCATAGAACGAACGCCATTAGTTATAATAGTTATAATTGTCAGACGAGTGATATCTACCAGACCAGGGCTAATGGTTATATGCCAAATGGAAAACACTGGCGATACCGCTACATTACGATGATAATTCGGTAACACGAGCAGGTCATACGATGCTGTTGGAAAAAATTACACATTTGGTAACATTTAAAAGTACAATGAAGCTTTTCACTAATTCATTCTGTATTCAAATCGACACCGCATTCATTAACATACACAGCACGATGTGTCATATTCTAAAGCGTAAGTAGTTTGTAAAAGTTATCATCGAATCTTATCCAACGCACAGCAAATGTTACAGTTGTTCTAATGTGTGAAAATAAATGATGCCTTTTGTATTTGCTAGGGAAATAAATGATTTACACAACCGTTTATGAAAAATTTCTGGTTACTTTTCAACACGACGTTCAGATAAAGTTGTTACCCACAGAAACTGAAATTAAAACATACTTACTTCTTGATT